>OY757916.1:78180293-78890293 GCA_963585895.1 Sepioteuthis lessoniana | reverse complement strand
TGGGGCCTTGGGGAATAAGGAGCACCCCTTCATTGCCATTGCTCCCAGGTCCACTCTGGTCCGGCGTGGTAGCACCTAATAGGGTCCTATCTATGGGTTAAATAGAACTAACAGCATATTTATGCTAAACTGAATTGAATGACTGAACTGAATAGATTAAAATAGAAATATTTGTGACAATTAAACAATTGCATTTAAACTGCGTGCTTATGATAAACTGAATTATTTCAAATAGAACTGTTCTGACATTGAAACTGCATTTACACTAAACTGATTTGTTATATTACTTATTGTATAAACTGAATAGTTTGAAATAGAAATGTTTTTGACAATTAAACTGTGTATTCATGCTAAACTGAATTGTTTTAAATAGAACTGAATATTTACATAAAAATGGATTTGGCGTTAAATAACATACAAAGGTTGATATGCCATAAAAACCAACCAACCAACCAACCATATACATGAATTTAACTAAAAATCTCATATTCGTATGTAAATAAAAAAGGTACCATAATCAATTAAAATATTTTCTCAGAGAAATAGACTTCAAATAATCCAACAGAGAAACAAAGCAATCACTAGTTCAGTTTGCAACTGAATGATAACTTTCCAGAGTCTACGTTCACGTCGACCGTCATCTTTAATTCTCCAACTTCTAGATATAAAAGATAGCTGGGAAATACTACTTATAGTCCTTTGCTTCTTTCTAAATAAAAGCATCAATATCATCATGGATTGGTATTACAAAGAGCTACGTGTTCGTTAAGTATATATGTCAGTCCAGTCGACTAAGGCTGGAGAATAAGCAGATTGTAACTTACCTCTGCAGAGGAGTGAGACCTCGCCACAGCGATTTTCCTGGATATGATACTAAACCATCAGATGGTGAGACTCCAGTCCTGAAGCTCTGGGGAATGTGGAGTACCCTTCGTGACCATTACTCCCAGATTCACTCTGATCTATTAGCGTCCCATCTATGGATAAAACAGAACCGTTGATGCACGAAATCATTTAACTGTGTGGAAATAGCAATACTCAAAAATATTTGTGAGCAAACAATGAATAGCAATAATTGACACTATTTGACTGTGTGCAAACACATAAATTTTGACTCGTTTAAAAATTATTACCAAGAAACTATTCGTATATATATATATATATATATATATATATATATATATATATAGTCATTCACAGACATATCTGTATATATATATATATATATATATAGGATTTGGCATAAAATAATCTACAAGGGTTGATATGCTATAAAATACAACTAACTAATCAACATAGTATACAAGTGACAGTGCCGGAGTGCACTGACTTCAGCTTTCATACTCTTTCTCTTATGCAAGGTTTCTTTCATACTGACATCATCATCATCAATGCCCTTACCACAATTTTTCTATGCTTGATCACAGAATTTCCCGTCTCTGCTTTTCTTTTTGTAAGATTCATTATTTCCGAGTAAGCAAAATAGACCTTTGTTTTGCGTCAACTCCTAAAAAAACTTAGCATTTCTACATGCTGGCACCAGTCGATGCTTAACTCTATCATTTTCTTTCTGCTTCTTTTATGAGGATTTTTGACTTCAGCATGTCTTTCAAATTCCTTTTGGTACAATTCCCTCGTGGCTTACTGGATTTAGATTTGATCCAGAATCAATGCCATCAAGACCACAAAGGATTTTTTATGGCTTGAGTAAGTTTCTTGAAACTAGGTTCGTTTTTTTTTTCATTCGCCGGTACAGAAAGATTCAGTTTTTGATGATGGTAAGTTTTTCTCTTTCTTCAATAATTCTTGTGGTTTTGTTTTTCTAAGAATTTCCAATTCATAAATGGAAATAGCTTTGGATTCTTACAATGTTAGATGGTTTGATATTTGTGTTAGCGAAAGAGGGAGCTTTTTCCGCAATTCTATATTATCATGTCGTATTTGATTCGTGCCGATATTATGTAATCAGTCGATGATTCTTTTGAATTAATATCTTTACTACAGTATAATGGTATGATTTTTGTATTTAAGATATTATGATACAACACAAATTGAACAACGTATTGAGTAATATTCTACTCGGTTTTTCGTTTAAAAATGATAGTTTAAGATATGTAATTAAGCTCAAATTGATCATTAAACCAGGTTGAGTCAAAGGTACAATTCGGCAGCCCCTGATGCCTTTGCTATCGGAAAATTGACAAACTTCTATGGACTGTGAGATGCTGAGATGCTTGATATTCTCTGATTGTTTCTCGCCTAAGTTGCCTTAAAATTTGAGACAAAGCTTCGGAATCCGTGGGTTTTTTTTTACCTATCTGACCTTGGCTGATCGTCGAGGATTTTGCAAACGAGGCGAATTTTATTGAATCATCTGGTTACTGTACTGTGATCAACTATACATCTACCTTTTGCAAAATAATTATTTTTAGTTGCTTCCGCGTCGGTAAGACCCAGTTCAAACTCGTAAAGCATAAGTTCTTGAATTAGACTAAGTTCTCCATTCCTCAGTTGGGCTATCAAATTACACACAGACTGAAGCATTCCACAACGTGTTAGTGTACCAACTATCACGATACTACCAACCGCTTGGGCTACCTTGAACTACTTCAGTCATATGATATACATGTGCTGCCAACTAGCGCGTACCAAAATATTGCAAAACGTTTAACTCACCAAAGTAAAAGGTATTATGATACAAAAATTTCAAAACGAGCCAAGATTTTTCTTTCGTTAAGTGTTAAAATGTTCTAACTTTGAAAATAAAGTAATTTTCAATCCACTTGTTAACTTAATGATAATGTGAGATCTATGTTCGTGCTCAAACCAATCATTATAATTTCCCACTAAGTATAATCAAAATTTAATATCAAAGCACATTAAAGAATTAGTTTTTTCGAACCACCTTTTCCAGAAAAGTAGTGCAAGGAGATCTCATCGTTTTCTTAGAGAAATGTTATCCACTTCTGACCAGCTAAACCTGTGGCAGCTGGTATTCACTTCTCCTGGGGTTCAGCTAGAGAATATGGCCAGTCCTAATATTCACCTACTGAGAAGAGAGGAATTCTTTCTTTTTTTTTTTTTTTCTCAAAGGCAACAGTGTGAACTGACATACAAAAAGCCGGTCAGAATTTGAAGTTGGCTCGCAGTTTATTTTCAAGAACGATCACTCCATTTAATCATAAAATTATGCCTATCATTCATTTATTTGGTGTTAATCATATCATTAATTCTATAAGTAGATGATAACTCGATGTCGAGCTTAACAGACCACTAAAACCGACAATTAATGTGGTTTTAAGTCAATATTTTTATTAACACAGTAATTGGACAATACGCTGAATTTTTGCCTAACTTGTAGAAATTAATGTAACAGAGTGAAATAAATAATAAATCAGTCATTCGACAAAAACAGACTTGATTTATCTTCCATCAAGATAAATGGCTTTCTTTATAACTAATGCATGAATAAAGTTTGGCCCAGAGATAAAGTTGAACGTTGAAAAGCTCAATCAAAAGAAAAATGTCAGCAATATTTTCTGACACTATAGTATGTATTATATCACACATACACTTATATATATATATATATATATATATATTAAGACACAAATGAATACACACACGTTTACACACAGATATACAAATATAATATGTAAGAATGGTAGTCTCACTCTATGCTCCCGTAACTCTGCGTTTCATGTGCTTCCTCAAGCATTAGACTGCCAAACATTACGAGTAGTCGCTTATATAGTAAGATGGTGAATTACTACCTCGATAATGAGAGTTTAAATAAACTTTCAGAAAGATCTCTACAACAAAGCTTGAAACAGTTCTCATTATAATAGCAATAATAATGCTACATTTTATAAAAATAAATTGTTTATATTAATGATAAGAACAACTTGTTCTTAAAAACGTACAATAATTACTCATTGCCATAACAGCAGAGCTGGTTTTAAAGTTTTATACTATTAAGCAACTCTAGCCCAGTTATAATATCCCATTACTCTGAGTTGCATGTGTTTTCACAATCATCAGACACTCATATATCAAGTGTATCCTCTTCTATATCAAGAGTTTAAATTATTATTTCCTTTGTAGAGAGTAAAGTAACTTTTCAGATATTGCTTAACTCCAAAGGCAGGAGAAAAATAAAAAGAACCATGCTCTTTGGATAAGCATGAATCAATTTAATCTCTCATCAGCTATTGGGAAAATAATATGGTAGACTGGGCTCTTTTGCTTTGACAATGCAACCTGATTAGTTGATGGAAATACTCTGTAGACAAAACATGAAGAATGTTTGATCGGGAGAATCTGTGGCATATTAGTGTATCTTTCTTCTGTAGTTGGTTCATCCAAAAAGCGAGTGTAGTTCTACAAAGGCCTATATTACTCTAAATAAATCATCAGTTTCGGTAGGCCAGTGGTTCACACATTTGAATAGAGTGTTGGAACCTTTTAACTCATAACAAATAGAAGACTCAATCGTGTATATATATATATATATATATATATATATATATATATATAGTATATATATATATATGTACGAGGATCATTAAATAAGTTTCCAAATTTTTTTCGTACGGGCAATTTTATTGATAGTACATATATGAAACTCTATTCCCCTTCGAAGTAATCTCCTCCGGCTAAAATGCACTTGTTGTACCGTTCCAACAACATCTGCAAGGCCTCATGGAAGTTCTTATGAGAGAGCGTTTCAATGACCTTCGTCACAGCCTTTTTCATCACCTCAATTGTCTCATAACGACAGTCTCTGAGCTTAGGGAATAACTAAGAGTCACAGGGAGCAAGGTCTGGACGATAGGGAGGGTGAGGAACTGTCTTGATACCCGTCTTGGTCAAATAGTCTGAGACAACGATAGAGTTGTGGACTGGTGCATTGTCCTGGTGGAAATACCACAGACCCGATTTGAAGAGTGTTGGCCTCTTCCGACGGAATCTCTTCCTGGACTCCCTTAAAACCTCAACATAGTAACCCTAAGCCTAACCCTTTGGCCAATCAACTCTTGTGTAATGACTTCTTTACTCCTCCCACACCGCTCATCATCCCTCACAGTCACCCTGCCTTCCTTTAATCTCTAATGCCACTAAAAAACTGATGCTCGATTCATGCAAGAAGGTCAAAAAACAATCTGAAGCATTCCATACGTTTCTGTGGCATTTTTTCCAAGTTTAAAACAGAATTTTATTGCATATCGTTCTTCTAAAGTTTCATCACGTCCCGATCGCATTTTTGAAATCACCAGCTGTGACAATCAGGCTTTAGTAGGGTGTATTCCCATTCTCGCTGTAGCTGTTTATTTGAACGTGAAATCATAAAAATTGGTCAGTCATCTCATAAGATGTATAGCAATAACATACTGAATTTTCAAGCGTCTCCAACTTTAAATGCTTGTACAAAAAAGTCTGGAAACTTATTGAATGCACCACGTATATATATATATATATATATATATATATATATATATATATATATAATATATATATATATATATATATATATATATATATATATAGGCAGCATTTCTTCGTTAATGCAAATTTCATTAAACATAATAGACATTTTATGTCTACATATTTTCTTTTGGATCCGTTCGAATTCCCGTATTACTTTTATCGTATTCGGGGGGAATTGATTTAGGTATTGTCCATAGTTGTATGTATCCCTAGTACTTTCTGCCCGACTTTGGGCCATCATCAGGGGAGAATCTGTTACAAAAGTGATGTAACTTTTGTTTTAGCAAATTACTACTGTGTAAGGACGTCTTTGCTGTTGGAGATTATGGCGCTTGCTTTTAAATGTAATTCTGTAAATAGTGCCAGTAGCTAAAGACATTTAAGTACGTTAGCACTGGTTTGAAAATTAATTCTATTAAGTGCTGGTTGCAGGTTTCTAATATATAGTGCTTCGAGAATCTGAAGTTTTTGTTTATTATTTTGATGTTCGAGTATTGTTGTGTTGTCGGTGAGAATTTTTCGTAGTTGTGTTGTTGGGCATGAATTTTTTTTTTAAATGCTGAGCTATTGAACTTGTGTCAGAAAGGTGCATTGTAAGTCTCCTCGACAGGGTAGTTGAGGTTAAACCAACATATATATTATTATTATTATTATCAGAGATACAATCTCCTAGGGGACATTTAAATTTATATATAACGTTGGTTTTTTGCAGCACCCCAATCGAGGGAGAGGAGTTATTTCTAATGACCAAATTCGAGGTTTTAAACTTATTATAATATATAATAAGTTTTATTTTTTTTATTAGGATCAGTGGGGAGTATGTTTTTATGAATCAATGTTTTCATTATTTTTTCATCGGATTTATAATTGTAGTGCATTTGGTTACGATAAAAAAGTTTGATATATGTTTGTTGACTGGATGGAGTAGTATACTGTTTATTTTGTTGGTTAACATTTTTGATCATACGTTTAATTTGTTCATCAACAATATAGTTAGGGAACCCATTATCGATGAGAGCCTGCTTTATGTTTTTTACCTCTTTATAAAATATTGTTTTGGAGGAGGAGATTAGTTTGGCACGGGATATTAAATTACGAATAATTGCTTTTTTATAACTGAAGGGGCATTCACTTTTAAAGTTGAGGGTACAGGAGTTATTACTAGAGGGTTTTTTGTAGGTGGAGGTAGTGAAGTTATTATTGTTGTTAGTATCAATGAGAACATCTAAAAAGGAAATTTTATTGTTTTTGTTTAGTTCATGAGTAAAGTTAAGAACTGAATTGTTTTGGAAGGTATCTTGTAGTATGTTGATTTCGTTAATATTATTAGTTATTATTGAATGGTAATCTATTTTATTGAGTACTCAATAAAACACATTTGTATCTTGCAATTCTTACGTTATTTTTAATAACCTTTCGTGTGTTTTTTTCCTTTGAGTAAAGGTCGACCTGTTCGGGGGACATCATGTATGGGTTTTATTTCATCAAGCTATTTAATTAAATTCATCGCAGCGCTTGCTGAGAATTGATCATAAAGTATGCTAAGTTTTATAAGCACAAAAAGCAGACTGGCAATTTTTTTCTACATCTTTAAAAGAATAATTTTACTATAGCAAGTATTTTCAAAATCACTGCCGATTTTTTATTTAAATTAAGTTTGAAAACAGCTGATATCTGAAATATCTAAAATATTAAAATGTTTCATAATCAGTTTTGTGGCTGGTTGGTAATGTAAATGTATTCAAACAACATATGCATATCTAATGATTTGGTTTGGTTTCATGGCATATCAACCCTTGTGGGTTATTTAATACCAAATCTTGTTTACACATATTACATATATATGATTTATTAACATAAGTCAACAAAGTTAAATAATTTCAAGTATTGCTATGTATGACTAACAATTCAATTTAACACCATTCATTTGTTTACATGCAGTTTGATCGTCAAATTTTTCTATCCGACCGATAGATAGGGCCCTTCCAGGTGTTATTACACTGGGCTAGTGTGGACCTGGGAGCAATAACATTAAGGAGGCACTCCGCATTCCCCAAAGCAACAGAATTACCGGAACTCCCCCAGATTGTTTGTAGGGGTCTTACCCCTCTGCAGGGTATTCCACAGCCCCAGCTGACTGGGCTGGCATATCTAATGACAAAGCCGAAGCGAAAGCCATTCTTCTTGAAGAAATTAACTCAAAAATTAAAACAGCAGAAGGAAGCTATTGCATCAAACCTCTACTGATTTGAAGGTATCTTTTGATTGGAAAATTCTAAGAGTAGGTACACTGAAAGAAAACCTTCAGTTTTCATAGTCACCAGTTATCTGGCTTTGGTTGTTTTTGGACTGTCGTTTTGAAGGCTTAAAGAGTGGTACAAGTGCTGAAAAAATGTGTCTCACTATAATCCGTAGACATGCAATTAAATGTAACACTATAATTGTCAGTCAGTCAGTCTCTCTCTCTCTCTCTCTCTCTCTCTCTCTCTCTCTCTCTCTCTCTCTCTCTCATAATCTTACCCATCTTGTATATTTTTCATGAATTGAATGTGTAACCATGGTGTTTGAGTTGTAATTTGGGTGGTAAAGACGAGTATTGTCGTTCAAAATATAGTAGTTATGATATAATATATATATATATATATATATATATATATATATATATATATATATATATATATATAGAGAGAGAGAGAGAGAGAGAGAGAGAGAGAGACTGACAGACAATTATACTGCAATATTTATTGCTTTACAATTTTAAACGTATAGGTAGTATGCCCAGATTACATATAGAAATAAGTTTGGGCAAATATTCCGATAAGAGGAGAGTATCAATATACTGTATGTCCTTCTTTGGCTTTAACACAGACCTCTATTTTAGTATGCATAAGTTTTCCCACCAGAAGACTTTGAATATTCGACATACACTCACAGAAAACTTTGACTATATGGTGAAGTCACTGAGAAAGTAGTTGTTCCTAAAGCAACAATAATCCTGCGTGATATTTCGAGGAATGACAACTTTGTAAAAAAAACCTTAGGCCAGTGTACCAGACTAAGAAAATGTTTGCTAAATAACAAAAATATGCTGAAACTGAATATTTTCTACTCTGATGCCTCATTGAATTGATATTGTATATTTGTATTTGAACGAGTTCAGTTGACAATGGAGAAGGAATAGGAAAATGATTAATTGACATAAGGGGTAGAAGGCAAAAGAAAAAATATTTGTTGATAATAGACAAAGAGAGAGAGAGAGAGAGAGAGAGAGAGAGAGAGAGAATAGAAAAGTAGAAGCTTTTAGGTACGATGAACCCAAATTAATGCACGATGTTTCCTTGTCGTAAGCGTTCATACATCTGCATTCTAATGGGGTTCATAAGTGTTCTACAAATAACTGAATTATTGATTCCTTTGGCCTGTTAAATTTCTGCTTATTTTGTCCTTAAGCTAACTAAATCAGCAATGTTGTTTGACTATTAAATCAATGTTATGAAAAATACCTCTTATATAATTATTTCTTTACATAGGTCTCCACATTCATATCTTCCACTAATTGATTATTTGAATTAATTTGATTTTCTTCTCCCTTTTTCTTCCTTACTCGATCACTTTAGCGCTTTGTATTAAAAAACAAGCTCAAATTGAGAATAAAAAATATGTATATACCTTTAGATATTCAGAAAAGTATATTAGCGATTTGATGAAGCCCAGCTATTCCTTTTTTAAAATAAAATCTATATTTTAGAAATGTCGTCACATTTAGACTCATTGAGTGATTTGAAAAGCATGTCAATCCTTCTTGGGCTATTTTATGCCAAGAGGTTTGGTAATCGATCTCATTATATGTTCACATTTAAACATTTTGTGTATCTGTTTCTAAAGGTTTTTTATAGGGTTACTTCCAATACGAATCATTTTTAAATAGATCTTTTTTTTTATTTATAGATAACTAACTAGTATGACCACTACGGGTCAGAGTAGACCTGAGAGAAATGGCAATGAAGGAGTACTCTACACATCATCCAGCCTACAGAACAGGAGCCTCATAATCAGATGCAGTTTAGTATCATATCAAAGACAACCCTTTTTTTAAGTTGGGCCTTAAACCTATTCAGGGGATACAGTCAACATATTTGAATTACCGCCAACACTGCTGTTGTTACATTTAAAGTCGGTTGCACACAAAATATGGTCGCTTTAATTCATCAATACTGATATCTAAAGAATCAAATACATTGAAATGCCTGCTATGATGAAGAAATATCAATGAAAATCTTACGGAAATACAGTAGCCATGAAATCACTAGATTTGCTCATCTATTTATTTATATATCAATCAATATCTATTAATCTATGTATCCCTGGACCAAGATATAAGACCACTCACAAAAAGGAAGAAAAAAATATTGTTTACAATTATGAAAATCAGATATATGAAAAATAAGGCGTAAAGACAATTACATTTAAAATATGAAGAAATTTCAATTACTCATTTTCATGTTTATTAGCATTTATACTTAATTTTAAAATTTTGTTTTGACAAAAATATAAGACCAATGAGCAGAACGATAGAACATAAAGGCAAATTTTTATTTAATATTTTGTAGATCCACTGTTAGCTTTGATATACTCAAAAAGTCGACTAGGCATACGATCAACTAGTTTCTGAAGTTGAAACGAAGGTATTTTTCCCCACGCGTCCAATATTGCGCTTTTGAGTTCAGAAATTGCTGAGTACTGCCGACTTCCTTCATAAACTTTTGCAACAATCAATGCCCAAAAAATTCTATTGGAGTGCACGCTGGATGGTTAAGAAGTCTTATTTTTGTTCAAGAAAGTACTCTTTGTTATTGATGCATTGTGGATAGCAGCATTATCTTGCTTTAAAACCCCTTTTTCTCTACAAACGACGCTTTTCTGGAGATGAGAATACCCCAAGATCATAAGAGATCCTTCTTTCACAATCCCTTGCAGAGTAATTCTTAAGTCACTTGCGTCCAAGTACTTCTGAAAGCCATCTGGGCCGTCTAAATTGAATTTCTTTTCGTCATTCTTTAGTACTTGACGTGCATATTCCAGCCGTTTCTCTTTGTGCTTCATAGTTAACCTTGGATGATGAATTATTTTCTTTATTTTAATTTTTTCGTTGTTTAAATGCCTTCTAATTGTTCTAGTACTGCAAGGAGCATCCATGTTTTTTGTTGTTTTTTTACATGACGGACAATTCTCTTGAATTGGGGTGATAATTTTTCTGGTCTGCCAATCGGTTTTCTTGTTCCATACTTATTTGGACTTTTTGAGTAATTGCAGATAACGGTTTTACGGCGTCCTAAGGCCTTCGAAATTTCTCTCTGAGATTTTCCGACTCTTTTCAGAGCAGTAATCTCGCCTTTCTCAAATTCAGATAATTTAATTCCTTTAGCCATTTATGCTTTTGGTATTTTAAGTATTACAGTTTTAATAGCTTTTATATTATGTAGACTATATATTATATATTTTTCAATTAAATTAAGTCCTCCTTTTCTTTAGTTTTTATTGCTGATCTTATATTTATGTGAAAAAAAAATTAATTTAACATAGGTGCTAATATACATATGAAAATGAATTGAAATTTCTTCTTTTAAATTTTGATGTCTCTTAACCTTATTTTTATATATCAGATTTTCATAATTTAAAAATTGTAAACAATATATTTTTCTTCATTTCTGAGGATGGCCTTATATCCTATTTTGGTCCAGGAGTATATATATATATATATATATATGTGTGTGTGTGTGTGTGTGTGTGTGTGTGTGTGTGTGTGTGTGAAATCTAACTACTTTCTTAATACTAACAATTTACAAATGTAGGCTGCGAAAGTTTATTTTTTGGACGGACTGACAGAATTGGCCAGATAGATCGATCGGAACAGACTGAGACAGATGGCCAGGCAGACGGACGAATAGATAAACAAATAAATGGACATTACTTGAATTTCTACTTTCTATCTATAGTATTGGACAAAAAAACATACATCTGACATAAAAGTGATTGGTAAGGATCATGTGATAACTGTTGCCAAAAATCATTCAATATATTAAATAACTCTGTTTCATTAGAAAGCGGCTTGGGATTTTTTAGCTGTCTGTCAAATATTGACCAGAAATTTTCGATTGGATAATTCCCTTCAGTCTTCCCTGTCTGTTTCTTTTTAATATACTGCATCTATATTTCTGTCTAATAGAAAGTTTGTTTCTATTCATATCTGTTAACCTGAATCTGTTTATACATATCCCTTTTTTTGTATATACGACGAATTCTATCCAGCAAATTATTCTATAATATATACATATATTTTAGCTCCAATTTTCGTCTTAAATTGAATATAGAACTATTGAAATAGCAATAAATTTAAGCAAAAATTAATTCGGTGCATCTTGTAAATTTTACTATATTTACCCGAATTTAGTTGCAATGTGAAATGAAATCTAATGAAAATATCTACCCCACTTATGCACACGTGACAACTATATATTAGATGTATGAAAATAGGTTTAGGGTTTTAAAAAATAAAACTCAGTGATAACAAAAATATATACTTCAAAATATTTCTATTGTCTTTCTATCAAGTTAGATCATCATTCTTGAAGGTTTTGATTTCAATATTGATAACTCTGGTTTCCATCTGGCTAACTCTGGCTTCTATCTAGATAACTTTGGTTTTAACACAATAAAGTTGTAGATTCTTTTAAAACATATTTGCAATGCTACATTAATCGAAATAAATGTTCGTCAGGTTGTACGAAACGGTGGAATAATTAGCATGAAGAATTTTCCATCCTCAAACGATTATAATTTAGGGATCGACAAAGCAGTTATGAAAGAATTCTACAACATTTCAGCCTTCTAGTTTCAGTTTCCAGTTAATGACATATTCTTATAACTTTAACGCTCAAACATCAACTGTGTTGATTGACAATGACAGTTTCAAAAGGCTTTAACAAATTGCCTTTCATATCCAACCAAATACAGAGCAAAGATTTATTCATTTCTGCTGTAGATACTGCAAACTTTTCTGGGTCAAAATAGGATTTTAGACGCTTTGGGTAGTTTATTTGGTTTAATGGCATATCAGCCCTTGATGGTTATTTAATGCCATATCTTTTTTATACATATGATTATTAAGTGAATGATTTGTTGGTGACTTTATTTTTTAATGCGTTAGAACTCATTTGTTTACTTACATTTAAATGGCTTCAAGTATTGCATTAATGTTGCATACATTTAAAAGGTTAAAAAATCATGTTTGAATCATAAATGGGACCTTAATAGATACTACTGCTCCGGGCCAGTGAGAACTTGGGAGTTATATCAATGAAGGCGTACTCCACATTCCTAAATCTCCATGACTAAAGCTTCACAATCAGAGAGTTTCATGTCACATCCGGGATATTCGTTGGAGAGAGTCTTTTTTCTCTGAAGAGATGTATTCTACAGTCCCAGTCGACTTAGTGGTCGGATTGTTGGGAACCCTATTTATCTACAGTGATAATCTACCACGATGAGATTTTACTTTTCCCAGATGCCAAAAAGTGAAACATAAGTGATACGATACTGGTCAATGCATTGCACTAAATATTCACGTGGATTCCAGGTTCCTGGATCAGTCTATCGCAACAATGGGGTGTCCGCGTGGTATAATGGTTAAAGTGATGGACTGCGGAATCGTAATAAGCGAGTTCGAACTCCACTCGCGCTATTACTTTCTGACAAATACCTCGGGAAAAGTATGGACCTCCTTATACTCCCAGCTATGAGTTAAATAACACCACTACTATTCTTCTAGGAGAATGGCTTGCGCATTAAATAACCAACAAAGGTTGATATGCCATTAAACAAACCAACCAAACCTATTGTAACAATTATTTGTGTCATGATTGAGAAGAAAATAAAAAGTGATCATTTGAACATTCATAAAAGCTACGGCTGCGAAAATTGTCCACTCAGTCGATTTCAACTTTCTTTCACCACACGTTCTGCTTCCAACTGAATAAACCTCATCAAGCATCTTCTTGCCTCTGATAATATCTTATCCAAATTAGAAGGGAACAGCAATCAGTGTCACACCTATATCTTGTCGCTATTTTTGTTTTGTTTTTTAAACACTTGGCAAAGAACATGGAATACAGTTGTATATTGCATAATATCTTATATAAGAAACTCTGCCTAGTGTTATGGTTGTTTTCGCGGAAAATGGAATCGGGAATCTGAGTTCAAATCCTGGACGAGGTTTTTTGCATTTCAATTTGCGCTTATACACTTGGAAAAGGAATGAATCCATCGTTAGCCCAAACAGTAAATAGTAAGGTAAACTGGGTTCTTTAGCCTTGGGTACCCAACCAGTCTAAGAGAAGGAAAACTCTGAATTCAAACTAGCTTTACTTCGTTTAGAAATTGATCTTATCTTATCCTATTTTGGCGGATGGTTAAGTAAATGCCAACATTCTATCGAACAACATTCGTCCGTTTATACGTTTATACGTCCGTTATTGATATCATTAGTTACTATATTCAAACAACGGTATATAATTTTAATTACATCAATTCCCCATCACAATCTAAAAATTGTGTTTATATAAAAATTGTCCACTTTTTGCTACAATGTATAATCTGCTATTTATTTTTATCCTTTTTTAAACTGTGTTTTAAGGCTTAAAGCAGCGTCCAAATCGCAGAATGTCTGAATTTTTAAAAACGTCTCAGGTGACGTGAAACGATCTACGCTACAAAAAAATTGTTTTCTTTTGCATATAAAATCTTTAGCTTTAAAAAAAAGGAAAATTCATGTAGTGATATTTTCACTTATACATTAAAGAGTTTTATTTTCGATTTTAATGATCTAGTTTTCAGTTCGAGAGATAATTTGTTACTCATCTGTCAGTTTAATGGAGATGGACACATCGTTATATCTATGAGATACCGGAACAGATGGTTGAATTACAAGAAAATTTAACCAACCAGTAGCAACCCCAAGAATCTTCATCGAGTTCTCTTTCTAAGCTTATAAATATTAGGGATTCAATTAACGAACACCTCTTCCTAAAAACAGAGTCCTTTTTCAAAAAATTATGTTTACATTAGAACTACAAATAAACTACGGCATATGATCTACACGTGGTTGATTAGGACTGTGCTTATTACCACGGAGCATTATAATTAGAAATATACATAAAAAATGAAGACGACTTTCTATTTCAGTCCTATATTCTTGTTCATGTTAATATTGATAATAGTATTCCCTAAATATCTAGTTAACCTGATCGTTTCAATAATACTCCCAAATTAACTTAATCTGGTTGCCGAGGCGTTACTTATGCAAAGTGTCTTATGTAGGAAAAAACTTGGTGGAGTCCATCTTTCTCCAGGCCTACCATTGGTTTAAATTAAGTTTTCCTTTCTAGGCCAGTTGAACATATTAAAGTTAGAGAACCCAGGAGAATAGCTCGATTAATACCTTTCTCAAGGGAATTAGCGCTGTGGGAAACATAAACAGCCTCATTCAGGTTTTGAACTCGGACAACAGAGTCCTTTTCATAAAACGATAACCGTGACGCCTCCTATTTAAGGCAATAAGAAAATAACTAATTATGGTAGTATAAAATAACAACTCAAGACTTTGGCATAGTGATATATTCGTTGTAGAAAAAAATATCTAAAGGGTTGTCTCTTTGATTTGAAATATTACACCCTACGCCGTCTATGACCACGGCTCTGTGCTATATTCAACATTTTTCTTATCAAAAGAAAAGTACTACTATTTTCTTTTATAGTAAATCATAGGTTATGAATGACCAAGGTAGTTTTGCTTTGGCCGAAGCTTAGTAACATTACTCATAAGTCAGGAGTGGCAGCACCTATAGTAAAAATAGATCTGTTTAAAAATTATTAATATTCGATAATATTCAGAAAAAAGTGCACAAAAATGTAAATATAAATGTAATATAAACGGGATTCCGCAAACTCTACGCATAAAATAACACAAAAGTGGTTGACATGCCGTTAAACTCAATTAACAAATCAAAGTTAAACAATACCACCAATATATTTAAGTGCTCGCTGTCTGTAACCCTAGACAGGTTGTCATGCCGTTAAAATCAACCCATAAAGCTCAGTAATATAAGATTTTGCAAATTGAATCAAATAAATACTCTGTGATAACTAAAATGTTCAAATGAAAGAAAATCCTTAAAATGCCTTAAACGTTCGGAATTCGGCTAACTTTCAATCCTTAAATCCCAAAATATATTTTTACTTCACTATTTGCCAGGACCAAATAAATTTGAAGCAACCTATTTTTTCGAGCCTTTCAACAACTTCTTCCTCTAAATCACTACACCTTTTTCCATCGTTTAAACAAAAAAAAGTCTTGTCTTTTCCCTGACATTATACAAAGAAAATATATTCGAAAATATGCATACAAATATCAGGATTTGTTTGCAAGTAAAGACCGAATGAACAATGCCTGAATACTGGGGGTGGGGACCTAAATTAACTTGTGCTCCCTCATTTCCATGTAGATAGTTCCTTGAGTAGTTGTGTTTTCCCATCAACCAAACGATGTTATGACAAGAAGTTTAATGGGTGCTGAAAAGCTTTTCTAAATTGAAAGAATTTTCTTCACTTTTATGATAGTTTTCTTATTTAGTTTTGATGTATTTAAAAGTTTCAATGAGATTTATAAAAAGACAATCTCCTCCATCAAGTTGCTAGCGTTTCACTTCACGTTAATGCCCTTAGGAAATATATGAATTCATCTCTTCTCCACCCAGCTATAGGAAAGTAAGTCAGACACGGTTTTTTAAGTCTTAATTAGGCAACTAATCTTGAAGAAGAAAAACTGAGTTCAAACTAGTTGCACTCCACTTAAAATCTTTCTTCCTGGCTGTGACACAGAGACTGGGTGCATAATACTCTTACACCTCAAAAGATGCGTGTGTTGTGTCTATCAGCTTTTGCCCAGCCCTCTGAATGTTGAATAGTTGAATGAATAATTTTGCTGCTGCAGCTGTGATATCATCTATCACTTCTGTACGGTAATAAACAAATGTATATAAGGTGTCGACATTAAAGGGAAACTCAATTTCCAAAAGTCAAGTTTTGATCTTGGTGTATATTTTGAAATTATTTCAGATTTGTTGGTTTTATAGCATCTCAGCAGTTGTTTCAGTATCAATTTTTATAGCAATAGTGTGTTAATCTATTGCCACAATTTTTTAAAAAAGTAAAATTTCCTTATTCAGTTCCATTATCTACGCTTTAAAATCCAATATAACAATAAAGTTTCTTTTAAACTGGTAAAAAAAAACTTATTACTTTGTAATATCAATGCTCTAAAATCCCATATATTGATAAATTTCATAGTACTTTTAAAGATGTAAATTTATAAATAGTGGTAATGTCAATGGGTTAAAAGCCAATCCATTAATTAAGTACAAACTCATTTTAAACAGGTAAACACTTAAAACTTTCATATTAAAACTGAAAAGCCAATTTATCAATATAGTTTGAAATCATTTTATACATTTCAAAAAGATCTATTTGACCACTGATAATATCCTATCCTTTAATACGAAATAAGTGTGAACCTGGGATTATTGGCAAGGAAGGCATGACTCCAGACTTTCCAGACCTCTAGAACTAGAGCCTTACCTTAAGCCAATTAAGTGTAATGCTCAGGATATTAGAAAAAGATTCGGTATGTTCCATTTTCATAGAAAGTAGTCTCCTATTTTATTATACTGGTCACTTTTCCTTATCTTTCATGTATCTTTGCCACCAGCCACGTTTGATTTTCTACTCTGTACTTTGTTTTCAATGTATAACTCGTCTCCTTATTTAATTATGCAAATAAACATCTACTCTAAGGGTTCTGTATTTATAGATGCTCTCACGTTTCTGCGAGTTGAAGGTCTGCGTCTGACAAATCAATTTTTGAGAAAAATTCGACCACTATTTATGACACCAGAAATTGAAATCATTGCAGTAGTCAATGTAGAAAATGGTTGCATATAAAACACGCTCAATCCACAAGCTACTTTCTTTTTTATTTCCTTTTTATTTCGAAATACCATAAATAAGCATTAAAAAATCAATAAAACGAATATTCTGTGAAATTATTTATGATTATGCGTGTGTCTGAGTGTATAATCAGATGTCCAAGAATCAGATGAAGTCGAGAGAGAGAGAGAGAGAGAGAGAGAGAGAGAGAGAGAAATCCTACAGAGACAGAGCGAGATTGATTGAATAACATAGGATTGAGAGGAATTACTTGCCAAGTGATGTAGTGGGTTGAGTGTTCACCATTAGTACTGGAGGCCGGGGTTCAATCCCAGGTAGAGTCATACTAAAGACTCAAAAATGGTACTTGATACCACCTTGCTTAGAATTATGAGATATGGACCAAGAATAAGGGAAGCAATCCAGGGAAAGGAGTAGAACCCCACTACACCACAGTGTTCTAGCTATTGAAAAATGAGCCTTCAGATCGCTTTAGACTATGGTCGCCAAATATATATATATATATATATATATATATATATATACACAAACAGATTGAAATTGAAGGGGAAGAGAATTGGATTGGGAGGAGTCCTTGTTGTATACATAGATAAATGGAGAGAGTGAGAGAGAAACATTAACAGGAATCCTAGTGAGATAGATCTAGATGAATTAAAGAGACCAATGGATTAATGGAGAGAGAGGGGGTTAATTGAGAGGAATTCTACTTAATATATTGATAGATTAAGAGGGAATTTGGTTGAAAGGATCCTAGTAAAACAGACAGATTAACAAAATGAGACGAATCATAATGAGATAAATAAACGGAGAGGAAGCCAAGTGAGATAGATACTGATGGTAACAGATGAACAGATATATCATTAGAAACCAGACTAATTTTTGAGTGATAAGAAACAGCTATATGTAGATAACAGTTGACAAACAGACAGAATGATCAATATGAGATGATCGTGATATAATAATAGAGATAAAAATAGACAGACGAGGCAGAGAATGAGTGCATGAATGAATCTACTGAGGCCAAAAAATACTGCACAAACGAGAGAATAACAGAGTAAATAAACGAAGGGAGATATACAAACTGTAAGTAAAAAAAAAAGAGTACCACTCATAGAAATATTAATATAAATAGCATAGGTATTCCATTTACTTGACATTTTATGTGGAATAATAAATGAACATTTGAAGATATAAATCAGACAGCAATAAGACCTTTTTCAATATGATGACATATGGCCAAATATCTAGTGTAAATACATCATCCACCCAAAAGTATAACCATATGAGTCTAAGTTTGATTGGCTTACTACAATGTCAGCATGTTAGCCATTACGCCACGATGACTTCCCTGTTCTATGTTTGAGAGTATACACATATAAAGATATATATAAATGCATATATATATATATATATATATATATATATATTCAAATATACATTTTTATATATATATATATATATATATATATATATAGATGCATATATATCATCATTATCATGTCGCGTCATCAGCACGGATATCGCTTCCGACAGGTCTTCAAGGTCACATCCCGTATCGACACAGAGCTGTTGTATGTAGGTTCTATTTGGTCGTCCTGCCTTTGCTCATCCATTTGAAGGGGTATACAGGAGTACGTCACTGATGAATTCGTCCCTACTTCTCCAGCAGTGTCCTGTATGTCTGGTTAGTATAACTTGGATACTATTCGTGAAGGGTGGTAAGTGGCCGTACAGCTGTTGCTTTGTGGGGTGCTGCCTCAAGGATTTTTTCAATATTACTCGCAGCATTCTTGTGTAGTTGCCGTCAAGCTTTTTCTCCATATTTTTAGATAGTGTCCATGTAGTGCATCCATAGAGCAGTATCGACGTGAACGCTGCTTGGAAAAAACTGCGTTTCATTTTATCGGTTAAGTTTGACTTCCATATCACCGATAGCCAATCGATAGCTGTTCATGCCCTTGATAGTCACATGTAGATGTCGGTCTCGGTTGATGAGACATTGCTTCCTAGGTAGGTGAACTTGTCTAATATATATATATATATATATATATATATATATATATATATATGAAGATCTTGTGGCATATACGAATTTTAAATATTGTATTTAAAAGATTGTGAATAATAAACTATTTTCAAAACGATTAGAATATTTTAAAATCCTAAAAAAGGGGACCCTTTGTTTCGGTTACTTCTCTGCAGAGATTTATGTCAGTTACGACAAATTTTAAATTGGATGAAACTAACATGGGATGTTGTCCGTCGAAAAAGCCTCGAGTGGGGAAGAAAACTGATTTTAAAATATTGCCGTAAACCAGAAGATTTAGCGCAGGTAATAATGTTTTCTTCACGTGGTCCAATGGGGTTGTTGAAGAGTAATGGCGTATAAAAATTGTTTTTACATACACGGCTCAAGTTCATGTCTTGTTATTAGCAAGGTTTCCAGTAGAGACCACTGAAATTCATTATTTGAATTTGCGAGTAAACATCGTGCGTTTGTATGCGGCGGCGCAAAATGAATTGTTCAATAGGTGATCAGCAATGACAGAAAATGAGTTTTGATTGCTTGGTGGGTGCTGTGGTATAACCAGAAGTATTTGTGTGAATATTCAAGGGAATATGCTGGTTGATTCGTATATATATATATATATATATATATATATATATATATATATATATATATATAAACTAGTGGACAAGTTCACCAACCTTGGAAGCAGCGTCTCATTTACGGAAAATGATATCAATACGCGACAAGCGAAGGTATGAACAGCTATTGATATTCTGTCGGTTATATGGAAGTCAGACCTATTCGATGAAATAAAAAGAAATATAATATATATATATATATATATATAGAGAGAGAGAGAGAGAGAGAGAGAGATGTATATCAATTATACAGCATATATGCTCTAAAAGTTAGGATTGCTTATTACGATAATCGCATCAGTAACAATTGACTAATCGAGTATCATAACACATAATGTACGTGTGTGTGTGTGTGTGTGTGTGTGTGTGTGTGTGTGTGTGTGTGTTTTGTTAACAGATTTTCAATGATTAACATTTTGCTAAAAAAAACAGTCAATGAAGGATTCTGATTATTTTATAAGGTTTTTCTTATTTACGAACAAGGCAGCCTCAATTTGGATCGAAAGAACGTAGAAATCTTCAGAACTTTTAAGACTTTCGAGCACTTCCGGCTATATCTCCATCTACTTTCGAGATTGGTACTCGTTCTTTCTATACGATTCAGTAGATGCAATAAAGATCATAGACTATTAGAAATTGACGTGTTGAAATTGATACAACAAAAGTGGTTAATTCTATTAAAGCAGAGCAAAAAACATAGGATAGTTGGAAGGTTACAGAGTGAGCATTCATTTAAAGGAAAACCAACACCCAAGCTACGTGGAATCTAGAAAGTTATCAATTCATATCTTACCAATGTTAATCGCCAAATTAAAAAGTAATGCAGCAAAGAATACGATAAGAACCTCCTAATGCGGTAGCAAGTGTGTTTCGACGATTGTAATCATTAGAAAGCCTGATGGGGATTTAAGAATATACGTTTAGATTACAAGATAGGGCGAATAACCAGATTTTTCAAACCCGTTTACATTGCTAAATGCTGAAACTGTGAGCCATGAATTAGCAAGAATCAAATATTTTGCAAAAAATACATCTAGAATAAGTATACAACCAAATTGAAATTCATGAAAAATATAAGCACCTCCATAGGTTTACTTAGGTAGAATCGTCTGCTGTTTGGCATAAAAATTTCGAGCCACATTTTTCAAAAAGAAATTGAAATATTTTATCAAAAATGATTAAAAAATAATATAATATCATTAAAATGTCCATAATAAAGAAAAGAAACTCGAGACAGAGAGAATTTTAAAGAAGTTAAACGAAGCGGACATGATCATGAACAAGGACAAATGCAAACTAAACTGCAATATCATATATAGAATAGATATTAAAGGATGGAATGTAACTGAGTAAGAAATAACAAATGTCCACATCAAGAAAAAAAGGAGTTCAATTCCATTTTGTGATTAACCAATTTTTATATTGGTACAGTGACCTAATAGAACACAGTTGTGCAAAAAGAATGTCATGTTTAACTGGGCACAAAGACAAATTATCACCTTGAAAAAGACACTAAAACCAGTGATAAAAATCTTTGATCTAAAGAAAGAAGTAAAGTAGTAAAGCTTGCAGCCTTATTCGAGGGGGATCAGAAGGCTCCCTTTTCAATAGCTACTACACTGAAGTGTAGGGGAGGGCGCTACTCCTCTCCCTGGATTGCTCCACTTTACCCTTGATAAGTACCTTATATTGCGTTAAGCAAGAAGGTATCAAGTACCATTTTTAAAGTCTTTGATATGACGCCACCTAGGATTGAACCCCTGTCTCCCAGACCATTGGCGAACACGCTACCCACTGCGTGTCTTAACGACAATACAGAAAAGGTTAAAGATGCAAGCTTGCTAACTGAGATATCCTAAAGAAGTAGAAGAGTATATTAAGAAATGTATAAAATGTACTGAAATAAAGAAATCAAGCAAATCAAAATTCACTCATGATCCAAAGAAAAAGAATCATAGATTTTAGTCCACATGGATCATGCACAGGGCAAAGATGTAGGCTTATTATTAATGCTTGTGAACACATTTTTGGAATGGCCCAAGATGATAAAAAACCACAGTTAAGAACAGTATTCTTCAGAAACGAAGAACCAAAAATGGTAGTCACAGACAAAGCTCCAGAATTTTGCATCGGGAATCTATATTCCTGGCGAAAACGTATTGGGTGCATCCCATACAAGACACCGCCAAACCACCCACATTGTAATGAGATTAATGATGTAAATTGATAATATGATATTAAAGGAATTTTCCCTATTTAATGAAAGTATAGAAACCTACTTACCCAGATTCCTCCAAAGTTACTAAACAATTCCACATGTAAGAAAAAGCAAAGTTCTTCTAATAAATCAGAACTACCGTAACCATGTAATTTTCAGCAAAAGAAAATGTAAAGAATTAATTTCAGTAAAGGAAAAATTCTTATTACAAAAATGGCATAATACAGCGAAATTAGAGAAAATGGGTAGCACATACTAGCTCATACGGAATAGTTTAGATCGAGAATCAAATCGGAAGACGTAAAAATGAAGGAAGAATTGAGGAATGAAGAGCAGGAGACCTATGATTTTGACAGCGAATCAGTGCAGGGTATATAATAGAGTGATATGGAACTTTTAGAAGAACTGATAAAAATGAGCTTGGACCTAAATCACCCATTAGAAGAAACAAAAAAAGATTTAAAAAACAACACAGATTCCCTAGATTAATCAGGTGAAGCACAAGAGCTTCTAACGGCATACGACCACCCAGTTTAAGGAAGGCATAGAATTATATGTAATTTCGAGATGCCCAATAAAAGCAGTAACTCAGTATCAACCGGTGTCTATGCTAATAGCAGTCCGCATTATTCTATAAGATATACTTATAACAAAATATTTAGACGAAAATACAAGACGTAAATCTTTCATTTTTTGTGATTCTAAAATTTTAATTTTATATGAAGATTTATGCACTGGTGATAAATGCATATAATAAACTGCTGTTTAATGATCAAAACGAGGCAATACTGATTTGAAAAAATATGAAACCGATTTTGATATTTTTTCTTTAGCATTTTATGGCACACAAGCTTGCACAAATACAGCACCCTCAAAACTTAAAAATATTTAGCACCGCGTGACCTTTACATTATTCCCATGCTGAAAATTCAACTTAATGTAATATTTGAAGATGTCAAATAAAACAGGTCAGTTCAGCTTCGCAATGTATCAAAAAAGAATTTTAAGAGGTGTTTTAATTAATCAGAAACTCACTGTATTTAATGTGTTGAATGCTAAGGGAACCGTTCTGAAGTAACAAAAAGTTTCTATCTTCATTTCTTTTTTGAGTCTCGATACATTTTCAAAACACTTAACATCCATCTACGAAATGTATGCGTATGCATATGTATAGAGAGAGACATGCATTTATACTTGTAACGTAATGACCGATGGATTTCGGTTCATGCCTTTGGGTTTAGTTAGGCAGAGAACCTTTCGGCTCAGCACATGGATTAGTTAGGTGCAAACATTGATGCAGGTGTTAACGCGAGCACGCGCGGGCGGACGAAGGTGTCACTCAGAGATGTCACAATAGTCCGAGACGAAACGGGTGACGGAGTGCGAGTGACGTCACGCACCGGAAGCGCGCAGAGGTTTGTGGAGAATTGAAAGAAAGTTAGAGAGTTGAGTACTAGACGCCAAACGAGGAGGGTCGACTTTTGGAGCTCGCAGATGCGAGGCGAACTAGCGCCCTATGGGGGCCGCTCGAGATGGGGGCCAAAGGAATAAGACGGCATAGCGAGATTGTGTCTCTCCTCCTTATGCCGAAACCTTTAACTCAAAGTTAATAAAAAGGTTTCGTAGCCGAACAAGAAGTTGTTACGTGTTTTCGAATTTCGAGATTCCTATGTTCTTTATGTGTTCTACGTTATGTATATATGTAATGAATGTCCCATGTACATTTCGCAAATAGCCGTATTTACCTATGTAACATACTTAGTTGAAATTCATTGTGGCATATTTCTCGCATACACACACACGTACATATATAGCCTATTTTCACTTATATCTTAGGCATTTTTAGATTGGCAATACATAAAAGCAATCGATGTATCATTCCACCCGAGAGCAACAATTTTTAATTAATTGATTTAGATTTATGACATAAGAAATTAAGACCCTCTCCGCCAGTAGCATTTTGCATCAAAATGATTGCTTTAATTTTGGTGCAAGTTTTTTTTTCCCAAAAAGAAAGATAATGATGTGAATCCACTTTTAATTGGATACATACATAAGCTTAAGCATATATTAAAGTAATAACACATCTATATGAATTTACTTCGCGTCGATATTCATTACACTGATGCAAATATACACGCAAGTGGGTGGACATGTTTAAATCAGTTACACTGTTTTAAGTATGATAAAACAATAGGAAAATCATATATATATATATATATATATATAACTGAATTATATCACTTTGATTATATTCATGAATATACCATTGAATGTTATTGCATGAAACGCTGATTCTATATATTATACATATCAGTAAAATCAACAATTCTTTGTAAAAAAAAACATTTTTTTTTCTTAAATCAAAGAGGTGATGAAATACTGGTCAGTAGAACAAGATGAAACCTAAAATGAATGTTTTCTCACCTTTTCATATCAGTCATATGATTATAAGTTTCACGTAATTTTTGAAAACATATATGAAACTTTTAGTCATGAGACTGGAATGAGAATACGAGAAAACATACATTTTTCATATATATAAAAATATTTTCATATATACATATATATATATATATATATAAGTATATATTACTGTACAAAATCTTTTCAATTATATATATATATATATATTGCTGTACAAAATCCAAGGAAATTGATTATGATTAAAATATTACTGAACCAAAAATCAAATTGCTGCCATTTCCTTCGAAGTAGACCCTTTCTGAGTTAGAAAAGAGTAGCACCAAATCGCTGCCTATCATTTGCTTCACACTCACCATTCGATTTCTCCAAATTCCTGGCAGTTTGACCTACAAATTTGTTTTACAAAAAAGCAAAATTTATGGAAAATTGAATTATTTGTCATTGTTATTGTTGGTTTCTCTTATGGCCATTTTTTTAGTAGATGTAAGCAAAAAAATTTCTTTTTGAGAAAGAATCCGCTTCTATACGCCATTTTAGTGTTGTCCGAATTGGGTCACTGGATGAACTGTTATAATCGATTCCCGAAACTGAAAATGACTTTTAAAATGGTGAGCATTGTAATAAACCCTTGTCGAATTCAGTCTCCGACCAGCAAGGCAAATAAAATTCTTTGTCACTATTATTTTATTATTCTGTTATTCTTTTTATTTCACTGAGGTTTTCATTAGTCGAAACGCTTCGGAAACGTATTTTTATTGTGTGATTCTGTATTATTTGTGAATGTTATCTTGCCTCTAATCGTCACTGGAGTATAATCACAACTCGGAGAGTGGTATCCGTGTTGTACAAACATTTGCCACTTTAATCATCTGAGGTATATATATATATATATATAAGTGTGTCTGTGTCTGTGTGTGAATAAGGAGATTTAGGCTGAGAAAAATTTAAGTCTTTATAATTAATTTTTTGTTAATTCTTCCGACATTTTTAATGCAAAAAAGAACTTCGGTTATAATATTGAAACTATTTTTGTCATGCTATTCTCGACTTATCAGCCGTCGTCAAAGGAATCTTTGAATTTCCGTTTTTTGGGGGGGCGGGGTTATGTCCTCTCTTATCTAATGTTTACGTTTGCCTCAAACCATTCTTTTAGAATTTTGCGAGACCCACACAGTCAAACTACCGATATTAATAAATTATATTGGAATCTTTAAGCGCAAATCCAATCATTTCATAATGATTAGCGACTTCCTATACCGGAGACATCGATACGTGCCCATTTAAAGAATTTTCGCTAGTCGTTGATGTATTCATCATCAGTGTGTCATGTAGGATGTTGAGTTAGCGTGTGCAAATATAATATTGAAATGTTATTTTTTGACGAATGAAGAAATAGATAGTTTTCCAATAATGTCTGACATCTTTTGTGTAACTAGAATTATTCTTACATCGTTTTAAGTCTAAAATAGAGTCTAATAGAAACTAGTTAATTGCAGAATTGGCATTAAATGAATAAGATTAATTGCTCTTAATTGAGCCCCACGTCTAAGGAGGCCTCAGGTTAGTGTGTAATCTGCTCTTGGTTTGTCAAGTACACGCAACATATTCCAATATATGTTTCTGCCCTTCAAAAAACCAACTGTGGTAATTTGGATAGGTTCTATCATTTATTAAGCTTTTATTTCTAATTTAAAAAAAAACACTAAAACACTTGATGATTGTCTTTTGAATGCCTAAAAATGTTTAAGACTTCCTTATATATTTTATATAACAAGTCACAAAAGTTGTGACAAGGGCAATTAGTCCTATGAACGCTTTATCTATGGGTCGTTCAGACCAATATGATTTAATACGTGCATTTCTTTACAAATCAATCTAATATTACCAATTGATCGTATGACGGGTATTTTATTACACTGGTTTTACTAAGTGGTCACCCATCTGAGTACTGAATAAATTCATCTATACTTAACATTAAGGATACGACGGATGCTTCCCACCTGTATTGCTCGTAAGTTACAGAGACCATTGCTTGTTGAGCGAATTTTCCACTCCGATTTCCTATTACAATGGACCTGACCCAATTAAACTAATCTTGATAAATAATTTAATTTGGATACGTCACATAGAGTAGAGGTGAACAAGTTCGGATCTCATTTTATTCCACTATGCAATAAGTTCATTTTTCTTGAAAAACCTCAGCAATTTAGTTTAGTTCCAGATTAAGATAATTCTATAAAGTATTCTTATAAAAAAAAATCTTGAGTATATCTGAATTACAATGAGAAAAATTTAAAAAGGGAGTTGTGACCTAAAAAGATATAAAGGTTTTTGATTCTTTTATATATTTTTAGAAAACTCTGTTAGTATAGAATTTCTGCTTTACAGAGAGATTTAATCTAATTTATTATTCGAATGTATTAAGTTCATTTATTGTAGAAATACAACGAAAAGTTTACACGTAGGAATAACACAGACTTAAGCCAGTAGTTGAAAATATCTCATGAAAACATTCACTGATGGATCGCTATATATATATATATATATATATATATATTCCAAGGCTCACTCAGAAAGAAGAGCCATAACTGTGGTAGCACACTACCACTTCTTGTAAAGCTAGAAAAACTAATTCAAATTTTTCAGCTATATAGGAAATGATAATGTGTTGCTTTATGGGAGCTGCTTAGAAGATCTTGAACGACCCTAGCGTATAAAAATGAATATATAAATGAAACCAAAAATCTAATATATGGGTTGGTTTGTTTTAAGTGAAATATTAAGGTAAAACTATCATATGCAACTTGTTTTTGTTGTTATCAACAGTCATAAATTTTATTCTTTAAATCTAACATTTTACGACATCAGCATATAAATCTCTTATTGTAGAAAAGAGTTGATAGAAAATAAAAAATCATTGATTATTATGTTGAGTTATAGCATTGGCCGTCTCGTGAGACCGTAGTACTGCGCCTCAGTCTCAGAAGAGGCCCCAGCAAGGTTATACAGACGACTAGCAGTTACCCACGCTGCGGCTCCCCTATTTTCATGTCACCGATGGTGTCAAATGGATGGACAAGGTACGATATGCTATACAATTTGGCCTTAATACCGCCGCAGAAATTAGTCAAATGAGGTTGTACACAACGTCAACTTGTTTTAGAGACTCCAGATCCTGGGTTTTGCTACTTTAAGGTGATTATTTACCGTGCCACGCAGACGGATGATGTTGTATTCAGAATTTTCTTTTTTCAAAAAGGTTTCAATGTCAAAGATTGATAACGCTGTCTATCCTACTGTTAACCCATAGGTGGAGAAAGAAGAAATGAATTCATGCCTTTTCAAGGACATTATGGTAAATTGGAGAAAAAAGGGCGACCTCGGATTTGCCTAGAACTACCGAGGTATAACACTTACATCCATAGCGACCAAAATATACCATGCCCTACTACGCAACCGCATAAAACCTAAAATTGACAATATTCTTAGGAAGAACCAAAATGGCTCACGGAGAAATAGATCCATGACGTCAAGAATTTTGACTATCCGTCGAATTCTTGAAGGTGTACGTGCAAAAAACCTACAGGCAACAATATTATTTTTCGACTTTACCAAGGCCTTTAACTCCATTCACAGAGGAAAGATGGAGCAAACTCTACTCGCTTACGGCTTACCTAAAGAAACCGTCGAAGCCATAGTGATTCTCTTTAGAAACACCAAAGTAAAAGTCCATTCTCCGGATGGAGACACAGACTACTTCGACATTGTAGCAGGTGTACTACAAGGAGACAAATTAGCCACATACATCTTTATCATCTGTCTAATCTACGTGCTTAGAACATCTATTGATAAAATCAAAGAAAACGGTTTCAAGCTAACAAAGCAGAAGGTACTCTCAAAAACAATTACCCACGCCGACTACACCGATGACATAGCCCTTCTGGAAAATGCACCTGCCCACGCCGTAACCCAGCTACATAGTGTGGAACGAGCTCCTGCAGGTATTGGCCTCCACGTCAATGCACACAAGAAGGAATATATGTGCATTAATCAAACAGGTGACATTTCCACACTAAACTCTCTGAAATTATTTGACAAGTTCACCTACCTAGGAAACAGTGTCTCATCAACCGAGACAGACATCCACACGTGACTAGCAAAGGCATGGACAGCTTTTGATAGACTATTGATCATATGGAAGTCAGACCGGACCGATTAAATGAAACGCAGTTTCTTCCAATCAGCGGCCGTGTCGATATTGCTATATGGATGCACTTCATGGACTCTAACGAACGGATGGAGAAAAAGTTTGAAGGCAACTACACAAGAATGCTGCGAGCAATTTTGAACAAGTCATGGAGGCAGCACTCTACAAAGCAGCAGCTGTACGGCCACCTACCACTCATCACGAAAACTGTCAAAATTAGATGAACCAGACATTTGGGACACTACTGGAGAAGTAGAGACGAGCTCATAAATGATGTAATCCTATGGACCCCTTCGCATGGCCTCGCAAAGGCAGAACGACTAGCTCAAACCTACATACTGCAGCTCTGTGTAGATATGAGATGTAGCCCTGAAGACTTGCCGGAAGCAATGGACCATAAGGAGAGGTGGCGGGAGAGGGTCAGGGATATCCGTGCTGATGGCGCTACATGATGATGATGATGGTGGTAAATTGAAACTAGAACGGCCTAATCCAGATGTCGAACTTGGATCTCCATCTTTTTCTGTCACGATAACTATTTGGATATCCACGCCTTTGATTTCTTCGTTTAAGGGCATATCAACCTTCGTGGTTAATGCCAAAACCATCCTTGTAGAATAACAGGAGGGGAACTATTTAACTCATAGCCGGTAGGGTATCTTTTCCATGGTATTAGTTCGAAAGTGAATGTAATAGCGCGGCAAGAATTCGAACTCTTTTGCCACGATGTCACAGTCCAGCACGTTAGCCACCATGTCACAGGGAATGTACCCATTGCTTCAAATAATTATAATTGATAATTGCTACATATATACGCACATATATTCAGTCATCTCTCTCTCTCACTATATATATATATATATATATATATTTGAACTTCTTGCATTCCGATTCTTTCTTAATCTATATCTAAGGTAATATTTACATCTGTTATACGAGCAACGACCTTGTTATCCACTGCTTTTTTTATGTACCAAAAGTTAGTTATTTACTCATTATAGTTTTTCTGGTACAATGCCATCGAAGTAAGATGGCCTGAGGGAAAGATATTCTCGTATTGATATTTTTTATTTATTGGGGAAGGAGTCCATGTGGCATTGTGGCTTGAGAGTACAACTCTTATACTATAAGGATCGCTTTGGCATTCAATGTCATTAAATAAAGACACTTAACCGAATCTATATCTCTGTAACTACTGTAAATAACGTCGTAAGTTCGCTTCGTATGTCTTATTTGACAGTTTTGTCACTTCCAGCTTCTCTGGTTATCCGACTATCATATGAAAGGCGATGTTAAGGTTACCATATATTAGTACGTATTGCCGTGTAGGGTTTTTCTTTGATATATCAACCATTTTCCGGATGACATCTCTTTGACTATTTTCAAAAGTATCTTTACTTCAGAAAGAACGGTAACTCTTTTAAGCCTTTCGCCAGAGGGTCTAAAAGAAAATCTTAGATAAACGAATACATCTCCGTTTCGAATTTTACGTCATACTATTTTACAGCTGGCTGTCTTCTCCGGTTTCGCTATTAAAGTTTTCTCAAAGCGATCGATTATATCGAGTCTTTGATGCGACTATTCGCCCACACACACAATTCTTCAAAGTTTGGTTATTGATTTCGGTCCGACATTTCCTGAAGTGAGTTTTAATTAGTCTCAGCCGCATGCTGGCCATCGTCTCCCGGTTCGCTTTTTCACTAGCCACTCGACACCCATCCTCGCTTCCTATTGCCGACGCTGTCATCTACTCGCTAATCTGTGGGTCAAGAAACCCCGGCAAGAAAGTCATTGATTATAAGAGTCTCAATCGTCTATTATGTAGCGTAATTATCTATGTGACGATACTCTTATAAAACAGTATAAATATCACCTTGTATATTGACAACGAAAACACCGAAATCTGATGGAGTATATATATATATATATATATATATATATATGATGCATGTGGCATTATATTCAGGGCTTATATCACATTATCGCTACGCCGTTCATCTGTGTTTTGTCACAGCTTCGCTCTGCCGTGTCTTCTTGTCACCATGTTGTTCGTGTCTCTTTTGCGTGGCTCAGTCGGTTGGGGCTGTAGAATACACCGACTGTACCTCTGACACTAAACAATCTGATGAAGAGGCTTCAGTACTGCTGGAGCTTTGGGGAATGCAGAGTACCTCTTCATTGCCATTGCTCCCAGGTCCAATTTGACCCGGAGTCGTAGCACCTGATAGGGTCCTATCTATGGGTCAAATAAAACTAATGATAAATTGAATTGTTTGTAATAGAACTGTTTTTACATTTAACTGTTTGTAAACAAAAAAAACGCTACTTATGCAAAACTAAATTGTTTAAAATAGAACTGTTTTTTGAGTTTAAACTATGTACTTATGTATAAAAATGGGTTTGGTATTAAATAACCTACAATGGTTGATATGCCGTAAAACCCAACCAAATCAAATTCTGAATTGTTGACATTTAAACTGTACTTATGCTAAATTAAATGGTTTTAAATGAAACTGTTTATGTATAATAACGGATTTGGCATTAAATAAGCTACAATGGTTGTTATCATATTTACCCAACCCCTCCGCTCGGGCAGGATATGACACAAGGTTAATTTTTTAAGCGGAGTTTAACAGGTTTGAATTCAGAGTTTTCCTTCTCCTAGACTAGTTGCCTCACCAAGGCTGAAGAACCTAGTATGCCCTACTATTTACCCATAGCTGGAGGGAGAATATTTGGATTCATACCTTTCCCAAGGGTATTAGTGCTATGTGAAATGCAATCAGTCAGGTCCAGGATTTGAACTCGTGTCGCCGTGTCCATATCCTGCGACGATAACCATTACACCACGGGCACCACTTTAAATGGTTGTTATAGCTTAAAAACAGACCAAACCAAATCTCTTCTGCGTCATCTTCGCTAACCGCGAATAAAGAACAACATTTTTCGGAGTGCATGCTGCTTTAATTTCCCCGTGACTCCTATTTTCCATCACCCATCCAACAAATAGAGTCAGTGACCAAAGTTGAGATGGAATTCACTCAGTTCTCATTTGACGGTTTTTAACTGACTGAAAGTATCTTATTTCTAAACTTCTAGGATTATTGAATCACGTGCAATTAAAACATAAGCACCGAAAAGCTTAATGTCAGTCAGTCTTATCTATGGGTCAAATGGATTGCTTAAAATATCTGATATTTCTAAGTGGTCACCCACTTAAGTACTGAATAGATTCATCTTTGCTTAACAGATAAAAACAAGAATGTTCAGCATGACTTGACTATAATTTACACGCGATTTAACAAATTTAAATTTTAGCCATGTACCTGACTGAAATAAGCTTAGTAAATATCTTTATATATCTGGATATTTTGGTCGTTTATTTGAAACTTCGATAAGTTGTTATAGTTCTCAGAGGATATTATGAGAACTATATCCAGCTAATCGTATCTATTGTTGTTTACGTCTGACTTCCTCGATATTTAAAAGACGATAGCTTTTTATTTGTTTCTTACGACAATATAGATTTTTCAACTAATAATTACGATGCTAATAATGCCATACTCCAATGTGTCTGATAATTAATTTCATTTTCCTCATCGTCGATAAGTTGCTGAATTTTTATTCTGGTGTCCTCCACTAGCAAGTTATTCTGTGACGTTAAATGCGATAGGCAATAAGCATGTATTCTCACGGACTTTTGCGAGATTGACAACCGTGATCCAAATTCCTTTTACTGAAAGGAGAAATGTTAATTCAATTTTCATAAATTTTAAATAGGCAAGAAAACGAAAGTTATGGAATAGTCTGATAGAAATAGTATTTTTGTACAATAAATAGAAACGAGAGACATTGGAAGCACAAATCAGAATCTTAAAAAAAAAATGCCAAAAATCTCCTACGACTGTAAAATACAAATGGATCATCAAATTCCAATATGAAGATCAGACCTAATTTAAATTAACAAGAAGAAAAACTTGTCATCCAGTCATCCAGAACAAAAATTTAAAAAAAAAACAAAAAGAGAGACAAATACCTGGATTTTGTCAAAAAACTGAAAAAAAAACAACAAAAAAAACAGTGAAGCATAAAGTTGACAGTGAATTCAATTGTAATTAGTACCCTCAGAACGGTTACTGAAGAGCTGGAAAAGAGACTAGTTGAACTTGAGGTCTTGTAAGTATTCATAATACACATACTTTGCATTTAATTATTTTTTTAAATATTCCTATTTAATATTGCAAGCAATTATGTTTGGTTAGTTTTACGGCATGTTGACATTTGTGTTATGGTACGCCAAAGTTAGGTACAAGAGACATGTTTTTTGTTGTGGACAAGCCTATCATACTTTTTCCGGAAGTGGTGGAACTTGTCCATTACTACTTGTTTACAGCTATTTCGACCAGTGCAAAGCAAGTCATACGGAGACCTTGACACCAAATTTTTTTATGTAATACCAATTCTTAGCTCTCTACGGCGAACTACTAATTTTGAATGTACTAGTATAACGAAGAATTCTAGGTTCCGGTACACAACAGTTTTAAAATCCAATATATTAATGTAGTTGAAAAACATTTTAAGCATAACTTCAAAGAATTATTTGAGCTATAGATGGGACCCCAACTCCGAGTCTGTCTGTCTCTCTCTCTCTCTCTATATATATATATATATAAGTTCTTGGAAATTAGGGGTTTATTTTGGATTTAAAAATGTAAAAAAAATCAGTCATTAGATTCCAAACTACCAACTATCTCAGTGTTATCTATCGTTCTATCTATCAAGGTGTTTTCCATCCCTTTATTTCAACATTATCTATCTCTCTCAGTGTTTTCTTTCAATCTATATATCTACTTTTTTAATCAGTCGTTTTGTTTATTTTCTCTTTCCCCTTCGGAAATAATTTGGAACTAAGCCCTGAATAGAACACTGCCTGAAACTATGTGACATTCCATTTGATCATCTCTTAAGAGGATCTGTGGCCACGAATGATGGATGACAAGAACCTCTTCCTCACTCGATACAAACAGTTTTTATTTTTGATCATTTATTCTCATCTCAGCTGACTTCTGCCATCCGCATGAAACTGAAGCTGACACAAGAGTGAAAGTCATCTTAACACCCGAAATTCCTTAATTATTTTTACAGATCATGAAATCAATTGAAGTAGATAAGCGGATAGAAAATAGAAATCTTATCACTTGCCTTTTGTTGTCTTTTCTTCTAGGCCCTTCATCGCCATCTTGTTTTTCAGTGACATTTTCCCAAGAGAAGGAAAGGTAGAGACAGGGACAAAATGGAAAGTTTGAGGCGATAATCCTTGAAAACGAGATTTTTCTCGAAAAAGACGAAGATTATTGAAGAGAAACGAACGGAAAGGTCAAGACAAATGTCAATGAAGCTTTTTCTATCTTCTATTATTCTCAGCTTACATTTCTACCACGTTTGAAAGGATTGCTCATTTTGTTATTTACCTCTCTTGGCTACTGAAGATTTTACAATTATATTGACGAACGTGGTTCAGAAGCGCCCAGGATGCAGAAGTATATTCTGATTGTATTGATGTTTATCAACTAATAGTGCAAAATGTTTTTATAACCTACTTCAACTTTAAAATAGATGTGAATAATTATATTTTGCATATAGTATTAAATGCCGATATAAGCTTATCAAAAGAGCGTTACACATGTTTCTAATATCAACTACAATACGTAGACCAGCTAAGCGGCAGAACAATCAGGCTATACCCAATGACTCAAAGCAGCCATTGGCCCAAATAAAAGAAAGATATTTTTTGAGGAGATGTAAAATAAATCACTGTTTTATAGTTAAAATTCTTCAACACGTAAAACCACATTTGGTCTATGAATATATTTCTCTATATTCGTGCAATGTATAGCTATATTAAGCACCGCAGCATATATTTTATATTTTCAATTGGTTAATTGATTTCAATGTCCTGCAAACCCATTCGAAGTTTTTTTATGCCTTGAGGTTAGGAAATCAAGAGCACTATACATTCATGTTTAGTTTTAGAAGAAGGTATTTGGCACACAATCCTATCGAACAGGAATAATTTTAGACATATTTTTGACCGACAGATGAGACCTTACAGGTGTTGCGAATCCCAGTCAAAGTGTATCTTGGAGTAAATGTATCTGGGATGTCCTCGTGGTGTAATGGTTAAAGCGATGAACTGCGGAATCGTAGTACGCGAGTTCGTACTCCAGTCGCGCTATTACGTTCACTTTCGGGCAAATACCCTTGGGAAAGGTATGGACCCCCTTATTCTCCCTCCAGCTATGGGTAAATAGTAGGACGGACTAGGTTCTTCAGCCTTGGTGAGGCAACTAGTCTAGGAGAAGGAAAACTCTGAATTCAAACCTGTTAAACTCCGCTTAAAATTGACCTTGTGTCATATCCTGCCCGAGCGGAGGGGTTGGTAAATAGTATCTTGGAGTAATTGCTAGAAAAGGATATTCCACCCTCCACAAATCTCTAGAATTGGAGTGTCCTCATCAGATTTTTGTCAGTATCATACACATGATACCTCTTTTGGCGGGAACTTGGGATATGGATCAATAAAAAATAGTATCTGATTAAGACTGTATAGATTGAATGGTTGGTAAGCAGGGTAAAGGGAACCTTTCACATTTTTCTTAAGGGTTCAAGACATACCCACTCTGCCTCAGTTGCTATAACAAATTTTGATTTCGCGTATAAATCATCGTTTATTTTTTCCATTGACATTTTTATGTGTACCTAACAAACGTTTTTATGGTAACTAGAAAAATATCAATTAGATAAATGTGTCGTATCTATCACACAATTAATTTGTTCTCATAGCCAATCAGCGTTTATACTTGAACTTAGCAAGAACAGAAGAATAACAAATTTTCCCAAAGAAAAAAAATGGTTGTTCTTAATTTGCTCGTCTTTTTTTTATGATAAAATCTATTTGCAGAAAAAAAGTACAAGACTGTACACATTTGATTCAAAGTTAGAAATATCTGTAGCATTACGGTCATCGATTCTCATGGTAACATAATAGTAACTGGTGTAAAATGTTAAAATAACAATCTATCCTTTCTTTTACTGCACATTTAACTAAATCATGTGAAAGGGTTTTCTGAGATTAATTGAACTTCTGTGACCATTGGACTATGTATTAGAAATTTACATTACAACCGATAAACTATTGGGAAGGGGATTAATAAAGAATATTCTAGTTTGTTTTAATTTGTGATTAAATGGTTCCATGGAGTTAACTTATGATTAGAGTTTAGATCTGTAAATAGTGACAACTTGATTTTTTTTGCAAATGGTTTAGTTTCTGTTTTGATATTTTAACCTTCTGTGATGAGCGATGATCCAAAAATTATGACATTGAATTGAGTAATGATATTCAAGGGACAGCTTTGGTAATAATAAATACTTTTTATTTTCATTTGATTGATGGTTCTTCTTAGCTTTAGAATAGATGCGTAACGATATATTATACTCTTAATATAGGCAAATCGTGTCTATAGTGCTGGAGCAATAACGATATGTTTCCTCTCTTTTTATTATCATCATAATTACTATAAGTTGTTATCCATTTTCATTTAAATCTAATTTATTGGGTTGTCAGTGACATAATTATAGAATCTATTATTTATGAGGGTTTTATATTACTAAATTTTTTTTTATAATAATGTTCGAAAAGAGGAGATTAATCGAGCCGTATTCATTAATTATTTAATGTTTTATGGCTTCTAAGAATTTTATGGATTTAACAAAGCAAGCTTGGAAGTTGATTATGTTTTTAATGTTGAGTTCGTAAATAAAAATGTACTGAATTGTTTTCCAAAACTGATTTTCTTTTTCCGGAGCTTTTATTGATAAAAGTTTCACAAATTTATCTGACGAATACTGCTTGCACTGAATTTTGAAGGCTTTGCTTCTAAATATGACATTTTTTGATTTTGTAATAATCAGAATGAAGTAGACTCTATTATGATGGATTTTGCTATTTTGATCAGAGAAAAGAAATTGTGCTGCATAAGTCAGTATTGTGGGTTTAAAGTTTACAGTGGAGTGGAAAAAAATAAATAAATGCTATGTTACAATTTAACATCAGTCATTTGCTTTCACACACACACACACACACACATATAAGGCAATTAGAAGAAAACTCAACCTGGTTAAATTGTCATTATGAATTTATTTTGGGGAAGATTATTATACTCTTCGTCTCATTAGATGATTTAACACGTTTAATTTAAAGTTGAAAAACACCAAATATGTATTAAAATCTCTCTCTCTCTCTCTCTCTCTCTATATATATATATATATGCATAAAAAACAATATAAATTCAAATTCTCAGGCGAAAATAAAGGGGGTTAAAGCAACAAAGGATGAGAAAAGTTAAAAAACCAGGAAAAGGCTGTTCCTGTAAATTAACCCATCGTAATTTGAGCATATGCTTGATTTTTCATAGCAGGTGGAATTTTTTAATGCTGTAAGGGTGTAAACTAAGCTATTATCTTCATATATTTTTCTGTTTACTCCTTTTACATTTGTTAAAACCATCAGCCAATTAGGCCATCATCCTCCTATAAAAAAATTGAACATAACAATGATGGAGAGCGGGTTTATACACGTATCTCCGCTGGAAATTGGAAACAAAGGCTGTATAACCACAGACATTCTTTTCCCACGGCTTAGAAACCAAACTGCTCCATCTAAATATTTTTGGAAACATGAAGATCAGGGACTAACCCCCTCAAATAAAGGGGAAAATAGGTAGTCTTCAACCGCGAATAACTTCAATGGCAGATGTAACTTGTGTATCGATAAAAAAATTGTATAATTAATTTGAAGGATCGCAGACTACTAATTAATGAACGTAACGAACTTATGTTTAAATGTAGACATGAAAGTAAATTTAAATCATCCTGATTGAAGGCCATCGAGGTTCTTATTCTAGATAAAAACAAGGATATTGATATTGGGTAATTTTTATTGGCTATAATAATATTTATTTCAGTAATTTCAAGTATTATATGACATGCAGTTTTATGTAGGGAAGGAGATTCTTGGATTTTTAGATATTAATTCGTAATTAAGTTGGTTAGTTGTTTGGGTTTTATGGTATATCAACCTTTGTAGGTTATTTAACGCCAAATCAATTTTTATGCAAATAGTTATTTTTCAAACAATTCAGCTTAGCATGAGTACACAGTTTACTTGTCAAAAATATTTCTATTTCAAACTATTCAATTTATTCAAACAGAGCTAATTCAGTTTAGTATAAGTAGAGATTTTGTTTATACAGAGTTAGATGTCAAAACAGTTCAATATTTTGTGTAAGTACCGTTTCAATGTCAAAAACAGTTTCATTTGAAACAATTCAGTTTAGCATCAGCACCCAGTTTAAATGTAAGTACAGTTTATTTGTCAAAAACATTTCAATTTCAAGCTATTCAGCTTATTCAAACAATTCTAATTCAAACAATTCAGTTTAGCATAAGTATGCAATTAGTTATATTTGACCCATGGATAGAACCCTATCAGGTACTACCACACCGGGCCAGAGTGGACCTGGAAGCAATGGTAATGAAGGGGTGCTCCGTATTCTCCAAAGTTCCAGCATCGCTGGAACCTCACCATCAGATTGTTTAGTGTCCTATCCAGGACACTGGTTTGGGTGGGGGGTCTTAACCCTCTGCATAGAAGCAGTCGGTGTATTCTACTGCCCCAGCCGACTGGGCAATCGTAATTATTTTTTAAAATTCCTGATATAGTTAATTCTTTTTGACTAATTTTGAGCAAATTAAAGGCACCTAATAGATAGCGAAAGGTTCTATTTTACTCTCGCCAGAGAATTCAAATTTATATAAATTTTTAATGTATATATATATATATAGAGAGAGAGAGAGATAGAGAGACTGTAATCCATATTTGCTGTTTTTCAACCTCAAATTAAACGTGTGAATTCATGTGATACGAAGAGTATAATAATATTCTTGGCCGAAATAAATTTATAACAATTTAACCAGGTTTGCATTTTCTTCTAATTGCATTATATACGTTCTGTATGTGAGTTTTATTATATAAACCTGTATAAGGAATATATAACAATAACCATACATCTAACACTTCCATAGGTTTATATAAAATTCCTCATATATTCTATACGAGAATAATCCACACCCATTGTCTTCGGATGCTGACTGAATATTACTGATATCGCTTATTTATATGGTTTGTAAGTGAATAGTATGTAGGCAATTTCCTTTTTAATTGAGTTAGAAATAACTTCTTTGCATACTAGTGCTATTGTTTGTACACGGTAAAATGGCTAATTATTCTATCGAACACTATTCATTCGCACTCAGTCAAATGGTTCCAAGTATTACTATATAATACCAATAGCTCGATCTAGGCACAAAGTCAAAGAGTTTCAAGTATTTCTATTTAATACACATGATACTATTTAACAGAACTCATTCATTTGCACACAACTAAATAGTTCTAATATTGCTATGTATCATTAACAATTCTTATAAACAACAGTCATTTATTTTCATATGCATTAGCTGTGATCAGGGATAATGAAATACTCGTTATATCTTGAAATTTTCCAGGAAAAAACAGCTTTTCAGAATCTTAAATGGTGAAAAAGTTCTATTTCTAACAATTTAACATTAGTCATTTATTATTATTTAATTATTTATGAACACTGTTCAAATTTGATACAGTTCTATTTGACCCATAGGCAGGACCCTATCAGGTCTTACCCCTCTGGGTCAGAGTGGTTCTGCGAGCAGTGACATTGAAAGGGTCATCGACATTCTCTAGTACTCCAGGACTGGAGCCTCTCCATCAAATTGTCTAGTGGCATATCCAGGACACTCGTTGAGAGGGGGTTATTAGCTCTCTGCAGAGATGCAATCGGTGTATTCTACAGTCCTAGCCGACTGAACTGTTGAACTCATTTAACGTGATATCTATAGTACTGTCTAAACGTATATTTGTAAACAGGTATTCAAACATATATGTGTTAGACTTCTCTGAGTGCCGTATGAAAACTAACTTTTGTGTGACATTAATACTGTATATAATATGAAAATACACCAGAACTGATGTGTAGTGAGTTGGGTGAGAGAACTGTTATATGGGAATTGTAAAAGGATCGATCGTTTGTTTATTTTTTCACTTAAATTCAACCTATACAAGGCTAGGTGGTAACAAAATAAAACAAAATGAAGAGTAAGGATGTAACAAAGGGACAACCAAACAGAAAACCGAACAAAAATATGCTAAAACACTTAATCTTGATCTTAAAAAGTCCAAGGTTGTAGCTGGGAGGAAAACATTCATGAGGGGTGTTTAGACTACACCGCAGATGTTTTAGGAGAGAGGCTTTGGGAATAAAACATGCGCATGGGGGGTTAAGAAAAAAAGATGCAGCTCGCTAGAGAAGGCAAAAAGAATTCTTAATGGAAGTGTTTGAGTTGTTCGAATCAATGAATGGAGCTCATCCAAATATATTCGATAAAAGTAGTGATAGAAGAGGTAGAAGCTGGCTACATTCAGAGGATAAGAAGAGGTTGAAGTGACCAGAAGTGAACCTCTTCAACAAGGTTATGTAATCGATTCCACATCCAATCCGAAATAAGAAAACAGGCTGAGAGAAACTTTCCAAGATATATCAATAAGACTTCATCTGTAGGATAATCCAGCTTTTGTATAGGTTAGGATGGTCATTTCCATTTTTTCATAAAGGAGTAGGTTGCAGTGGGAAAATCACATCAGAAAAAAAAAGACTTACTATCTTCTCAATCACTGTAAAATTCCATTTTTGGTACAGCAAAGCACCATGTTTGCGAATTTTTATGTTACTATTCAATTATCTCGGGTGGTTATGTCCTCGGATTGCTTTAGTTAAATCGAGCCGACAACAATAGAATGGGCTCTATACACTTGTAAAACATACATCTCCAGTACTTTCTTACGGATAAATCAGTTATTTTCAGGATCCAAAGATGATCCTCACGTTAGTAAAGTGAATTGATGCTGAAATCATATTTTTGCAATTATGGGCTTACTGCTGTCGTGATGAAATCTATATATAGAGTAAGTGACATGATATATATATATATATATATATGTGTGTGTGTGTGTGTGTGTGTGTGTGTGTGTGTGTGTGCGTGTGTGTGTGTGTGTGTGTGTGTGTGTGTAAATGTACACACGCGTGAATAGGAATAATGTCTTTATTTTAGGTGGCCGATCATCAGCAGCATTCATGTCATAGTTTTTCACGGAGTTTAACGTTGTTCAGAACCAGGTATTTTAGCTGACCTAGAAATGGAGCCAAAGCAATGTGGCTGACTTGGTAGTCCAAGTGTTCGAAGGAAAAAAATGTCATTTGATCATAGATGCAGAGCAGAACATATTTTCATTTGCCTAACAACTCATATGTTCCTTTATTGAAAACCAGGTGGCTAAGTCAAGCTTCCGGTTTGCAGACCAGGGGATTCGTTCAGAATCAACTATTCATTCGCTAACAAAAATGAAACAGATTGATCGCAGATCAACTCGTACTAAGAGAAAAGTCATTTGAAGAGAAAAGTCTGACCTGAACTTTCCAAAACTTGACAGTCACATAAAAATTTAAAAGTATGAAAATTATACATTATGTCAACATTTTGTTTTTCCGTGACCCGAAATAGTTGGTGATCCTGCCATGGTATGAAGTTGCACCAGTTATAACTCATTTCGCAGAAAGCTGATAGATTGTTTTCGAAATCAGATCGACTTAAACCATTTTGCATCATAGATGAATTCGTACCCAAACAACAATTTCATTCTATTACAAGATGACGCTACAGTAAACAAAGCCAGGTTTAGTTAAGGTGCACCCTAGTATCACAGGTTAGCACTTATTAATTGATCACCTGACACCTGTGATTAGAATGTCATTGAGTATAGATTGGATATGATCAGACGATCACTTATGTCTGAAAACAGATAAAATAGTTATCGAATTTTGCATAAATATATCTACTTTTACAAAAAAAAAGTAATTAGAATGCAATAGCTATTTATTCCCTATGGAGAACATTATTTTATATCATGTAAGTTGTAAACTATATGAAATTCAGGAAAAACTGATTCAGAATTTACAGCAAGAAAACAACACTTTACAGTGAAAACACGTGTGTAATAGATTTATGAGTTCTTTCTATGAAATTAAGCCTTGGATAGTTGGTTTTAAATCCGATGTTCTTTTCCAGATGTCGGGGCTAATATGTTCAATGGAGAAGTTTCGACTTAAACAGAGCGGTGGGGAACCGGCCACTGACAGTTGATTTAGCCGTCGGACACAAAGGGACACTAACCCAAGTGCATGTCTAGGTTAGAGGGTCGCCAGGAACGGTTGCAGTTCTATAGACGGCAGAGTTAGAAGATGGATGTTAGAAAAATGATGTAGATGAATGATCAGTGCTGTTCATATGACGATAGTGTCTATGCCGTCCAAACAAGCAGTGTCACATGCCACACCCATCAGAATAAACTAGAAGAGGGAATAAAGAAACGTCAAGAGTATTCTCGGGTTAATTTTTTTTTTTTTTTTGATGGAACTGACCCGTAGCTAATACAGTTTCGAAAAAAACATACAGTCGACAAATCTTTTTCTTTTTTTTAAATAAACAAAATGTTAAATGACAGATAAACATTCGTGGGTTATTGTATACGAAAGCCCTCCGAGTAAAAATAATCCATAGTGGAATAAGGGATTTCATACATTTCCCAAGGGTATCTTGTCCGAAAGGGAACGTAATAACTTCACTGGATTTCGAACGTACTACAACGTCGCAGTCCTGCACGTGGGCCACTACGTCACAGGAACTTCCCCTGGAGTTGGTTTTGTACGCAAAACCGGACGAGCTTGGGATGACACTGTTATACCATGAAACTTGTGTCATATTTCACATATTCACTCAACAAACATGGTATATTGTTTTTCAAGTTTCTGTAATTATTTCAAAAAGTTCAATTTATTTTTCAGATTATTTCTTTGGGCTGAGAACTTTTCAGAACACTAGAAAATCCAAAGCATTAGCTGTGATCAGGGATAATGAAATACTCGTTATATCTTGAAATTTTCCAGGAAAAAACAGCTTTTCAGAATCCCTATCGCGTCACCAAAAAGTTTCGTATCGATTTGTAACTGAAAAGAGAGTTCTAAAGTCGATTCTCAGATTCTAATCAGCGTCAAAACTAATTTTAAAGACGCAACACGTTGGCTGAACACTCCTAAGCTCATTCAACGAGATTTCTGTTTGATCTGACGTTTTCGAAGATTCAGTGCTGGCTTCCTTGCTCAGAGGATTACCGATCTCTGCTGCCTATTCTTGCTGGCCCGGGTCATTTGCTGAACAGAATGATGACAAAAGAAAATCTGCTCCTTTGATTTAGCGACCAATCTCAATAAAAGTTTACAATGCTGCGTTTGATCTTCGATAAAGGAGATTTACTCCCATCTAAAGGAAAGGTGGGTATATTGAAACCGATCTGAAGCTAGGTTTCTTCAGTCACTCCTTCTAATTTGCAACCGTTATCGCTGTGTAATACAACTAATACTTTGGTCTGAAATTAATGCTGGTTATATAACATCATTATTTCGCACACTCAACGGCTCTACATTACAAAAACATTCTGACCTTTGACCTCAGGAGGTTTAGCATTCGTCATGCTTGGGCCGAGAATGGATAAATAGTCTAAAGTATGTGAAACCTATTCCTCATTACTAAACACTAATGATTTTACTGCACGAGTCAGTATATGTTGTTATTTACTAAGCTTTGATAAGTTTTAGCACAAGACAGGATGTATGGCGTGCTCAGTGAGACATGCACTTTCTAGTAAAAATTTGTTACTCTAGCTTGAAAACTAATTTACTACGTGATGTACTAAAATAATAATTAATTGACGCATTTGATCGAAAATAGGGAGCGTCCAGTTAGAACTGGGCTTCCTAACAATAATTTGCTTGTTCAACTTGCAAACCATTACATAATGTGAAGTGCCGATTAATAGATTTTCTGGAATGGGTTATTATCCGATCCCGTACGATGCTAGAATGTGACACGAGGTCGGTTTAATGTGTGGATCACGTAGAAGCACGTATCCATGAGACAGTGCCAAATACAAATGTTAGGTATATGCCATTGAAAGTGGGGAAGGATTATATCTATATAACCCCAAACAAAAACAAGAAATACCGAGAGAAAAACAAAAGCCGACAATAGGTCAGCATTCCTACGTTCCCAAATTAAGAGCTCGAAATAAATATAATGTTAAAGTTGTGCTATGAAATTTGAAGGACAATCAGTGATTTAAATGAGAAATTACTTTTAAAGAAGAAAACTGTTTATTCTTATGTTGTAAATGTGTACAGTAATCTTTTCGTTAGTTTCTGGGGCTGCACAATACACTGACTGTATCTCTTCAGAGGGGTAAGACTTCCCCAACGAGTGTCCTGTGGCCCAGTCAGCTGGGGGCTGCAGAACATACCGACGACTTCTCTGTTGAGGGGTAAGAGTCCTCCAACGAGTGTCCTGTATATGACACTAAACAATCTGATATTGAAGTTTCAGTTATGCTAGAGCTTTAAGGAATGTGGAATACCCTTTTATTGCCATTGCTCCCCGGTCCACTCGGGCCCGGAGTGGTAGCACCTGATAAGGTCCTGTCCATGGGTCAAATAGAACTAAACTGTGTACTTATGCTAAACTGAATTGTTTAGAATAGAACTGGTTTTACATTTAACCATGTATAAACAAAAAATCCATGATTATGCTAAACTGAATTGTTTGAAATAGAGCTATTTTTAACATTTAAACTCTGTACTTATTTAAAACTGAATAGTTTGATATAAAACTGATTATGTGTATAAAAATGGACTTAGTAGTAAATAATCTACAATGGTTGATGTGCTATAAAACAAAACAAAACCAAAACTTTTCATTAGTTTCATTTATGTATTATTCCGTCGTTTTATTTTGTTGACTTGTATGCATTTTAATTGTTGTAGAGATTTTTTGGATATACATGGTCTTTAAAAAATTCAATATCATTTGAGATGTAAAAATCTGTATAATTACATAGTCTAGGCAAATGAAACTTAACAGAAATGATATCAATATTTCTAAAACACCCAGTTTATATATTTACTCAAATCCTCTAGTACGGAGAGAATTTTCACAAAGTAGATTTGCTTTGAATTCAGAATTTTCCTTCTCCAAGACTAGTTGCCATATTAAGGCTTAAGTCTATCCTACTTTTTCTGCATAACTGTGAGGTGGGGATTAATGCATTAACCAAGAGCATTAGCGTGAAGTGAAAAAAAATAGCTTCGTTCAAAATTTGAACTCGGGTTGCCGTATCTGTTTCCAAAGACGATAACAGTTACATTAGGCGCCTCTATTATTTGGACAGACATTTCATCAAGAAAGCAGTAAATACCATTAATCCTTAGCGGTCGTTTCTAATTAAACTGGGATTTCAACATGTTCTTTGTTCTCATTAAAAACATAATAAATCGATATTCTATAGAAACTAATATAACAAAAATTCACTGGAAGAATGAGAGAAGGCAATGATCCCAACCGCACAATAATTGATATTGACTTAAATCATGCAATATAAACCCGGTTTGAAAGTATCAATACTGCAGCATATATAAGATGTTTCAAACGATTCACATTAGCAACGCACTTTTTAAAATCCATTCTTTGCAACACATTACTTCAATTTTCTTAGCCATGTCAAATATTTAATTCAATATGTACATAAAAAGAAATGATTAAATTTAAAAAGTTGGTAAATAATTACAAGAAAAATAAGTAATTAGAGGCTAACAAAGCAATAGGTTTATAACGACGCAGTTTGAAAAATTTTGATCTCTACACATATACATGCTTATAATATGCTAGACGACATCTGAATCCTTGGGTTTCTGATATAACAACGATTCATGTTGATATTGAGGCGTCAATTTAGGAAGGGTAAATAATTCCAAGCTGCGTGATTGAAAAATAACATTCACCGAAGAAAATAGACAGTTACCAATTGACTGGAAAGTATTTTCTTATATAAGTCAGAGGATACTGAGTGTATTGTTCCCCCCAAAAAAATCATTCTATTATTTTGATGTGCTATTTCTGCATGATTATGATCACATAGAAACATAATAAAGATTTTTTGTGAGTATATATCTATTTCTCTATCCTTCTACCTGTGTGCGTTATATATATATATATATATATATATATATATATATATATATATATATATACACATATATATACACACCCACATATATATATATATATATACGTATGTGTGTGTGCGGGCACATAATATAAAATACACAAATGAATATGAAATAAATGTACATATACATATATATATATATATATATATATATATATATATATGTGTGTGTGTGTGTGTGTGTGTGTGTGTGTGTGTGTGTGTGTGTGTGTGATATAATATAAAATAAACATATATAGAATAAACGAATGCGTGTAGAAAACACACACACACACACACATATATATATATATATAAATATATATATGTGAAATAATTAAATACAAGGGTCGTTCAAAACATTCGAAGTTTTATCCTGAAGGAGTCTGAGAAACAAAACACTTATTTTTAATATAGATCCCCTTTTATATCAATGCACTTAGTCCAACGATGCCCAAGCATTTTAAACCCATGATGGAAGAAGGTAGCATTTAGTCCTCTACAAACCTCAACGCAGCACATATAATCTCATCATTGTTTCCAAAGTGATGACCACACGGGTTGGATGTGTTCAAAACAGGAAGAAGTCAGATGGAAGTAAGTCTGAAAAGAGATGGTGTTGAAAATCAAGACCTGCTTTCTGACTTGATATATTCTTCTCTTTGTCTTAATTCCGATTCATGGTACTGTTCATTATCCTCTCAGCAGAGCATAGAAGCGTGACAGGAAAGGATTGGAAAGTACATGAGAGTTGAGGGAAGTTACTTTGAAGGGGAAAATATATAGTTTGTTTTTGGGGATTGAAATGAATTTTTGTGACATCTGTCCCGTCGCTTTTCAGTCACACAGCGTATTCATATGTGCGTTTTTTTTTAAATTATAAGTTGAAAATACGGGAAGTTTACACATTTATTATATCTGCGTAGAGGTTCTTTTACCTGACCTTTTAGATGTTGGCTTTATGAAAGTTCTCTATGACAGTCAAGTTTAATAATGAAGGCTTACTAATCTAAAATTATGTAATTGTGTGCAATAGTTTGAAAGTTTAATTCATATATTGGATGCTACATTATAGAAATCACGTGAAAAAGAAATAAATGAAATACAGATCACGTTAAGAATAAAAGAAAGATTGCAAACTAAAAGAGAGTTTACATTTTACATAGAAGTATGGAACATTTACAATAACCTTCTGAATGAAAGACAAAATCAAAACTCTCTCTCCCAACTAAACAAATATATGCAATTTTTTAGATAAGCAAGCGTAAACTAATTTACCTAAAAAATATCTGTTATAAAATATAAGTCACAAAACGAGCTTAACTTCTGGCTAAATACTGTGGCTTAAATCTGCCATTGTCTATATTAAACTGTGTATTTACCCAACCTCTTTGCGATACAACCTTTCTTAGCGGCGTATGAATGGTTTTAATTCAGAGGTTTCTTTCTCCTAAACTGGTTACATCAAATACTAAGGTGTGGATTTGTATGTTCATATACATGTATATACATGTTTGTGTGTAGATTTGTGATAGATAGATAGAGAGATAGAGAGAGAGAGAGAGAGAGGGAGAGAGAGAGAGGGAGAGAGAGAGAGATTATGTTTGTTTATTTGGTTTATCAACCCTTGGTGATAATTCAATGCCAAATCCTGTTTTAACATATACTTGATTTTTAAGTCGTTAGTTTCTTGGTAGCATTTTTTAAACAAGCCTAAGCTCATTTTTTTTGCACACGGTTAAATGGTTTGAAGTATAACTATCAAAAACTAATAGTTCCATTTGCAACAGTTAAATGGTTTTAAGCGTTGCTCTTTGATAAAAAAAATAATTCAATTTAATATGAATCATTTGTTTGCTCTCAGTTAAATGATTTCAAGTACAGAAAAAGATTAAAGTTTTAATTAACCTATAGATAGGAGCCTACCAGTTACTACCACTCCGGTTCAGAATGGATCAAGGAGTAATAGTAATGAAGGGGTAATCCACATTCCCCAAAGCTTCAGGACTGGAGTCCCGCCATCTGATGCAGTTTAGTGTCATTTACAGGACACTCGTCGAGGTTGTGATCTTACTCCTCAGTAGCGTTCCTATTGTCCCTGCCGACTGGGGAGAGAAAGAGAGAGAGAGAAAGAGAAATACAAGACTAAATGATATACAGTGGTTATTTGAAGAAAAAAGTGCCATATATGCATTTACCTAACACTTCCACCTTCTGGAGGTTGAAACAAAAGCTTTGAATTTAGATTGTTTTTTCTTTTTCCTTAGATATGTACCTTCACCAAGGCTAAAGAAACCAGTATTCCCCACTATTTACACATAGTGCAGAACAAATGGATTTATGCCTTTCACAGATGTATAAACGTGAATTGAAATGCAGCGTTATCCAGTAATTGAATTCAGTTTGCCGATTCCCTTTCCAATAACGATAGCCATTATTCTAAGTGCGGTTCCTGAATGAATAATCAGTCGAATACTAAGCAAATATATCGTTTGCATATACTTGATATATTGAGAGAATACAATCAAATAAAAAGATTTTGTGCCAAAATTTGTGTTAGTAGTTTACCAATTTTCTTTTTATTTATTATCATTCGACTATGCTTCACATTTTCTTATAAAGAACCCGTCTAAATTAAACTTGATATGAAACTAGATCTGTAATTTATATAGAAACTAAAAATTTTCATTGTTTTCCACTTCGTAGGAAATGAAAAAAATATTAACGTTGTTTTTTTTTACACATCAAACATGAGATTTTACTTCCAGAACAATCAATAGCAGTCAAAATTTAGCATCAGTCATTTCTTTGCGCACTTAGTTTGTTGGTAATTTTATTTTTAAATGAGGTGGAACTAATTTGTTCGCGCACTAGTATTGCTATTGTTTCTACACAGTTAAATGGCTTCAATTATTGCTATCTAGCACCAATAATTCTATTCGATATCAATCATTCGTACACAGTGAAATAATTACAATTATTGGAATTTAATACTAATTATTCTATGGAACACTATTCATTCATTTGCACACAGATAAATGTATCCAGGTATTGTTATGCTATATCAATATGTTAATTTTGGCACACAGTTAAAGAGTTTCAAGAATTGCCATGTAAAACTAATAATTTTTTTCAACATTACACATTCGTTTGGACACAGTTAAATAGTTCTAAGTATTGCTATGTATCACAAACAATTCAATTGAACATCGGTGATTTGTTTAAACACAGTTAAATGTCAAACAGTTCTATTTGATCCCTAAATGAGACCTCATCAGTTGCTAGCACACCGAGCCAGAGTGAACCAGGGAATAATGGCAATGAAGGAGTACTCCGCATTACCCAAAACTCCAAGTCTTGACCCTCACTATCAGATTCTTTAGTGTCATATCCAGCACACTCCTTGCAGGGTATCTTACCCCTGTGCAGAGATGTAATCGGTGTATCTTACAGCCCCAGATGACTGGGCTGGTCACTTTAAGATATTTGAGGAGAATTTAATCGATTTTGTCGATTTTCTGCAATTTTAAGGAACAGAATTTCTTAATATGCATTTGAATTGGTACGGTCTTGAGCATATTTATCAATTAGATAGGTCGGTGTTGCCGCCAAGTTGAATCGTGTAAAAAATGAATTCATTAGACGACCTCAAAATTATTAAATACGTTCTCGTGTTGATATACGGCAACTCATAGTCGATAAAATTTATCATTAATACTAAATTATGATTTAGATCATTGCTGGGTGTCCTATACTTCTGACCTTGTTAGAATTAAACTTTATATATATATATATATATATATATATATATATATATATATATATATATATATATATATATATATATATATCTTAGTAGAATAGTGTAAATTAAATGGTAAATATCACATAAGCAAACATTGTGCAGCAAATCTTCATGATAAAAATCCAGAAATATATATATATATATATATATATATATATATATATACTGAGAGTCTACGACTATTTTAAATGCCCATACGAAAAAAGTCTGGAACTTACCGTATGCACCTCGTATGTGTAAATCCATCTATAATATATAATATATATATATATATATATATATATATATATATATATATATACTGCTGGTGTGTGGATGGAAATTGGATGTTTGTGTGTGTGTAAATTGTAATAATAATCAATAAACCGAATATTTCATTTGTTTATCTATCTATCTCTAAATATATTATAAATGGATTTACACATACGAGGTGCATACGGTAAGTTTCACACATTTTTCGTATGGGCATTTAAAATTGTTGTAGACTCTTGAAAATTCAGTATATTATTGCTATACATCTTACAAGATGACTAATTCTTATGATTTCAGCTTTAAATGAACAGCTACAGCAGCAATTGGAATACACCCTACTAAAGCCTGATTGTCACAGCTGGTGAACTGAAAAAATGCAATCTGGACGTGAGGAAGAACGATATGCAATAAAATTCTGTTTTAAACTTCAAAAAGATGCCACAGAAACGTATGGAATGCTTCAGACTGATTTTCGACCATCTTGCGTAAATCGAGCATCAGTTTTTGAGTGGGATAAGAGATTCAAGGAAGGCAGGGAGTCTGTGAGGGATGATGAGAGGTGTGGGAGGAGTAAGGAAGTCAATACACCAGAGTTGATTGGCCAAAAGGGTTAGGGTTAGGGCTACTATGTTGAGGTTTCAAGGGAGTTCAGGAAGAGATTCGGTCGGAAGAGGCCAGCACTCTTCAAATCGGGTCAGTGGCATTTCCATCAGGACAATGCACCAGTCCACAACTCCATCCTTGTCACAGACTATTTAATGGGCATCTAGACAGTTCTTCAGCCTCCCTATAGTTCAGACTTTTCTCCCAGTGACTTTTGGTTATTCCATCAGCTCAGAGGCTGTCGTTATGAGACAATTTAGGAGATGAAAGAGGCTATGACGAAGGTCATTGACATTCTCACACAAGAGGATGTCCACGGGGCCTTCCAGAAGTTGTTGGGACGGTACAACAAGTGCATTGCAGCCGGAGGAGATTACTTCGAAGGGGACTAGAGTTTCATGTGTGTATTATCAATAAAAGAGCCCATACGAAAAAAGTTTAGAAACTTATCGTATGCACTTCGTATATGTGTGTGTTTGTATTTGTTTGTGTACATGCGTGTATGCACTTGCACTTGCACTTATCTGTTTAGAAATATATTTTTAGAGGCAATTCTGTGCAGATATATAGTAGATGTGTCTCGTAACTTGCGTATTGTGAAATAGTCTAGGTTAGGACTCCTTGAACGCGCAAACAGAGGCAACACAATACCACAGGGTCCCAGAACTGACATTCAATTGAAGGATACGAGAATTCTTTTAGAAATTGAATTTCAAAATGACAATTTTAATTTTTGTTGAATACAAATCCGTTTTTTACGTAAACGAATGGAACCTATATAAAGATCTATATCAACCAACTTACATCCAATTTTATAAGTTTGCAAGAGTTCAAATTTCCAAAATAAGATACCTTTCATAATATTCAAAAGAGAAGCAATTTTTTTAAAAATTGGGATTAAGCTCTAAATCCTGAAGGACTTTTAAAAAAATTACCAGATTGTATTTTCCAAAGGTTAGTTTGATTCATTTAAGCTTCTTTTTAAAATATGAGCTTCATTGCATATTTATTACATGCATATTATTTGAATTTCCTTGGTAATCTATCTTCAGAAAGGTAAATATTTTTATAAAATGTATTGTTAATGTAATAGAATTTTATCTTTGAAAAGATTATGATTTATTTATTTATTTTAGATAAAGCATTTAAAAAATTACTTTTATTGGCAGAATCTATGTATTATTCATAAAGACTGGAAAGCATACTGATTTCAAAATTCGGGCCCATTGCCAAATGGGTACGGAAACTGCCGTCTCAAAAATGATCCCTATCCTATACTGGGAAAATGTGAATTAAATTTTAGTACATAGGATAAAAGTAAAGGGTAAAACATTACGGAAAAAAATTACATTAAAAAGTAACACGGGGTAAAAAAAACTCTTAATCATCAAATTTTTAGAACTTGTAAACCTATTTATTTATGAAATTGGGTCTGAATAAAAAAAGAAAATTGTTGGAAATATTTTCCTGTACCAAATCCATCCACTCATTTAACTATGCAGAAGAAGTCCTTGTGGCATAATGGCTAAAGTACTAAATTGCGACCTCAAAGTGAACGAAATCCAACTTCAGTCGCACTAACATGTTCACTTTCGGACAAATAACCTTGAGTAAGATCTGCACCCCTTCATCCTCCCAGGTATGGTTTAAATAGTATCCCTTCTGTTCTACAATAATGGTTTTGGTATTGAATAACCCTCGAAGATTGATATGTCTTTAAAGAAATGAAACCTAACAACGCGATCTCAAAATATATCTTGATTGAAAATTACATTTAGATTTCTATAAACAATTACATTTACATATCTAATCTCTTAAAAGGTTATACATGCAAAAAATATAAGGACACAGTTTTAAAAAAAAGCTCTAATCTCAACAGATGTGCTAGTTCATGATATACTAGGCTCATACTATTCTAGACGGCACATGAACCCGTTTGCTTTCTGTTGTAGAAACGGTTCAGGTTGAGGACTGTGTTTTGTCAAACATTTTCCGTCTTATATTCGACATATTCGCGCTCTTTGGCTTTGGTAAGGCAATCTGTCTAGGAGAAGGAAAACTGAATTCAAATCTGCTGTACTCCGCTAAAAATTCGATCTTCCGTTACATCCTGCTTGTAACAGAGGAGTTGGGTGTATATATATATATATATATATATATATATATATATACTCAAGAGAGGAGAAAAAAGCCGCGAAGGAGTAAGACAAAACAGTGATCTCTACATAAATCGATACAAAGCCTGAAAAAATATTCGAATAATAAACCTACACGAGGGAATTCGAGTGTCATTGTGTGCTCTATTCATATGGTCTTGTACCACATCCAATTAAAAAACTAGTGAATTACTAAATGTTATCTGACGAAAGCAACAAGCTGGAAACATACACGTATGTAAGAACAAAAAAAAATCATTTAAAAAATACAAATCTCCAAATAGCTCTATTCATTTTAAAATTATAGATGTTCAACATATGAACACTATCCAAAATAATTCTATCCTAAATAATTCAATTGATAGCAGCTTATATAAACCCTGCAGAATTTGAAGGTGAGAGTAAAATATCTGGAAATTTATTCAGGAAATTTTCCTTGTGTAAAAAAAAAGCACCTAAAAATCTCGATAACTTTAAAGTGTGGTGTCACGTGATCCTCAAGCTTCATTATAACTCTTGTGGTCTTCAGATAAGACTGGTGGAAGAACAACTCAAACAACGGGTGATAGGTAAACGTTATCGTATTAGCAGCAAAAGGAAGTCATACAAAGGAAGCACTAGCCGTGCTCGGCTTGCAGTCCGTCAGTCAAATGTCTCTTAAGGAACAAGAAGTTGTCTACTTTATTTCTCTTGAGTTAACAAAAGAAGGCACCAGGCCTTGAAGTTTTGGGGGGAGAGGAAGGGAGCGGTCATTTTGTTCTCTATGTTCTAAGGGGACCTAGCTAGCCACATTCGCCGACCCATTCTGCAGTACAATATATAACCATTCATCCATCGCCATATGCGCAGCAATCACCAAAATACCACATTTGCTCTATGAAGAAGTCCTACTTAAAAAAAAAAAACGAGAGTAATGAATGATTTTATTTACAAGGTATAATTTATTTACAATGAATATGATGGGAACAAGAAGTTGTCTACCCCGAGCGAGCTAAGCTCGGAGAATATGTTTAGGTTGGACGAGTCCATCTTTGGGGTATGGTAGGATATGTCCCCATAGCAATAACAAAAGCAAAGAACACACGTATTCCTACTTAAAAGTAAAAAAAAAAAAAAATAAGCCGATCTGATACTTAAAAACAACAGGAATTTAAATATTCTTTTATTTCTCTCAATAACTCATTTTGTTACTATGATTATACCAATTATTTCTTAAAAGCCTACAAAGAATAAAATTGTTAAACAAATGAATTGGTAATGTTGTATTCAATAAAAACAAGTTTTAGTTTTGTTTCAATGAAAGTATTGGCGCCTCTAAGATCAGCGAAGTTAAGCAGCGATGATAGTCTTCCGTTTTTAGATATTACTTCTTTATATTGCAGAGTATTATAAGCCACACGAGGCCTGGGTTCCAAACTAAGCAAAACTTTGTGAATAACAGCAATTCTACGATTATTATATAAGTAGTAATATTAAGACAGTTTCTACATAAGTTGTCTTTATAACAGATGGAGGTCACTTACAAGAGGAACTTCCATTTATTATTTTTAGTAGCAATAACATTGTAAGACATTGTCATATAGATAAGCACAAGTAAAAACGAGATTTTAATTTGATAGATATTTTCGAATGTCATCGAAAACAAACGAAAAAATATCGAATACATTTTATTTTACAATGTTTTGACAGACAGATAGATAGATAGATAGATAGATAGATAGATAGATAGATAGATAGATAGATAATCTTTAAAACAGTCGGAGAAAAAAAATTTAAAAAAACTACCATTCGAAATTAAAAGACAAGCAAATAAAATAGATAGAGAGAAGTATACACAGAAAGAGACGGATAAATATATTTACTCATATATATTCATGGTTCATATTTTTTTGTTGGGATTTTTAATTAAGGTTACTTGATATATGGTTTGAATCTCCTTCTTTCGAAAATTATTTGACCTGATTTCAAGAAGGCAAACAACAATGAGAAAAGCTAAAAAAAGAAAGAAAAAAAAAAACTACAAAAGTTTTAAAATCTATAAAACTCTTTATTCCGAGACTGATCGATATTTCATTGCTGCGAGTCAAATCAATCATAAATTAATCACGGATCAATTCTAATAACTTTTCACGAAGTCAGTAATTTTAATCCTATGTTGATTGGCAAATCATCTTTTAAGAAAAAAATATGCGACCAACCTGAAGTGGAGACATCAACTCTTTGAATGAAATAATTGATTTGGGTTCGAGTTTTGAATAGAAAATAAAATCTTCACCTTGAATGATTCTTTTTGTGTCTCTTGCATAGTGATGTGGACCCAAAGTCGGTACAAAGAAGGAAAACATGGATCACGGTTTAGAGGTAAGAAAGATAAATTAACAAAAGTTACAAAGGATAGTGTCCAGTATTGGTAGTCATACTTCTAGTAATTTTGTACTACTGCTACTACTGCTACTCTATTACGATATTACTACGCTAGTAATATAGTGCTGGAAGAGTCCATAATGCAGGTAAGTTTCGGTCTCACAACACCCCACCCTTCCAAGAGTTTTCTTTTCTTTCTTGGAAAAAAATAAAGCAATTAATATTTCCTCCTCTTGGGATTTACGTTGAGTGGTTGTGTAAATTTTCTTTTTCTTCCCGAGCATCGTACTTCCGGAGAGATTTGAGGCGTGTCGAGATCGAAATGATCGAATATTGCGTCGATCGGCTCTTCGCAGGTATTTTGTGGTGAATCCACAGATTCATTCAAACGGCATTTCCTGAGCTGGTTCATATAGCGTTTGTGGGTGTTTTTTGGTCCCTGGACAATATAGACCAGTTCCCCAATCCTTTGCTTGATGGAGCCTTCTTCCGAGGATGTCATGATGTTTTTGTAGGCCTTGAAAAGAATTTTATCGCCAGGATAGAAATGTTTCATTTGGGGCGAGACGGTTTTCTTGAACTTTGCTTGCCGTAGAATGAGTTTATCGAAGATGGACTTGACTTTTCTTGCGAACATTGTTGCTGATTTCGCAAATTCGTCCTTAGAGTAGCAATAATGGAATCTTCAAAGACTTCCGTATTTTGGGGAATAAGTCGCGAGAAGCTGTCCTCGTGGCAAATATTTTTAGATGTTAGGAACTCGATCTTGAAGTTGTAGTTTAAGAGAATCGTTCCCCAATGAAGTAGTCTATTTGCAGTATAGACAGGCAAACCTTTCTTGAACCCAAAGATTGTTATTAGGGGTTTATGGTCAGTTTGTAAAATGAACCGTCTTCCATGTAGGTATCTGTGGAACTTTGTGACGGCGAATATTATCCCTAGAGCCTCTTTCTCTATTTGGGAATATTGCTTCTCAGTTGGTAACAAGGATCTAGATGCGTATGTCACAGCTTTTCGCGAACCATCTGGCAGTTTATGGAGAATGCAAGCACCGATGCCGTATGAGCTTGCATCACTTTCAACTATGATGTCGAGAGTAAGGTCGTAGTGGGTGAGGGAGAGATCCGAAGTAAGGGTTTTCTAGATCTTCTCGAATGACTCTTGGCATTCAGATGTCTATAACTATGGTTTGTCCTTTTTCAAGAGCTGGTTGAGAGGCCCTCTCAAATTCTGCATGTTCTTAATGGTTAGTTTGTTGAAAAGGGCTTGGTAGAGGATAGTGGTGATCTTGCAAGGTATCGTTTAACTCTGTGGAGAAATCGGTTGAAGCCGGAAGAAACGTGTGTTGATGTTGCTACCGGCCATTTTCTAAGCTGCCTTTTCTGATGGAAGCAAAATATCCCAGGTGGCGAAGCTTCTGCGATAGAAATACCTCCCTAGGTTGTTTACAGTCTTTAGTATTTCTTTAATTTTTTTTTCTTTTAGGCCAGCCAGCCTCCTGGTCTGTAAATCCTTGATTACGAACGATAAGGTCTTTGGTTCTACGGCCTCCACAAGTTCAGAAATTGGCAAAATTTCGCCGTCTTTAAAGAACTCTGCGTACTAATTAGCCCTATCTCTTTCGTAATCACTTGCCGTTTTTTGTTGGCACATTGTGATGACCAGGAGATTAGTGTTGCTGGCGGTTTCTGTGCTGATAGATCAGATGATAATTCTTCCGGCTTAGAGGAGGATCTATTTTCGAAAACATCCGTTGGTGAATTATTTGGTTCCTCCATAGTAGCTTTTGGGGCAACTAGGAGGAATAAACGCGAATGTTTTGTTAAAGAGCGATTTATAAAAAGAGCGGACGGAGTGAAAAAATGAATATTCGATTTTTTTTCTATATAGCAATAACAATAACAAATGAAGAAAAGTCTTTGTTTGACACCCCCCTCAGCAAACAAGTAATGGTTGTTTGGGGAAGGAGCACAAATGCAGAAACAATAAGAAAAAACAAGTCAATCCAACAAGTTCAACAAATAGATCAACAAAGTTTTCAACAAAACACTCACTTGTCAGTCGCAAAAAATAAGAAAGTACATGAAACACTCGGTTAACATGAAAACTCTCATACTTCTGTACTACTGCTACTAATTCTACTCTATTAGTATATTACTACGCTAGTAATATAATGCTGTAAGAGTCCATGATGCAGGTAAGTTTCGGTCTCACAACATATAGATTTGTCGTACAAGATGAACATTTGGTAAATACGGCAAAAATTATCTGGATAGAATATTGTTTTACCATCTGTTTATATAAGTCATGGTTTAAAGTGATGATTTGCAATCTCGTTGTCTTGTAAAAGAGTTAGATTCATAATGGATGTTCCTCTTTTTTACCCTTATTGAATATTATAAATATATAAAAATTAACAGAATGTATATGAACTGAAATTCTTACATAGTAATTTACTAAGATTAGTTTAATCTGGAATTAGACAGAAGTTTAGCGCATCAGTCTACTGATGTGACTTGATAACCATTACATCATGAGATGCCAGGTCATTTGCTTAGCTGAGTTTACTAACATGTGATACCCAGAGAGGATCAAACTCACAAAGTAAAGGTCTGCTCGCCAAACGCGTTAAGTATTATTCAACTTGGGGAACCCATATCCATTAATAAAAAGCAACTTTGCACGTAAGAATGAGGCTCTTAGTCTGGATCAATCTCACAACTCAGTCGTAATTGATATCCACGTCTAGTTAACTATCAAACATGACAAGATCCATGTCCGATACACTATACTATTAAGATAATACGAATCTCACAACGTGAAGAGATTCATCAGATGTTACATAAATGCTATCTGAAGTCAAAACTCAAGTTTCAGGCCTATAATTATATCTGAACATGAAATATGAGTTTTTGCTCTGACTAAGAATAAAATTACCTACATGAATGAAATTGACACACTAATCCAGATATTAACTCATTTGATACATCGATTTTTCAATTTTTTTAAAAATTTAATTGCTAACGTTACTTGTTTTTTCCAAACTCTCTCATCTCAGGATCATTTCCTTGGTGGCTGAGTCTAAAAGAAATTCACTTTCTTTGGTGTAAACCATTCTTCAGCAAACAATTTTAAATGAATAAGCGACTTAAAAATGGAAGAACTGAAAATAAAAAAATCTAAAAAGAATAAGAAAAAATACGTAAATTTTAGATTACAGTTTTCGATGTAAAATACTATAGAATCTTTGTTTCATAAAATCTGGCATTGATTGAAAAATTAATAAAATGATAAACAAGTTAGAAATCATCTTGATTTACTTTAGATAGGAAAGAATTCAGTTTCTTATTCGATGGTGGGCTGAAAATTTTCAAATTCAACCAAGAAGTGAATGACATGGAACAATGAAACAGGATATTATGAACAACCAATTTCTCAGTCCAACATATTTAGAACATCACTTCTTCACCCTTTAAACTAGAGTTGCCAGTATTTGTGTTGCTAGCGAGAAGTACATAATCCGGGCGGCCGGAAATCCGGTCAGGAATAATTCATTTTTACATCGTTATTGCTAATAAAATGTAGTTTTATATTTTCTATAAAATTTTAAGACTTTGTTAAAAATGTATTTTAAGTTGTATCTAGAATTTTGTTGTCTGTTATTTAACAGAGTTTAAAGCGGTCAAATAACCATATAACGTTTTACATTTTTAACTACTTTTTAAACCAGGAGGCTTAGGGTTCTAATGGCTAATTTTCTTTAGTCCTTCAAATAGTGCAATACAATTAAAAGAAAATAGGCCAACATACAGAATATTTGACTTTTTTTTTCTTGCGCTAGAATGCTGATTATGAAATCATTTCACTTTCCAATAATGGTTTCGTTTGGTTTCTTCTAATTGCTGATTATTCTTTTGCTGAAGATAAGCAGTTATGAGTTGAAAATGGTCAAATTGTGGCATACAATGATTGTGAACTGTCACTACGAGAAATTTCAAAGAGATCAAATTGCCATTCTTCGTCAGTGGATATTCTTCTTCAAACTTTTTAGCTGATAGAAAATGATAATCAAAAAGGCCATGGCCGCTAAAGAAATACCTCTCCATCTAAAGATACAGAAATTGTTTGATCTGTGGCCGCGCTCTGCAATATCACTATAACTTAAAAATAAGTTGAAATAAATATAAAGCTTTATGCTAACTGTTTTTTGGGTGATTTTGTTCGAAATAATTGCAAATTTCTATCTCTAAAAAAATTAATGTTTATGAAACGGCTATTGTGGTAATTTCGTGCTTCTTACCCTAATATATGATCTGATGTAACATAAGCCTAAATAAAAACATTAGAAAGATTTTGGTTATTGTCTTTCAAGCAGGTCACTAATGACCGACTGTTTTGTTGTTTTTTTTTAATTATTGGAAATACGTAAATATTTCAGCTTAAAGTCACGCTGTATTAAGCTCTGTTCTATAAATTGAAGAAGATAAAAAGTGATAATCTCCACGTTGAAATAACCAGGCAGACAAAGTCTCCTCAATTTGACAGTTGACATGACGTATCAATCTCAATATCCTATTCATGCCAGACAAAGCTAAGATTATTTAACATATACGTAATGGTCAATCTCTTCGCCTATTTATTGATCAGATATTTACAAAGTTGAGCTTAGATTAGTTCCATGTAAGCTTCTTTAGCCAGTTCGATTAGTTATTTCCAACAAGTTTATTTTCTGGTGTACTAGTTAGTGATTTAGCCTATCAAATGTTTGTTACTGACTTTGATTCTCATTTGGTGCCTCATACTTATTGATCTGTGCTCATTAGATAATTACCTAAATCAAATTTAACATCTAAAAGTATCTAACTGGACTAATATGGAAAGCTCAGCGCTGCTAAATTTTGAATTTCGTTACTTGTGAAGTTTTGGGATGATTTATAAATGAGATATTCTAAATTAGGCTACTGATCAGAAGAAAGTCAGGAATTGAATATCAGTGTATTTATAATGTTTACTATTCATAATTAACTTTTAAAGACAAACATTAGTAAATTATTCTAAAAGCAATTTTTATTGAATATAGTAATAACCTAAAAGAAAATCGTTAAAATTATCATAGTATAATCTAATATTAAAATGTGTTACTCTGGAAAGCGTATCAAAATGTATGAAAAATGTGTATCAGGATCTTTCACATACTTATCGCACCGTACAGCAATTCAGAATAGAAAAGGATGACCTACATTAGACCAATATTATCAACATTTGAGTCGATGGGTAGTAGTAACTTTGATAAAATAACCAATAAATGCTATTCAATTGAGGTTATCAGCGGCAGAAGACCATTGAATAGAAAAGATTTTGAATAAATAACTCTACAATGCACCCGTTTCTTTTAAGAATTTCCCATTATCGTTTTAGCACGACATAGGAAATTATTGAGAAAGCTATACAAAACTGGTCGTCACTTACCAAACAGTTTTTATCACGAAGACTTCCGCACCGGTGGTGAAATTAACGTTGTCTCCTCCAAGAATTACTTAAAGTTTCTATCAACATTTACGAAACATTACAATTTACCAAGTACTACAATAGATGTCCGTATATGGGTCGACATCGAGTATAGGCTAAATTTGGTTTGATTCGGTTTTATGGCATATCAACCATTGAAGGTTACTTAATACCAAGTCCTGTTTACACATATATTACATATTATTTGTAAAAAACATTTTGTAGATATCATTCTCAAATAATCCTGGGCTCTTTTTTTTGTATTTATTAAAACTGTTTCAAGTATTGCTATATAACAATCATAATTTAGCATCAGTCATTTGTTTGGGTACATAGTTTGTTGGTAATTTCGTTTTTAGAACTAATTTGTTTGCGCACCAGTAATGCTATTATTTCTATGCAGTTAAAGGGTTTCAATTATTGCTATCTAACACTTATAATTCAATTCAATATTAATCATTTGTTTGCAGATAGTAAAATGGTTACAAATATAGCTATTCAACGTTGATTATTCTATTCAATAAAATTCATTCGTTTGCACACAGTTAAATAGTTGCAAGTATTATGATGTAGCACCGAAAATTCAATTAAACATCAGTCATTTATTTACTCACAGTTAAAGGATCAAACATTTCTATTTCTAACAATTCAATTTTGCATTAGTTATTTATTTGCACACGGTTTAAATGTCAAACAATCCTTTTTGACCCATAGATAGGGCCCTATTAGGTGCTACCAATCGGACCAGAGGGGACCTGGGAGTGATAGCAATGAAGGGGTACTCTGCATTCTTCAAAGATCCAGTATTACTAGAGCCTCCCCATCAGATTTTTTAATGTCATGTCCAGGACACCTTAATCCGTTGCCGAGATGCAGTCGGTGTATTCTACAGCCCAAGCTGACTGGACTGAAGTTGACCTTCGATTTTTTTAAGGAAACATTTTGTTCTTAGTCCTTTTCATTTTGGTTTACAGAAAAATTGTTCACAGAGTTGTCCAACATTTAGTTTAAACATTACAAGTTCCAAGTTCGACCGATACACAAGAATATACGGTATTTGAATATTAATAGGGAATGTTAATTTAACTATCATCTAATTATCGGGCTATCTACAAATATCAATCTTCTGATGTTAATCGCTTTTCAGTGAGGCTTAGAATATGCTTACTCTATCTCTGGCCAAGAACTGAGATTTCCCGACAAATAAATTACAGCGATGTACTTGGGTATGACACTAAACCGTATCATATGATAAGACTCCGGTTCTGGAGATCTGGAGAGTATGAAGTAACCTTTCATGGTCATTACTCCCAAGTCCCTTCTGACCCGGAGTGGTAGTATACATTAAGGTTCCATCTCTTGCTCAAATAGAATTGCTTAAAGATTATTCGTATTCCATTGTAGTAATTTACTAAGATTTTTGCTTAGATGTGACACAAGGCCAAATGAATTGGGCAGCCAATGAGACCCGAACTCACTCGTGTAGGTTTGCTAGTGTAGCTTGCAAACCATTACACCCCAAGAGGTGCCCTCGTATTTCATAGTAATACTTGCTGTCACAAGTGCAAATTATTTGTATTAAGAATAGTTACTTGATGCTACGATTGTTAATCAAGGGCTATTATTAATTTCTTGAAAACATATTACTGTGTGTAAACAAATGACTTATTAAATAGAAATTACTTGAAAGCTCTTAATTATTCGTATTAGATTCGAATACTTGAAACTATACAACTGTGTGCTAATCAATTGAATGAGAAATATTCGATATCGTATGAGCGGACTATTGCTTTTGTGATTATGCAAAGTATTAATATAGCAGAAACAGTTCCTTGGGTTATGCCATATGCTAGTAGTATTTATTCCACCTTTCCTCTGCATAGGGAATCGAGTGGCTTAAAGAAATATACGAACAACAGTATTGCCTCAAATTTTTTACCCGTATTCTTTTGATGATTCGACGGATAATCATAATCTGTGATGTTGAGGATCAATTTCTTCGAAAGCCATATTGATTTTTCCTGAAAATTTTCTCAACTTCTGGTCGAATAAGATTGAGAACCAGAATATTACTTACCTTAGCAGCTATAACAGGAGTTCTTAGTGATTCCGACTGTGGTCACTTTCTTGGAGATGGGGTGAATGCAACCTTTCGTCCATTTCTCTATTGTGTTTTATTGATATACAGAGCTGCATAATCGAAAATATATGTCGTCAAATTTCCTTGTTTTTTATACTTCAGGAAGTATTTAGTCGAGACTTAGAGGTATTCTGCTTTTAATTTCATCAGTACTCCATCAATTTCTTCTGTAAAATGTATAAGTTGGTATCAAAAGTTTTTCAGAAGGTTTATCAGAGTGGTTCAGAGAGTTTCTATGCAGATTTCTTGAAACGTTCTTTTCTGAAGCCATTCTTCTTGACTCTCAGCTTTTAGTTATGGTCTCAACTGAATTTCTGATTTTATTAATCTGGCCTTAAATATATACTAGTTTTTCTTTTGGGGATGTTTTAGTATGTTCTCTTGCGTTCTTTTTTTAAGTTTCTGTGCACTGACATTTGCTCGGTTTCTTTTATTAAGTATGAATACTGTTTTCATATTATCTCATTTTTCCCTTAATGCTATTCATTCCCAGAGAACTCTAAAGTTGTCTCTTGGTTTGTTTGGTAGGCACTCGGTATAATTTTGTGACAATATTATACTATGTAAGTAAAAGTAAAGTTGACGACCGTAGTCGGGGACGACCAGAAGACTCCGTCTTTAATAGCTGTTACACCGAGGTGTAGGGGAGTGCACAACTTCTTTCCCAGAATTGCTTCATTTTACCCTTGATACGTACCTTATATTGCTGGGTGTTAGGCAAGGAGGCATCAAGTACCATTTTAAAAGTCTTTGGTATCCAGGTCTCCCGGATCATTGGCGAACACTCTACCCACTAGGCCAATGAGCTGGTTAAATTACTAAGCCGAAAATATAGCCTGATGTTTCATCCTACCTCAAAATCGATCATTTGATAACGAATTAAGAACGATATACAAGATATTGTCTAGAAAACTAGACACTTTCTTCATTATCTTTATGTAGTTAATATTTATCAGATCAGTCACAACTTTGTGTCAAGGAATTCAATTATCCGAACAATATCTAGAATGTTAAAATCTCTAAAAACAAAAGGACAGGTTTAATCATCTTTTCGAGCATGATGTGAATTGAGAGCAATAAAATTTCATTGAGAATCTAGACATGAAATTATCAGAGTTGAAAAAGATTCAATTAAATTTGTTTTCTTTCGATCAAATGCCAAGTTTTCAATATTATATTTACTTGATTCATTATCATTGCATTATAATTGTATTTGGTTACTTGAAGTTTGAAATTTTACATATTATAATTGAACGTCATCCCACTTATTAGTTACAATTCATGCATAGTTAGATAATAGACAAGAATAGCATGAAACCATTTTCAACGGTTCGAAAGATTATTAACTAGATTTGAGATAAACTATAGAAATATATTTTGTAATGTATCACAAGAGCTGATTCAAATATAAATAGCGTAAAGTACTTAAGATATAAATCAAATATGAATATTATAAAATATACATAAGTAATACAAAGATATAGGTAACTAAATTGAAGAAGTGCTTAGCCCGTTCAGTTCAGATGGGTAGTTACTTTGGGACAAGCAGGCAGTGCAACTTCTCAGAAGAAAAGACACAGACACTCACACACACACACACACACATATATATATATGTGCGTGGGGGGTACATTCAATAAGTTTCCAGACTTTTTTGTACTGGCATTCAAAATTGTCGTAGGCTCTTGAAAGTTCGGTATGTTATTGCTATATATCTTATGAGATGACTGACGAATTTTTATGATTTCACGTTCAAATCAACAGCTACAGCAGCAATTGGAATACACCCGACTAAAGCCTGATTGTCACAGCTGGTGAATTGCAAAAATGCAATGAGGACACTTACAAGAACAATATACATTAAAATTCTGTTTTAAACTTGGAAAAAATGCAACAGAAACGTATGGAATGCTTCAGACTGCTTTTCGACCATCTTGCAGGAATCGAGCATCGGTTTTTGAGTGGCATAAGAGATTCAAGGAAGGCAGGGAGTCTGTGAGGGATGATGAAAGGTATGGGAGGAGTAAGGAAGTCAAAACACCACAGTTGATTGGCCAATGGGTTAGGGCTAGGGTTACTATGTTGAGGTTTTAAGGGAGTTCAGGAAGAGATTCGGTCGGAAGAGGCCAGCACTCTTCAAATCGGGTCAGTGGCATTTCCAGCAGGACAATGCACCAGTCCACAACTCCATCCTTGTCACAGACTATTTGACCAAGATGGGCGTCAAGACAGTTCTTCACCCTTCCTATAGTCCAGACCTTGCTCCCTGTGACTTTTGCTTATTCCCTTAGCTCAGAGGCTGTCGTTATGAGACAATTGTGGAGATGAGAGAGTGTGACAAAGGTCATTGACATGCTCACACAAGAGGACTTCCATGGGACCTTGCAGAAGTTGTTGGAACGGTACAACAAGTGCATTGCAGCCGGAGGATACTACTTCGAAGGAGACTAGAGTTTCATGAGTACAATATCAATAAAAGTGCCCACACGAAAAAAATCTGGAAACTTATTTAATGATCGTATATATATATATATATATATATATATATATATATATATATATATATATACATGTGTGTGTGTTTTTGTGTCTGTGTAGGATGCATGCCCGAAAATGTATTTATGAACCCATGACAGCTGTTAAAATAAATCATTACCTAAGCTCAATTAATCACTTTCAAATTTAAAAAAAATTAAACTAGCTCTTATTAACAATGGATTCCTTAACCATGCTGTCAATGAACAAATTAACTTTACAGATTAATAAAAAAAATAATCACTTAATCCCTTATCAAAATAAAAGCAAAAAATTCATTTCACAACAACTAGATATACCCCATCTTTAGATCTTCTACCGATGCCATTAAGAATAAGGATTCATTACCATAAAATAATTCACAACTTACTTCCAACCTTGCTGGAAATAATTTTCCACCCACGTAAAAAATAACTTACAACAAAAGATGAATGTTGTTTATCATTTAACATATCCAAATGGGAGATTGCATCACCGATTATAATGAAAAGAAAAACATATCAGAATGACAATTACTGCAATTTTCAGATGTTTTGTGCGCTACTTAACCGACCAAAGTTCCATCTGTCATCTCTTCAAACAACATAACTGTGTTCCAACAAGTATCTCCAAAATTCTCGTTGAAAATACGAAAATCTTAAGTAGCTGTCCTCACCACTTCCCGAAAAAGAAAAGACTACACATTCTTGTGGCAATTTTCATCAAGGCCAAACAACCCTCTAATAAGATCTGCTGTGATGTAAAAGGAAGAATTTTGAAATGCCAATAGCAAAGCAACAATAATATTTATTTGTACGAAGCACTCGGGCGATTTATTATTATTATTATTATTATTAAGAGGTTTTACGCCAGTTTAAGTGACAGCAAGTCTCTTCATTTATACAGGTCTCTTCAAAGTATCGTAGCTGATTTATAAGAATTATGATGTGAGTTTTCTTGATTTTTTCTTGGAGCTGCAGTCTCCTTTCCAAGTATTTAGACTGTTCCAGAGGCCCCACTTACAATTGGAGCCACTTTCATGTTCTGCTCCTTTTTAGTTCTCTGGAAATGTCCAGATATTTGTTCAGTTTTTTGCTTTCTTCTATTTTCGTCCTATGGTCCGCTAGAACGGCAAAATCGACAAAATAATTTCTTTTCTTCCAATAAATTAATATCAATTCTGATCTTTTGGACAAAATCTAATGGTCCATTGGTATTTCAAAGTCCTAGAGAATTTAATGCGTTTTATTTTCAGATTCAGATTTATGCATATATTTGCCTGCCTGGTCAAACTTTAGTCTCTTGCACTATTCCTTGTGAACGATCTATCCGATATAGCCAAGCCTATTTTTGTATTCCAGTTGAGCCAGCCTGTTGCATTTGCTTTTGTAAACGATTAACTGTTTCATCTCAATCACCACATAACTTACACTTACCATTTTGTCGCTTGAAGTAACTATACAGTAGTTTTCTTTTTCTATTTTTGTTTTCTAGATATTTTGATTGAGTGTTTTCTTCTTGGCCCGTACAAAGTTTCTGTTCATACGAGCTATTGTAATGAATTTTTCTTTGTTGTAATGAATTTTTCTTTGCTCTTTTTTGCGTATTATTCGACTTCCTGAACTGTCGTGTCCACGCAATCCTCGATGCGGGCGAGTCCTCTTCCGCCTCCTCTATTTCATGACACATAGAGTGTCTGTGTCATTTCTCATGTGAAAAACATTGAGCGTTGTCAATTTTCCAGTTCTATGGTCGATATGTAGGTTTTCTTTTGCCCCTTTTAGGAAGGGTCCAAATTAACACACAAGTGAGACTTCCTTGTATGTATTTTTTTATGAGATTTCTACAAGAGAATTTGTTTTCGAGAACTTTTTTCGCTCTTTTAATATCCTTTTTCTTAGTTTTTCTTAAATCCGTTTGCTTGATGGTATCCACTTCCGATATTCCCAAATAATTGTAATTTTCTTTTCCTCCGTGTGTTCTGATTTTTTTCTGATTGGGCTGTTCTTTTCTTTCAGTTGCTTCAATACCAAACCACATTCTTTCATCTTGGTCGTAGATTCTAATAGTTTCTATAAAACATATTTTTTCATTCAGATATTCTAATATCATCCATATACGTGACGTGGACTATCTCATCCTGTGTTTGCTTTTTTGTTGTTAATTTGTGGCCACCTTTGCATTCTCTATGTAGTTTAGTGGAATCATTGTTGTAACTTGTCGTTGTGATAATGAGTCTCCATGGAAGATACCTCTCTAGATTTTTACCATTGCTAGTTTTTGTTTCTGAGCTGTTAGTCTCCTTCTCCAATTTTCCATAAGTCTCGTGAAGAAAGTGGTTATTTGCTCCGTATTTTTATTGTTTTTCTTTTTGTATCAGTATTAACAAGTAGTTTTCTCGGAAGTCTAAGTGATAGCAAGTATATTCATTTCTTCAAAACTCTTCTAAGTATTCAAGCCGTTAGCTGTAGTTCTTTGATATAGACGGTCTCAATTCTTTTCTCGATTTCCAGTTACTCATTTTCTTTTCCAGATTTATCGAAATTGTTTCAAGGGTTCATGATCAATATCACTGTCACTTTCATGTTGCAAACATCTTATCAGCCAAGAAATGTCCACTTATTCATCAAGTTCTTCATTTTCCTTTAGTTTTACTCTGTGATCTGCTAGAACTGTGAAGACCGCGAGCTGACATGTTTGTTTCTTCTTATTAACAACAGTTAGGGTTTGTCTTCTATCTAGGATCGAGTCATCATCATCATCATCATGTCGCGCTGGTAGCACGGATATCCCTGACCCTCTCTAGCCACTCCTCCCTATCGTTCATCGCCCTAGGTAGGTCTTCAGGACAACATCCCGTATCCTCACATAGCTGCTGAATGTATGTTCGTGCCGGTCGTCCTGCTTTTGCACGGCCATGTATGGGGGTCCATAAAAGTACATCTCTTATGAGTTCGTCCCTGCTTCTCCAGCAGTGTCCTGCATGTCTGGTTCGTCTAACTTGAATAGTTTTCGTGATAGGGGACAGGTGGCCGTACAGTTGATGTCTTGTGGGGTGTTGCTGCCAGGACTTGTTCAAGATTGCACGCAGCATTCTTGTGTAATTGCCGTTTAGCTTCTTCTCCAGCCGTTTTCTTAGCGTCCATGTAGTGCACCCATATAGCAGTATCGATGTGACCGCTGCCTGGAAGAAACTGCGTTTCATTTTATCAGTTAGGTCTGATTTCCATATAATCGATAGCCTATTGATAGCTGTCCATGCTTTCGTTAACCTCGTTTCGATGTCCTTTTCGGTTGATTCGACGCTGCTTCCTAGGTAAGTGAATTTATCTACTAGTTTAAGAGGGGTTCCTTCTAGAGTGGAGATGTCCCCCGTTTGATTATAGCACATATATTCCGTTTTGTGTGCATTAACATAGAGGCCTATGCCTGCAGCTTCTCGTTCCAAACTATGCAGTAGTGTTTCGGCTTGGTCGGGTGTATTTGCCAGTATCGCTATGTCATCGGCGTAGTCGGCGTCGGTAATTGTTGTTGCGGGGTACCTTCTGCTTCTTTTCTTCGTCAGCTCGAAGCCATTCTCTCTGATTTTGTCAATCGATGTTCTACGTACGTAGTCTAGACAAATGATAAAGAGGTACGGAGCCAGCGTGTCCCCTTGTAGAACTCCTGCTACAATGTCAAAGTATTCTGTGTCTCCATCTGGTGATCGTACTTTTACTTTGGTGTTTCTATAGAGAATCGTTATTGCTGCTACGGTTTCTTTAGGTATGCCGTACGCTAGTAGGATTTGTTCCATCTTTCCTCTGTGAATGGAATCGAAGGCCTTGGTAAAGTCGACAAATATTAATGTCGCTTGTAGGTTCACCAAATCTTGGGAATCTTTTTTTTCAGGAGAGATTCTGGTTCATGTATATAACATTCATCACTATAGTTAAAATTTAGCCACCCGCACAATTTTCAGTGAATCACATACTCTATCCATTTGAACTTGTTCTTGTATTTTTCTTTATTATTATGTTTATTGATTATGATAACGATTAACGTTACTCAAAATGATTTTTACCGAAAAAAAAAATGAACTTTGAACAGTTCCTTCCTACCAGTGATTCAGCCATACGGCGTCCTATACGCAAACAAGAAAATCTACAAAAAAGTATTATGACCAAATTTTTCTAAAATGATTGGTTTGGTTTCTTTGTTTAATAGCATATCAACCTTTGTAGCTTATTTAATGCCGAAGCCATTCTCCTAAAAGAACAGTAGTGGTACTATTTAACCCATAGCTGGAAGGGTAAGGGGGTTCATACCTTTCCCAAGAGTATTTGCCCGAAAGTGAACGTAATAGCGCGACTGGAGTACGAACTCGCTTACTACGATTCCGCAGTCCATCGCTTTAACCATTACACCACTATGGGTTGAATAGAACTAACTGCATACTTATGCTAAACTGAATTGTTTGAATTTAAACTGTTTTTTACCTTTAATTGTTTGTAAACCAAATCTATACTTATACTAAACTAATTTGCTTGATTTAGAACAGTTTGACAAATAGAAATAGAAATGTTTTTGACAATTAAACTGTGTACTCATGCTAAACTAAATTGTTTGAAATAGAACTGATTATTTGTAAAAAACGTATTCGGCATTAAATAACCTACAAAGGTTGATATGCCATAAAATCTAACCAACCAATTCCCTCTTTTGACTTACAGACTACTAAAAAGATTTCCTTATCAGTTACCCAAACAGCCACCTTTTATAATTCAATACCATTTTTAAAAGCCCAACAGAATATCCTACTGTAAAACTCACCCTAAAATACGTAATTTTCTTAAAGCCAAACCAGTCATATCCCTTTACAATAAAGAAATGCACAACACCTCCGATATAGGTGACATATTAGTTGACAAAATCCAAATATAGAAATTATTTTAAAAAGATCGACTGAATAAAAAAAAATAATGAGTGAACATTTTTAAATTAAGAAAATGAATAAAAATCTGACCAACCAGGTTAAAACTTAATTTGCTAAAAAAATAAATAAATAAAACCCCAGCTCCACTAAACATTTCAAAAGCGTTTGTGGTTATAAAGTTGGCTAACTCTACTGCAACATCTAAATACATGAATCTGTTTCCAACTAGGAGCCTATCAATACCCCAAATCAGAAAGGATTTTTCAGTTGTCTTTAATGTTCATGCCAATTTCCGGTTATATATATATATATATATATATATATATATATATATATTGTTTACTATGTTTATAATTTAAAGTGCTCATTGTTAGTGATAGAGAAGTTCGGATAGCGTAGACCTAGTCAACGGCGCTTCGTAACTGTCATTTTCTCGCCAATCTCATTTTATCGCCAATATATATATATATATATATATATATATATATATATATATATATATTGTTTTATTATAAACAGTATTCTATGATTTATTTTTTAATTGAGCTATATTATTAAAATCGATACTATTAGTTAAAAAAACAATAATAATCAATGTTTTATTTGGTAACCCCTAACAGCAGTTTCATGTTCGGTAAAATGATTCCCATGGATGTTTTAGCTTTTTCTATCGAATAGAATATGAGCTCAGATTAGCTTTGGGTAAAGCGTTTTCAATACAAAAGACACACCTTCAAGCTCTTTAACATCTCTGACCAACAGGCATAATCAATGGCGTCAATCGGACAAATAGTGCTTGTGAGTCGAAAACTTGCCATGTCACACGATGTAAGAGTACACCTTGGATATATATATATATATATCAACCCCCACTGCACGAGCAGAAAGTGAGACAAGGTCAATTTTTAAGCGGAGTTTACCAAGTTGTAATTTAGTTTTCTCCTAGACCAGTTGCCATACCAAGGTTAAAAAGCCCAATCTATCCTACTATTTACATAAAGCTGGAGTGAGAATAATTAGATTCGTACCTTTTCCAAGAGTATTAACGCTATTTGAAATGCAAACAGTGTTATCCAGGATTTGAACTCGAATCACCGTGTCGATTTCCTAAGACGATAGCCATACACCACGAGCGATGATTGTATACAGTAACGTTTCTGTTAAAATGAATTATAGTCTATATTTTCGGAGCCTTCCTCGTAAATTAACTAAATCAAGATATTAAAACGCAAAATACAATAGTTTTTTCCTGTTGAGTGAGATTTTTTGTTGCGATATCCGAATTCATGACTTTAAAACAAATACTGCGTATCTTTCACTGAATAGGAAGTTTTATGACAAAAATAATGCCATTGATCTCTTTGATTTACATTCCCGTTTGCATAAATTACAAAACTGGTTGGCGTTTACCTTCTTTCATCAAAAACTCCCATAAAATCCTGATATGTTATGTGACAGTAAAAACGTTATCGATCGAGGAAGTTATTGAACCAATATCTACAATAATATTGATTAGATATTGAAAACAAAAAAAAGGAGCTAGATCCATGGCGATAGCCGAGCATAGTAAATTGCGACCATTAAATTTAAAATCCGATATCTTAACATTAGTTTATTGAGAAATATGCTGTTTTAGAAAATGTCAGTGTTTTAAATGGTATAGTAATAATAATCACTATGAGGCTCCAGAAATTACATTCTGTATATAGGTTATTGTTACGCCTTCAGTGTTTTTTTCTATTTTCCTGGCTTCTCGTTCTAAACAATAGGTCTTCATGAGAACAGAATGATAGAAAGGTGGTCTTATTTTAAGTCGATTGAAGATGGGTATCGAGGTCTTACAGGGCAATGGCTTCGTAACCCCCTAACCAAAATAGGATTGACAAGCAGGGAAAAGAGAATATTAATTCACTCTGTCACGGAAGCAGCTGAGAAGGCTTCTATATAGTTGTGAAACAAAACAACTCGCACAAAGTACTTTAACATTTTAACGGATGATTTTATTTATATCCCTCCTTGTTCATTACCCACCCCTTTTTCCTCTTCTTAATATATTATCTTTATTTTATTTCTCTCCCTGAATAGTTACAAAACAATATTAATTTTATGGTTTTACATTACTTGGTATATGAAATTTCGATATCTTTTTTAAGAATATATTTTGTGCTTAGAGGTTTGCTTCTTTTTTTTCCTATAAAGTATTTACTTCTGAGACACTTTTTAAAAATGATTTTTTACGATAATTTGTATCAAGACATTCTTTTTCCTTCTGCTGCTACATGATATTGCAAGATTAGGTGTTATAAACTGTTTTGTGTCTTCGAAAGAGGATTTTCTTTTAATATACACTATTTCATACTGAGAAACTTTTTTTCCAACAAATTATCTCGATAGCGTGGACTAAATCGGGGGAATTGAATATAATTTCTCTCTCTCTCTCTCTCTCTCTCTCTCTCTCTCTGAGAAAGGTAAGTATTTTAATCTTTTTAGAATACTAAACTTTGTGCTAAGACGAATTTTCTGGTGATGAGAAGGTATATATATATATATATATATATATATATATATATATATGTGTGTGTGTGTGTGTGTGTGTGTGTGTGTGTGTGTGTGTGTGTGTGTGTGTGTGTGTGTTTGTTAGATAGCTATACTAGGACTTTTTTCTTTTTTCGTCTGGGATGCAATATTTGATACCGTGTTTTCGAACGTTTTTAAACATGAGATATATAGGACATACCTGTAATTAATCCATTCTGAGTACCAAAATGCATTTCTCGGCTCGTCAACTTCTCTGGAAAAAGCGAGAAACCAATTATCTGGAATCTTTATTTCTTGTGGGGAGAGAGAGGGGGAAGGGATACATGTGATTTGGCTGTACTCATTATAAAAGCCTCAAGGTGAGCCACGTCGATATTATTATTATTATTATCATCATTATTATTATTATTATTTTAACAACAACAACAACAGTAGTAGTAGTAGTAGTAGTAGTAGTAGTTGTAGTAGTAGTAATGATGATGAAGAAGAAGAATTACCAGGTAATGGTCATATGTAGAGATGGGATGGTAGATTGGACGTAAACTTTTCTCATCGGTGTCTAATTCTTTTCTTGAGGCATCAGTTTAGGTTTAAGATTAGATCTGATAGAAAAGGCTTGGACCACATAGCATTTGACAAAAGGTGAGTGAAAGCAACAAGCTTAGTCGTTAGAAAGAGGGAAATACTGGAGTCATCCTTCCCTTCTCTCCCTGCACATGGCAGTGACGGCCTGCGTCTTCCTTTGGGACCCCACCTCTGGTAAACCTAGTTTTATCTCCTTTTCACCCTAGTTAGCAGTATTATGCGTTTCATTGGTCCCGTCATTCAGCACTAAACAATTCTGGAAACTCCCGACTCTTGTTTTTTTTTTTAAATCTGAACTCCCTTAAACTCAGCCCCCCATCCTGGAATCATATCTAACCATTCCAATCCAGCCCCTCCTCCCTATTTATTTTTGTTCCTGTATAACATAAACCCACTCCCCGTAGGGTTTTCTGGCATTTGAAAAACTCAACTCCATGAACCATTGCAAAGATATGATATTCTGCTGGATCCCAAGCCATGTAGGAATCCAGGGAAACAATAAAGCAACTTCATTAGCTAAAGCTGTCCTCAAAATGGTACCCGATAAAAAATCAAAAATACTTAATACTGACATCAAACAAAAAATAAGGCAAATAATTACAAAGAAATGGCAACAATTATTATTGGGGGAAAATTTTCACAACTGACTCTTCCAAGTACGACTCATTTTAAGAGAAAAGAAGGTGGATCCTGATAATACCAGAAAAGAAGAAACCCCTTTTACTCGGCTACGCATTGGACATACCAGATTAACTCACTTCGGCATTCTAAAAAACGAGCCTCCCCCTAAGTGTCCATGCAGAAATCAGTACACTATAAAACACATCTTGATCGAATGCACAAAATTAACCAACATTCGACGAATGTTTTATAATGTTGACAATATGAACGAACTATTTAGAAAAACAGACCCTCAGCAGAAATTGAACTTTCTATAAAGAATCAGCCTTCAATCAAAAATATAGACTGATGTATTTTCCATACTCGCAATCACTTAAATGTGTGAAAAAAAATCACTAACATTAGATAGAAGTACTGGTGTTGGCTAAAATAGTTCCAAGTATTACTGTCTGTGTGCAAACAAGTGAGCTCTGGTTTGTCCAAAAATGCTAAACAACAAAATATGCGCGGGCAATTCATATATATATATATATATATATATATATATATATATATATATACGGGATTTGGCATGAAATAACCCATATGATATAAAAACCCAACCAAACCAACAGGCTCGTTTCTGACCCTCAAACACTGGAAAACACCCGACTCGACTTGCCATTTTAGATGAAGGGAGAGGGTAACCAATCGGGGTTATGTTGTTTGGTTATTTTTCTTTCATCCAAACATTGTATATATCAATTGTAATTTATCTTTAAGTTGGACTCCTATACAATGGTTATGATATTTTGGTGACTGCAGCGTGGAAGGCCAGTGTGTATGGAATGTTGTTTACGGTGAATGGGTCTGCAACTTTAGCTAGTTAGGGTCCTCTGGGAAGCTTGGGAGTCGGATGGCTGCTTCTCTTCCTCTCCCCCATACACTTTTCTGGGGCTTCATGCTCCAAAACATTATTGTATTCCACACACGTGCTTTAAATAAACTGAATTATTAGCAGTTGGTGGAGACACAGCCCTTTTTGGAGGTGATGGAGAAAGTGCAGAGAATATTTTACCGCACGATACTTTTTGGTGGGAGGAGTTACCGTGAAGAATTGGACTTACGTTTCCAGCCGACCTTCAGTTCGCAACCAAAAAGTAAATGCTTTTGTTTTTCTTTCCACTCGTAATAGTCGAACGGAAATTCAGTCCGGCAATAAAATCCTTTAAAAAAAAACTCCCGATAAAAAGGGTCCAGAAAAAGAGAACAAAAATGAGGAAAAGACAAATCTCTAAAAACCTGAAATGTCCAACCCAACATAACTGTCAACTTCACCGAGCTGGTCTAGAGAGCTAAGCAGTTGACCCATCTCATAAAAGAAAAGAGACTGCTGATTATTTTGGACGAGGCTAGACATAATTAACATGAAAGAATAGTGTTGGTGTTCGTAGTTGCCAGAAAAAAAAAAAGATTTTCAAATTGCACAAAGGACAACGCAAAAAATGCGCTATTTAGTCTTGAGTTGAAGGTACTGGCAATCAATGTAGATAGTAGCCACCCTTTTCGGGACATTATGCTATCTACCGAAGAAAACGCCCTGGGTTAAACTAAAATGATTCTGGAGACAAAAAAGCTCTTCAGAGACGCATGACAATAGTTGCAAGTTCTTTGTGCCAATATCGACAATTTTCTCCAATATAGGAATAAAATATGTGAAGAATAGGGGTTTGCACTGATGATAGTTTCAAAAGCTTTCCACTGACTGTTATTAGGCCAGGAGTTGGAGGGAGCAATGAGCAATATTGCTAAAGCTTTTAACACCTTTTGGCGGTCTTTCCCTCTTTTTCATTAAAAGGGAAAAATAAAATGTTACAGGGAGGTACTGACTTTATGTTCATTCCTCCCTTTACAAGTTTGTCAAAGAATCATATCGACAGAAAATCAAGGAGTAGGTGTCGCTCTAGAGTCTCAGTATCTTAAACCCACCCATGTTCAGTTCAGAAGTGCAACACGTGTAAATAACCAAAATAGAATTTAGATAAGCAAGTTTGAATGTCCAGGTCCTTGCGAAGGACTGATATGGTAAGTACAAGGGTCACGCTTTAATTCAAGCAACTGTGGAAAGATTGTAAGGGCTATGAATTTTATTATTTTATTTTTAATGGTCCGCTGAGCCTTGAATGCAACGTGTTCGCTTGTCTTCGCAGATCCGGCCGGCAGACTGTGTGATCGATGTCATTATATAGGACAAAGTATTTTAATCCATTCGTGAGTGGGACGACATGACCTTAGTGATTCACATGGGTAAGTTTTTCACCTCTGTCTGGCCGCATTCACCAAACATTAGCTTATGATAAAGTTCAGGGTCGGGTCTCAAAGGATATCTTCGTCGGAATTCGGTGGCCAAGTCGGCTGGGACTACAGAATGCACCGACTGCCTCTCTGCAGATAGGTAAGACCCCCCCCGACTCAATTAGTGTCCTAGATATGACATTAAATAATCTGATGGTAAGGCTTCAGTAATGCTGGAGCTTTGGGAAACTCGGAATACCATCGCTTCCAAGTCCACTCTGGCTCGGAGTGGAATCACCTGATAGGGTCCTATCTATGAGTCAAATAGAAATTTTTGACATTTAAACTGTGTACTTATGCTAAACTGAATTGTTTGAAATAGAACTGCTTTTACATTTAACTATGTGTAAACAAATGACTGATGCTTGATTGAATTGTTAGTGATACATAGCAATACTTGGAACTTTTAATTTTGTTGACATGCTAAACTAAATTGTTTGAAATAGGATTGTTTTTACATTTAGCGATGAGTAAAGAAAAATATCTAATCAAATGACTGTGTGTAAATAAAAAAACTGTGTACTTGTGCTAAATTGAATTGTTTGAAATAGAACTTTATGATCCTTTTTCTTTGTATTCGCATTAGATAGAAATAAGTGAAACCCTTTAACTGTTAAAAATGGGCTCAATCTCGGTTAAAAATATTAATTATATATTTAATATGTATAAAATGGATGTGGCATTAAGTATCCTACTATGGGTGATATGCCATAAAACCAAACCAAATCCAAAATCGGTGAAAGGTAGGTGAATATTGCGCGCTTATGCCGAGTGAAAAGTGCTGATCTTGATTTCTTCATCGAATTTTCTGGTTAGGAGAAAAATTTGGCCTACCTGAAAAGACTAGCCAAAAAGACTATGTGCGAACGTGGAGCATTCAATAAGATTCCGGACTTTTTTTTATATAGGCATTTAAAATTGTCGTAGACCCATAAGAATTCAGTATGTTATTGCTATATATATTATGGGATGACTGACCAATTATCATGATTTCAGCTTCAAATGAACAGCTACAGCAGCAATTGGAATACACCCTACTAAAGCGTGATTGTCACAGTTGGTGAATTGCAAAAATGCAATCTGGACGGGAGGACACTTTAGAAGAACGATATGTGATAAAATTCTGTTTTAAACTTGGAAAAATGACATAGAAACGTATGGAATGTTTCAGACTGCTTTTCGACCATCTTGCAGGAATCGAGCATCGGTTTTTGAGTGGCATAAGAGATTCAAGAAAGGAAGGGAGTCTGTGAGGGATGATGAGAGGTGTGGGAAGAGTGAGGAAGTCAAAACACCACATTTGATTGGCCAGTGGGTTATGGTTAGGGTTACTATATTGAGATTTTAAGGGAGTTCAGGAAGAGATTCCTAGGGAAGAGGCCAGCACTCTTGAAATCGGATCGATGGTATTTCCAGCAGGGTAATAAACCAGTCCACAACTCCATCCTTGTCACAGACTATTTGACCAAGATGGGCATCAAGACAGTTCCTCACCCTTCCAATAGTCCAGAATTTGCTCCCTGTGACATTTAGTCATTTCCTAAGCTTACAGACTGTCGTTATGAGACAACTGAGGAGATGAAAGAGGCTGTGACGAAGGTCATTGACACGCTCAGAGAAGAGGGTTTCCATGGGGTCTTGCAGAAGTTGTTGGAACGGTACAACAAGTGCATTGCAGCTGGAGGAGATTATTTCGAAGGGGACTAGAGTTTCATGTGTGTACTATCAATAAAAGAGCCCATACGAAAAAAGTCTGGAAACTTATTTAATGATCCGCGTACGTTCACTTTCGGATTAATCCCCTTGAAAGAGGTATAAACCCTATTCATCCTTTCAGAATGAACAAAATAGTATTACCACCGTTCTTCCTCCACAATGGATTTGGAAGTAAATAACCCACAAAAGTTAATATACCATTAAAAAAAAGAACTCAAACCAAAAGCATAAAACTATTATTTTTCATGTTTACATTCAACATTTCCTAGATATTGAACAAATATCAAAGATAATTGTCTCTCTGTCGCTTCCCCTAAAAGATAGGATAAATGGGGGAAAATAATTATAGATTGATCTTTTAGATGTTTATTATTCCACAGAACCAAATGAAATTTAAGATTTATTCCAACATATTTCTTGCAAAGATATGAATATTTTTATTGGATCAACAGCTAAAGCCCAATTTTTGAGTCTGACACTTTTCTTATAGAATTAATTCCTTCGTCAGCAAGTACCCGAGGGCTCACACTCATTGGCTTTTCTGTTGGCTCTGTGATGGTTCTTATGGCTTCACTTAGGTGCATGTCGGGGTTGACTGCATTTTCATACAGCGGTGATACTCTTGGAAAAGGTATAAATCCACCAACGTCTCCCGCTGACTATGGGTAAATGATGTTATGTCGACTTTTCTTGCAGGAGGAAAATCCTGATTCAACCCAACTATATTCAACCGAAAAATCAATCTTGTGCCCTCATCCTGCCCTTGGCGGGGTAAGTAGATGCAATTTTTTAATTCATTAAATGAAGTTACACTTTTTCTCATTAAACGAAAATTACGTTTTTGCTAGTGTGTATCAACAAAATGGCCAAGGGTGCGAGAACTTTTTCTTTCTCTCTAAAATACTCGGCACCAAAATGTTGGTCTTCAAAAAGCAGGCGCCAAAGATCTTAATTTGAATAGATATAAGCTACCTGGAGGCACAAAGTGTTCCTTATCTCTACCCCTGCACAATATTATCTTCTTTGAAAAATAATTGAACTTGAAGTGCGTAAATAAAAGAATTTACGTTAATCATTACCAACTCTATTTTTATTTTATTAGACTTGTTTATTGTTGGCTTTTCTTTCAGTATTGTTACTAACAATTTATCGTCATTTCATATCAATAAAAATATGCGGAAAACTATTCTAATTGAAAGCTCCAGTATATGGTATCAGCCAATAAAATGTTATTTCGAAAATGTTTTCATTGTTGCTTCCTTTTTTAAAGTTCGCTACATAATTTTGACTGTATTTTACTTCAGTCCTATTTTTACACACAAATGAATGAAAAGTTGTGTGCGTGCATACATCAATATTGATAGGTAAATATTTATGAAGGTACTGAAGAAGCAACACTCGAATATGAAAATTGCTGATTTCAATTTTTGTAATTTTTTAGTCACCTTGTCGGGTAATAATTATCTAGATTATGTATGTATGAGTTGGCCAAAATTTATCAAAATATCTGAAATTTTTCTAAGGGTTTTACTTGCTCAATGTTCTTTAAGTATTTAAAAAAAATCTTTTTAAAACACTTTGAATATATGTAGCCAAAATTCTCAGACGCATCTATTTTCGAAATAACTCCACTCCTACTAAAAAAATTTCACCAGTGAGAAAAGGTTACACTTGGAAACTTGGGCAAATTAATCTGGTGGTCGGTAGCATCAGAAAAACTTTTTCTAAATTTCCTCATTTAGACGCCAACTCTGACTTGTTTAATATTCTACCGCCATTTGGGTTTTATAATAATTGCATAATTCTTCCAAAGCACTGACTGCAGTTACTTTCACATCGTTTAGATGCTGTGGCATATTTCACAATTTGTTATCTAATTATTGATGACCTGCCTCTTAAACTTTCCATATGTAGTTCCATAGGGATATATTATTAGTATGTTTGCGCGCTCCCTTTTCTATTTCAACTCCGTCGCTCTATGAAGGTTCTTTCTTCATCTTAACTATCTATTATGATAATGGCCTAATATTGTCTGTACAGAGAAATTTTTGTGGTTCCGCCACCAAATTCTGTCACTTTTAAATGTTTATCTTATGGATAATTTTAGTGCACATTATTTCGCAAAAGTATATTCTCACCATAACCCTTCATTACTAGAAGGATGTGACCCAAGGTCAATTTTTGAATGAAGAAAAGTTGGTTTGAATTTCTGGGTTTTCATTCTCCTAAGCTGGTCACATAACTAAGTTTAAAGAAGTCATTATGGCTCGGAGACGAGATGAAATCATATTTTACCCTACTGCGGTAACGCCAAGTGAAACGTATCAATTTTATCCAGCACTCAAACTCGCGTCACTGATTCCCTTTCCAACGTCGATAACCGTTACACTAGACGCTCTTTTTCGCAAGATGGGTGTATTTCTAGGTCGTTTTTATTGAATAATTTGGAAAAATATTTGTCTAGAAAAGCACATTGTTCTTTACGCTTTTAGTATAGAGAAGGCTAATCTATATTATGCCATATGGATATTCCTTTACATTGTAATAATAATTCACTCTAGAACTGTAACAACTCTTTTATAGCATTTTCCTATTGTTGTCGTCTCATTGGAAATTACGTTGCTGGAGTTTATGGCTAATCGGTCAGCAATTGATTTATGTATAATATTGGTGACTTTTAATTGCTGATCATATATAGTAATTATATAAATCGGCACACTGTTTTTTCTATATGGCGGATATATTCCATTTTCCCTGGCTGTGAGTAAATAGTAGTACTGAGTGGGCTTGTTAACTTTGATACGGTAACCAGTCTAGGAGAAGGAAATCTGAGTCTTAAACAGCCGAAAATTTGACCTTATGATCTCCCCCGCTTGAGCAGAGGGGTTACATATATACGATTTCCGTAGTTAAATGTGATGTCTAGAAAGTGGACTTATTATAAGTTCGAATAATAGAAAAATCGCTGTAATAAGTGCGTTGAATGTTAGAGAATATTTTAGAAAATGAACATTTCATTCATTTTATTTCTGTTTTTAATAGATATAACTTCATTATCGATACTTTTTGAAAATACCTTTTTTTTGGTGGGGGGGTCTTTTAAAACAACGAAAACTAAATTAGATCAATTCTTTAAGTTTTGATTACGTCTTAACAAACCAGCCATAATAAGAAGTGAAGGTGCTTTTGTTGAAACATAATTTTTTAATCAAGACAGAGTTAAGTTTAGAATTCGTTGTTTTTAATTAAGTTTAATGCGTACGTGTTTGTTCACAAAAAGCGAAACTAAATCAATTCCTGACAAAACCTGTTAATTTCATATTGAAGTTAATTTTATACCATATTCGAACACAGCAGTAGCTTAATAAATTTATCGTTTACAGTGATTATCTCTTTATTTCCGTGTATAACTTATAAATGTATAATCTTCATTAAATTGTGTTGATTGAACGGATTCCCTTAACTCTCTCGGCATCCGTCCCTTATGGGTTTGTCTCTCAGCTTCACCTGTAGAGCTCAGTATGTCTTGCTTGTGAGATGGGTGATAAGTGGTCATATAGTTGCTATTTAGTGTGGTGGTGCTTCCATGATTTGTTCAAAACAGCACGCAACATCCTTGCATTTTCCCATTTAGCTTTATCTCCACTCGTTTCGTTGAAATCCAAGTGGTGTAACAATACAGCAATACTGACAAAGCCACAGCTTGGAAGAATTCCTGTTTTATTTGATCAGATTTCGGTATGATCAGCAATCTGGAAATAGTGGTCTACACATTTCCTATACGTATACTAACGTTGCTTTTTCCTGAGATATTACTACTGAGGTATTGTGAACTGGTCTAATTTCAGGCTTGCTATTTAATATGGAGATGGCTTCATCTCGATTAAAGCACATGAACTGTTTTGAGTTATATTTTACAATATATAATATATTATCATGTGATATATAATATAATATAAATATAATGCAATATAAATATAATATAATATAATGTAATATCAAAACCATCTTAGTCGTTAACACTTGTGGAATTGCCAAAGGTCCAGCTGTATTATTCCTAGCAAATTGTTTTCTGTAAAAGAAACAATGCTTTCTCTATCCTTTTTGAAATTATCTTCTCTTCGGTCTTTCTCACTTTGAATCTTTCCCTTGCATCCAACCCCCGCTTTTTCTTTTGTCACTTGAACAATAATTTTTCTAATCGCTTCTTGCTCATTATTTTTTTCTTTTAAACTGAGCAAAACGCCCATTTATGTACATGTTAGTTAGGAAACTAAATCATTTATCTGAAAAACAGTGTATATTTTCCTTTCTCTTAACTTTAATCACTAATCCACTGAAATGTAATTATGTTTAATTGTATAATTGTTTTCAAAGCGTGGGCTTTAGTTTGCTAGTTTATTTGACTCCTACGTCTTTTAAGAACTAAAATTTATTTCTCTCCCTCTCCTTCTCTTTCTCAGTCATATCGCTAGTTTAATATCCTCTTAAATAGAACTTGCATAGAAGTGGTTCCAAAATATTTGCAAACGGCTGCTTTCTTAATCTCAAAGATATACACATGCAATGAACGCACATCTATTATGGTGTGATGTCTTCTGTATATCTACAACAATAAATAATCTTACTTTAAGCCAGTGACTGCACGTATTAAAAGCCTTGCTCTTTGCACATGCGAAAATGCCATGACACTAGTCCATACGGTGTTTACTGTCTGAATTAGCTGGTTTGTCGCACATGTCTAATTTAAACCACCTTACAAATATACCAATATAGACCTCGACTTCTGATCAATGAAAATTAACAAAACCGACTGTCCTTGTTCATTTTCTTTTTATTACACAATTTTATATTATGGCATTTACCCAGTATGCTTCGAATAAATTTTTTGTAATTTGTGTAGTCTTATTTTTTGTAAGTCGATTATTTCTCAAGCTACGTGATAAAAAAAAATTGAAGTAAAGTTACAACTTAAAAATCCTTTATCTTCTAATGCAGGTGTTTAATATTTCTATTATCAACTTCGTAATTTTGTTCCCTACCCCAAGTGAATTTTGTTAGTGGGATAGTCATAATCCATGCTTCTTGCTACGTAGGATTCGTTTTGCTCACTTTATCGTGTTGGTAATTGTAGTGTACTAAGCTTTGTGCTTAAATATGGCACTAGGCCGCATGAATAGAGTACCTAATAAGACTCGAACTCACAAATGAAGCTTTGCTAGTCTAGCTTGCTAATCATTACACCATCCGAGGCGCCCATATCGCGTTGAGAGTTTAGTTTTCGATAGAAATTAATTTTCTTTTTCTTATTTCTTAAAATGCTCAACTATAAATACATTTCGGTGAGTGTTCACCTTAACAACCAATTCACCTCATCATCTGAAGAGTGTTACTTGAAGTCTACAAGCAAAAATAAGCCAATTGCATCTCAAATAACGCAAAAAAAAGAATCAACTGTAGCGACCTGGAGAATGATCCTTTCCAGAAGATGACGCTAAAAATTTTAGAACAATCCAAGTCATATATTTCCTTTCTAAAAGCGAACGAAACTATTTCTATAGAAAAATAATTACAAGTTTTTTAAAACGCTCATTCCACTAGCTAAAATTAGAAAACGTTATCATCTTTCGCATTTTTTGTAAACTAATTTTATTTTTATGATTAGCAAATTCATATAATCCCGTGGATTAATTCAAAACGTCTAGAGTTGGATTAGAATATACCGGAAATCAATTAGATACGAAAATATATAATGCAATTTTGAGCAAATTATATTTACATCATCGCGATTTAATCTATTCTGATTATACAGCTATGTGCATATACATATTCGTGTGTGCTTAAGTCTATTCACTATGTATGCATGTGGAAAGAATAGGACAATGTTTAGTGGAAAGAGAGCCCATATATCGAGGTAAAGAAAGACACATTCAGGATTATTGTTGGGGTAAGGAGTATTACGACAAATTCCTATACACAGTCAGAATGCGACACAAGGTCAATTTTTAAGCGAACTTTAATTGGTTTGAAATCAGTTTTATCTCTCCAGGACTAGTTGCTATACTAAGGTTAAAGATCCCTGTCTACCCAACAATAACCCAGAACAGGGGGAGGAACTGTTGCATTTTCCCAATGGTGTTAGTGCTATTAGCCCCATCCATGTCTTACGACGTTATCCATTATACCGCGGACACCTCTGTAAATCATATGAGGATATATTTAAAAGGTGCTGAAAAGTTCTCGGCTCAACCAAGAAGGTGAACCTTTGTAAGGATTTATATTTATTCTTTAAGGATAGAATATATCTGAAGTATGAACTTCAACATGAATATGTGGAAGAACATGTTTCTTGATCGAATCGATAACTTTTCTGTACAACTGCATGGGTGTATGGATATACATACATGTATGTTTATATATTCTTTGCCCGTGTTAAAAAATTCAATTTGAAAGAGGGCTAACATGTCGATATAAACAGACTCGAAAGTAGATTTATAGTTTTGGCGAAGAGAATATTACGAGCAATGTACAAAGTGACCTGCAAGTTAAATATACGACATTTTTGTTCCTGTATTGATTTCAGCTATCCATAAAATTCTCTATCGAAACCCTCGTTTTTAACTGCTGACATTAGTGGCAGACTTGTTGCTATTGAATGTATGTAATGTCAACACTGAAAGAATAACACTATAAATTATGAATAGACATGGATTGATTGATATGCAGTGATTCGCTGATTCACATATATAGACAATAGTATAAAAAAGTTATCTTTTTTATAATTAAATATCGGATACAGGAATTAAATCGAGGAGTAACAAGAAAAGTTATATTACGAGCTGATAAACATGTTCTATAGAAGGCACCGCTAACAGATAAGTGAAAGAAGAACACTCAAAAAGTAAACTGACAGATGCAGGAATATAAATGTTTCGGGGATAGATAGCAGCAGAAGTTTGAGAAAATCGGATTAGACGAATCGATATACTCGGGTATATCAATACATAAACATCTTGACATATCAATCGGCTGAATTTTGATCGAAAGTCTTTACTCTATATTTGTAGATTTTAGTGATTTTAATGTTCACGTCTAAATTGTGTGCCGCGTCTGAGGGGCTTTGAATACACTGACTGAACTCCCTGTGGATTTTTTCTGCGTGTGACACTAAACTGCATCTGACGGTGAGTCTCTAGTGTCGGGTAGTACAGTTTACCTCTTCATTGCCATTCCTCCCATGTCAACTCTGACCGAAGTGGTAGTATCTGTTAGCGTTCTATCGAGGTGTCAAATAGATCATTTTTTTTTAAATATTCGTATTCGATCAGAATACTTGCTGCCATAGAGCTAAGATATTTGAATTAATGATATACTTGACTTTATACCTGTTTACTAAGGATTAATATTATTAGTTGCTTGAAACCTGATTAGAATACAAACAAATTAATATTTAAAAGAAATGGTTACTTGAAACCTTCTGAGAATTTGAGCGGAATGCTTGATATTATATAACTATGATAAAAATTCTTAAACTACAATGAACACTATTCCCTAACCCTGAAAAAAACCTTACATGGTTTGGCATGCCGTTAAAATCAATATGAATTAAGTGAGTTGATGAAGGCGATTATAATGCGTTGTCTGTGTATGTGTGTGATCTCGAAAAAGTCTTGTGAGTGGATGGTGAAAAGATTATTGACAAGAGAAATAGGAGCGGCCAGTGAAATTCAAACCGAAACTGCATTTCACTGCGTGCTAATGCCCTTGGAGAAGACGTGAATCGACTTTGTTTTATCCCCAGCAATGGGTGAATAATTGAGTACACTAGTGAGGTTTGCCTTTGGAAAGTAATCGTACTAAGAAAAAGAAAATACAGTATTCAAGCCCATTCGAAATGTCTAAGGTCAGTGGAACAGATTAAGACCCAATGTTCTTAGATATTACCGAACAGCTCCAGGGGAAAACTCGTGTCTTGCCAACGGTATTTATGACCAGTTTTATGAGTTAAACGATATTAGTCAAATTTCTCATTTATTCTAATGACTCGATATATAGTGACACTACAAATCAATCATATTTAAACTCTGACTGTATTTAAATTTGTCACTAGTTATCTGTTTTACCGCTTTCACTACTACTCGATCACTTCTCTGTTAAACTTAAATAGTTTCTGTATTAATAAACTGAATCGTCAGAAAAAATTACAATAATCAGTAATTTATCTCTGTTCCCATCTCTCCGTCTGTTTCTGTTAACAATCTCTCTGTTGGTTCCCCATCTATCGATATGTTTGTCACATCTATCTATCTATCTATCTATCTATGATCCCCATCTATTGATCCGTTCGTCCCATCTATCTATCTATCTATGTTCCCCATCTATGGATCTGTTTGTTTCCAACTAGTTATCTGTGCTCCCCACCTATCGATCTGTTTGTCCTATCTATCTATCTATCTATCTATGTTACCCATCCATTCTTTTAAGTTACATGTTACTTCACAAGTATATCCTGCATTGTTCTTAAAGTTTATGATCGTACGGAGAATTTGTTAAGTGTTTTATACATATATATATGTGTGTGTGTGTGTGTGTGTATAAAAACGTGTTGGTCCGAACATTTTTTTCAAAGTGTCAATACGAAAATATTTTTATGTCTTACAACCTGACTAAATATTTCGAATGATTTTTAATCCATATTGACAGAAGATCGTTGTAACAATACATACGCTGTTGCTATTACCGCCTGATGGTTGAGCTATTGTGAAACTGCTAGTAGCGATATGTCCGTTTGTTTTCTTTATCTGTTTCATCATGCATACATAAATATGAGTCCACATACACTTACATATATATGCCGTTACATCAGTAAGCTTTATACTGTAACGATGATAAAACCGTTTGTTTTATTTAGCAAATATTTTCTATTCGACATAAATCATTTCCTTGTCAACTCACTTTATTTGGTGGTAAATATTAATCCCATTGGTCTTATATGAAGTAGTAATATTTCATCTTAATAATTCAACTAATAAATACGCATTCAACTTAGGATATAATTATTCCCTCATCTCTCTCTCTCTCTCTCTCTCTCTCTCTCTCTCTCTCTCTCTCTCTCTCTACCTCTCTCTCTGAACCTCTCTCTCTCTTTCCCGTGTGTGTGTACGTGTTATATATATTATGGTAGGCATATTTAGACAAATTGTTTGCCTAGCTGACCGGGGCTGTTGAATACACCGACTGCTTCTCTGCAGAATTCCTCAACGTGTGAGCAAAAACAATCTGATAGTGAGGCTTCAGTGATGTGTGGAGTTTTCGGGAAGACGAAGTACCGTTTCATATCCATCGCTCATAGGTCCACTCTGACCCGGACTTGTAGTACCTGACAGGGTCCTATCTGTGGATATAATAGAACTAAACTGTGTAATTACGCTAAACTGACTTGTTTGAAATCAACTGTTTTTATATTTGCGCGTTTAAAATAGGTACTTATGCTAAAATAGATTGTTTTTGATATCTAAACTGAATACTTATGCTAAACTGAATTGGTTGAAATAGAACTGTTTATATGTATTTAAATGGATTTGGAATTAAATAGCCTACAATAGTTGATATGTCATGAAACCAAACCAAACAAATTGTATAATAAGTAAAGTAAATGTAAACGATTTGTCCCATTAAATTTCGTTACCGTTTCCACTTTAATTTTATGGTTTGTATTTTTAAATGTCCTTCACAAAGACGTAGAAAAATAAAATCAACAACTGGACATTAGACTACAGGGTAAATTAATTTTCTTTGTTCCAAGTATTTAATATATAAGTTTCTCAAAGCCAGTTATGACATGCCTACACTATAATTTTTATACAAACATATATGTAAGTCATTTGTGTATGTGCGTATATATATATACATGTGTGTGTGTGTGTGTGTGTGTATATATATATATTTATATATGTTTAATGTTTATGTATATATATATAATGTTTATGTGTATATATACATTTATATATGTATCATATTTGTGTATATATATATATATATATATGCCCGATAATTCAGTATGAATATAGATATACGTATAATGTTTGTGTGTGCATATATATATATAATGTTTATAAGTATGTTTTTATATCTATATATAATGTTTATATACATATATATATAATGTTTGTGTATGTATATAATGTTTATATATATATATATGTGTGTGTATATATATCCATATATATATATATATATATAATGTTTATATATATATGTGTATGATTTTTTATACATATATTGTGACGGCCCATCGGCTACGGTAGGTTTAAAATGTAGGAAATCAAGGACTACTATAAGGACCGGAAGTAAGGCAGGCGATTGGCGGGTTTTCGAGCCCTAGCAACAGTGAAGGACCAACTAAAAAGGGGCAAAGGTCTTGACCCAGATAGGGAAAAGACATACGATTGGTCAAGGTAGCGAGGACGTTTGACCGCCAAAAAGTCAGTTCCACGCTTCGCCAAGGAAGAGAAAGGTCGCCTTTTCACGTGGTCCGGTGAAAGGTGAAATTCTAGTAACAGAATGGCCTAATAGAAGCCGTCAACTCCGTTGGGCAAGAAACCGAGGCGCAACGTAAAAGAAAAAAATGGTGCCTTGCGACTCGTTAATAAGAAATTAACGAAGATAAGAAAAAAATAACAGAAGAGAGAAAAGGAAACAGGTTAGTCAAAATACTTTATTACAAATGATATACGTAACCTAAATAAAGGTTCGTATCAAGAATATCCAAAGAAACATTTTTGAAGTTGTTCATTAGCAGCCAGTTTCGGCGGAAAACATATTTGTTTAAAATTGTATATCCACTTTAAAGACGAAGAGGAGAGACTTTTGTTCTTCGCTAAAAGAAGGGAAAGAAAAAAAAATAAGTCAACAAATATGGGGAAGAACGAGGAGGTTACCTCCCTTTAATTGTAAAGGGGACAAGAAGATACGGGTGTAAGTTTAATACGAGTTGAAAAAAAAAAGAAAAAAAAGCAGAACTTTGTCTTATTGGAAGGACATAGTCAAACACTATTGGAAGCGACTTGTCCTCCACATTTCTGTATTTTTGTTTTTCGTATTTGTTTTGCTTTTTGTTTTTCTGTTGTTATAATTTTACTTTCTTTAAAATAAAATATGTAAGAAAGATACATATATAAAGAAAAGAAGAAAACAACTACGCGTCATATTGTTTGTCCGGTTCGGAACTCTTCATGTGTTCATTTATATCCCGTCTACCTCTTTACCCTTGACAAATCCTCATTCGTCTGTATCTCGAATAATTAAACCTATACGCAAGCTTTATACTTAGCTAGTTATATGGGCTTTCAAAGCTATCAATAAAATATAACTAGTTACAGAGAATATTTAGAGCTTGGGTGGTACGGTATTGTCGACGGAGATTCTCCCCGTCTTTCCAGGATAATGTAACCTCGGAACAAAGATACAGTAACCGTCACAATATATATACATATTATTTATATATATATATAATGTTATATATTTATATATATATGTGTGTGTGTGTGTGTGTGTGTGTGTGTATTATTCAGTCAAGTTAAACCGGAGTTGGGTGAACATTTACATGTTCCTGGTAAAGAGCTCAATGTAACTGACATTACAGAGCAATAATTTCTTTAAGAAAAAACAAAACCGGTCACATTAGGATTATAAATGTATTTCCATCCTGTTATGTGTTTTTGATAAAATCAAAAAAAAAAATTAAAATTGAAATTTTTAAAAATCAATTTTATTTTCGAGCCTATTCATTGATTTGAATTAATAGCTACATGTAGACATCGGGCTAATTTTAAACTATAGAAAAACAATCATAGATAATACTTTAAAAAACAGGATTAAATTGAGATTAAGGTAAATGAATAAAAATAAAATTTAAAAAAAAATGAAAAAAATATCATATATACATACTATTCAATAAAAGGGTAACTGAATTAATAGGCTCGAAAATAAAATTGATTTTAAAAAATTTTAATTTTAATTTCAAATCTTGAATTTAATTTAAAATAATTATCTCTGTATCCTTACGTAAAGTTATTAAATAAAGTTATTTTATCTAAATTAGTATTAAATCTGGAGTTTTAAGTCGAAAATACTTACAATTTTAAAAAGTAAAATTAAAAAAGTTAATTTAATATAATTCCAACCGGCATAAAAGGACCGGAAGTGGGCTACATGAGGAGAAAACTCTTCACCCATCTTCTATCCCCTCGCACCCTTCTTTCCTGAGTCTATTCTGAATTATTTTATCCATAAGATCTGAAGAAGTCCTGTGAAATTTTTTTCGTTGTCCCATGAAGAGATATACTTAAATATCTGCAGAAATGTGGGGGTGTACTCACTTTTGTGATACACTATATATATATATATATATATATATATATATATGTATACTTATATATAAGTATATATATATATGTATGTATGTATATATACATATATATATGTGTGTGTGTGTGTGTGTGTGTATACGAGGATCATTACATAAGTTTCCAGACATTTTTTGTATGGGCACTTTTATTGATAGCACACGCATGAAACTAGAGTCCCCTTCGAATTAATCTCCTCCAGCTGCAATGCACATATTTCACCGTTCCAACGAATTCTGGAAGGCCTCATGGAAGTCTTCTCGTGTGAACGTGTGAATGACCTTTGTCACAGCCTCTTTTATCTTCTCAATTATCTCATAACGACAGCCTCTGGGCCTAGGGAATAAGCAAAAATCCCAGGGAGCAAGGTCTGGTCTATAGGAAGGCTGAGGAACTATCTTGATGCCCATCTTGGACAAATCGTCTGTGACAAGGATGGAGTTGTGGACTGGTGCATTGTCCTGTTAGAAATGCCACTGACCTGATTTGAAGAGTGCTGATCTCTTCCTGAACTCCCTTAAAACCTCAATATAGTAACCGTAACCCTAACCCTAACACTTTTGGCCAATCATCTCTGGTGTATTTGCTTCCTTACTCCTCTCACACCTCTCATCATCCCTCACAGATTCCCTGGCTTCCTTGAAATTCTTATGCCACTCAAAAACTTATGCCCGATTCATGCAAGATGCTCCAAAAGCAGTCTGAAGTATTCCATACGTTTCTTTTGCATTTTTTCCTAGTTTATAACAGAATTTTATTGCATATCGTTTTTCTAAAGTGTCCTCCCATCCAGATTGCATTTTTGCAATTCACCAGCAGTGACAATCAGGATTTAGTTGGGTGTATTCCAATTCCTGCTGTAGCTGTTTATTTGAACATGAAATCATAAAAATTAGTCAGTTATCTCATAAGATATATATTAATAACAATGCTTTTAACAAGATGGAAGAAAATTTATTATCTTAATGTGACCGATTGTTGGTTATTTTGAAGAGGAATATATATATATATATATATATATATATATATAATGTTTAAATGTCTATATACAATGCTTTTGTGTGTTTACGCATACATATATATGTAAGTTTGTGTGTATATATATATATATATATATATATATAATGACCCTATTGGTAGAAATTCCCTTAATTCATAATTTTGTCCGAACGCACAACCTAGCAGTTCGATTTATTTGATTTTTACTTTGCTTTTTCTCTTTTTTTTTTTTTTTTTTGCTTTAAAAGACACAGGTTGTGTTTTATTGTATGTAATAACTGTTTTATTGTATGTAATAACTGTTTTTTATTGTATGTAATAACTGTTTATTGTATGTAATAACTGTTTTTTATTGTATGTAATAACTGTTTTTGTAATAACTGTTTTATTGTATGTAATAACAGGTTCTGTTTTATTGTATGTAATAACTATCCGAATCTTTTTTTTTTTTTTTGGCTCTACACGTATTCATTCCATGAATTGAGAAATTAAAGGAAGAAAAAAATTATAAATGCTTTCCTATAAAATGCCCAAAAAGAACGTAGAAGATTTTTGAAACAATGAAAAACGGCTATTGTCTACTGTTGTTCCGCAGCAAACCCAGGAAAAAAATGTTTATTATTTTATATATAATTGTTTGATGGCAATGCTTTTTACCAAGTGTCTATACGGTGTAGCACAATAATAAGCATAGAGAAATGAATGAGAAATTTCAGTTCAAATTGTAATTAAGGCGACTTGTATTTACTTAGCTAATGCTTCTGAGAAAGGTAAATTTCTACCTCTACTCAACTCATTTGCCAAATATCCGTTGAAAATATGTCATCAGTAAAATTTCACGATGTATTCTATTTATTTACCTTTGATATTTTATGGTATATCAACTATTGTGTGTAATTTAGTCCCAAATCATGTTATATATGTATCTATTATTTGTAAGAGAATATTTTGCAGTTATCTGTGTTTTTAAACGAGTTGTTATCGCTCATTTGTTTGCACACATTTCACATGATTTCAAGTATAGCCATTTAACATTTTTAGTAATTCTATTTATCAACTACTTTTACCTAAGACAACTTAATTGTACCTTGCTGTATGGCTTCAAGAAAGTAATAACCCTCAGTAGATGATTAAACACTTTTACTTGACCCATAGATGGGATTCTAACTGGTAATTCTAGTCCGGGTCAGTTGACCCGAGAGTAATGATAATATAGGAGTACTCCATATTCCACAAACTCCGCGACAAGGACCTCACTATCAAATTCAGTTTTATGTTATACCCAGGACAGTAGGTCTTGTTTTGTTCTACGTGATTGACTTTCAGCAACTGCCTTATAGCATAATAATAAAAAAATAAAAAGCGATCCTTCCTCGTGAGACAGACTTAAAGCATTAGTTTAACGAGTGACCACACACACGCGCGAATTGACGGGAGTATATATTTATTCAATTACCCCACTACAGGGAGGATGTGACACATGGTCACTTTTTAAGCTGGTTTGAATTCAGTGTTTTCATTGTCCCTAAAAGGTTACTAATCCAGGGTTAAAGAAACCAAAACGGGGATTAAATGAATGGGCACTGGAGAAAGCGACTCACCCTATATTGTCGAATCAGTAATAAAATCTATTACAAGGGCTGAACAGAAGTTGGAAATAAGACTGGTCATTGGCTGAAATAGAAGCATGTTTCTGCACTGACAAAATATTCAGTGTTCATGCGCAGGCTAAAGCAAGGTTTCCTTATTCTGATTTTGAAGGCAAGAATACGATCTTATGTGAATTGGTACTCAACGTTTTTCCTCTGTAATTTGGTTTTGAATAAATATCACCATTGTTTATTACAGAGGACTGGCCATTGGCCTAATGAGTTGAGTGGTCGTCAATGGGCAGGGAGATCTGAGTTCAATCCCAGGTCCAGTCATACCAAAGACTCAAAAAATGGTACTTGATTCCGCCTTGCTTAACACTCAGCATTATATGGTAAGGATCAAGGGTAAAGAGTAGTGCCCTCCCCTGCATCTCGGTGTAGTAGCTATTGAAGAGGGAGCCTTCGGGTCACCTTCGACTAAGGTCGCCAACTTTACTTTTTACTTATAACAGAAGAACAAGCCACTTTAATACGAATGTCAGAAAACGTATAAGCAGACACAGATACTCAGGACTGGACGTGTTTGAGAGAGTGTCTGTTGCGCATGCGCAAAACCTAATCATTTGAAATGTTTGTCCTTCAGATCAATAGAACACTTCTAGTTTGATACTTTTGATCTTCTGCCTTTTATTCTGACTTTTATTTGACGCCTGAAAGAGAAAAGTCCTTGTCTTTGTGATTTTTCACTTTTTTTTCTCTTAATTTAATGTTGGCATTCCTTTTTACCAAGTGTCTACTTTTTGTATCCATTTACTGTTTTTTAGGGGTGAGGGGAGTGTCATAGATTTTTTTGCTTTTCTTTTTTTTTTTTTTTGCATCGTGTCTTTCTAAACTGATATGCTTCAATGATCTCTATGACACATTATCGGTTAACGCAATAAACTGTCGTTGCTTTTGATTGGATGCGGTGTCTGGACATGAGGTACTTTACAATGCGTGGGCGACTGGAAGGGTGTCCGGACACTGAAATGCAACTATCGAGGTCCGAGAGAAAAGAACATAAACGAGGAAGAGACTATTCAAAAGGAAAATATATTCACTCAATCATGATATCGATTAGTGTTAAAATGAATGATTTGCTGGCTTTTCTATCGCTCTATCAATTAACTGGATTTCAACGATAGAGGAATAACCTATAGATCATGGTGAGTGTATGTATATATATATATATATATATATATATATATATATATATATGTGTGTGTGTGTGTGTGTGTGTGTGTGTGTGTGTAGGTGGAGAAGCATCAGTGCATTAGGTTGATCCAAGTTTTCAATAATTCGGACCGAAATCTTATTTGTATAAATTCACATCATTATTCAGTCATCAAACTATTGGGAAAGGCTTCTATTACTGGTGCCACTTTTCTGCTAAATTGTGTATTCTATCATAAAATAACAATGCCAATTTGATTAGATGAATTTCTCAAATGTTCTGATATCTTAGAATAGTTTTCTAGATTAAGAATGAGACAAGGATGAAATCTAGGATTTTCCTTGGAAAAATACATCATATGCAGAAGAACATCATATTTGATTTTATTGTTGAATATAGGTCAGCGGCCAACATACTTAGTCAACAAAAAGGACCATTTCTATTTGAATATATAATTTAAACGAACAAGTTACACATTGAGACCGTGTGCAGTTACATCTTCTTTATGTAGCAGCAGTTTGGTATCAGGAATTAATTTTGAATCTCGCCGAAGCTAGAAAAGAACCTTTCTTTGATCCAATTCTATTTAGATTCTGAGATACTGAGAAGTATCCTGAATAGTCACAATTTTACTTCGTCCTGCATAATTATCGTAATGTATCAATTTTCAATAATCATGTCTATAAATGACATTTTCTATGTATAACGAAAACAGAACGAAGTGATTCAGTGCTGACTGATATTCTTTTTTCCTAAACTGATTGAGATTTTGAGTTTTCTTATTTCTGATTATTGATTAGGGCTTTCAACGACGTACTTCCATTTTTTGTTAGGTGGGGATCCAGATAAAGAGCAGATTTCCTTTGAACTGATGACTACGTAAAATGTTACATCAACTTAGATTAATAATAAATAATTTACCGAGTATCTAAGGCAAATATATAACTGTCTCACCCTCTCCTCTGTCTCACTCTCTCTGTCTCTCTTTCTCTCTCTGTCTCTCTCTCTCTCTCTCTATATATATATATATATGTATAAATTTCAAAATGAATTGGTCCATTAAGAGATTTGTATTTTCTAAGAATTGTTTATCATGAAGAAATTATATATTATGAATAATTTATCCATTATAGATAATTCTTTAAAAAATACAAATCTCTTAGTGGATCTATTCATTTTGAAATATTTACTTTTTTCTTTCTTCGGACCAACAATAAAACAAGAAAATGTTTCACACACACACACACACACACACACACACACACACACACACACACACACACACATATATATATATATATATATATATATATGATTTTGTAAAATATTGCCATGTACAGTTGTATCAGGTCTAACTTGAAATTGTTGCATATTTTTTATCAATGCCAAATATTTGTTTTCAATTTAGATTCAACATTTGGAAATACTTTTGTTTAAAAGATATTCTGCTCACAAAATGGTACAAAACAGAAATTGTTAGATCCAATAATTTCAGTAAAATTAGTTTTAAACAAATGAATCACTGGTTGATCTATAATAACCTTAAAGTCCCAACCAAAATCAAAAGATTATATTCACACTGTCAATAACTGAATTTTGGCTGTCATCATATTCAGAGAAATCTTTTCAATTATGATCCCAACTAAAATCGATGACTTAGGATTTGTAGGTTTATTTTGATGGAACAATTCATCTCCTGAGGCAGTCTTGAAAACAGATGAAGCATAATTCAGAAGAAACAAGTTAAACGACACTACTACTGAAGCCAAATTCTGAGAAAGAGTGGAAATAAATCGGTTAAATGCATTCACGTGGGGTTTAAGATTTGTTTAGATTGTCAATCGTTAGGGATCTAGTCTTGAAGTGAATCATCGACAAAGCTTTCCAAGATTAAAGCAGAATAGTTTGTGAGTTAAATGAATTCGCTCTTCATTAGTGGGTGAAGGCAACGGGTTATAAATGAATTTTGGCAGCCACTCTTAACGTAACGGCTATCGTCTCAAGAAATGGAATCAGCTACCCAAGTCCAACACTTGGACGTGGCTGTTTGCGTTTTAACTCATCCAAATGCCTTTGGGAAAGTTATGAATCCAGCTGCTCTCCTCCTCTCTCTATCTCTCTGCAGCTATAGGTTATTAAAGACTATGCTATGGTTAGGCATGCAGTCTAAGGAGAAATCGGAACTCAAACCAGAGGAACGCCTAAAATTGACTTTGTGGTAGAGTTGGGTGAATACATATTAATGAAAGTGCGTGGGCTCCTTTCCTCCATCGACAGGACAAAGCCACATGTATTCCTTTAGAGACTTGTACGAACATGTAACATCAAGAATTAAAAATGATCAGGTTTTGTGACCAACGTGTTTGTGTGTGTGTGTGTGTGTGTTACCTTCCTGTCATAGCCTCTTTGATTCATCTAATTATATTAAAGTATCACATTTTACACCCTAAGACAAGTGTCAGCAGACTCTACTTGAAATGATCTTGATTGTCTTCCTTAGATGATTTGTGAGATGAGAGGTAAGTGGCCGTACAGATGCGTTTTTTAGGATTTGTACAACACACAGAACCCTCGCATAGTTGTTATCAAGCTTTCTTTTTCTCCTGGCGTTTTGTTAAAATTCAAGTGGGGCAATAATATAGTAATTCTGACACGGCTAAAGCTTGGAAGAATTTCCGTTTTATTTTATCTCGTACCTAAAAGTTTCTAAAATGCTTACACAAAAGAAGTATATGGTCCTATGCTAGTCACGGTACTTGATTCTGGCCGTCTGTGACTACCATATGCATTTCCTGCTCGTTGTTTAATCAACTCTCTCTGTGCCTACGTTGTGTTTGAAAGATCCACAGTTAGGGAGTTTACACAATTTATACGGAACTCCTAACTGCCGCGGTGGTTCATTTGAACAAGTTGCTGGGGTTTTAGCCACTAAAAGGTAAGAAAGACTCTCCGTTAAGAATAAACTATTTTTGAAGCACAATAGTGTAACAATGATTTATACAGTGTGTATATATATGGAAATTGTCGCTTTTCTTTTGATTGAAGACAATTGAAGTATTTGGCTGCTACAGTCTGTCTTACTCAATTTTTCGGAGAGTGAGGATTTTGCTTGAGAAGCTTTAGTTCTTGAAGTGATTTCTTTTCTTATTCGATTGTCTTCGGTGCGGAAATCGGATCTCCTCTCTTATGAATGAGTTACTCAATGCATCCACGACTTAATCAACAAGTTGTACTTACACAGCGTAACCTTCTCTCTGTCTTGCATCCTAAGATGCTACCCTTGCTAGTTTCTTTATTTTACTTGCTAGTTCTGCGAGGGACTTCTCTTAGTTCTGTTTCATCCTTATTAAAGCCTCTGGAGCATCTGTTAAACTTGAAAATTCCCCGAATTGTTTATTTAGCTTTTGAAATAGCTTCGCACTGGATACATCTGGGTGGTCGTCCATATATTCCCCAATCCACTTCGATGCAATTCCATCAGAGAAATCAAAAGCTAAGATGACAAGTTTTGGATTTGTTTGTTTGTTTATAGATCAATTCTTTATTCAATAATACTGTTATCTAAGGCTTCAAATTTGCTAGTTTGATAATATTCAATGAATTGAACTCGTATTAGTATCTGCCATCATTAATCGTGATTATTTTTTTCAATGAAATTAGTAAACCGACAATTGTGTGCGAATTTAAGAGAGATAGAGAAAGATTGGTTGCCTACCTTTAATACTGGCGCTTCTTGAGCGCTTCTAAGATGCGATTCCTTTCTTCTTTAATGCTACTTGAAGAGTTTAGATTAATCGGTTTTCCTTGGTATAGCTGTGCAATGGGTTTTCAGGATCGAATCCTGTGTCTGAAGGCACCAAATGTGGCCCTAAGAGTTCTTGTTGTGCTACGAGCGAGTAATGGATTGGTTTGTCTCTGGTGAGCATCTTCGTTCGGACTTTTTGCGCCCATGTTGTCTTGATAGATCCGCTGGAAAATTGATGAAGATTCGTGGAAGAATTGGCTTGGACTCCTCTCAGTTTTGGCCGGGTTTGTAGATGATCAAATTCAGTAGTGCTGTTAACTCCTACAATAACTCAAAAACGCTTGTTAGCCGGAATAAATAAAACAAAATATTTATTTATTATCCAATGATTAAAACCACATATATATAAGAAAGGATTTATATTCCTTAGCTGGAATGTCCTAAACTGGGGCATACGTAATTTGAAGGTCAGAAATAGACCGGCGATAACGTATATGACCAATTAGCCTCAAGTCAGTCTCCTATCCAGTCAGTTACTGAGAAAATTCTGGTTGAATGGTAAAGTTCAGGACTTTGGGTGGCGAAGCCGGCAACAAAGGCTTTGGTCTTCTCGTGACAGAACCAACCTTCGATTTGCTCCTTCCTTTTTCGGCGTCTTCTTTTATGGGGGTCCAAATCCCAGACTGCAAAGCTTCGATTGGCCAACCAAAAAAGTCTTTGGACCAATGGCTTTGCATTTTAATCATCGGAGAGGGAAAGAAAAAGCCTCTGAGGCCTACATTTGAGTGGTCAGTCAATTAAAACTATAGCCTTGTGTTGCACATCTCGGGTAGGGGTTAAAAACTCCACCCCTATTTTCTTTGATTGGTAAGTCAACTATTAATAATTTATTATCATATCATGGCCTTGTGTCACACCTTTAGCTGAAAAGCCATCAACTTTCAATCATTCTAATCCAGGTTTGCCCATGACCTTTCAAACGAATCATTTCCGTGCACCCAAAATCAAAATTAAAACAACGTTCTTTTCAAAATTGTTATATTTTAATAATTTTATCTAAACGACCCCGAAACTGTATCGGGGACGATGTCAACTATTATCTCAATAATTAATCAAATATTTAATTTAATATCGCCCATCGAGCTTTAACACTAATCAGAGTGTTATAAATGAGAAGACAATATTTTTCAGCTTTTTCACTGGCTTCTCTAAAGAAACTTTGGTTACAAATGGTTAAAAGATGTCCCGATTAGAATCTTCCAGGAACCGATGAAGCTTAAAATATTGTAGGGATCATGATTTTTAATCAGACCAAGTATTTACATATTGTAAGCCTGATGTTTGGATCTTTTCCCTAATCTTGGAGAATACCAAATATTAGCTGTTCTGGTCAATCATATCATAGCAATGAAAGAAAACGGGAAGATTGACAAATACACTCAGCTGATATTAGAACTGGCAAGAATGCGAATTACCGCATACAGTAAATTAAAGGTTATACCTGTGGTAACTGGAGCACTCTGCTCTATCACAATGAAACTGAAGATTTGATCCAATGCCAAGCAGCAGTCAACTCTGCTGGGTTCTATACACATATTAAGAAAAATATTGGGTTAGTTTCTTGTGATTCGACGGACATTATCCATGCGAACACCACAAAAATAGACACAATATGTCATTTTCATTTATCTGACTGTCATGGCTTATGGCTAGATTTATTACCAACAAATTTCATAAGATTAATAATGGGACTAATATTAGTCAATGAAAATATATATCAGTATTTTGATGTGATATATTAGTTCATATTGATGACGATTTCCAAATTAGATATGAATCAAATACATAATTCAATTCCATTATATTGAAGTCAAAGACTTCATCTAATACATCCACTAATACTTCCACTGAATATCTCCCTTGTAAAGCGGTTTTTCATCTCGAAGTAATATCCTTTAATTATAACATTTTATATTGATTCGCTGAAGATTTCATAATGCTATAAGGAAATGCCAAATGTCAGTCTTTGTTTGTTTCTTATTCTTCAGGGTTTAATGCGTAAATTCTGTGTGTAAAAATGTCAGAGATTAATTTACAGTTGAGATTAACTAAACTCCAATTCTTGATTCCAGTACGCATTATCATTAATATAAAACCTATGCGTCAAAACTAAATTATTATTATGGAAAATATACTTAGAAGCCTTATTGTCCTTATATATAACCCATATATCCAAAATAAATTAGGATTATGGAAAGTGTACTTAGAAGCCTTATTGTCCTTATATATAACCCATATATCCACACTAAATTAGGATTATGGAAAGTGTACTTAGAAGCCTTATTGTCCTTATATATAACCCATATATCCAAACTAAATGACGATTATGGAAAATGTACTTAAAGCTGTTAAATGCTTGATTTTAATGTCAGTATAGCGTATTCTTTTTTATTTACTTATCACAAATTATTTCCCTTCTTTTATTCTCTGTAATGTCCTTAAAAATAAGAACTTAGTTAAGCCCTCCATTGCACTATAATGGGAGAAACTGGATGGATATATAATCTCTAATAATAAGCATGACATAGCTGCCTCTTTTACTCAAAAAAGTAACATGCACTCTGCTCTTGATAAAAAAAAAACCTTGATAAATTGTTTACGTAGTGATATCAGATTTCCTGGTGTTTACAATACGAGCAGAAAACACCACGCAAGGTGCATACCCTCAGATATCTCTTTTGTGAATTTTAATGGCTGAAATATTTTTGAACGATTGTTATATAACCATAATTATATCAATATGTTATAGCCATAATGATATCAATAACAACAATAATAACATAAATACAGGTGGTACGAACGAGTTTATTTCTTTCAACCTTCTGTCTTATGTGACACGAGGAGAGAGATACAGATCATCAAAGAATATGCTGACCATACTATGCTGACCCCACACGCGCAGAATCCACGTTCCGTTCGTTCATCGAGAGATTTCGAATCATTCCTTGTTTACGACGAAGTTCAAATCCTATAAGTCTGTTTTGTTGTTGTTGTTTTTTATAAATGTATGTGTCTAGGAAAATTCTAAAATACGAGTATAAACCTCAAGGCACAGACTTATGTAATCCAAGAAAATATTGGGATGAACGAAGAACGCTGTACAGGCTAGTAGGTGTGATTTTTCCTATGTATAGTTGGTTAGATAAGTCTTCCTGTTTTTGAGCAGGTCTTTGCATCTACGAACCATCTTGATGTTATCGATATGATATATTGGAGTGAGAGAATGGGTTTGGATCTTGTTAGTCAATGGGAAAAAATGGAAGAAAATAATGGATTGTAATCCGACAATAAAGAAAAACTGAACTGTATCTTCAACTCTTTGAATCCAAATTACTCTATTTCAACATTGAGGAGAGTTGCGATAGTCAACAAATACTCATTTATGAATTGATGATTACTTCTAAGAGTCAGGAAGTAGACTGATTAGGTTGTTTTAATTCTTAAACGAAAAAGATTGGAAATATTCTAAAGAAAAAAACATTATAATAAAAATGTTCAATTATACACAATGGCGCATCCAAGCGTTTTGCCCTATAAAATCGGAATTTCATATCAAAATCAACCTAACAAAATAAAGAATTAATTGATCCGACCTACATACACGTGTATGTCAATGATCGATTAATGTGATTTGTAAGTAAAGATTCTTCATTGATTTTCATTCGTATATTTATTCATTTTTATAGATTTCAGCATTTCATGTATTTGAGTTTTCTATGGTATTTGATTAATTAAGCTATCTATTTTTTTTGTATCCAAAATTTGTTATGAAATTACAAAATTAAAATAAGACTTTGTTATGAAATTGCAAGATTAAAATAAGACTTTTTTCAAGATTTATGTTTATGTATTTACCCAACCCCTCCGCATGAGTAGGTTGTGACACAATCTCGATTTTTAAACGGGGTTTATCAGGTCTTAATTTAGTTTTCATTCTTCTAGACGGTTAGCCTTACGAAGGTTATAGAGTTCAGCCTGCCCTATAATTTACACTGGAGGGATAAGAGTTGGATGCATACCTTTCCCAAGAGTATTAGCGCTATGTAAAATACAAACGCTATCGTCCAGGATTTCAATTTGGTTCACCGCGCCCATTTCCTACAACAATAACCATTATATAAGTTCCGCCTCTGACTTCAATAATACTATGAGCATAATCGGGTAAAAAGAATTGTCTAAATTCTTTCATCCTTAAAGAGTTATGGGGAAAATTGATTTGTGTCTTATATAAGAAAAGAAAAATCAAACCGAATTTTCTAAACTTATTATGGAATGTCATTCCTTTCTCCATTTGCATAAATTTAAGAATCGCTGAGGAATCCTTGAAATAACACCCGAATTAAGAGATAGATTTCTAGAACTGAGTATGCTTGTTATTGTAGGCTCAGAAATCGAAGAAATATGATAAGAACTAATTAAATCTGAAACAACAAAGCTATTCGAAAGACATCTACAAAGATTTTTTAAAAATTGGCCAAACATCCAAGGGAAGAAATAGTCTACTATCAATATTTCACAAGCACTGATTCATTCGCTAGTTCTATTTACAATAAAACCCTTGAAATTTATCTAGAATCAAGATATAATAGCATTTCATATCATATAACATTTAGAATGCACTCGTTGATTCAAATAAAATATAGAGAAATGAGTATTACCCTCAAATTAAATAGACACAGAATTAAATTCGATTTATAATCAACTTTTCCCTGTGAAATATTTCCACCTAACAGACGAATGACTTTATCAGAGACGTTAAATTCACTAAAATAAAAGAGGGTGAAAGAAATAACCAAAAACCCACATTAGTCCTAGAAATTCATGAATGTAGGGTTATATTGCGCCTCAAAACTCATACTCCAAATGGACTCAACAATAAGCTAAGCATGCAAAAAGCATTACATTCCAACCCGCAAACTTTTTTTTAATTCATTATTAAAAAATTCGTTACTTTTTAGACAAGTGCAAGTCGAATGTTCAAATCGTTTACCTTGAAAGTTCGTTTCATTAATATACTAAGCCAGGCATGCATGTCTCGATTCGTGCATAGCACCCTACATTAAAATGACCTTGTGTCAAATCCTACCAGGTGGGGGGTTGGATAAATAAAAAGGCAATTTTATGGCATTTCTACACATTCAATCTTGAAATGTAAGCAGAGGAAAAGTTGTTTGAATTCAAAGTTTTTCTTCTCCTTTTTAGATTGCCATACCAAAGTTAAACAGCCTAGTTTGCCCTACTATTAGCAAAAAGCTGGAGAAAAAATAGTTGAATTTATAGCTTTCCTAACGGTATTAGAACTGTTGGAAACACAAACAGCCTCGTTTTGTATTTCATAACTATCACGCCATGAACACCTCTTGATCAGCATATTATCTCTCAAAATGACTTTCAGAACGTATTCCAGCACTAGCCCCCCCCCCACAAAAATCCCCCACCGAAATAGCATATTAACAATGGACGGATCTATTTTGAATAAGTCTGAACACACTTTTCTTTTCTTCTCTATAAACAGACTATCAACACCTGCATTAGAATCAAAATCTTTTTGTCCGCACCGTCTAGAACATCTCTTCTGCCAAAGATTATTACGCTAGAACAAGATATTTTTCCTGTGTAAGCATTAAAAACAAAAGTTTTCATCTGCTGTCCTATTTTTCCGGCAAAATTTTTGGCATATGAAATACAGTGTTGCTATTCAACTCAACACTCTGCACTTTCTTCTGCTTTCTTTGCTCTGCTCGGCTTTTTCTTGTTTTTGTTTATTTCTAGACGTCGTTGATGATAACATCTGCGTTTAACAAGCTGCCTCTGTTAGCTTGTAGCGTCCACGCTATTGTTAGAATTCTCTGGCTCATGAAGAAACAAAGCAGCTATAAAATGTAACATTGATGTTAGAAAATATGTTTTTACCTAAATTAGAAGCTGAATGTTTTACACCGTTATTTTGCTAAACAGTTTAATGACTATAAAAATGGCTCAATTTCTGTTAAAACTGAAAGCAAGGATTTTGTTTTATCCTGATCATTTGATTTTTTCAAACTTATAACCATTACATTAGTGTTCCTTTTTTCTTTTTTCTTTCTTTCTTTCTTTCTTTCTTTGGGTGATTCAAAAACATTTTCTAGACTTTCTTTAGTTTTTAGTTTTTAGTTTTTATTCGTATATTTCTTCTTTTACCCTTTAATTATTCATGAAATAATACTTTCTTCTATGGTTACTTATTTTTTACCTTTTTATTTAGTAATCTTTTTTTTTTCTCTTCTGTGATACTTTATTCATTATTTTTTTCTTTTTTATTACTGATTCTTTCTAACGTTCATTTATTCCCTGATAAGTTCTTCCTCTCTCATCTTTCCTTAAAAGTTTCTTTAACTTTTTTCTTAGCGAATTTTTTTTGTAAAATTTCTCTCTATTTATTCTTATACTTATTTTATTCTTTCGCTTCTCTTGAAGTCTTTTTTCTTTCTTCTTCATTTTACTTTATTCTTTCGTTTTATATTATTGATTATTTGTGTCTTTCTTATTTTTCATGTTTTACTTTTTCCTCTGTGAATCCCTTTCTGAAACTAATGGCTTTTATGTAGTTTTAGCAATAATGAGTTAAAGATTCAAAGAGATAATTAGACGAAAAAAATGGCATGAATTAATTTAATTTTTTTCACAAAGCATCTATATTACAATAATCCGATTTTGTATGTTTCACTCAGTAACATATCGTAAAGTGTTTGTTTAGGCGAGCAGAATTGCAGTCGTGGCATATGTGTTATGTATGAGGACAAAAGTTCTCGACTTTTTTTAAGAGGCTGAATACAACAGTTTTTGATTTTACAAGCTGGAAACATTTCGGCGGGTCTTTTATATCAATATGTAGACTCTGTGTCTACTCTGTTAAATGCAGGTCTGCATATGCTCTATTATCGATATTGAGCACTTTCTATTTATAAACATGCTAAAATATATAAATTATCCAGTCAGTGTCCAAGGACAGTAGATGTGGATTATTTTTTACGTAGAATATATGAGGGTAATCATATAAATCTATGAGAGTGCTCAATGTATGGCAATTGTTAGTTCCCTATTTATTCTCTAGGGTACAACAAAATTCACATTCAGAGCGTATATAGTACAATTAAATGGAGACTCAAACTCGGTTCAGCCGTCATAATAAATTTATTTCGGCGGAGAATATTGTTGGTATATTCTCCGTCTCGTCAGATGACTCTTTTTACATGCTCTGTATTGTCCCAGATACCAACAATATTCTCCGCCGAAATAAATTTATTATGACGGCTTAACCGAGTTTGAGTCTCCATTTAATTGTACTACATATATATATATATATGTGTGTGTGTGTGGGGAAAGGGAGATTCGGCAGTTGGAGCAGTAATCTTTAATTCCGGTAAATATATTTACTCAACCTCGATACACGAGCAGGATGCGACACAAGGTCAATTTTTAAGCGGGGTTCAACTGGACTGAATTCTCCAAGGCCACTTGCCATCCCAAGGCTGAAAAGCCCAGACTACCCGACTATTAGCCCATTGCTTGAATAATACCTTTCCGTTGGGTATCTGCTATATGTGAAATCCAAAGGGCTTCGTCCAGGATTTGAACTCCTGTCACCATATCAATTTCCAGCAATGGTAATCATTGCATTTGGGTACCACCTAGTAATCTCTTATTCTGGTACATGCAACAGTTTCCTTGGTTTCGTATTGAACGATTTGAGATCGTATCAAACATTATGATGCAACACTTTTGTATGTCAATAAAAGTCACTATCTACCGTTTCTGTCTAACTAGTTTGTACATTTTTTATTGAATTATCTTTTTATGGATTTTGATTTGTGTGTTTGGCTAACAAAATCTAAATAATTCGTCGCAAAAATACATTTTAATAGGTTTGAGGTTAATATAAAGATTTCTGTAAACTCTGAACTATTTTAGCATCGAGCCAAAAATAGTGGTTCACCTGAGGTTAAAATCTAATATTCTAGGAATGGCCTGCATCATAAGTTTAACGGATAACGCTGAAAGTTACGTACACACTAACGCACAGGTGCATATATAGTGAACAAGAAGTATTTATTGTTGAATTTTCTTTTAGTCTCTTGGGTAACGATCAATGACTTGCATTGCTACTTTTAGCGCTAAACGTCACATCATATATACAGAAGCATATGAAAACTTTACGAATTTTTCTCTTTTCTTCTTTCGGTTTTATTTTTATTTTTAGACAAAAGATAAATCTCAATTTATATATAAGCGCATATATCAGTCTCTCTCCTTCTCTGACTCTCATTCAAGGTGTAGTGTTCGAAACAAAAATTTTCAGAGGAAAAAAAAAACGAAAAAGCGGAAGTGTCTCCCGACGTGAAATAAGAGTCAGCACAAGAGACAAATTCCAGATTTCCTACTCAAAATTTAGACTAAAGTTCCATTACTTACCAAAAATGGCCAGCCGATACGGCATCAAAATGCTAGCCATACTTAATCATGTCGGACAATGAGTCACAGCTAAATATGAAAAATATTACCCAAAGAACGGAACTTGGGCGATCAGCATACAACCTAGCGCTTCTCAAGGCCTTACTTTTCCACGCATCTTTTACCATACCATTCTATTTTTGTGCTTGACTTGCGCGATTTAGTGTCATCATCTTTATATTCTCGCCAAAACAAATGTATCCATTGCCATTTACGCCAGATACGGGCTGAAGACCGACAAAGCTATTACTATTTTCTCTCATGGACTCTTTTCACCATGTAAGTATTTCTGTCTGTCTGTCTCTCTTACTTCATTCCTCTCCGCTTTATCATCATCATCATATTATTATCATTATTATTGTAATTCAATCCTTGCGAGTTTTTCTCACCAACTCTGTTTTTCATTTTTTATTTATCATTTATTTTTTGACTAGAGTTTGAATGACAGCAAGTCTCCTCAGGTGTCCAAGACTTTAATTACCCTAGCTGATTTTAGTTGAGTTATAGTTACCATTTTTTTCCTTTAATCACCAGCTCATCCGATCTCTTTTTCATATTCTAGGCAACTGTTACGAGGATTCTAATTATTAATTGTATCACTAACTCTCAGCTTCATGTTCCTTAAATTATCTGTTCTCTGGGAAGGTCCAAGTATTTTGGCCAGTTTCTTTTACCATCCCTTACTTTCACTCTATGGTATTCTGGCACATTATTATTATTATTATTTATTATCATTATTATTATTATTATTATTATTATTTACTCATTAGAGTTTTTCACATCTGTGTCAGCTGATTATTTCTTCTATTACCACTCTGAGATTTATTTTACATCAGTTTTAACAGTTGAGTTTTCACTAAATTTTGAGGGACAACAAGTGTACTAAACTCTCACAGACTCTTCTGGATATTTTAGCTGATCTTAACAGCGCTGTGGTCTGCATGGTTTTGATTCTTCCTCTGATCCTCAGTTTCCTCAGTTTCTTTACAAGGCTTTGGAAGACCGTTCCAAGTGCTCAGACTACAATCGATATCACTGCTTCCTTTATTTTCTCTTTTTAACCATCTGTCAAGATCCAAATATTTGCTTATCTTTTAACTTCATTTTATTTTCAGTGTGGCCAACTGAAATAGCAAAATTCAGTAATTTTCCTATGGTAGTTGCTAAACTTAACATTCATATTATTACTAAAATAATTTTCAAATGACAGTTATTTATGTATCGATGGGCACATCTGTTCTTCCATGGGTTTTAAATGGCAATATCGCAGGTAAAGGCAGAAAAATCGGTTGATTGAAAACATTTCAAATCATTAAAGTAAACAGAAAGGATGTGTTTTATGTGTTTTACAGCGGTACTTTGACTCTAATCTGTCGAGGAGAATATGACACACGGTCAATATTGAAAAGAGTACAGCAATTCAGAGTTTTCTTTCTCCAAGATTGGTTGCAATACCAAGGCTAAAAAACTAGATCTTTCTCAATATTTACACATAGCTTGGGTGGCGAAATGATGAAATCATGCTTTTCCCAAAGGCATTGAGGCAAAATGAAGTGCACATAACCTCATCCAAGAGGGGTATAATTACTCCTCTAATGTGTGTGTTGGAGATGACACTAACCTGAATCTGATGGTGAGGCTAGAGTCTTTGACCTCACATTCATTAGGGGAATGTGGAGTACCTCTTCATTATCATTACTCCTATCTTCATTCTGACCCAGTGAGGTAGTTCCATCTATAGGTCGAATATAAATTTGTAATCATTTAATATTCGTGTACAAATGATTAATATCAAATTGAATTATTAATGTTAAATAACAATACTTGAATCCATTTAAATGTGTACAAACAAATAAGCTATGGCTCATTTAAAAGTGTTACCTAAAATAATTCGTCTGGAAAGCATATATATTTAGCATAACTGTGTAAACCAGGTTTGGCATTAAATAACCCAGAACGGCTGATATACGATGAAAAAACCAACCATCCAACCAACCAACACAATCACTCAAGTTGTGATGAAGCCGTATGCCTTTACTCTGGAAGAGCATGGTTAGTTAAGACCGATGCAATTCATGGTTTTCCATTTAGATTAATGTAATTTCAATTAATTCGTTCCTAGATCTCAACATCACCATAGCGAGTTTTTGAACTTTTATCCAGTATAACGCAGTATATTAATTAAATAGGATGGTGGTATGGTATTCATACACTGCATTAAACTCTATAAAAATACAAAAATCCGCTATGCTATTTGTTTTGGGGATCCAGTAAAGAATTAATTGAAATTAAAATATGTTGTATTTTTTGTATACATTAGAACTTAAATGTGAAAGTTGTTGAGGCAATCTGGAATTCTTATTTCACGTCAAAAGACATTCTTCTCCTCCTCCTCCTCCTTCTCCTCCTCCTTCTCCTCCTCCTCTCTCTCCCTCTTTCACCCTAAATATAGAATGAAAATTTGACACGTGATCTGAAAATTCTCCGACACAAATCCTGGAATTTAAAAAAAAACCCTCATCATCATTATATTAATCATTGGCAACATCACTATCAAGCATTATAACTTCCTGTAAAAAGTGGAAACTTACAAAAACACGTGTTGAGGAAAAATAAATTTCCTTGTGGACCTATTCATTTTAAAGTGTTTACTTTTTTCTTTCATTGGACAAAATATTTTTCAAACAACTCGTGTTTATATTTAGAGAGAATAAACTCCCGATCAAAATTTAGCGAATAACTATGTTTTCGACTGAATTATTGATCTACTATAAATAAACCAGAACAGATAAAAATAGATATGAGAGAGAAACATATTCATATGCGCACAGACATATACGAGGATCATTAAATAAGTTTCCAGACTTTTCTCGTATGGGTACTTTTATTGATAGTACACACACGAAACTCTAGTCCCCTTCGAAGTAATCTTCTCCGGCTGCAATGCACTTGTTGTACCGTTCCAACAAATTCTGGAAGGAATTTTGTGTGATCGTGTCAATGACCTTCGTCACAGCCTCTTTCATCTCCTCAATTGTCCCATAACGACTGCCTCTGAGCATAGGGAATAACCAGCGAGAAAGGTCTGGACTATAGGGAGGGTGAGGAACTGTCTTGATGTCAATCTTTGTCAAATAATCTGTGACAAAGATGGAGTCGTGGACTGGTGCATTGTCTTGGTGGAAATGCCACTGAGTCGATTTGAAGAGTGCTGGCCCCTTCCGACGGAATCTCTTCCTGAACTCCCTTAAAACCTCAAAATAGTAACCCTAACCCTTTAGTCAATCAACTCTGGTGTATTGACTTCCTTACTCCTCCCACACCTCATCACCCCTCACAGACTCCCTGCCGTCCTTGAATCTCTTATGCCACTCAAAAACTGATGTTCGATTCATGCAAGATGGTCGAAAAGCTGTCTGAAGCAATCCATACATTTCTGTGGCATTATTTCCAAGTTTAAAAGAGAATTTTATTGCATATCGTTCTTCCTCACTTCCTAATTGAATTTTTGAAATTCGCCAGCTGTGACAATCAGGCTTTAGTAGGGTGTATTCCAATTGCTGCTTTTGCTGCTCATTTGAACCTGAAATCCTAAAAATTGGTCAGTCATCTCATAAGATGTATAACAATAACATACTGAATTTTCAAGAGTCTACGACAATTTTAAATGCCTGTACAAAAAAGTCTGGAATCTTATTGAAGGCACCACGTAAATTGAAACTTATATTTCGTCTCAAAGAAAGTGGTTCAAACAGTATATTCGATAATTTTATACCTGGTTTTGACAATTAAAGTTAGTGACTTTTTTCCTTAAGTTTATTTCATAAGAAATAAGAACTATTATAGAAATTAGAATAAATAACTCAAGTAAATAAGTTAATGACACTATTCATTTAAATACATAATAAAAAGCATACGAAACACATCTAATCACGAAGATGTTAGGATTGCGAATTGATTCGACAGCTACTGAGCGATAAATGTCAAGTAAGCCATCATAAATCATGGTAATCTTCAACTTTTAAACATGTGACTTACCTCCCGAACAACCATCATCGGGATTGATGAGATTCAATGCATGATTTTATTTGAATTTTTCTGAAGGGATTTTCAGAAAAGAAACTAAATTCATTAATGTACATTTACTATAGATCAAGTAATGTCTCGGTGTGTCATGAGATATTTGGTGCTCAGGGAGTTATCAAATTGGCGGTTAAGTGTCAACAAATTTCCTCATTATACCAACAGACTTTAATTATAATACTGTATTTGTGGTTTTGATTCTTCATCTGATTTCCAATTCTTCTAACCTCATTGCTTTCTGTGGGATTAACTTATTTCTGAAGAAATATTATAACTTAACAGTAAACCTCTTCTTAAATTGAATATATGCCGGTTGAAATTTGAATAATTTACGGGTCAAAATAGACGTGGAATTATTGATATCTCAACGATCCAGATATGTAGAGTTTGGGATATATATTTACTGTGCTACTAGACTATATTGATAGAACAGTATAGATCATTTAGTTAAAATATATCATAAGATAACTAATCAAAGAGGAAGTTCCAAACTAGGATTCTAAGAGGTCCTATAAAGCTCATAACTTTTGAATTTGACATTGAATATGCTAAATAACACACTACTCGACAAACTTATAATCTATCAACGCTAAATTTTAATAATAAGCGAATAGAAAGATCAGACAATTTAGAAGACAAAATGTTGCACTGGATTGAAACTGATGTATTGTCCCTAAACAGCCTTTTATGCGAAACCTTACAAGATCTTATACTAAGAAAAACAGCACATAGAAATAAAAAAAATATATATGAACTGATTGTTCTCGAGTAAAAAGACCCAATAAAAAAGGCAAGACATGAATTAACTAAAAGAGAAGGTTGTTAGATGCAATGGAAATATTTTTAGTACCACCAGAAAAGACAATAAAAGTGTACACGATGATGCTTATTATAAAATAACAGCAACTCAGAGGCTATTAAAATTAGAATACCTTATACATCTTTTATTTTCTAGTAACTTAAAAATACTTTCCAGTTTATTAGACTTCGTTTTTCCTGCTTTACTCTTCAATTTACTGAACCAGAAGCACCTAATATCTGAAAAAGAAATTTGTTTTAAAGGGGTTAACTTTGATGTAATGTCATTGGTTTATTAATCTAGCTGTTCTGCCATTCTTTGATCGCAAAGACATGATTTGGTCTCATGACATGAAGTAAGGGCTTTGTTTGAACCATAGAATTTCTTTAAATTTTTTTCAAAACTCAAATTTTCAAATATTTTCGTTTGTATAGCTGTCCTTGCTCTGACGTATGTAATTTTTCATTCCTTTTAAGCTAGTTTGGTAAATTTTATCGTTTAACTTAGTCATTCTTGACTTACACAAGATATTAAGTGGCAGTATTTATCCGCAATACTCGGGAAAGCGCCTCAGTATATTTAACGTTTTCGGTAATTGGTGTCTTGATAATATAACTGGCGAATTGCAGAAAAGTAACAGCAAGTCGAGCCAATGATTTAGGACTTGACTTAGTATATTTGTTTGTTTGTCTGCCAAGAGAACGAATTCTTTTAACTTTCCCGCGTCATCCATCCTTATTTTCCATCACTCTTGGTAAGTTCTCTCGACAATATCCTGCGTTTGCATAAAACTAATGAATGTAAGTCTTTTGCTGGTCGGTAACACTGATACATCCATGTGAAGGAGTCCGTATGAAACGTCGCTTATATTTTTACTTTACAAACACTGCCCAGCATGTCTTGCTTGTTTCACTTAATGGGTTTGTGAGATTGAAGCAAGACGTGCTATATCTGCTTTTTAGGGTTACGCTTGTAGTGGTGTACTATATATATATATATATATATATATATATATATATATATATATATATATATATATATATATATATATATATATATATATTTATAAAATCGCTTATATATAAGAACACTCCTAATATTTTATAAAGTTAATTTTCTTCTAAACTAAATTATTCCGTGATTTTTATTATTTCAAGTACAACATTAAATCATAATACAATAAAAACAGATATCATTTATAAACAAACTCAACTGGATTGAAAGTCACTAACCAAAAATAGAAATAAAAAATAAGTACTCTCCTTTGTTCTATTTATTTTGGGTTACTGGCCTATTGTAATTTTATTAGTGACAGATTTCCAGAGCTGTATTTTGGCAATAATAGTTAATGATAATCACTTTGATTGTATGATATACCATTGGAGAAAAAAAAAAAACTTCTGTTACCCGAGGTTTTGAAGGAAATTAAGTTTTAGTTTGTTTTTGTTTTTTAAATATTAGGCGTGCACTTGTGGACAAGATTGAAAATATAATCATCAAGAATTAACTTTAATACAACTATTATCACTTTCTGTGGGTGGTGGTGTTATCAATTTTTCTTTTTGTGAGTTTTTCACTACAGCGTTAACTGGTAGTTTTTCATTCTAATTTCCAATCCCTCATTTTTTTTCGAGCTTTTTGGGAACCATTCCAAAATCACTCACTAAAACTTTCCACGGTTTTGTTTTTTTTTATTTTTTTTGTTTTGTTTATCAGGCAAAGTCCAGATATTTTTATCTTTTTACTTTGTTTTATTTTCACTCGATGTTCTGCAGACACGACAAAATCCACTAGATGATTTTTTTTCTCATTAATCCATACTAGTCTAGTCTTTTAGCTGAGATGAGGGGATCCTATTGTATATTAAAATCTAAGAGAATGTTGTGCATTTCACTCTTTAGGAAAGCTTCTGGTTTATGCATACACCATTTGATATTATAGTCAAATTTTAATCTCTGGCACAATTCACGGTGGATCAACTATCACACACAGTCATGCCTAGTCTTGTACTTCTTTTGTGCTAATTTGCTGCGTTCGCTTACTATGTGATTAATAACTTTATGTCTATCTCGTCATAACTTAAACTTGTTATCATGCAGCATATTGTCAATTTTTGCTTTAACGTAATTGGTCCTTATGATGTCGATTTGTGCTGTTTTATTAATATTATAAAATTGTTCTGAGCAACATTAATACGAATAAAGACTAAGTGTTTTAAGTGTAACATGAATACTGTTCTTATAACCATATTCGTAAGCTGTAATCATAATAGTGCAAAAACTCTTAAAATTGTTGATATTATTTGCACTCATTCAGTTTTCACTCCAGTAATATCGGTTAACCTTCAATACAGGTGAGGTGTCTTATAATAATCAATCACCAATCCAATAATTTTAATCAATCTCACTTCTAAGTTTTACTATTTTTTCGGGATAGTGTTGACTTTTTTGAATTTCCTTTTTCTGATTCTTTGGTAAGGATCTTTGAAACTTAGTTATTTTTCTTTTGTAATGGCATATCGAGATTCACAGGTTGTTTAATGTCAAAGTCTTCCCTGTAGAGGAACAGCTGTGATACTATTTAACCTAGAGCTAGGTATATAAGGGATTTCGTACTTTTCTCAAGGGTATCAGTTCAAAACTGAACGTAATAGCGCGACTGGAATTTTACAACCCTCACCTTTATATTCCCCAATTTTTTTCAGTTCCCTAACGAATACTTTTTTACCGGATTTAGTTTGTTTTCTTTCAATTTTTCTCAACAGTCTCCACAAACACCTACATTCATAATCTCGCTGATATTTTCTTGTTTCAAACAAATTGATTTATTTTTCTGATTTGATTTGTTTTATCTATTTAAATGTCAAATTCCCGTGATTTTTGTTTCTAAAGAAAATTTTGGTTTGCACATTTATTACTTTCTTTGCATAAATTCAGAGTCGTTTGCACAATTCTTAGTTGATCGGTATATTGTATATTGACCTCCGACCCCGCCAAACATGCCATTCCAAAGACGGCGGAAGTGCATATTCTTTGGCGTGGGCGAGCTTGGCTGACAATATGGGACAGGGTTAAAATCCCATGGTACAGTCACAGACTGATGCATCAGAAGAGAGTGACCTGTGAACTGCATGACAGTTATTTCGGCTCAATGACGATCAAACATGCCATTCCAAAGACGTCGGAAGTGACACATTCCGATGGCCAGTTATGGGGAGATATTGAGGGGTCGATTTAACTATTATATAACTCGGTGAAGACAGGAAGTCAGTTAGTTTGGAGATCGGAGAGCTGGAGACAAGGTGTGGTAGAGAAAGCCAGCACCCGGTAGAAGGAGCCCTCGGGACCCCCGATTGAGCAGTTTGGAGATCGGAGAGTTTTGGAGACAAGATGCGGTAGAGAAAGCCAGCACTCATCAGAGAGCTGGGCCCCCGGGCCTCCGGTTGAGCAGCACCCTGAGGAATGGGAAAGAAAAGGCTGATGGCCATAAGAGTGGGGAGGTCAATATGTTGCAGTTCAGTTCGGTCTCCAACTCCCTTTCACACAGAACCCTTTCAAATAAAATAAGAGGTATATTTTTCTATGAACTGTGTCGCTCGTCTTTATTGTGTCGTTGTGTTTATGCATGCATCTGAATATGAGTATACTACACATATCAATACATTTACATTTTTTATTTGAGCATATTTTCCACACTCGCGAATTACCGGATGGACTTACCCCTCAATATATCTGCATTGCCTACATTTTTGCAGAGAATAAGCATAGCGCGCACACACACACACACACACACACACAAGGATCCTGATACACACGGAAACGGGCGTAATAATGGAGATTTAGTTTCTGAATTCAGTTTTTTATCTACTGCTTTAAATGAGCAATATTTTTTTGTATTTTGATTTGTCGTTTAGCAATTTTCTGAACCTCCATTTGTCCTTTTGTCATTAATACTGCGACTTTTGTCTGTCATGAACTATCAGTTATCAATTGGTGTGATGTTGTCCCTTGGTATATTAGAAGCTTAATACAGTTTTCAGTACTGTCTTGTCTTCTTCATCTTTTCTTATTTCATATTAGCATCCCCAGAATTCAGCTTTATATACTGTGATTAATTTCCTTGTTCTTTTATTCAAATTTCTTATTTCTTTTTCATTCTTTCTGCTGTTGTTGCTGCTGTTATTATTTTCATAATTATTGTTACTTCTTGAGACTTTTTCACTGGTCTTTCACTAGATTCTGAGTGACAGTAAGTCTCCTCAAGTCTCCAGGACTCTTCTCAGTATTCTGACCGATCTCAGAAATGCAGTAGCTTTGATGGTCTCCACTCGTCCTTTTATTTCCAAGTCCTCTAGTCCCTTTATTAATTCTCTGGTGACTGTACCAAGAGCACCAATTATAACTGGTATAAACGTCAGTTTCATGTTTCACAACTTTTTCAGTTCCCTAGTAAGGTCGACGTATATATCCTTCTATTCACATTCTTTCAATTTTATTCAGTGGTCAGCTGGGACAACTAAGTCCACAATTCTGAAAGTTCTCTTTTTTTGTTGATTATTATTAGGTCCGGTCGTCTGGCCGAAATTAAGTGATCCGTTTGTATATCAAAATCACAGAGGAGTTTGTGCGTGTCATTCTGCAGACTGATGTTGAGTTGTGCATATACCATTTATTCGTATGGTCAAATTAAAATGTCTTGCACAATTCCCAGGGGATCACTTTACCCACCCAGTCGTGTCTAGTCTTATACTCTTTCTGGGCTAATCTGATGTGATTGGTTTCTATAGCGTTGTTTTTTGTAGCTATTTGGAGAGATTCTGTTTCGCTCTTAAGGTTTCCATTTCTTAGCCACGTTTAGTTTTTGTCGTGTAAGATTTTGCTTATTAGTCACTTAAAACGAACATAAAAATATGGAATTTCTCAATAGCACCGTTACCTTTTACAACTATTCCCTCAAGTTCTAAGTACTACTTATGTGACCTTGTGAACTCTTTGACAATAAACAAAATTGTCACTTTCCTGTTCCCACTTTGCTTATATCTATTTATATCTATATATGTACATATATGAGTGTATGAAAAATATATATGAGAGACAGACAGACAGACAGACGAAGAGCAACAAGAGTGAACCCAACAATATGGCATATCTTCCTGTGATATGTTTATTTATATATTCAATTTTTGAGAAGGATGCACTCTACCCCAAAAAGACTGCACCCATAGATAATTATAAATCTTATGCATTTCAGCGTATAAAAAGACACTTTTAGTTATGTATTGGTTTTTTTTGGGGGGGGTGCTTCGCAATTTATAAAATATTTCCATAATGTTCTATTCTGTTATTAAGGCCATCAGGATAAAAAGATTTCTGATATTGTTTAGGATTTGGTGTTAAACAGCCAACAAAGGTTTCTGTACCTTTAAACCCAACCAAACCTATCTAGTACTTATAGTTATATGGATTCAAGTAGTTGTTTCGATTAGATAATTGTCCTTTATTTGCACACAGTTATATGGTTTCAAGTAACTTATGATAGTAATCCTTAATAAAGAATTATACCTCAAATAACCATTCATAAAACAAATAATTTAGTCATGACATCAAGTATTCCTATCGAATACGAATAATATTTAAACAGATATATTTGGCCTATAAATTGGACGTTTCAAACTCTATGTAGACTTAGTGCGCACGCACGTTCATACACATGCGTAGATGAACCCACACTTTCGTGTCTGCGTGTATGTGTATACACTCTTATTATCTCTTTTTCTCGCATATTTTTATATATTTCTATTAGCACTTTAAAAAAAACGGTCCTCCTCCTTGAGCTTAGTTTCTTCTCGTTTCATCTTTTCTTCCATTTCTCTTTACTGAAATAATGTCGAACTACTGTAACTCGAGATAGATGTTCATTTTACTGCCTTTCGGAATATTAAAGAGAGACGCCATTTTAAATGAGGAAACAGTGAGTGCGGCAGACAGGAACGTTGGTAATTTTGGAATCCAAGCACAATGTGTCTCTGCTAATCGCGTTAGCTTAATCTTTACAGCTTAATGTTCGATTTGATCTTGATTCCCCAAAAGAATCATTCCGACAGTTCCACGACTGAGTGGTTGTCAATTTTTTTGATTAATCGAAAGCTATTCATAGAAATCGACGATGAAAAGTCTTTCTTTCCAAACTCTCATACCTTGCCGCTGATATCCAAGTGAGAAGCACACCTAGATAGATCTATGCGCTTAATATATGCACACACACACACACACACACACACACACACACACACACACACACACACGCACACAAAAACGTGTGTGTGTGTATTATATGAAGTGCGTTTGAATATAAGTATGCTTACATCAAAATAGATTTCCACAATGCATTTATGAAAAGGAAATTTGGTTTCACACAAAAGAAATGTTAACACATTGCAGGCGGATCGAAGAGGTCGGTATGGCTAAACTAAATCTCATAATACCAATTAGACTTTGATATATTTATTTTTAAATCTGTTTGAAATTTAAATTGATCTTACCAAAAAATAGATGTCAAAATAAATTCAGTATGGAAATGGACAAAACTGTTTGGTTTGTTTATTTGGGTTTTATGGCATGTCAACCTTTGTAGGTTATTTAATGCCAGATCCATTTTTAAACAAATAATCAGTTCTATTTCAGACAATTCAGTTTAGCATTTGTACAGTTTCAATGTCAAGAACAGTTCTATTTCAAGTAATTCAGTTTAGCATATGTACGCAGTTAGTTCTGTTTGACCCATAGATAGGACCCTATCAAGTGCTACCACTCTGTCCCAGAGTGGACCTTGGAGTAATGGCAATGAAAAGGTACTCCACATTCCCCAAAGCTCCAGCATTACTGGAACCTGACCATCAGATTGTTTAGTATCATATGCAGGACACTTGTGAGGCGCCTCTGGTGGTGTAATGGTTAGCAAGCTCGACTAGCAAACCTACACGAGTGAGTTCGAGTCTCATTGGGTGCCCCTTTCATATGGCCTTGTGCCACATCTGAGCAAAAAGCTTAGTAAATTTCCATATGCAGGACACTTGTTGGGGGGGTGTCTTACCCCTCTGCAGAGGTGCAGTCAGTGTATTCTACAGCCCCAGCCGACTGGGAGAGCAAACTTGTTCCATTGGCCATGAACAATACTTTTGTTAAAGATATTTTTTTATTTGTTTTTTTAGATTTTCTCTTAATTTTTTTTGGGGGGGGGATCAATTCTTTGTCGTTTCTCTCAGGCTTTTTTCCTGTCTGATTTCATCCAACAAATACACACTCTTTCTTTAGTCTACGTCTACAAATTTTAACTAAGTGCCTATCTCCTTAGTTAGAGCGTTCCCCGGGTCTCTGATTTTGTTACCAAATAAGAAAATCCCACCTCAAGCTATGCTTCTTTTCCATGTTATTCGTTTGATGTAGTATAATTACATTTTTATCATAAAATCCTGAGTTTTAATTTCTAAATCCCTCTTAAATACAAATCTCCTTATTTACATAGTACTACATGTGACCTTTGCACCTTCTCAACCATATCATTTTAGCATGTTTACAAAAATGGCTGCTTGACGCATACATTTGAGTACAAAAAACTATTAGGAAACAGCTGCTTAAAAATATAAATCTAAACGAAAAATGTAAGTTGTTTCTTAACCCGATGGCATAAAATAACCCCAGACGTGTCATTAAATCAATCAATCAGTTGTTCCGAGAAAGATGTGTTGGTTGGATGTTTTGTGGTGAAACTGTCTGCAATGTAAAGTATAAATATTTGCTCGGATGCCCATTGTCTTATTGTAAAAGGATTAATGAATTTGAAGAAATAACGTGGTGGATTTTAGTTTGGAGACACAAATAGCAAAACACATTGTTAGTAGTAAACTTCTATCGAGTTGATACTGATGAGATTCGATTATGCTGAATTGGTACTAACTATGAAATCTAAGTACATTTCATGAGAAATTTTGTAGAAGACATCGATTAGTGGCGATTTTCGGAGATCCTGATGTCTTTGGCTTCTGTAGTCAAGTTTTCAGCACTCCTGGCAGTTTTTAAATTTCAGTGAGTAGATGCGTTAAACTGAGTTTGGTATGCTGTTCACTATTTTACACCAGTTGGATGCTAACGAAAAAGCTAGATGTGAACTTTTCAAGGATGCTGCGTAAGATGAGTAAGGTATGCTGAGCACTTGTAGAGAAGTAAGGGGCGAACTCATTGGTGACGTTCTCTTACATATGAATATATCAGTGTTGGTCGACAAGCTAAATATTGCATTCATTGTTTCTTTGCGAACACTGGATGCTATGTAAAGGACTTGCCAACAGCGAGGGATAGAGGGCGAAAAGATTGAAAGTAATCTGTGTTGTCGCCACGGCTTGACGATGATGTTTAGCCGAGTTGTGGCTGTGTAAGAGACGTCTAAGGAGTTGAATTGTGTAAAGTTTTCTGGTGGAGGAGAAATAACTGAAATACACTTTAATAGTAACGCTTTGTCGGTGGGGTGAAGAATATGCTAAGTGTATCCTTTACAGAGAGGTAAAACCGACTAAAAAGGGTGTTTGGGGTATGGAGCTATGCTGGATCTAGTTGTGAGGCTCTAGTTCTAGAGTTCTTAGGAGTGTAGAATATTTGTTCATTATCATTACTACTACCCTGACGTAGACTGGTAGTTTCTGTTATAGTTTAATCTATCAATCAAATAAACAGGGGGGAGTCCTTGTGGCACAATGGCTAACGTGCTGGACTGTGACATCGTAGAAAGCGAGTTCGAACTCCAGTTATTCTATTACGTATACTTTTGGACTAATACCCTAGGGAAGAGTATGAAACCCATCCCCAGTTATGGATTAAATAGTATCACTACTGTTCTTTACATGGCTGACTTTGGCATTAGATAACCCACGAAGGTTAATACGCCATTAATCTAAGAAACCAAACCAAATAAATATGATTAAAAGGTATTTTAAAATCTTCATAACAAAAAAAAAAAATACACAAAAATGTAAATATGAACGTAGAATTAACTTGATACCCTAATTCATCATCATCATATCGTGCTGGCAGCACGGATATCCCTGACCCTCTCTCGCCACTCCTCCCTATCGTTCATCGCCCTAGGCAGGTCTTCAGGACAACATCCTGTATCCTCACACAGCTGCTGAATGTACGTTCGTGCTGGTCGTCCTGCTTTTGCGCGGCCGTGTGTGGGGATCCATAACAGTACATCTCTTATGAGTTCATCTCTGCTTCTCCAGCAATGTCCTGCATGTCTGGTTCGCCTAACTTGAATAGATTTCGTGATAGGGGGCAGGTGGCCGTACAGTTGGTGTCTTGTGGGGTGTTGCTGCCAGGACTTGTTCAGGATTGCACGCAGCATTCTTGTGTAGGTTAATATACCATTAATATAGATCAATATTTTGTAGAATTTCTTTTAAATAAGCCGCTAAAATGGCAATAAAGAAAAATAGTCTCCCTCAACTATTAACTACGAGAGAAAAGTCGGGGAGAAATTTTGCTGATTTGACCAGTGATACCTACCAGATAAGCAAAATTAGATGTAGTTAGATGGCTACATTCTTTCTCATAAAATTTCTCTATATTGTCTTTTTTAAGCACGGCAGTGCATCTGTTTACGGTTTAGTTCACATCGATTAAAAAAGAATCTCAACGCCTTTGCTTACGCGAAATAAAAAAGGTTATTTTCCTGTCTTACTTTCGAGCGTGAAAACACCGAAATGCGAAATGGATATGTCTATTCACCAGGAGCGCCGGAGAGTCAAAATTTCGACTTGCTCTTGACGTCACTTCTCGAGACCCTTCCATTTGTGATATGGGCGTGTCGCTGCAGTTCTTCATGTGCATGTACTTGAGTGCATCCGCTTAGATCATACTTGACATCCTGTCAAGTTTGTCGTCAGTGACTATTTCATCTCCTTACATCGAACCTGCACTCCATGACCTCGCTTTCTCTGTGCCCAAATCGACTCTCAGGTACCAATTTTTGCCCAAAGCCATCTACCCGAACGCATCTCAGCGCCTACGTAACGTAACTCATCTCAAGCAATCTGAAATCGAGTTTAGTTTATGAATACAATTCCTGGTCTGATAAGCATTAGGACACCCGAGACATTTCTGTAGCATGTTCTATTTCAATTAAAAAACTGGTTGATCCACGACTTAAAGCAACAAATTCAAGGTATTTATTCGTCTTACCCAATCATCACAAAAATAATCTGCCAGTTTTTTTTTAACTTCAGCTTTCAAATATACGTACTCATCATCAAGTTGTGCTGCCATCACTTCTGGCAGGTCTTCTAGACTGCATCCAGTGTCTGCACAGAGCTGATTTATGTAAGTTTTTGGTGGTCAGTCAAAAATGGTACATCAATGTCTAGGAGTCTACGAGAGAACGCTGCTTATGAGTCCGTACTTACTTCTGCATCAGTGCCACACATGTCTCCATCTTACTTGGATGGTTTGTGAGATAGGAGGTAGGTGGCTAAGTAGATGCGTTTTTGAAGGCTGCTCCTTTCCAGATTTATTTAAAACAGTTCGTAGCTTTATTTTCTAGTCCACGTCTTGCCCTTTCTCTATGCGTTTCATAAGCGTCTTAGTGGTGCATCCATTCAATAGCGCTGACACTGCTACAGCTTGGAAGAAATCACGCTATATTTTATCCGAAATCAGATTTCTAAATGTTCGTAACCTTTCAATAGCAACTCACACGTTTCCTATACGTATCTGAAATGGTCGACTTATTTAAGAAATTTGGCACTTAAAGTGGAGAAACCTTCTTCTTGTTTAAAACTCATGAACTCTGTTTTGTTCCCGTTCACCTACAAGCAAATGCTTCCGGCTACTTGTTCCAAGCTCTGCTGGAGGAATTTGGCTCGGGAAGATTTATTTGCTAGAAGCGCGAGATTATCTGCATAGTCTGAATCTGTTTTAGTTTCCTCAGGATATCATCGAATCTTTTTTAAGGTGAAACCATTTTCTTTTATCAGATCTATTGACGTTTGTAGTAAGTAGTTTAGGGAGATTATAAACGCATCTGGTACAAATGAATCTCCTTGAAAGACTCCAGTGACAATGTCGAAGAAGTCTGTCAGCATTTTTTGATAGGTTATTCAATGATTCCAGGAGGGTTTTTTCTAGTAGAATCTAAAAATGTTCTTTCCACTTCTTATGTGTTTTGTCGTGGTGTTCTTCCTTCCGTTTACGTCATTTACTCTCTGCCATACTAATCGTGATTGTCAACTACGAAATTTCTCATTTAATTGATTTTGCCATGTATGTATTCTAATTGTTATCCTTGAAATGAGTTATTTAGTTTTCTCTGAACTTTCTTCATTTTATGCGCATTAGAATTTGTTGTTAATTATCCGTTTTTATGTCCCGTTTTTCCTAACTGCTATTGACTCATAGGTAACTCTACATTTAGCTCTTAGTTTGGTTGATATGCACTCAGTTGCTCTTTCTATATGGACGATAACATTTTTTCTATATTCGACATTCGGAGTATGTTTTACAGATGACTCATCAAGAATATCAAACTTGCATCTTACAGTTACTGCGTATTGATTGTTTATATCAGTATTGGCAAGTGAGAACCAGTCATATTGTGAAACTTTACCAGTTTGTTTCTTTTTTCTGCGTACTCAGGCAAGTGTTTGCTGAGACGATTCTGTGATCGAAAGATGCTTCTGCAAAAGAGGGGTATGATTCACATTTCAAAACGCTATTTATCCACTAGTTGTTTATAGTTTACGTTAATTGGTTAAATGTCATATCAATCCTACGAGATTATTAATGCCAAAACCTATTTATACATATATAACATATGATTTTTAAGTGGATAGTTTGTAGGTAACATTATTTTCTAAACGAGCCAGACTGGTTTGTCTGCAATCAGTTAAATATTTTCGAGTATAGCTATAATTTGCACACAATTAGTTTAAAGTTTTGCTATTTATTTAAACACAAATATTTTCAAATATTGAAGTTTATTTGCTCACAGTTAAATAGTTTTAAGTATTGCTATTTATTTATACACAAATTTTTTCAAGTATTGGTATTTATTTGCACACAATTGCCGGCCATTGACCTAATAAATCGAGTGTTTGTCAATAATCCGGGAGATCAGGGTTCAATCCCAGGTCGAGTAATACCAAAGACTTAAAAATGGTACTTGATGCCACCTTGCTTAGCATTCAGCACTATGAAGTAAGGATCAAGGGTAAAGTGGAGCAATCCAAGGAATGGAGTAGTGCCCTTCCATACACCTCGGTTTAGTAGCTATTGAAAAGGGAGTCTTCGGGTTGCCCTCGACTAAGGTTGCCAACATAACTTACTTTACTTTAGTTTCAAGTATTGCTATTTATTTGTACGGGGTTAAATGGTTTAAAGTATTGCTGTCTAATACAAATTCAATTTATCATTGATCACTTTACATACAGTTAAATGATTTCAAATATTGTAAATGATTTAACAGTATTATTTAACCCATAAATAAGACGCTGATAGATAATATCAATGACAATGAAGGGGTACTTCACATCCACCAAGCTCTAGGACTGGAGTGTCACTACCAGATGGTTTTGTGTTATATGCAGGGGAGGATTGTCGGAGGGGTTTTACTACAATGCAGAGTTGCAGTTTCGATAGTCCCAGCCGACTGGACTATTCTTGTTTATCATATTTACCAACCCGTCCGCTCGGGCAGGATATGACACAAGGTTAATTTCTTTAAGCGGAGTTTGACAGGTTTGAATTCAAGGCTGAAGAACCTAGTCTGTCCTACTATTTACCCATAGCCGGAGGGAGAATAATTGGATTCATACCTTTCACAGAGATATTAGTACTATGAGAAATGCTATAAGTCTCGTCCAGGATTTGAACTCGAGTCGCCGTGTCCATTTCCTACGACGATAACCATTACGCCACGGGCACCTCTTGATATTAACTATTCTTGTTTATCAATGTTTAATGTTGCAATGCTTTAGAGTTATTTGGGTTGGTGTAAATCCATCGTTCCACTTTCCTTTTTTTAGGTTTAGTGTTTAGGCATGAAAACTATTCTCGAGATTAAACTCTGCGAGACATTCACCATTTCTGTTTAGCAAGCTGTTTAAGCAGAATCTATTTGCCAATTTGAGCATTTTATGTCCCCACTAATGATCAGATCATTACGTACGTGAATATGTCGGACAAGGGAAGATAACCCATTATCAAAAGTGATGATGCCTGTTTCCTCATTGTAGTTAGTGGTACAGTTGCAAGAAAGATCTTTGTGCAAGGTTTGCCATTAAATGTAACACGTATCAGTCTGGGTTGGATTTTCTCTTTGCAATTTAATGATTTTAAGACACGAAAACTCAGAAACATTCCTACTTCTCATATAGTGACATTGATGGCGTTTTTCCTTACATATGCCGAGACAAATGTCTATCCATTATCGATATCATATGGTATTTTAGTTCAAGTTTGCAAAGTTAATATCTATGTTCCTGTACGCATATGATTTCTGTATTCTGCCAGGCTGCAGATACTGTAAGCTCAAGTAGTTGGTATAATGTTCTAACGTAATGAGATGGAATAAGAATGGTAATAAATCATTATATATACAAAAGGCTGAATAAATTTTCACAATTCTAAGTAAAACTTTACATGTACTACACAAATGTTTCTGAATTTAGCAAAATTTTACTTCAACTAACATATCCAGCATTTGTTATCTCCAAACCATGACTAAAATTCCTGGATTCAATACTGAGTTTATTTTTATTTTCTTTATAATTTTTTATCACTCAAAAAATTGTGTGTGTGTGTGTGTGTGTGTGTGTGTGTGTGTGTGTGTGTGTGTGTGTGTGTGTGTGTGTGTTCGATCCGAATAGTAAAGTTGGTCTTTGACAACGTAAGGTATTTTGCTTTTCGCATGTAAAATTATCTTAGTAAATGGACTTTTGGGTTTTCGTAACAAACTTAACCACAGATTGTGTCTCTTAAATACCTTTTATTTCAATTTTCTTTGTTTAATCTTCTAGGTCCTATTTGGAAAAAGTGAGAAATTCTCTTCCAATAAAAATCATTTACAGTATCATTAAAAACGTTCGATAAAGGAATTGGCAATAATAATTGCTACGTCATTAAATTCGCTTTGAGCAAAAATGTAGGAAGCTCCACATAAAAGAATCATTAGCCTATTAAGACATCCAATCAAAATTATTGAGAGAATCTTAAATATTTTTTTCTAAAAGCTGATTTGATTTTTTATTTAATTTTACAAAGAATCAGAGAGAAAGTGTGTTCTCTTCCAGAGAACCTCAAAATACAGTATTTCGAAAGAAATGTTTCTACAAAAATAAACATAAAGTCTGAAGGCATATGACGGAACTATTGCGATCTGATGAAAAGTGGGTAGAAAAATTTGGCAAAAAATGTCAGATAAAAAACTGGATTCACACTTTTCAATTTGCGCAAAATAGACATTTAGAAACACCAGTAATTCTAAATCTAATCGCTCTTATCTTTTTTCTTGCAGCAACCAATTGTAATAATTTGTGTTCCATATATTGACGCAATGGTAATTTACTTATGAAATCATTCGCAATTTCTACCAACATCTTGTAACTGAAGTTAAAGGTCACCTCGGGTGGTGTAATCGTTAGCAAGGTAGGCTAGCAAACCTCCACGAGTGAGTTCGAGTCTCAATGGGTGCCTCATTCATACGGCGTTGTGCCACATTTAAGTAAAAAGGTTTAGTAAATTACTAAAACAGAAGTTAAAACTCAATGCAATATTTGAAAGCCTTTTAACTTTCAATAGCAAAATTCTAAACTGTTTCTCTTGAAGACTAGCGAAAGAATATAAAGAATATATTTAGGGAGATGAAGATTTGAATATATCATTAATATGCAAGAAATTTAAATCTGGAGCCATCAGTGGAATTTTATATTTTTTATGAATGACAATTCTTTGTATTAATTCATGTTTCCTTTACCTAGTTTGACGCGTTTAAAAGGCGTGCTTATCGTAACCGTTATCATTGAAAACGGAATCAGTGACCTGTGTTCAAAATCCTAGATATTCTTGTTTGCATTTCACTTATCGCTAATGTCCATAGAAAAGGCATAGATCTACATTCTCCAGTAAAATAGCGGCTATTTAGCTTTGAATACACAATCAGTTCAGAAGGAAAATTCTGAACTGAACCATCTTTACATCACACAAAAACTGACCTTAAATATATACAAACACTGACGTACTTGTAATTTCGATAGACTTTCCATACTGGAACTAAAACGTCATTTACTCTCTGCCATACAAATGGTGATTGTCAACTACAAAATTTCTCATTTAATTGATTTAGCCATGTATGTATTCTAATTGTTATCCTTGAAATGAGTTATTTAGTTTTCTCTGGACTTTCTTCATTTTCTAGGCATTAGAATTTGTCGAGATTCTGTTATCGATTAATTATCCGTTTTTATGTCCCGTTTTTCCTAACTGCTATTGACTAATTGGTAACTCTACATTTAGCTTTTAGTTTGGTTGACATGCACACAGTTGCTAATGTCCATAGAAAAGGCATAGATCTACGTTCTCCAGTAAAATAGCGGCTCTTTAGCTTTGAATACACAATCAGTTTAAAGGGAAAATTCTGAACTGAATCATCTTTACATCGCACAAAAACTGACCTTAAATATATCCCAACACTGACGTACTTGTAATTTCGATAGAGCAATACCGAACAAGTCCTGGCAGCAACACCCCACAAGGCACCAACTATACGATCACATACCAACTATCACGAAAACTATCCTAACTAAACGAACCAGACATGCAGGACACTGCTGGAGAAGCAAAGACGAGCTCGTAAGTGATGTATTCCTGTGGACCCCCGCATATTGCCAATCAAAAGCAGGACGACCAGCTCGAACACACATACAGCAACTATGTGATGATACGGGATGTAACCCTGAAGACCTGCCAGAGGCGATGAATTATAGGGAGACGTGGAGAGAGAGGGTCAGGGATATCCGTGCTGGCCGCACGACATGATGATGATGATGACCTTCTTATTACTTAACTTTAAACCTTTCTAACTTTTTCAACTTTTTTAAAAACTTCATATAACTGGACATTAAGCAAGAAAGTCTCATTAAATCAGTGCTTCTCGATGCTGCATCATTTGTCAATATTAAAATTTATATTGTTATTTTTTCTTTTTTTTAAGCAGCCACTCATATCTTCCGATGGAAAGATTAAACAATCTCTTTTTCCATGCTGTCAGTACATTCACTTGATCATAAATTCTGCTACACCAAGCATAATGAATACTTATTTTTATAGACGTATCGATCCAGGTGTGCAACAACATTTGTCAAATATCCGGAACCCATGTGGTCAAACGCTCTTTCATCAGCTGCCTGGCCCAGAAAATGTTCCGTTTTATGAGCATAATAGTCTGTAATTATTGCTGATTGTTCATACACTGAATCGCAACAGGATGCTCCCGGGTGGCCAGATAGCTTAGTATTTAGTTTACTTAGAGATAGTATATATAAGTTGAGCCGTCGCAAAATTATTATAGCCAGTTATCCAAATTACGTATGCGTCAGTGTAATGGAAATACGAATAAAGAAGGGTTGCTATTTGAAATAAGATATACGAGTTCAAGGTGTAATGGCGGCTTCAAATATCCATTTTAGGCTATCAAATGAAAGAATACAATTAATCATGTAACCAGTTCAATAACCAGTCTTCCTGATTTACTTTCATCTCTCTATTGTTCAACACAGTGCTTGGGCAGTAGAATACACCGATTGCATCTTTGCAGAGGAGTAACCCCCATCGTGCAATGATTGTGTTGGAATATACACTAAACCAGCAAATGATGGGGATCCAGTCTTAGAGTTTTGGGAAATCTGGAGTACCCTTTAATTGCTATAGCTTCCGGGTCCACTCTGTCTCGGAGTGGTAGCACCTGATAGGGTCCTATCAATGAGTCAAATATAACTGTTTGACATTTAAACTATTCGCAAACAAATGACTTATGCTGTATTGAAAAATTAGACGTAGAACTGTTTGATTATTCAATTATGTGTAAACAAATGACTGATGCTTAATTGAATTATCAGTGATACATAGTATTACTTGGAACCATTTGAATGTGTTTAAATGAATGAATAGCGTTATATAGAATAATTAGTGTTAAATAGCCATACTTGTTACCAATTCACCATGTGCAAACAAATGATTAATATTGAATAGATTTATAAGTGTTAGATAGCTATAATTGAAACTATTTAACTGTGTAGAAACAATAGCAATAATAGTGTGCAAACAAATAAGTTTTCACTCTTTTAAAAATGAAATCTAACAAATCTTATATATATATCCATTTAAATGTGAGCATACAAATTATTAATAGTAATTAAAATTATTTGTGTTAGATAGAAATGCTTGAAACCATTTGACTGTGTGAAAAAAATGAGCTCAGGTTCATTTAAAAATGTGATGAGCAAAATGCATTTACAAATCATATATCAAATGTATCATTATAAATAGGATTCGGCATTAAGTAATTTACAATGGCTCATATGCCATTAAAGTAACCAAACCAAACCAAACCTTTATTATTCGCATTAAAATAGGGTAAACTCTTTAGACTAAGCTAAACTTTATTGGGGATTGATCATGGAAACACGTTGTTTGTATGAAAGAAAATAGCTGTGTAATTCGAAGCAATAACTTCTCAAATAGACTTCATATCAGTTTCTACATTTAATTAACCCCCCTTATTGGTAGTATCTGACTCACAGTCAGTTGATCAGCAGAGCAACATGTGGACAAGGACAGGATATTGTCTAGTATCACCAAAAAATCAGGATATTCCGACCCTTCTCGGTGATATGAGGAAATTATTAGCTGAGATCGTTCGGGAATACAGGCGCATCAGTTATCTGTTGTTTTTTGCTTTATTTTTTTCTCTACCAATTATCTAAAGGAAAGAATACAGCTGAGAGATATAAACTGATACCACACACTAATCTCACACCAAAAGGTCTGATTGTATTCATATTAATCTTTCCTAATGAAAACTCAATTACTGAATAATATCCTGACATTCAATAGTGATATGAATGACTGATCACAGATAATCCTCTATTTGTAGTTATTTTCACAAGTCCGGTTGCAAAGTAGTAGAACAACTTATGCGATTATTTTGTCAGTTTATAAGCTGGTTATCGACTTGATCTTCAAGCCACTACTTTGTGATACTAATCAATCAATCAAAGTATCTGTAAGTTGGTTAAATTTGTAATTACAATATATTCTACATAAGTCACTGAAGTCAGTAACGAACAAGGTTGGTGGATAGTTAACCAAATGATCATATCATTGTGATCGTGTATCTTAGACAAAATTCATTATGTCAACTTTTAGTTATTATTTGTTTGTGCCTCGTACATTTAGCCCCCATCTTCTCCCTGGATATGTCTAACTTTAAGATTTTCAGTAAGCTGAAATTTTTGAGTATGTAATAATGACGTAAAGCTATAACAAGTTCCTTTTGTTTTTCATTCTCTCTCAAACATTTATTATTCTCTCTTTGATCATCTTGTCAGAGTTGTGAATAACCCGACAAAAAAAAAAAAAAATGCAATCTTAACGATTTCGTTTAAAGCAAAGAACGTTATATTGTAATAAAAACCGTTTAAGATTCCTGAAACTTAGAGAATAATTCTTGATATTGGATTTGGAAAGTGAATCATTGTTTTGAAATGTTTGAAACTGAAAAGAGATCACAGAAGTTGGTCTTTTTCATTTTTTTTTCTTGAGAGTCCCTTTGTTTGTCCTCTCAATGTAAAACCACTCACACATAAGGTGGTGGGCTGACAAGTTCATATGACAATGCCATATCTGCTGTTAATTACTTTTTCCTGATGAGATCCAAACACTGACATACCGATTGAAGTAGTGTGCGGACTGCGAGGGGAATTAAGTTGAAAAATAAACATTTCGTTTTATTCCATGAAAGTATCTTGGTCAGCCTATGGACTTTTTATCCAAGTCTTGTACACACACACACACACACACACACACACACACACACACACACACACACACACACACATATATATACACACACTAGATTAGCTTTGTCCTTTATGTGCATAATTTATTTTATAGGAGTCTGAAACCCTTTAGATGTCATATGATTGAAAACAAATGATAAAAGGATATCGTTTCCTTTATTTTAATATGTTTAGGAAATATAAATCACCTGTTGATTAAGATAGAGTACCTTTTAGTTCAATCTAAATCCAGATCCGAAAATGTAAGTATATATATTTTTAATCAGTTGTTCTTTGTTCAGACAATTCCATTTCATTACAAATTATACTCTTGAAGAACGCTGTAGAGTAAATTGGTAAAAACGATGATGTAACCATTTCAACATAAATTGAACATATACAGTGAAATTGGTAATAACTAGATAGATACAACATGACCTATACACGTGTATGAATATAATCATTTACATTCCATACATTTATGTATTCGGAACCACTGGAGGAAAATATACTAATTATTGGATTCTGTCCTCCAAATAAAAGCAGTCCTCTTTATTTAGACGAGCAAATCGATTTAACCTTTCAAGAATAAATTAATATTCTCGACACAATTTTTTTTTCTGGAAATTACCATTTTCTTTGTACATCGGCGATCTAAGAATCTTGAGGAGCTGAAAATCAGGCACACAATTTTTTATACGAAACCTGCTCACGTTTTTATTGTGACCTTTTGTTCCCTTTGTTCTTTATGTAAATCATCTAGCCTGTCTCCTCTATTCATAGCTTTATTCTGATGGGGAAAAACATTTCTATCATATTGTCTTCTGGTTTTGATAGTCCAAGACCGACAAGCGAGAATATTTCAGAACAAGATAGATGTTGTTTTGTGCTATTTTTTCTTGATTGAATCCTTGTGCTCCAAACTCTCCGTTATATAAGAGAATATTTCAGGACTATTCCTTTCTTTTTTTACATATTTATTAAAAAACAAGTTGGTCTTTAGTACCTGAAAGGCTTTTTCCTCATTTTATTTGAATTCCTTATTCAAACTTATAAAATATTGCAATCTCATTTAGTGGTAAGACTTTTTTTTGTCTCCTTGCATTATTCTTTAGATATTTTATACAATCTGTGTTAGGATTCACTCTTAGTTTGACGGTTATTGTTTTACGAAATGGACACTGTGAACCGAGTTCAAATACTCGACCAGGCTGTTTGTATTTCACATGGGACTAATCTCTTGGGATTTGTATGAATTCAACTATTTTCTCTCCAGTTGTGAGTAAATTACATGACTGACTGGTCTCTTTAACCATGGTATGGCAACCAGTCTAGAAGAAGGAAAACTCTAAATTTAAGCCTGTTTAACTCCGCTTAGAATTGACCTTGTGTCACATCCTGTTCGTAGTGGAGGAGTTGGATGAACACAAAGAATCTTTCAAAATTTAAATTAGAAAAGTCCAGACGCATGTAATAGAAAACTGTAAACACCTTAAACAGGCCTACGCACACACAAACATGTAAGAACTATGTACCCTCCGGTCTTTTTCAGGTGTATTTTGTTGTAGTCGGTAACATTCAAGAAATTTTGAAGCTATTAAATCCACGTGAGTAGACTGTTCTAATGCCACTGTCTATATCTTGAAATATCTTTTCTTAAATAATTCACTTTCTAATAAATACTATGAAACCCGTGAAATATTTTTGGAAAAATTAAGTGGGCGTAAAAAAGAAAAAAAAAATGTGGTACCTGGAGGGTGACTTCTTTCATTCGTTTATCATGTATCTATTTTCATTAATCCATTTATCTATTTATTGATAATGATAAAAAAAAGACTTTACGAAAACAAAAGTATCATTATTTAAAAAAAAAATACTTTAGATATCACAATTTGATTCATAATAAATTAAAAAAACTCGAAGAACGTGATTTTTATGTAAATGGCTCTCCAGTGGTGCTTAGAATATTGTGACAGTATCTCCTGCAGAGAGAATTGGCCAGTCGGCAGGGACTATAGAATAGACCAATTGCTTCTCTTCATAGGGGTAAGACCCCCCCTACTAATGAGTGTCCTAGATATTACACTAATCTGGAAAGGTTCCAGTGATGTTGAAGCTTCGGAAAATGCGGAGTACCCCTTCATTGCCTACGCTCCCGGACTAGTAGTACTTGATAGGGCCATATCTATGGGTCTAATAGAAAGAAACTGTGTCCAAATGCTAAACTGAATTATTTGAAATAGAACTGTTTTTGACACTGAAACTGTGTACTTATGCTAAACTAAGGTGTTTGAAATAGAACTGTTTATATGTATAAAAATGGATTTGGCATTAACATCCTACAATGAGTGATGTGCCATGAAACTAAACCAAACCAAAATCTTGCAGAGAAAAGGAAGAGCCCCAGACCCCCACCCAGCCAAGAAAGAGGTGTCCTGTATATGACATCTGATGGTGAGGCTTTAATTTTGGAGATCGTGGAGTGTTGAGTACACCGTCATTGCCATTACTTCCAGGTCCACTCTGACTTCGTGTATTAGTACCTGTTAGGATCCCATTTATGGGTCAAAAAGATATTTAAAATCATTCATATTTGATAAGACCGTGTGCAAAATACCTTTAAGATTCAACTTCATAAAAAATATAAATATGACACTAAAATGAACGCAATTCTCTTACCTCTTTGTATAAAATATCACTAAAAAGTTTGATATGCTATTAGACTGAATCAGTCGATAAATCATTGTTAGTTATATCTTGATATTTTAGATAAATCATTACTTGGTTATATCTTGATATTTTAGATTTTTTTTTCACCCTCTTCAGTCAACGAATAAGCATTGAATTAATATATGCGACTTCTAATAAGAATTTCCCTTTTCCCCAAATATACTTCTTGTAATATCTTTCCAGTCCTATATGTGAAGTTGGGATATAGCACAGGCTAATATTTGCCTAGTTATCGCAGACTTCCAGCATTTGAATCAGTCCAAAGTTCATAATACTTTTATATTCAATGTAAATAATGGGTAGATGTTATCAAATATTGTAATGGCAAAGCCAACCGCAATTTTCCTTTTTAATTAAATATCAATTAATTCCAGTTTTACTTCGATTTTGCTTAAATTTCAGATTCTGCGTCATTTGCTTTTCTTGCTTGCTGCGTGCTGTTTATTAGCATGTTTAAAAACCGCCTAAAACCAAAGAGTACGGGTGAATGGTGCAATTTTGAAGGTTTCTTCGTCATAAAACTCAGCGGGGTATACGCAAAAGAATTTCGCGAAATCTGAAATCTATTCATAATTTTCACTCAACAACAAATAATCGACCGTAAGATAGAGATTTATTCAACCAATTTCAAAGATAAATATTATGAAAGCCGCTTGGATACAAACGCCATTGCACATGACGTTATGAAGTGTTGCTGAGAGACTTGGCTTTTTAAGGCTAATTGTTCCAAAATGGCGGAACAACATTGGGATCTGAGATGGAACGATATTGTGATTTACGATGCACGAAAGATTCTATTTCATAGCAAAGCATTAGCGATTTGAAATAAACTGCTTCGTCAAGTTAAAGGGTTAACGTGAACGTGTTTGAGTTATCAATGCTTGGCAGAACCTGATCAAGCGTAAGTCAGAAAATTTTAAATGATCAGTGGATCGATAAATATGTACAAATCTTGTAGGAGCAAATAGCAGGTGTAGTTGAATGGCCGGTTTAGTTGAATGCAGGTCGGAAGTTTCAGGCACCGAAAATCAGAAGAGAATCAGTTTAAATTCCACGGTAAACGACACCCGGGATGTAAAACTCTTATTGAAAACTTATACGTGGTCACATCATTATGTTATAGATTTGATTGATATATTTTAACGGCTTGCTAACCCATCTCTAGTTATTTTATACCTAGAAATTAGGGAATTGCGCTCATTGTACCAACTTATTTACATTTTTATGCCGTTTCTCAATAGTTTTTTGCTTTTAATTCTATTGAATATGAATAATTTTTTAAACAGATCTATTTGAATGAAACATAGAAAAATAACAAGTACTACCATCCTGAATGAACCTGGGAATAATGGTAATGAAAGAGTAATGCTCACTTATCCAGAATTGAAGCCTCACCATCAGACGCAGTTTTGTATCATACCAAGGATATCTCTTTTTACGGGTGTCTTGCAGTACTGAATATTTTTGCCTCGTAGACGTGGCTGACAGATATTATGCTTCTTAAAATAATTGCAAAGATAATAACGGAAGATTGATTTGTCCAAGATTTACTATAATATCATTTAACTAATATTTTCTTTCATCATTAATATGATAAAAAACAACAAAAATAACGATGAAAAATATGCTAGTCCAAATAACTAATATTAATAAAGATTGACTTCTCCATCGAAAATTAAAAATTAATAAAATATTCTAGATATAAGAGTGAAATTATCATATATATATATATATATATATATATATATATATATATATATATTGAGTGAATCAGTGGTTTCCGTCGAAATAGTTGAATTGAGAGAAGTAAGTCCAATTACCTCTAGAAAAATCTATCAGTATGATGTAACTCAACGATCTATTCGATAATGGGATAATTACATTTTATTAAATGACATAAAACTAACTGTACTTGTTAAAATTACTTGAAATACATGCATTAAAAATTAAAGAACTTTCATTGTTATGAAATAAACTAAAATGTGTTGATCTTTTAAAAGGTTATTGCATCAATAAAAAGCTCAGTGTAAACAGATATGTGAAGACACTGAGGGATATAAAAAGACACAAAGATAGCGTGTAACCTCAGTTATCACTGAGATAGATGCCTATTTTCTTGCAGTTTTCCGTCTCAGGTAAAATTTGGGAATGTTAATGCTGATTTTTAAGGAAGGTTGGCTGGCTCTCTCACGCTTAAAAAAAGAATTTGTATAATACAATCTTTCTAACCCCATCTCGCTTTGTGTCGCTCTAAGCTAAGCGTATCAAATACCATCATATTTGCATCTTAAAGTAATGATAAAATAGATTACATAACAATTGCTTACTCAATGCATTGACTTTCTGGTAGCTTAACAGAAAATAAAGAAAACTTTAACTCTTTTCCTTCTGATTCTTTATTTAACATTAATTGATTTACAAACTAAGATATTCTGTAAATCTATAGTTTTACGAATACATTGAGTTACTTATTACCAAAATTGCTTGTTATTCAAAACAGGGAAATTTCTTTGATCGAAATATAAGACATCTTAAAGAATTTGAAGACAATGTATTTTTGTACCAGTAAAATCAAGTAAAGTGACCTTCAAGTTACTCAAACATTTTTGTCCACAGCGTGGAATAATGTATTGCAGACTGGGATTTGCCATCTGTATGAGTACAAGTCTGAGTTAACATCCAGTGAAGACTACAGTGTATTGACATGGGATTTTATTTCTGTTAATGCACTTTTTATTTTAAAGCTTTTGCACATATAAATCTGACTATGTGATTATTAATTGTACTTCAGCTATATTAATTCTAAATTTGGTCTCGAGTAAATGAAAACAAATTCCACCTATACGCGAATATATATATATATATATATATATATATATATATATATATGACTGTGTCTGTGCGTGTGACCGGTGGAATCACTCGATGATCTCAACATATAAAGTCCAAACTATTCAGTTAAAGATTGTAACCGTTGAATTACCTCCACAGGTAATTTGTGGAGTGATGAAGACTCATGTAGAACCAACTGACAGAAGTCATCAAAGTTAAGCAGCGAAGGATCTACTCAGTAATGAATGACTGCATAATAATAGCGGATACAGTAAGCTACATAAAGCCAATGTTCCATTTACCAAACATAGCTTAGTAAATAAATAATTTTTACTATTTTGCGACGGTTCCAGGGACGATAATTTTCCGTCCTACTCGGCATCACTTAAGCTCTTTCTGCAAATACATCATCCTTAGCTGACTCAAAGAAACAGAGATTCATCGAAAACTAATAAGTGTGTGACTTTTTTCATGTTTTACTGATGCATTGAAAAATTACAACGTTCCTGTGCCAGATTTTATGTGTTTTCTATTTTCAAACGGACGAATGAAATCCAAGAAAGTTAGAGTTAAGAAAGTTATAGTTTAAACGAGTTTAAAACTTTACAGAATCTGTTCTGGTTTTGAAAACGATAAGAAAGATCAAAGGAAAATTGAGGAAAAGAGATTAGAAGATGAAAAACTAAAAAGAATCTGCCGGGGAATCGTTGTCTGTTCCGATGGCGAGAAGTCACTGAAAAACTTGACAAGACAAAATACGGTAACATGGGTCGGTGTAAGGGAAGAAAAGAGTTTTGAATAGAAACATCACAAAGAAGAAAAAACACGAGGGAATTAAAACAGGATTAAATCAGAAGATGTATTTACAAATACAGAACTACAAAACGTAAATCTTTATTTAGTCAACCGGCAAACACACACATAATCACACATCTTGTTTAAAGATATCAAGTAATCTATGGAAATCTATTTATACATAAGAATATGTTCTCAGACACAGGAAGTAATATTTTATAGTTGGTAATATATATATATATATATATATATATATATGAGAGAAAGTTTGTATAAACAATGAGATTGACATGTTTCTCAACAGAAATAGCGTCATCCTAGAGAGAAGAATGTTCACTTAATTTTCCTTAACGTCTTTTTTTTCATATTGTCACATTTCCTTTAAAATCTTACCCCTAGATACGTTGTGTATTCAATAAGTTTCCAGACTTTTTGTACAGGCATTTAAAATTTTTGTAGACTCTTGAAAATTCAGTATCTTATTGCTATACATCTTATGGGATGACTGACCGGCTTTTATGATTTTTAGCTTCAAATCAACAGCAACAGCAGGAATTGGAATACACCCTACTAAAGCCTGATTGTCACAGCTGGTGAATTTCAAAAATGCAATCTGGACGTGAGGATACTTGAGAAGAACGATATGTAATAAAATTCTGTTTTAAACTTGGAAATAATGCCAAAGAAATTTCTGGAATGCTTCAGACTGCTTTTCGACCATCTTGCAAGAATCGAGCTTGAGTTTTTGAGTGGCATAAGAGATTCAAGGAAGGCAAGGAGTCTGTGAGGGATGATGAGAGGTGTGAGAGGAGTAAGGAAGTCAATACACCAGAGTTGATTGGCTAGTGGGTTAGGGTTACTATGTTGAGGTTTTAAAGGAGTTCAGGAGGATATTTCGTCGGAAGAGGCCAGCACTCTTCAAATCGGGTCAGTGACATTTTCACCAGGACAATGCACCAGTCCACAACTCCATCCTTGTCACAAACTATTTTACCAAGATGGGCATCAAGACAGTTCCTAAGCCTCCCTATAGTCCAGACCTTGGTCCCTGTGACTTTTGGTTATTCCCTAAGCTCAGAGGCTGTCGTTATGAGACAATTAAGGAGATGAAAGAGGCTGTGACGAAGGTCATTGATACGCTCACACAAGAGGTCGTCCATGGGGCCTTCCAGGAGTTTAAGAACGATACAACAAGTGCATTGCACCTGGAAGAGATTACTTCGAAGGGGACTATAGTTTCATATGTGTATTATCAATAAAAGTGCCTATACGAAAAAAATCTGGAAACTTATTTAATGATCCTCGTATGTATACATGAACATTACACACACACACACACACACTCACACACACACACACACACACACACACACACACACACACACACATATATATATATATATATAATGTACAGTATGAAAGTTGAATATCTACTAATCCAAAAGTACCAGTCATTTATTATTAATAGCAGTAACTACTTGTATTACGTACAAATTTCAAGATGGTTTCAAACATTCATAATCTAGATAGTATCACTTAGGATGTTTATCCCGAACCAAAGGAAAATTTAAGTATGAATATCTTAAAGTTGCATTCGTGTGAAAAATTTACAAAAATCATCAGAAATTTTTTATAGCTTTAAAGTATATTCATAAGAAAATATGAAACAATTGTTAAATTTTTCTTCGTTGATTTTATAATAACGATCAATCTTTGTAAAAATACGTTCGGCGTAAATTTTTAATTCACAAAAGATATACAATTCTAAAGAAAAAATTAACAGATTGTCTTATCAAAATTTAATAAACACTGAATTAAACCGTAGAATTTATGCTAATTAGTAGATCTTTCGAGTGGGAGCTTTGATTTCTTTGTTTAATGACATATCAATCTTCGTCGGTCATTTAATGCCAATCTATCCGGGTAGAAAAACAGTAGTGATACCCGACTCCAGAGCTGGGGTGAAGAGAAAAATTTATTACCCTTGATTGGTGTGCTTAAAGGTAATAAATTTTTCTCTTCAAAATATCATGGCGTTATTTGGTGCTGCTGTAAGTAGATTTAGTTTCTCGTTTTAGATTTCCTCTATATAGTAATATCCCGATCAATTTGTACATAATTACCTAAGCTTATCTTCTGAAGTGTTCATATTGTTGGTTTTCTTCCGCCTCTTGTTTTCGTATTTTATTAATTCTTGATTTTCTGTTTGTGATATATTTGTTTTTGTTTTTATTGTCTCCTGTAATGAATCTCGCTTTGTCCCTGTTGGTATGTTTTTCGAGTCTCTGGATTGCGGCATTAACTCTGTTTTCAATACTTTCGAGTCGTCTTTCTCCGAATTACCTTGTAATATATTATCTATCCACATCATCCCTGGGCCTTTTTAAGTATTTCTTTCCGACATTTTCTACAATTTTTGTTCGCATCTAATATTCCGTGGTATTAATATTTTACTAGCTGATTTTAACAATGTTACGGTGGTCTTGATTCTTCCGCTGATTTCAAGTCTCTTTCCCAGGCCTTTGGAGACCATTCCACAACTTTTTCATCTCTCAATCTTATCTCTCTCTGTACGTATATACATACATATATATATATATATATATACCTACTTATTCTCTTGACACGTGTGAATATGTGGCTGGTTCATATTACACGAAGATGCAAAATCTAATATTAGAGACCAAGTCTCTAAGGGAATCAAGTTTTTTCTCCTCTAACTACACCAGGTCTCCCCTCTCAACCTTTCTGAGTTTAGCTAACATCTGAGAAGTATCTATTCTTGTTACCAGTAGTCAGTGTTCAAATCTCGAGAAATCCTAAATATCTTACAGCCTTCTTTAAATACAGCTATCTCTTCTTGAACATAGTTGTAATACAATATTCCTGTTTCATGTGGGTTTATTAAAAGTATAGCCGGTAACCTAATAGGATGTTTTTTATTTTGTCAATTTCCTCTTGATCTATCAACATCATTTACTGCAAGAACGTTTCTAACATTTAATTATTCTTCATGTCGGGTCCATAAAAAGAAAATGCATCTACATGTTTAGATATGATGACTAACCGAAATAGAAACTTCATTTTGTAATTCGAGAATAATTAATGACTCACTTAAGCAACTCGATTTATCTTCGTATTATAATTAAAATGTCTTTAAAAAACACGAAAATGATCTAGACGATATATTGGAGGGAAGATCAATACGTCTGTGCCATGACACATAGTTATTAGACGAGTTTTCTAGTGAAATTTTCAGTGTACAATGTTCAAACTATGTGATTAATATTCAAGAAAGGATGTTGGAATAAAAACCTTTGTTTACATAAATGCTACAGACGGATTGAGTTGTTTAATCTCTTATTTTATTTTAATACTGGGATAGCTACTTTCGTTTATATTAAAATTATCAAGTACTGATCTCTGTAATATATTTACCCGTTGTAATATCAGTTCACAATTTATCTAACTGTGAATCTATTATTTCTAATTATATGAATGTTTATACATATGAATGGATGGATTATATATATATATATATATATATATATATATATATATATATGTGTGTGTGTGTGATATCATTTAACCAATCGCTGGGAGTAGAAGGGAGTTCATACTTTTCCCAAGGGAATTAGTCCAAAAGGGACTATGATTGCGTAATTGGAGTTCGAGCTCTCCGTGGTGTAGTAGCTAACGCCCTTGACTGCGACATCGTAGTAAGTAAGCTCGAATTCCTGTCTCGCTATTACGTTCCCTTTCGGATTAATTTCCTCGGAAAAGTATAAACTCATTTCTACCAATATATATATATATATATATATATATATATATATATATATATATATATATATATATATATAAGCATTTTGTAATTTGCTTGAAACATTGCAGAGATTCTTTTATTTCAGAGTCTTAAATTAATTTAGAGGGCTATTGCAATGCGAAATAATAATTATTTGAGTCTAATTAATTTCAGAGTAAAACTTCGTCAGAGACTTTTTTTTATAAATTAACACGATGTTGGAGGTTCAATTTTTTTTAATATTGTAAATATGGTATCATATGCGATCTTAGAACGCCATGTTGGGTGTTGCAAGCACAAATACAAAATCCATTACTGTTGTATTAACATCCTTGTTAGTTTAAAATTTTCATAATTTCAGTTCAATACATAATTAAAAAAATGTCTCTTAAAAGTATTAAGAAAACTTATTAATTTACTTTATGACAGTTTACCAATAAATGTATGATTATTTGACTCCATGCAAGTCCTTTTTAACATTAGTTACAGGTCTTTTTAAACATCCGAATAACATCAAGTTCTCCAGAACTATCCTCAATTTTCTTGTCAGTCTAAGCAGAGCTGATGTCGAGACAGTCTTTGTTCTTCTAATTTCCAGTTAGCCAGCCTCTTTTCCAGGGTTTTCGGGATTGTTTCAAGGGCTCTAACCATGGTTGCTATTACTGTCACATTCATATTACACAATTTCTTGCACTATTTGGAAAGTTTCAGCCTCCTATTTTTCGCTTTCCTTTATTTTTATGCCGTGATCCGCTAAAAAGTGAAGTGAACTAAATGGCATTTGGTTTGGTTTAGTTTTTATAGGGTCTCAGCCATTGTAAGTTATTCAATGCCAAATCCATATATATATATATATATATATATAGTTCTATTTCAAGCAATTCAATTTTATTGCTAGTGCAGTTTTTTTGTCTACACACAGTTAAATGTAAAAACAGTTCTATTTCAGACAATTCACTTTAGCATAAATGCACAGCCTTTTTGCTCACAATTCAAATGTAATCATTTCTAATTCAGACAATTCAATTTAACATAAGTACAGTTCTATTTGACCTATAAATAGGACTCTGTCAGGTGCTACCACTCTAAGTCAGAGTGGATCAGGGAGCGATGACTATAAAGGGGTACTGCATATTCCCCAAACTCCAGTATTACAGGAGACTCACCATTAGATCATTTAGTGTAATATCCCAGACACACCTTTGGAGAGTCGTACTCCTCTGCAGAGATGCAGTGTGTGTATTCTGCAGCCCCAGCCAACTCGGCAAATTAATTGGCATAATCTGTTTATGTTAACTTAATGTAGGTCTTGTTTTCTGAGTGGGAGTAGGTGATCCATTTGTATCTCAGAGTCCCAGAGAATTTTGTCTCATCTTCTTATATTATTTCAGGTTTGTGCATATAACATTTAACACTATGACCAAAATATTTCAGTCTTTTGCTCAGTTCCCAATCGATTACTTTTCCACCCAGTCATGTTTGCATTTGTACTTCTATACCACTTGTTGCATTTAGTTATTATGATGTTGACTCTCTCTCTCTCTCTCTCTCTCTCTCTCTCTCTCTCTCTCTCTCTCTTTCTCTCTCTCTCTCTCTCTCTAATTGCGAATCTTCGACATCTTAGGCATTTTAGTTATTTCCAAGTTCTTACATTGCTGTCTAGTGCTGTAATAAATAGGGATTCAGCTTCTGGTTTTATTTTTTTAAACTTTTTAATTTTATTGATCACCACGTGCTTAATTTCCTTCCTTTGTCTCCCGAAGTGTCCATACAGAGGTTTTTGTTTGCATTTTGTTTTCTTGTTTTGATAATTCCTGTTTTTGCTTGTATCATTTGGTTTTTACTCTTATCGGCTCGATTAATGAATCTCGATTTGCTATTGTTTATGTGTTTTTCAACTCTCTGAGTTGCTACATTCACTCTGTTCTCAATATTTTCGGGTTTGCTTCCTCCTCATTTTCTGGTAACATATCTATCCACATCGTATCTTCGATGAAATGTCTTGTACACCATCATCAATTGTCTCATTATGTGGTTCACGTTTCTGAGCTCCACTCTGGTCTAGTCTAAGAAGTTTCCTGTGTAACTTACAAAAAAAGCCTAGGTATTTTTTCGTTCAATTAGACTCTCGCTGCAGAGTTTGGTTTCCAAGAGATTTTCATTGTCATAGGGTTTCCAGGTAATATTATTTCACTTCTTGCGAGTTTTTCACACCAGTTTTAACTGGTGATTTTTTTCGCTGAAGTTTTAGTAACAGCAAGTCTCCCCAAGTCTCAAGGACACTTCTAAATATTCTAACTGATTTTACCAAGGCTGTAGCCTGAATGGTCTTGATTCTTCTGATATCCAGTACGTCCATTCTCTATTCTAGGCGTTTGGGCATCATTCCAAAGACGTCAACAACTACTGGTGTCTCTCTCAAGTATTTGTCTATATTTTCGCTTTCTTTTATTTTCACTTTACCATCTGCTCTCATGGCAAAATACACTGAAAGACAAATTCTTCTTTTCTGGTCAATAAACATTACATCTGGTGTTTGGCTGGAATTGAGCGGTCCATTTGTATCTTGGGAATTTTATTTATCTCATTTTCTAGGACATAGGTTAGTTTGTGCTAATACCATTTGTCGGTATGACCAATTTTTTTTTTTGCCTTTGGTTCCCAACATATCACATACCTTAAACAGTTGAGCCTGTTATTGTATTTATTTGGAGCCAGTTTGTTTATTATTGAATTATTAGTTTCATTTTATCACCACATAAGTTAAACTTATTATTCTTTTCTTTGGTTTGGTTTGGTTACTTTGTTTAATGGCATATCAACCTTTGTAGGTTATTTAATGCCAAAGCCATTCTCCTAGAATAACAGTAGTGGTACTATTTAACCCATAGCTGTGAGGACAAGGGGTTCATACCTTTCCCAAGGGTATTTGCCCGAAAGTGAACATAATAGCACGACTGGAGTACGAACTCGCTTACTACGATTCCGCAGTCAATCGCTTTAACCATTACGCCACGAGGACACCTCCTATTTTTTTGTGTATTGCCATGATGTTGTCCTTTGACATAAAAGTGAAGTTGGCGACCCTAGACTAGGGTGACCCGAAAGATTCATTTTCATAAGCTCGTACACCGAGGTGTAGAGGAGGCTGCTTCTCCTTTCCATTGATTGCTTCACTTTAACCTTGATAATACTTTATAGTGCTGAGTCTTAAGCAAAGAGGTAGCAAATACAATTTTCTGAGTCTTTGGTATGACTTAATCAGGGATTAAACCTCGGTCTCCGAGCTATTGCTGAACACTCTACCCACTAGACAATAGATGAGTTTAATTCAAATGGCATTACTTGTGTTGTTAAAAGAAATCAGTTTCCTTCTTCATATTTCCTATTTTTTAGCCATTTCAAGTCATCCCCGGAGCAATTTCTTTCGTTTGATGTATTTCTATAGTTGTTTTTTCTTCACCTTTTTTCTAGATTTTTTAAGTTATAGTCTTTAGGTTATTTCTTTTGCTGGCTGCTGTAATGAATTTTGTTGTTCTTTTTTGCATATTCTTTGAAACTTTGAATTGTTTCTTCTGCGCAATTCTCAATGCTAGAAAGTCCTCTTCCTCATTTTCTCGACACATAGTTTTGTCAATGATATTACTCTAGAGGAAGGCCTTGTTGATCGTCATCAATTTCATTTTTCCATGGTCCATATGTTTAAGTTCTTTTCTTCCCCTCTTTAAGAAAAGTCCTGAATATCTTACAAGAAAATCTACCCAGGTATTTATTCTTCTACTGCGGAGTTTGTTTTCAGGAAGTATTCTTGTTTTTCTCGGGTCAGCAGGAATGGCAAAATCCGTTAGATGGCAAGTTCAGTTTTTTATTTTGTGTGAATTACTATGTAAGTCATTCTGATCTGAATTAGGTGATCCGCTTGTATCGCAAAACCCCAGAGAATCTAATGCATCTCATTTTCTTGGACGGATTCTGTTGAGTGCATATAACTGTTGTATCATTGAGGTGAGGGATTCTCAGAGAAGAATGAGTGTTTAATATGTTTATTCAGAACCAGTATCCGGTGTTAACGGATGCATACAAAAAACACGGGAAAATAAGTTACACGCAACTGACAAGATAACTTACTGGGAATAGAGGAGGGTCAAAATGCTGTATTGCCAAACGAACTAAGACCAGTCCGTGTATTGATAAGCTTGATATCAACTTATTAATCAACTGCTGAAGTCCTTAATCGTCGGCTATTTAAGGGTATGAGCCAGGCCATCTGGTAGAGTGCTGAAGGGATGCTAGCTACTCTACAACAATACAGATTCCCTGTAGGTCACCTTTGCCTCACAGTAGTACCTAGCCTTGTATTCCTTTGTGCTAGTTTATTGTATTCGCTTTTTGTTATTATTATTATTATTATTATTATTATTATTATTATTATTATTATTATAGGAGTTTTCACGTCAGCTCTGTCTGATAGTTTTTCACTGAAATCTGAGTGATTGTAAGTCCCCTTTAGTCTCCAGAACTCTTCTAAGTATACTCAGTAGTACAATTCTCTGGATGCTTTAAAATCTTCTTCTAATCTCTAGTTTATCTATTCTCTTTTTCAGATTCTTGGGGACTGTCCTAAGGGCCGTAATTACGATTTTTCAGTTTTCTGCCAAGTTTCAGGTATTTATCATGTTTTACCCATACTTTGACTTTCTCTCCGTTGTCTTCTGGCACAGAAAAAATCTCCTAGCCTGGATTTGATGATCTGTTTTTATTTCAAAATCCCAGAGACTGTAATGTATTTCTTTTTGCAGGATAGGTTTTGGTTTGTATATGTAACCTTTGTCAAAATGATGAAATCTAAGTTTATTACTATTTTACAACGAGCTTTTCAATCCAATATTTGCTGGGCTTTAAGTGACCGCAAGTTCCTTCAGGATTCTTCTCAGTATTCTTGCTTATCTCAGTTTTTCTATTTATTGTCAATTCTTCCACACCCCTTTCCAAGTCTTTTGGAAACATTCCAAGTGCACCAAATACAATTGATATCATTGTCACTCTCATTTTCCACAGCTTTTTTTAGTTCTCTGACAAGGTTCAAATATTCGTTTCTTTTTTCACTCTGACGTTTGCCGGAACTGCGAAATCTACAAGACAGCAAGTCCTTTTTAAATCAGCATTTTGTCTGGTCTTCTGACCGTTTGTATGTCAAAGTTCCGGTGAACATTATACATCTCACACTATAGAACAGATTTTAGTTTTTGCATATACGATTTGGTTGTATGGTCAAATTTTAATTCTTTGCACAATTCAACGTGGATCACTTTCCCCACCCAATCGAGTCTAGTTTTTTTCTCCTTTTGTGCTAGTTTATTGCATTTGCTTCTGTAAGGATTCGCTTCGTCATTGTCACCATATCACCCAGACTTGCGTATTATCGACTTTCGCTTTTATTTAATTACTCATTGTAGGCCCCTGTGAATTTTCTAGGTATATAAGTGAGTGGGATCGTCCCAATTGCAAACTGTATTGGCAAAATCGAATCTCCCTTGAAGATGCCATTCTAGATTTTTACTTGTGCTATAGTCTTTTTTCCCTCTGCTGTTGATTCCTGGCGGTTGGTAATGTGGTCTTCTTTTAAGCCATAATTTTCTTTATTAACTGTACCTTTAATTTTTTGTCAAAATTGGTTTTGTGGTACTGAGGTCTAGTGTTTTGGTTTTCAGTATTTAGTGTTTCAATTCAAGTACAAGCCTTTTGTTTATATTCTTTATTATTCACATTATCACGTATTTTTAAACTTTCAAGGTCTTAAAACTAACCTTTCTTTAAAATCATTCTATCTTGGTGAGGAATTCTTTTACTTGTTCTGTTAAACCTATCGGATTCAGCCCAAATTTCTATCAGTCTTTTTCTATACTCTCATTGTGCATGGTTTGTCTTAATATAACAGTAAAGTACATTTTTTTGTTTTCTTCTCTACTGCTTTTTCTGTTAGTATCTCTCAGTTGAGTTAATGCTTTAATCGTTGTATGTGAACCTGCAATTAGAATGTCCAATATTCGAAGGATGCCGGGAGGTCTGCTCATTGGCTATGAAGGGAGCCTCTGCCGATCATGACATTCAGATTTTAATTTGAGTTCCACGTTGATTTGAGTTAGACATTTTTCATGGATATTATAATATGGCTACATCAGACCCTGGGGTTTATTTTTCATCGAGCCATAAAAATTACTTATGCCTTTGAAATTCCCAAGTTTTAACTTTTTCCGGCGTATTGATATTTACTTCTGCTAATGTCAGACTTTGACAAAAACCATGAATAGACAATGTACCTTGACGCATTTGTTAATCTCATTGAATACACATCACTCGAAAAAGCAAGAGTTCTTTCCTAGCAACTTTGGTGTATCTAACATTCTGTATAAATCCAAAGGATATGCATATATCCTTCAACTAAAGTTAGACTTTGAAGAAAAAACATGAATAGACAACACACCCTGGCTATGTGTGGAATCCAACTTTAGGAAATTTCGGGAACTTCCTCGTAAGTTCTTAAATGTCCGTATTTCAGTGTTTGATACGAATGCCATCATTTTATTTTTTAAGTGAACCATTTGGAAAATGTACTTAAAAATATAAACTAATTTCACAAACCAGCTACCTTATTTGAAAATTTCAAATTGTGAAATCACTTGACGTGAAAGTTAACAGTTTCCTACCGTAAAACAAAAAAACAATTGGTAGGGATTTCCATGGTTTACAAAATTACAAATTTTGTGATTTTGCTGTCATACTTATTTTCTAAATGAAAATTAATTTAATACATGTATTGAATGAGTAAGATCTCATGATAATCATGATAATCTTGTCTGAGTACATTTTGCTTTATTTTATGGTGGGTGTAAGCATAGAATGTGTTTTATTCAATAGTGTTGCTCTAAGGACGATCAACTGATCCTGTTAAGAAATATGATAAGGGATAGCACTGCAAATTAACTGTAAAATTCATTTATAGAACTATATAATGATATTACTGTTTATATAAGAAAGGATTTGGAGCGATGTCAAAGATAAGCAATAAAAAAATTGTGTGGTAGATATTGAATTTAATCAAAAGCCCATATATATATATATATATATATATATATTAAAAACAATCACACCCCTATCAAAACGATCTTCACTGTAGGATCTAGAAAGACGATTCAAGATATTATTAGTCTCCTGAAGAGGATCACAAAGTCCGAAAAACGTGTAGAGAATTTACATTAGGACATTTATATGAAATACAACCCCAAAGTACCACATTCAATTTCTTTTGCGAACCTATTCATTTTAATATATATATATATATATATATATATATATATATATATATATATATATATATATATATAACAGACATTAAAATCTTTTAAAATTACATTACTACTTTATCATGTTTTACCGAAGATTTTCATATTAGAAACTATCGACAAGGAATGGAAAACTCAGGAAGTTGACTTCTGCCACCTTAGAAATTGTTTCACGTAATAATGTTTGAGATGTGGTATAAGTTTCCTCTGCTGGACTTATTAGAAAGATCTGTCAGACAAGGCAAATTAACTTAGATTAATTGCCCAATAATATTAGGACATGCTATGACTGTAAACTGACTGTCTACTAGAAAGACTATACGTATTGTGAGGTGAACTAAATGAATGTTTGACGTTTTATAAATTAATCAGTCTGATTGCTGTCTTTGCCTTGATGTTTGGTATAATTAAATTCAATTAGTTACCACTTAGTCAATCAATATTTAACGGAAACACTAATAATAACTGTTCAAAATATTATGGCACAAGTATATCAGAAGAAAAAGAGTATTCCAATTTAAATTGTGATTGCTGATTTGTTTGCTTAAATTATTATACATTGTGATACAATCATATTTACCAACCCCTCCGCTCGGGCAGGATATGACACAAGGTCAATTTTTAAGCGGAGTTTAACAGGTTTGAATTCAGAGTTTTCCTTCTCCTAGACTAGTTGACTCATCAAGGCTGAAGAACCTAGTCTGCCCTATTATTTACCCATAGCTGGGGGGAGAATAATTGGATTCATACCTTTCCCAAGGGTATTAGTGCTATGTGAAATGCAATCAGTCACGTCCAGGATTTGAACTCTTGTCGCCGTGTCCATATCCTGCGACGATAGCCATGACACCACGGGCACCTCCGTGATACAATAAACTAGACACACTTACCACTCTGTCGGTGGCATTTAGAATATGATGATTGTATCCCTTGCAGAGGGACACCCCCCACCCCCAAAAAGGGGTGTCCTGAATATGACACCAAACAGCATCTTCTGGTGAAGTTTTTATTCTGGAGATCTGGGGAATATAGAATACCTCTTCGTTGTCATTATTCTCACCGCTTCTCTTAACCATAGTGTTTGTACATGTCAAGAAATAACCACATAAAAATTCAAATATAAACGTACAAAGAACGTGATTCCCAAACATCTAGCCATAAAATAAACCTAGATGAGTTGGCGTGCCATTAAAAACAAATATTCGAAACGCCTTCATTATATTAATCAGTATTAGTACTGAATAACCCATGCATGAAACTTCAAGTCATTTCTGTTTTAATGTACAAAAGAATTATATTGAAATATAATACTTACATTCATCGTCTAAATACGAGTAAGTTTTAGTCATTTTATTTTGCTGTAAAGTTAAATCATAAAATTACTTCAGTTTCCGACAATTTGACTGTAGGCCATATTTCTATAATTTTTCCCTCCCAATTACTAAGTTTTTGTTTTATGGCCGATTCGTAATTTGAGGGACTTAAAAAAAATGAAACAACGATTATCTGAATGGTGATGATAAGAATTATCTTTCAATATACTAATGTTTGCATTGAAACAATAGACGTAAATTTTCATGGGTTGACTATTCTCTATAAAAACCGAGTGATATGAAATTAATGGATTCTCCTGAATGGTCGAGGATTTAAAACTGAATATCAAGAAACAATGTATTTAAATACTCACATAAAGTGATAAGCTTTAGGTATACGGAATTTGTAATTTAAGCTTGATAACATTGCTTTTCAGAAGGTACTAATATCAAAAGTTAAATTAGACTTATATGATTGCCGTTGTAATTGCTTGTTGATTTGACTTCCAATTTAAGCCAAGAAAAGATAACGTTTTGGAAGTAAAAATATAACTTATATATAAGCATAAGGGAAGAGATAGAAAAGAAAGTAAGTAAAAGTACTACTCGATAGCAACATGTTCAACGTGATATTTACTGAGATATTCATGACAGATGACAACGAATAGGTTTGATTTGATATAATTGAGTAAGTATGAAGTCGAATGCACATATTTATTTTAGTGCAATGTAACGGCCACAAGTGAAGTTCATGTTAAGTTTGAGATCACTGATTTGATGGGTCAAAAATGTAAATAGTAATTTCGAATTTTGTTGATGTATTGCCATGGTGAAAAATCGTCATATATCAAGAAATATTCTTTATTTCCAAATTGCCGTAATGAATCTAATAGAAAAAAATGGGAGTTCAAATTTTGCTTCTGTATTTTGAAAGTTTGGATATTATATTTTCATTTCATGTAACAGTGATTTTAGGACTAAATTTATCAACTCTAATTATTTTTCAGTATGAAAATCAATAAATATAACATTAGAATTTTTTCTATTTCAATCAAAATTTAATTACAGCTGAGATCATTTTTTAAAAAATGAAATGGGTTATTATACTCCCATTTTTTGTATTGGTTTGTAACAGACACAACGTGTTCTAGAGAGAGAGAGAGAGAGAGAGAGAGAGAGAGAGAGAGAGAGAACACAAGATCTTCAGAGGATAATTTCATTTGTAGATAAAATTTCCTGTTACTTAAAGTATACTTAATCATCATAAGTATTCTTTTAACCGAATTAAATTAAACGTTTGTTAATTGAGATTAACTCATGAAACTGGCAGTAACGTTAAGAAAAGTTCGTATAAAATTTATATTTTGACTAGGTTTTAAGGACATTTTCGAATTTTTACACGTATTTTGTTCTTGAGCGATGTAATGAAAAAAAACTGCAATTGCTTTTTGTACAGTTACACACACGCGCGCACACACACGTATATATATATATATATATATACATATTATTCAAAGGATTTCGATTAGATTTTTATACAATCTTGTCATGTTCCAGACCTAATATTGAAGATAAAGGTTTTTTAATACGTAAACAAAGGCTGCTGCTGCTGTTTCTAAAAATAAAATACCTTAAAATTCCCTGAATCACAGTCTAACGTAAAGTTGGACGGGTTTCGATCCCGGCTCCGAGCGTCCCTCGTGTCTAGCCACACTGAAGAGTTCTGATAGAACGAAACAGTCTGTCTGTGGATGACTATATATATATATATATATATATCGCTCACCGGATGCAGACACAGACTTCTTTGACATAGTAGGAGGTGTACTGCAAGGAGACATATTAGCTCCATACCTGTTTATTATCTACCTAGACTACGTGCTTATAACGTCTATAGATTTAATGAAAGAAAACAGTTTCAAGCTGGCTAAGAAAAGAATCAAAGATACCCCGCACAAACTATTACGGACGTGGACTACGCCGATGACATAGCACTTATAGCAAATACACTCGCCCAAGCTGAATCCCTGCTACATAGTCTGGGACCAGCAGCAGGTGGCATAGGCCTCCATGTCAACGCAAACAAGACAGATTACATGTGCTTTTTTCAAAGAGGGGACATCTCCATACTAAAGGGTGGTCCTCTGGAACAAGTAGACAAGTTCACCTATTTTGGAAGCAGCATCTCATCAACCGAGAATGACATTAACACGCGACTAGCAAAGGCACGGACAGCTAATGATAGACTATCGGTCATATGGAAGTCAGACCACCTGACTGATAAAATAAAATGCAGTTTTTACCAAGCAGTGGTCATGTCGATACTTCTATATGGATGCACCACATGGGCGCTAACTAAACGAATGGAGGAAAAGCTTGACGGCAATTACACAAGAATTCTGCTAGCAATATTGAACAAGTCCTGGAGGCAAATCCCCACAAAACAGCAGCTGTACGGCCACCTACCAGCCATCACGAAAACTACCTAAGTTGGACTAACTAGACATGCGAGTCACTGCTGGAGAACTTAAGGAGGAACTCATAAGAGATATACTCCAATGGATCCATTCACATGGACGAGCAAAGGTAGGACGACCAGCTAGAACCTATATACAACAGCTCTCTGCCAGTACAAGATGTCGCCTGGGAGACCTCTCGGGAGCGATGGAAGATAGAGACGGGTGGCGAGAGAGGATCAGGAAGATCCGTGCTGGCAGCGTGACATGATGATATATATATATATATATATATATATATATATATATATAAAAAGAGAGAGAGAGGGAGCACTTTAGATATATGAAGCATTCTTTTTACAGATAATTGGAACCATTTGTTATACAATTTAGTTGACTGTGTGTGTGTGTGTGTGTGTGTGTGTGTGTGTGTGTGTGTGTGTAAAAGTAAAAGAAAACGAATACTATGAAATATGAAAATTACTGACTAAACTTTTCCAGCTTAATTAGCAATTATTCGACAATTTAAAAAAAAATCATATTTAAAATCATCAGAACATCACTAATAACGAATGACAATTTTTCTCACTGTCGTTTGTGTTTTAAAATAGTTGTTTTTACTTGCATATTTGGTCTATCTTTTGTTTCCAAACACTTTTTCTTTTTCTAATTCATATGTATATATATATATATATATATAGGTGTGTAGTTCTGTGCGTGTATATGTGTGTGTATGTGTGTGTATATTTGTCTATGTACATGTGTGTGTATTAGTGTATATATGTGTGTGTGTGTATATGCGTCGACATTGGCATAATGGTTAAAGTGTTCGCCAATGGCCCAGTCATACCAAAGAATCAAAAATGGTACTTTAAGCTACCTATAAGGTAGGGATCAAGGGTAAAGTGGAGCAATCCAGGGAAAGAAGTAGCGCCACCCCTACACCTTTGTGTAGTAGCTATTGAAAAGGGAGCCTTTGGGTCACACTCGACGACGGTCGCCAACTTTACTTTTACTTACTGTATGTGTGGACATGTGTGTATATATTTGTGTGTGTATAGTTATGTGTATCTCCCTATATATTTTTACGTATATATATATATATATATATATATATAAACATGTGTGTGGGGGGGTTTATACATTGATGTGTTTGGGTTTGTATTTATGTATGTATATATGTCGGGGTATATTTATATGTATGTTTGGGCTTGTATGTGCGTAGGCATGGGTATATATGTGTATGTTTTGGTGAGTGTACAAAAAGTTATGTGTCAGTGGGTATATATATATGTGTGGATGTGTGTGAGTGGGTATACATATATATGCATATATAAATGTGTGTGAATAGTGATATAGCTGCGTGCGTGTCATGTTTGTGAGTGACTATATATATGAATGTGTGTTTGTGGTTATAGATATATCTGTGAGTATATATTTATTCATGAATGTTTATGTGTGTGAGTGGGTATGTATATGTGTGTGAGTTTAGCTTTATAGATATGTATGTGTGTGTTTGTGTATGTATGTGTGTAGGGGATATATATATTGATAGCAATACTTGAAACCATTTAAGTGTATGCAAAAAAAGGATTAAATGTAAAAAAAATTATTCGTATTAGATCGGAATACTTGAAACCATTTTACTGCATGCAAAATTGAATTATTGGTATTACATAGTATTATTTGAAAGAATTTAACTGGTTGCTAATGAATGAATAGTGTTGAATCGAATTACTGCTGTTAAATAGCAATTCTTAAAACCATCTAACTCGGAGCAAATAAAACTATTAGTCTGATCATAAATTGAAAATATTTGAATCGATTTAACTGTGCGCGAACAGATGAGCTATTTGTTTAAAAATATTACGTAAAACTGTTTGCAAATCATATAATTAGGATATATATATAAAGATAGATCTGTATGAACTGGATATAGCATTAAATAATCCACAAGGGTTGATATGCTATAAAAAAAGAACCAAACCAGCCAAGTCATTTAACTTTCTGCAAACAGATGACATGTTGTTAGTCTTACATACCAATAATTGAAAGCATTTTACTGTGAGCAAACAAATATGAAATAACCCACATTTCGGGTTGGTTGGCCGTTGATCTGTCCGTCTAGTGAGAACTTCTCACACCCGGCTAAACAAAAATATAAAAACCAACAAAAAGAGAAAGAGAAAGAGAGAAAAGACAAAACAGGGATTTGTGACAGCACGACATAAGAAAGTGACGTCTGCGGGTTTTTTTTTTTGGCGCTCAGCGTGTATGTGTGGCAATCGCGAGAACTTAGCAAAAATCCCCAACAGCTATCCAGAATTCTGGGTCATCTCTGGTCATCGCTTTCCATTTCTCAGGCTGCACCCTCTCTCCTAACTGCGAGACTCTTCCTCCGAGGCTTAGACTCAATTTACTGCTTGCTTCTTTGGCTCTGCGTCTTCGAGTCCCACTGACCAACGTTCTTCGTCCTTGCCGCCCTTTACTCCCGATCTCGCCGGTTCACGCGGTCAGTTTTTTCTCTGTAGTGATATCAGGTTGTCTGACCAATATTATTCACATCCGCTATCCCATCAACATTTTGTCTATGCACAGCAGCTTTCAGGCCTTCTTCAAAATCTGTTGTTAATTTCAATTTTTTTACCATAAGCTCGCTACTGCAACTCATCAATTGTTGGCAGGAATTCAGACTTGTCCTTCTCTTGGACTCTTTATTCTACCAATTCTAGAGAGCTCATTTTGATCCTCTCTCTCTCTCTCTCTCTCACACACACACACACTTTGTGTGTGTGTGTGTGTGTGTGTGTGTGTTTCTGACACTTCTTTGTGTATTTTCACAATCTTTTTCTTCTAAACTTCTGTTTACGTTGAAGAAATTAAAGTTCGTGTAAGATTAAGTCAGCTTTATAATAGAAACAAGCATAGTTCTTCTGTTATATCCGTTACTTTTTTTCCCTTCGTCGGAGAAGTAAGATTCTCAGACACTAAGCTCTGTCTCGAAGAACACATAACAGTTATTTTGGGCCAAAATTTCCTTTTGTCGTTCTTCTTTTTTTTTTCTTTAGCTTTCCAAATCAAGTTTCCGATAGTATTTTCCTTTCACATCATACAAAAACTATTTTGGTACCTACAAACCGTCGTGTGTTTTAAGATCAGACGTTGTGATTTTCATGTCAGTATTTACTTCCGAGGTTAACGTACAGGGTGTTTCATAAAGGACTCACCCAGAAGCATAAATGAGTAGAAGTTAATCGGACGTCAGTTTTTGGCAACAATATTTAGTCACGTGGCAACACTGAACACAAATCATATTAATGAGCAGTTAAAATGATTGCGTCATAAATAAGATTCATTCGTATCTCATTGTTTTTTTGTTTTTGTTTTTTGCGACTCCAGTCCCATTGACAAACATATCTTGGTTAGAAATCTTACTGATATTTCTGTTTCAATTGAATGCAAATTATAAATGAATTGTTTGATTTTACGGCATGTCAAACAGTCTAGGATTATTTTACGCTTATTTGTTAGGGAATCACATTCGTTATACGTTCATATGTACATTTCTTGTGTAGTTGTTTCATTAGGTATTTTTGCGCACTGTCCTATTGAATGTAAATAAATTTTACAAAGATATCGTCGAACCATAGATAGTACCTAAAAGGTATGACCACGCCAGATCAAAGTGGACTTGGAAGTAATGACAAAGAAAAGGTACTTTACACTCCCTTCATATCCAGAACTGTTATCTTCATATCTGATGCAGTTTAGTGTCCTACTCAGGAAACCAACTTTTTTAGGGGTCCAATGTCTCAGCAGAGAAAACAGTCAGCATATTTTAAGGCCCTCCAACAAAGTTTAAATGAAAATTAGAGTTGAGAATAAGTAAATTAGAGAGTAGAGAATGAGTCAAGATGCATTTATGAAGAAACAGGTAGGGACCTGGGTATCTGCAAATCAATAAGACGGTTAATGGCCTGGGATCTGAAGAACCCAACCTCAGATGCTGTTTAGAAACACCTATGGGAAAATGTGTTTCAAATTTCAGTTATTCTTTAAACGAGAACGATGGAAAATGTTTGAGATTCCAAGGACTAAATGAACTAAATTTTGACTGGAAATTACAAGATCGGTGGCAGAATAACGAAGAGATATACATAAAATACCTGCCATAAAAGTAAAGACAGAGAAATAACATAAATGAAACTTGGGAGTGTGGTTGATCTGATGTAAATATTTCCTTACCGACTGGACTTTAATCTGATTCTCCTTTTCCTTAAAATAATCTTTTCTGCGTTTCTAATTTTTGTTGGTATCGTCCTTGTTATGGTGGCTAATTTTACTTTGTGCGAGAGCAACTATCATAATTCCCAAATCCACATTAAATATTAATAGAGATAGCCATCGAAAATGTCTCCGTTATTATAAGTGTGAATGCAACATATGGGACTATACATAGAGTATTCTGAGTAAACTTTTATCAAATGAACTTGTTAAAATGAGTCTGTAGCCGAAAGCTATTTAATAAATGTTTTATGAATGAATGGGGAGGGGAGTGGCAAAAACCTTGTAACTAGAAAAGATATCTCAATCTATAAAGGATACGACCTTCTATATCAGTATTTCTTTTTAATTTAGATTCAGTCAGAGACTTGATAATGGTATTTTCGCATGTAGTAAAATCAGATTTTATAAAAATTAATTAATGAGAACAGGTACTTCAATGTCGTCACCTTAGCCGAACTTCTTATTTGCTGATCTATTTTTTTTTTAACCATTTAATTAAAATGGCAAAAATACTGATTTATGTATATATATATATATATATATATATAAAGTGTGTGTGTGTGTGTGTGTGTGTGTGTGTGTGTGTGTGTGTGTGTGTGTGTGTGAGTGTGTGTGTGTGTGTGGCATAGGTTGGTAGACAATTCCACCAGGTACTCGAATAAAAACCAGCATTCCGAATCCTTCACTCCACACGAGAAAAACCTGTCGCAATACAGTATTTCATCTATGCAAAACTAAGCAAAGTAAAACCAATATTTCTATATGTTTGGCGTAGATCGTATTCCTCAACCATATTAGAGATCAGTACTTGAGCGCAGATTAAAAACAAAATTTCCAACACGGATTTCTAATTAGGTAAAGTAGGAGAGCAAAATCTTGACCATTTATTTGAAATCCAAAGAAACTAACCAAAGATAAAGTGTTGTATTTTGGCCTTCGACCCGGCCAAAAATGCCATTCCAAGGGGATGCACCGGAAGGAGGTGACACATTCTAATGGCAGTTATGAGAAGAAATCTCGTGGGCAGAAATTGGCTGACGAAATGGGACGAGGTAAAAAAATTCCCATGGTACACTCATAGACTGATGCACCGGAAGAGAGTGACCTGTGAACTGCATGACAGTTATTTCCGCTTGCTAACGATCAAACATGCTATTTCAAAGATCGAGTAGGCGACTGAGTGGGCGTTGAACTATTATATAACTCAGTCAAGACAGAAGTCAAGTGAGTTGCAATTAGAGATCGGACGGAGTTATAGACGAGATGTGGTAGGGAAAGCCACACCAGGCCGAAGGGGCACGGGGCCTCCGATTGAGTTGGGACCCAGAGAAGTTGCTGATAAGTTGTAGCAGATCACCCAGCAGAGTGGGCCTCTGGGCCTCCGGTTGAGCAGCCCTGGAGAACGAGAAAGACACAACGTTGACGGCCATAAGAGTGGGGGTCAAAATATTGCAGTTTCTGTTCGGTCTCCAACTCGCTCTCGCACGCAAACCTTGAATAACCTTGTCGGACCCTTGCAATAAAGTGAGAGGTACATATTTTTATAAAGAAGTCTTCACTCGTCGTTTATTACTGCGTCGGTATGTATACAACAAAAGAAACAAAATCTTTCTAAAAGTCTTTATTTAATAATTCCCTGTGTCAGACAATTTAAAACTATTTTTCATTTGTGTGTCTGTTATATTAAGTAAGGATTATGACGTGTTGAATATGAATTTTAAAATATTTCACTATGGTTTAATTGTGAACGTCATCTCTTACGTACAGACAAAAATTAATCATTGTCGCGCCGAATCTATAGAATCAAAAAGAGTAAAAATGAATTCTTGTAATTTATGTTCACTTATATCGTGTTCATTCAACTTTTAACTTTTACAATAAGTTTTCCTGTTGATCCAAAAATGTGTTGTTCTCCCCCATGGGGGTTGAGCACTCTGGCGAAGGAATTGTCGGCCGCCCCTAGCGTAATGCAAAGCTCTTCGTAAGAATTGAGCACTCTGGTAGCCGATAGGGTATTAAAAAATGTAAACAAAGGCTTCTGCTGCTGTTGCTGAAAATAAAATACCTTAAAATTCTCTTAGCCAACGTAGTCCGCTTGTGGCCGTGTGGTCTGAAACCTTAATCTATAGTAAAGTTAGACGGGTTTCGATCTCGGCTTCGAGCGTCCTGCGGGTCTAGCCACACTGAAGAGTTCTGATAGAACGAAACAGTCTGTCTGTGGATGACAATATATATATATAATAAAGGCCTGTCTGTATCCTCTGCAGCGGGGCAATAACTTCCAGAAGGGATATTCTGTGTATGAAACTCAATTGTATCCTGTGTTGAGGCTCCATTTCCTTTGCTCTGGGAAGGTGGAATATTTTTTCATTGCTATTACTCTCAGATTAACTTTGATCTGCAATGCTAGTACCTATTTGGGTCATATAAATTAAATAGATCAATTAAAATTTTATTCGTGTTTAATAGGACCATGTGCAAATTTTTTTAGAAAAAGCTACACAGAACAATGTAATAATGAACTTATAATGAACATGATTCCCAAAACCTAGGCATAAAATAACCCTACTCTGGTTGACAGGCCGTTAATATCGACGAATTAATCATATAATGTGTATAATAAAAATTAATGTAGAAATATGATAAAAATACGATATACTAAGATTATGTAATAACTTATATGAAATTATGCTTATTTTATATAATAATATTTTGTGAGATTAATGTGTCCTTTAAGAATATTATTCCATCAGCAGAAAGTGATCGTATGAAATAAATGGAGTGGACTTATATAAGTGTAACCCCCACTGTAAATATTGTATGCCACATGGTATATATTGCCTACCCTGAATATATTGACCAAAATAGAAGAATTTAACGTGACTAGATGGTAGTGCAATATCATATTGCAGGGATCAAGTCTTGTTCGATTTATTTGAAGAAAGATATCGTTTTTACTACAATTGACTCTTAGAAGCTACCGAACACGGTAAATTGAATAATTTTTTAAATTGTTGTTTACTTTCTTTTGTTTTTGATTTTTCTCACTTTTCCAATTAAATCGAGATCAATCGACAGAAGGTGTTCAGAATCAACATATGCTGATATTGATGATGCTCAAACGGATCAGTCTGTTAATTGGAAAGATCGATCGTTTGCGTATTGATTCTTTCTTCTTTTTTTTTTTGACAAATACTTTGAGCTTCACATTTATGTTTTTCTTCAGTAGTTTTTGATAGTATCTCGGAGTGATCAGAGTATCGTTAGAAGGGTTCATCTGTAAACTCATGGAAAATAAACCAATTTTAGTCTAATGTGGAAAAATCAATCTACTCATTTATTTGCTCATATCTTCAAATACCAACAACATTCATTAAAGGTAAACTATGAAAATTTATCGTCCAGACCTGGTAGAATATATAGACAGTATCCTGAACAAAGCTTTTGGAGCTTACTTCATGCGATTGCAATTCGGAAAAGAATAAATCCATCTCTTTTCTATCCAGCTAGAGTAAACATTAGAGTTATTTAGCCTTAGTAAGGCAACCTGTCAAAGAGAAGGAAAACTCCGCACTCAAAACAGTGTTACCTCGCTTAAACATTGATCTTGTGTCGCATCCTGTTCGTAGTTAAGAGGTAAGGTAAAAAATACATTTCTCTACTTTCTTCTTCCTAATATATATATATATATATATATACTACCGATGAAAAATATTTGACCACCAACTAAAAGAATTATTTCTCATCCTAAATTATTTTTCATGAAACAAGTTAAGCACCAGAATTGTTGTATTTTTTAAACTAATTGCAAATCTTTCTGACCCACATTAAATACAAATTAATTTCAAAAGAAGCACAAAAAAACTTTCTTAAATTTTTCATTTGTCAAAATGAACCTCTTTGACTGCTGTCACTGTTTCACAGATTCTCAAAATTCTTTCCACCAAAGACTGAAGGTTGACCGAAAATATTTCTGCCCAACTATCCTGCTCTAGTTGCCAGAGTTGAGCTGGACTTGTGGGTTGTTTAGCTCTGACTTTTCGGTCAAGTTCATTCTACACCACTTCAATGAGTGAAGTGCTGTTACTCTTTGCTTTTAATGTACCTCTGGCATAGTTTACAAGTATACTTTGTGTCATTATCTTGTTTGAGTACAAATCCTTGACCCACAACCGTGTTCCAGATGGGACCGCGTGATGCTACAATATGCTGATATCCGGTTGGATTCAATTTGCCCTTCATCTGGTATAAAACCTCAAATTAACCCCTACACGCAACAAAGATGCCGGGAGATGCAGCTTTTTCACTAACTCTTCGCTGCTCATAGACCCTCCTATTTAACCGAAACATCCATCCGTTCTATTGACTTTATTTAACTACTCTATTGTCTATTCTTCGTGCGCTTTGACCCACTGAAGCCTTTTGACATTGTTTTACTTCCTCAACAGTGATTTTTGCCCTGTCAGCTGGGGCTGTAGAATACACTGGCTGCATCTCTGCAGAGGGGTAAGACCCCCCCCCAACGAGTGTCCTGGATATGACACTAAAGAATCTGATGGTGAGGTTCCAGCAATGCTGGAGCTTTGGCGAATGCGGAGTACCCCTTCATTGCCAGCGCTCCCAAGTCCACTCTGGCCCGGAATGGTAGCACCTGATAGGGCCCTATCTATGGGTTAAATAGAACTAACAGCAGACTTATGCTAAAATGAATTGAGTAAACCGAATAGCTTAAAATAGAAACGTTTTTGACAATTAAACCGTACTTACACTTAAACTGCGTGCTTATGCGTAATTGAATTATTTCGTATAGAACTGTTTTTCGACATTAAAACTGTATTTACACTTAACTGAATTATTACATATAACTGCTTGAATAGTTTGAAATGGACATTTTTTTGATAATTAAACTGTGTACTTATGCTAAACTGAACTGTTTTCAATAGAACAGATTATTTACATAAAAATGGATTTGGCGTTAAATAACCTACAAAGGTTGATATGCCATAAAACCAAACAAACCAAACCAATCAACAGTGATTTCTTGACTGCAGTTCTGCTATATATACACCAACCTCACGTATTTTCCTCACAGCGGACGTTGAGACATTTTTTCACGACATTGGTTCAGTGATGCAGAGTTGGTTGGAGCAATCAACCTTCTGTCACGCAAACTGGTGATTCTGATGAAATTGTCATCTATTCATGTTTTGCTTTTGGTCTACAGCACTTACTTTTGGTCTTGTTTGGTCCCGTTTCTTGAGGTCTTATAAACGTATAATTCACAGTAGTTCAGTGAATTTTATAAACATTATTGCATTTATCTTATTTCACGAAATATAACACTTTTAGGATGAGAAATAAATCTTTTTCAGGGAGGTCAAATATTTTTGACTGGTTGTGTATATATACTTGTATATTCATACATATATATACTCGTAAAGATACACACACACAAACACACACACGCACACATAACACACACACACATATATATATATATTCATGTGTATATGTATGTGTATATATAAATATATATATATATATATATACATATATATTCATAGATATATTATATACATATGTATATATATATATATATTTAGGCATGTAGACAACATATATACATAAAAATATATACAGACATATGTACATACACATATATATGTATATATAGTTACCTACCTACATATATGTATATATTCAATTATCTACATATACTCATATACTTATATTTTACATGCATATACGTATGTAATCATTCATTTATACATACAAAAACTTAGATATGCACACATTTATGCTTACATAGGCCTATATAAATATACACAGAGGTATGTATATTTATATATATATATATATATATATATATATATATTATATATATATATATATATATATATATATATATATATATACTCATACTCATATATAAAGACTGATATGTACTCATACACATATACTGACATATACATACATACCTTTTTATAACAGCATATTTTCATTATGCATACATCATTTATTCCTACATAGATCATATATACACATGTACATGAAAACATTTTCTCCGACTGACATTTTATTTCTCTTTAAAAATTAGAAAAAAATCAAGGAAATAATATCCAAAAAGGCCAAATGAATGAATATTTGGATGTTTTTTCAACGTTTTTCCTTCCTTTTTAATGTATTTAATTAGATTTTCGTGTGTGCAGTTACTATCTTCTATTTGCTGCTAAACGTGCCGAAGATGAAACTTTTTTTCATGGGCAGATCACATGGACACTACCGTCTGATTTTCCGCGGTGTTCAGAATAGGGCTAAAAAGAAACATTCACCCTTTTATATATATATATATATATATATATATATATATATATATATATATATATGAGAAAATCTCACTAATATATAATCGTCAAGGAAAAAAGCGGCACATTTAACCAGAATTTTCATTAGAGCAATGCCCCTGTAATGTCTATCGCTTGAGAATGAATTATTTCCCTGTCAAATAAAAAAACTACCTGATAATATTATTAATAGATCTTTTCGCTTAATTTTGTTTCTTAATTATCAAAATTTTTATTATAACAGAAATATCTATGACTTTTCAAAGAGAATAATGCATTCTTTCTTAAATAGAATCATTACCATGATAACCTCTTTCAAAAGGGACCCAAGAGGTGCGTATATATATATATATATATATATATATATATATATATATATATATATATAATGATAATTCGGTGAGAAGAAAAAGCATTTAATAAAATTCCTCCTTTTTGCAAGCTGGCATAACCTTCACTTACTGACTGGGTTTTGAATTTTAAAAAAATGATTTTTAATCTTTTCTCTGGTTTATATCCAACGAAGTTGCAATGAAGATGTGATATGGATTTTTGGTATCGATCTTAAATCGAATTTTTTAAAGAACATAACTGATACGCACCAACTACTATCACATTCACTCAACATCTGCAAATCTTTGCTCGACTGTAGAAATAATTATAGTTACTTGCTTAAAGTTAGAAATATTTTTCCTTAACGCTGAGACAACACTATCATGAAATCGTCTTATAAAAGCTTATTTAAACATCATAATAAATATCTATTTTTCCTTTTTTTAAATAATCATTTGGAAGATAAAGGTAATTATGCTTTTGGCATGTTTTCCGAGACAATTGTTGTTTTATTTTTTTTATTTTCACACCGTGTTGTAACTGGTAGTTTTTACTTAAGGTGACAGTAAGTCTACACAGCTCTCCAGGACTCTTCTAAGTATTCTCGCCAATCTTAGTTATCCCTGGACAGTCTTAATTTCTCCTTGGATTTTTAGTCCCTGCATTCTCTTTTCTATATCTTTTAGGTTATTTCAGAGGGCACCAACTATGCTTGGTGTTATTCTGACCTTCATATTCTACGCCTACTATTCTAGATTTTTTTCTTTTTAGTTCATTATTCTAAATTTGTGGTCTCCGGGAAAAGCGAAGACAACTAATTGGTCTGTTCTTTTCATTTACTAAATGTAGATCTGGTCTTCTAGCCTGGATTGGGTGGTGGTTTCTTCTATTTTCACATTGTTGTATGCTGGGACAGCAAAATTCACAAGATGAACAGAACATTTCTCTGGTTCGTGTATATACCATTTGTCAATATGGTCAAATCTTTGTTGGTTGCACAATTCCCATTGCATAATGAATTCCACCCAGTCGTACTTCTCTGTCTGTGGCAGGTGGAGTTCCATGTAGCTTAATGGCTAAAATGCAGAATTTTTGCCTTGATGTAAGCGAGTTCAAACTCCAGTCGCGCTATTAAGTCCATTTTCGAACTACTATTCTTGGGAAAGGTATGAAGCCACTTATACTCCTAAACTATTGGTTAAATTGTATCACCCTTTGTCTTCTATGAGAATGGCTTTAACATTAAGCTATTTAGGCTGATACACCATTAAACAAAGAAACCAAACATCTTCCTATGCCAATTGCTTATTATACGGCTGATTGTCTAATATCTTGCTCTCTCGCTCTGCGCATAGCTTATAAATTTACTATTCTTCTGCATATTATCTATTTGAGCTTTTACAGAATTATTATGGCATAATTTTGGGCTGCTATCAATAATGATTCCATTTCTTTATTTAAAGCCCCAAATTCGAAATAATTCGGGCTAAGCATCAATTTAAAATTTAAGCAAAATTGATTAAACCTATTTACGAATTTATGTAACAGTATTGAAACAGAACGAGATCTCAGTTTGGAGGGCGCCTCAAATTTAGGAGAGATTATAATTAGTAAAAATTCTCATTTCCAGAATCACAAACTGATCTCCTCAATGTGTCACAGGTTTGGCTACTATCTTCAAGTGTTTTTTGTTAATACTGTTTCTGTGTTTTTAGGGGTATTTTGGAGGGAGAGTTAACCCTGACTGAGTGATGATTGACTGTATGATACTAATCTGCTGAAAGAGTGATGCTAAAACAAAATAATAAATAAAGAATCGAATGGTGAACTCAACAATTCAGTTCAAGTCTGGTATGCTCAATAAACCCCTCTTTTTCCAATTAGTGAATGAAACAGTGATATACTGATGCTATATTTTAACTTTCGCTGCTGGTGACGACTCTCTGAACGTCTAGCAAATACGAACAAGTTCGTCCCATTTTGCCTCATATATACACCCGTTTTGGATATTTCATATCAATAAAAATCAATTTTTTCTATAAATTTCGTTTTACAATTAGCTTTTCTGTTCAATAAAATATCATCATCATCATGTCGCGCCATCAGCACGGATATCCCTAACCCTCTCTCGCCACCCCTCCCTATCATCCATGGCATCCGGCAGGTCCACAGAGCTACATCCCGTATCTACACAGAGTTGCTGTCTGTAAATTCAGGCTGGTTACCCTGCCTTTGCTCGTCCCAATATCCCGCATGTCTGATTCGTCTAATTTTGATAGTTTTCATGATGGGTGGTAGGTGGCCGTACAGCTGCTGCTTTATGGGATGTTGCCTCCAGGACTTGTTCAATATTATTCGCAGCATTCTTGTGTAGTTGCCGTCAAGCTTTTTTTTCCATCCTTATCCCGGTAGTGCATCCATATAGCAGTATCGACACGACCGCTGCTTGGAAGAAACTGCGTTTTATTTTATCGGTGAGTTCTGACTTCCAAATGACCGATAGACAATCGATAGTTGCCCATACCTTTGCTAGTCGTGTACTGATGTCTGTCTCGGTTGATGAGACTGCTTCCTAGGTAGGTAAACTTGTCAACTATTTTCAGAGGGCTACCGTTTAGTGTAGAGACGTCGCTTGTTTGATTAAAACACATATATTCCGTTTTGTGTGCATTGACGTGGAGGCCAATGCCTGCAGTGGCTCGTTACAGACTATGTCGAAGGGTTTTCGGCTAGGGCGGGTGTGTTTGGCAGAAGCGCTATGTCATCGGCGTAGTCGCGTCGGTAATTGTTTTTGCAGAGTACCTTCTGCTTCTTTTCTTTGTTAGCTTTAAACCGTTTTCTTTGATTTTATCAATAGATGTTCTAAGCACGTTGTCTAGATAGATGATGAAGAGGCATGGGGCTAGTATATCTCCTTGCAGTACACCTGCTACAATGTCTAAGTAGTCTGTGTCTCCGTCCGGACTTTTACCATGGTGTTTCTATAGAGAATCATTATGGCTGCGACAGGCCGTAGGGGAGTAGAATTTGCTTCATCTTTCCTCTGTAAATGGAGTCAAAGGCCTTGGTAAAGTCGACAAATCATATGATTGCCTGTAGGTTTTTTGCACGTATACCTTCAAGAATTATACGGATAGTCAAAATTTGTGATGTCGTTGATCTAGTTCTCCGGAAGACATTTTGGTTCTTCCTTAGTATGTTGTCAATTTTGGGTCCTACGCGGTTGCGTAGTAGGGTATTGTATATTTTGCCTGCTGTGGGTGTAAGGGTTATACTTCAGTAGTTCTTGCCTAATCCGAGGTCATCCTTTTTAGGGAAAGGGAGAATGCATCCTTTCATCCATCTAGCTATCGGGTTTTGATAATATACGGCATTACAGTGTCGTAGCAGTATGTCTTCGAATTGTCTGGCCTTCCATACTTCTGGGGGAATTTCATCGAGCCCTGCTGCTTTTCTATTTTTAATTTTTCTACGTACTGAGTCGAGTTCCTCTAGAGTAAACCATTCTAGTTTGATGACTAATTGCTTACTTATAATATTCGTGATTGGTTCATGTGTAACTTTCGGAGGGTTTCCGAATAAATTTTTGAAATGCTGTTTTCACAGGTGTATCCTTTCTTGTTAGTTGGTTGCTTTCAGTTTAGTTTTAGCAGTGTTCTTCCTTCTGCTCACTTTGTTTATCGTTTGCCTATCCTGGATTGCCTATCTTTAACCGATTGTCTTATCTTATCAATCTGATTTTGTATGTATTCTGTCTGTTCTTTTAGGTATATGTTTGCTAATTCATTTTGTGCTTTTTTAGGTTTCAGGGTATTTGTGTTAGTTGGGCTCTTCCTATTGCATTTGGGGGCAGTTTTCATGTCTCTACGCTTTTCTCTAACCGCTAATGTCTCCCATGGGTCTCTAGATTTAGTTCTTTGTTTAGTTGTTATGTATCCCGCTACTGCTTCTAAGTGCGCGTTGACGAAATTCTCATATTCGTCATTCGGAGTATGTTTTTCTGTCTTTTCCTGTAATGCATCGAGTTTGTTTCTTAGTGCTATCGCATATTTATCTCAAATGTCCCTGTTAAATAGGGCCCTGTCATAGTGCACGGTGGTCGTTGTTCCGGTTGCATTCTTTCGTAGGCTCAGTCGTATTTTTGCTGTGACAGTTCGGTGATCGAAGGACACTCTCGAATGAGGAGTAAGCCTCGCATGGTCTTTCTATTATATACGACCACCAACAAAGACAACTTAGCTAAACGACAAAGAATTTCTAATGACCCCTTAAAATCGTAAAAGATCTTAGGCGGATAGTTAATATCACCCATATTCAATTTCAGATTCATTATTTATGCCAAACCCTTATCGGTGGGCTGTGTGTATTAGTAAAAGTAAAGTTGGCGACTGTAATCGAGGGTGACCCGAAGGCTCCCTTTTCGATAGCTACTACATCGAGGTGTAGGGGAGGGTGCGACTCCTTTTCCTGGATTGCTCCACTTTACCCTTGATCCTTACCTTATAATGCTGAGTGTTAAACAAGGCAGTATCAAGTATCATTTTTTGAGTCTTTGTTATGACTCGACGTGGGATTGAACCCAGGTCTCCCAGGCCATTGATGACACTCTAACCAATATGCCAATGTCCGAGTACATTATGCCAATGTTTGAGTAATTCACTTATACTAAATTTCTGTCGAATATTCTAGATTCATTCCGTGTTCATTTCTCACTAGCGCTGATTATGATATCAATTTACAATTCCTAATAATATTATGGAGCCGTTCTTTTATTCAATTCCAAGATAAACCTAAATGTTCTTCCTAATAAAGAACAAACCATTCAATGCTCCAAACCACTCAAATAATTCCCCATGCACTAATAGTGTGCCAATTTATTATATCTATTCATATGCTTTTATGAGGAAGCTGGTTTGACTGGGTATCTTTACATATCAACCTTTGTAAGTTATTTAATTCCAAAGACATCCTTGTAGAAGAACTGTACTGGTGTTATTTAACACATTGCTAGAAGAATAGGGAGGTTCATATAATTCCTAAAGGTATTTGTCTGAAAGTGAGTGTAATAGCACAACTGGAGTTCGAACTTCCTTTCTACGATATCACAGTCAAGAAATTAGCCACGAAGCTAGGCCGACCTATCCTTATGAGGTAGAGTGCATTTCACGTGTACGTGTTAGTGAATGGCACTTGAGATCTTTATATGTCGGTGGGGATGTCGAAGAAGATTAAGGTTATCGACGCCAATGCACTTCAAAAACCCGCAAAATTGTTAAAATCGAACAAATCATTCGTAAAGATTCACGAAGATTCAAAAAAGCTATCGTCATTTTTTAAAAAATTTCAACTTGATGTTTTCCCGGATTTGCGTCATTTTGCGACATGTCAGAAAGAAAACATGTCTTTTTCAGGTGATGCATAACGGCTGATTGGATACGTGAGCAGACTGAAATTTTAAGTGGTTGTTTATTCTTTCTTTTTGGTCAATGCATATTTTGTGGGTTGAGTAAATAATAATTATCATTATAATATAGAGATATTTCATTATTTTTTGCGAATTTTATATATAAATATATAATGTCTATGAGTAGTCTGGTGAAATCATGCACATAATTTATTACTCAAATATCAAAATATTCATTCACATTAATTATTTCATAAATGTATGCACATCAGTAAATGTATATATAAATGATGAAAACGCATTTATTTTACATAAAGTATTTATTTTTTAACAGTTTCCTACTTTTTCAATACACATAATTCAGTGACTAATATCAATCTCAAAGATTAAAAATTATACAAGGGAAATTGCATATTAGAATTGATTTAAGTTTTCATCGATACATGATGCAGAAAAGTTCTGTTCAATCAAGACGGGAATGGCCTTATATATATATATAACGACTCCATCAACAGACCTTTAATTAAATGAACTTGCGTATTTCTAACATTATATAACGACTATACCAAAAGACCTGTAATTAAATGAACTGGCGTATTTCTAAGATTTTATATATATATATATATATATATATATAAGTAAAAGTAAAGTTAGCGACCATAGTCGAGGGTGACCCGAAGGCTCCCTTTTCGATAGCTACTACACCAAGGTGTAGGGGAGGGCGCTACTCCATTCCCAGGATTGCTCCACTTTACCCTTGAACCGTACCTTATAATGCTGAGTGTTAAGCAAGGTGGTATCAAGTTCCATTTTTAAAGTCTTTGGTATGACTCGACCTGGGATTGAACCCAGGTCTCCCGGGCCGTTGGCGAACACTCTAACCACTGGGCCAATGTCCCGGTCAATATATATATATATATATATATATATACTAGCTGTCAGAAGTATTTGGTCACTCTCATTTTTTTTTATTTCTCCTCCTAAAAGTGCTATTTTTAATGTAACAAGTTAAGCAACTCAATGTTTTATTTATTATTCTAAATACAAGTCTTCCTCGGTAATGTTGATCTTAGTATAAAGAGTTAACTTTTGAAAAAAGTTATTTCAAGGTATCTTTTCTTCTTTAGTATTAAAAATAAAAATTCCCAGAAGTTCGGTGCATTATAGAGTTAAGAGACATGAGGAAACGGAACAAAACAAGACCAAAAGAAGGGCATGTAAACCAAAAGCAACAACAAATAGAGAGGAAAGTTTCATCGGTCACCTGCTTGCGTGACAGTAGGCTGACTACTACAAATATTACTGCATAACTGAACTAAAGTTGTAAAAAAATATGAAGACTCTGTGAAGTTGGACTATATGGTAGAACTACTGTCAAGAAACAACAATTGAAGATGCAAAATAATGTCAAAAGGTTCCAGTGATTCAAGGCACATAAGGACATAACAATAGAGCAGTGGAATAAAGTCCTCTGGATGGACGAATCAAAGTTCGAAATCGTTCGGTCAACTTGAAGGGTCTATGTGCGGCGAAGAGTTAGGGAAAGATAGGCAATCCCTTGTATCACGCCAATCGTAAAGTATGGAGGAGACTGTAGTGTGGTGGGCCTTTGCCAATCGCTAATTCGGAGATTTGCTCCAGGTGAAGAGCAAATTGAATCGAACCAGCTATCACAGCAAACTGTAGCATGTGATTACACCTGAAAACCGGCTTGTGGGTCAAGGATTTTTACTCATGCAAGATAATGACCCAAAGTATACTTATAAACTATACCAGAGGTACATTAAAAGCAAACAGTTGCAGCACATCCTTTAACTGATGTCTTGGCCGGCACAATCAGCGGACTTAAATCCCATTGAAGTGGTGTGGGATGAACATAGCGGAAAGTCAAAGCTAAACAACCCACAAGTGCAGATCAACTCTGGCAACTCTTGCAGAAAAGTTGGGTAGAACTATCTTTAGTCAACCTCCAAACTTTGGTGGAAAGAATTTCGAGAATCTGCGAAACAGTGATAGCAGTCAAAGTTTAAGAAGTTTTTTTCTTTGTTTAATTTGTATTTGATATAGCTCTGGAAGACTCGTATTTAGAATAATAAATAGAATCACGGGCATGGTAAATTTGTTTTATTAAAAATGACACTTTTAGGATAAGAAACAAAAAGTTTGAGAGTAAACAAATACATTTGACGAGTAGTGTATACTTTATACATCTACATAAAACATATATATTAAATACATTTCAATTATCATATATCTGTTATGCATAATATATATATATATATATATATATATATATATATATATATATCTGTACATATACTCTCACATACATAGCCCTCCCTCTGTTTCTTAATTCCTCAAATTCCGCGTGATCATAATTGTGCAAATATTTAAGTAGTGAAAGAAATGCAGACAATGTCAAAGAGAAGGAATTACCTTCTATTTGTTCATTAGACGTCAACCATCAAAAAAATATTCACTCTCAGTTACTTTTTTTTATTATGCTTCACTCTTGATGCAGCATTTTCTATTAGAATTTGTTTATGCAAATGTAAATATTTCGTCAAGTCCCGAACGAGAACACTACCTTCGGTATTTTCTCTTCATTTTTCACAGCAATCGAACATTACCCTTACATATTATTTTTCACACTTTCCTTTCCTTGTTTTGTGTTCAATTTCTGTACACTGGACTTGAAACCTCCTACTCATTTGAAATTTGATTGAATGAACTCGCGTAAAATTAAATAAAACGTATTTTGAATGATTTCTCTGTAATCCTCATCTTATGAAGACGAACATTGCATCTAGCAAGATTTTTACATTCTATTGTGTAAATTTACACTATATGATTATAATTTAATTTTAGAACCATTTCCCATCGTATGTTTTTACAGTACTCAATGCACGAAAATTCAAAGGAATATTACCATATATTTCAAGTATAAAATAAGGCTATAAAACAGGATAGCTCATGACTCATATATTCATGCTTTCGATCTTCCAGTGGCATTTTATTCTACATTTCTGATTTTATTATATAATGTATTATCAAATTTAGCCATATCCTCACACACACACACACACATATATATATATATATATATATATATATTGAATAGAATTATATACATGAATTATTATCAACTAAGGGGACACGCTGGCCCCGTACCTCTTTATCATTTGTCTAGACTACGTACTTAGAACATCGATTGACAAAATCAAAGAGAATGGCTTCGAACTGACGAAGAAAAGAAGCAGAAGATACCCCGCAACAACAATTACCGACGCCGACTACGCCGATGACATAGCGATACTGGCAAATACACCTGACCAAGCCGAAACTCTTCTGCATAGTTTGGAACGAGCAGCAGCAAGCATAGGCCTCTATGTTAATGCACACAAAACGGAATATATGTGCTATAACCAAACGGGGGACATCTCCACTCTAGAAGGAACCCCACTTAAACTAGTAGACAAATTCACGTACCTAGGAAGCAGCGTCGAATCAACCGAAAAGGACATCGAAACGAGGTTAACGAAAGCATGGACAGCTATCAATAGGCTATCGATTATATGGAAATCAGACCTAACCGATAAAATGAAACGCAGTTTCTTCCAGGCAGCGGTCACATCGATACTGCTATATAGATGCACTACATGGACGCTAAGAAAACGGCTGGAGAAGAAACTAGATAGCAATTACACAAGAATGCTGCGTGCAATCCTGAACAAGTCCTGGCAGCAACACCCCACAAGACACCAACTGTACGGCCACCTGCCCCCTATCACGAAAACTATTCAAGTTAGACGAACCAGACATGCAGGACACTGCTGGAGAAGCAGAGATGAACTCATAAGAGATGTACTCTTATGGATCCCCACACATGGCCGCGCAAAAGCAGGGCGACCAGCTCGAACGTACATTCAGCAGCTATGTGAGGATACAGGATGTTGTCCTGAAGACCTACCTAGGGCGATGAACGATAGGGAGGAGTGGCGAGAGAGGGTCAGGGATATCCGTGCTACCAGCACGATATGATGATGATATATATATATTGGCAGTATTTCTTCATTGACACATATTTGATTGAACATAATATACATTTTTTGTCTACATATTTTTTTGTTAATCCTTTCAAATTGCTGTATTGATCTTATGATATTCGGCAGAAATAGTTGATAAATCTTCCATAATTAGTTATTTCCCAAGTATTTTCAGCCAAACTTTGGACCCTATCTTCAGTAATTTCTACATGTCTGACCTCAAAAAAAATTTTAATAGCAACAAAAAACCTTCCAATATACCTAAGATATGGTAATGATATCCCTATTCTTGCTAATAATATTAAAGAATCCAACATACTACAAGACACCTTTTGAAAAATTCAGTTCTTAACTTTACTCATGAACTAAACAAAAACAATAAAGTTTCCCTTTTTTTATAAATTTCCTGTTCTCATTGATACTAACAACTATAATAAATTCACTACCTCTACTTACAAAAAATAATCTAATAATAGCTCCTGTACTCTTAACTTTAAAAGTGAATGCCCCTTCAGATATAAAAAAGCAATTATTAATAACCTGATATCCCGCGCCAAACTGATCTCCTCTTCCAAACGATATTTCATAAAGAGGTAGAAAACATAAAACAGGATCTCATAAATAATGGGTTTCCTAACTATTTTGTGGATGAACAAATTAAACGTATAATTAAAAATGTTAACCAACAAAATAAACACTGTACTACTCCACCCTGTCAATATTTACCAAACTTTTTTACTGCAATCAAATGCCGTACAATTATAAATCAGATGAAAAAATATTAAAAACATTGATTCATAGAAACATACTCCCCACTGATCCTAATAAAAAAATTATCATATACTATAATAAATTTCAGATCTCCAACTTAATCATTACAAAAATTCCTCCTCTCGATTGGAGTTTTGCTAAAAACCAACGTTATATATCAATTTAAATGTCCTTTAGGAGATTCTGTCTCTGAAAATAACACCATATATGTTGGTTTAACTTCAATTAATCTATCGAGAAGACTTACATTGTACCTTTCTGATACAATTTCCATAGCACAGTATTTTAAAAACAGTTCATGCCCAGGAACAGAATAAGGAAAAATTTTTTATCAAAGTAACAAGCAAAAACTACAGATTCTCCAGGCACGACATATTTGGAACATACAACCAAATCTTAATAAAATTAATTTTAAAACCAGTGCAAATGTACTTAAATTTCTTTCGCTACAGGCGCTTTTTATAGAAACAAATTCGAAAAGTAAACGCTACACAATATGACTGTACAAATGCTCTTCTTACAAAGTAGTAATGTACATACAAAAGTTTCATCACTTTTGTAATACATTCTACCCTGATAATGGCACATAGTTGGGCAGAAAATACTAGGGAGATCACTAATTATGGAAGATTTATCAACCAATTCCTGCCGAATGTCATGAGATCAATACGGCAATTCGAAAGGATTAATAAAAAATATGTAGACAAAAAATGTCTATTATGTTCAATTACACACACACACATATATATATATATATATATATATATGTGTGTGTGTGTGTGTGTGTGCTTGATCCATATACTTTTGATATACACTTCATAAAATTGTTAACTTCTTTTTCTCTTACTTCCCATAGTTTTAATTATTAAAATAGCGAATCACTCAGATTTTTACAGCGAAGAATAATATGTCAATAAACAAAGAACCCAAACCAACATCGCTCTATTTAAACTTCCATTAACTATATAGTGTTTGCTTTCTTTGGTCAATGCTATATCTACCTTTTTGGGTTATTAAATGCCAAAGCCATCCTTGTAGAAGAGCAGTAATGGTTCAATTTAAGCCATAACATGGAGGTAAACAGGGTTCGTAACTTTTCCAAACGTAAGTAAGTAAGTAAGTAAAGTTAGCGACCATAGTCGAGGGTGACCCGAAGGCTCCCTTTTCGATAGCTACTACACCAAGGTGTAGGGGAGGGCGCTACTCCATTCCCAGGATTGCTCCACTTTACCCTTGAACCGTACCTTATAATGCTGAGTGTTAAGCAAGGTGGTATCAAGTACCATTTTTAAAGTCTTTGGTATGACTCGACCTGGGATTGAACCCAGGTCTCCCGGGCCATTGGCGAACACTCTAACCGCTGGGCCAATGTCCCGGTTAGTCCGTAATTGAATGAAATAGAACAACTAAAGTTTGAAATTGCTTAATATGATGTCGCAGTATCTGTCCCTATTTCTGAGATGAATTATTATGTACATTATTTACATTTTTCGGACTAGACACACACACACACACACACACACACACACACACACACTTTCTCAAGCCTTATATACTTATCAGAGGAGTGTCCATGCCCTAGAGGCTATCAAGTTAGACTGCGACATCATTATTTACATTTTTCGGAGTATTGTCCTCATCTTTGTCGCCATTTTTATCACAATGTTTCGGCCATTATAGGCTCTGGCCTTCTTCAGGTTGTTGGAATGTCGAACTTAACCCCTTATTTCGCTTACCGGCGTAGACTGTTCTAGTTCTACGAGCCATATTTAATTGATTTCAGTTACCAGTTATCTCTTGTTAATTCCCTTCGTGTGTCCGAAACTCATCCTACTTCGTGGAAATAATCCAAGATGCTCCTATCCTATCCAACCAGATGGTGAGCTTTCACGTGGTGAATTTGTTCACCAAGGTACCCACGGAGGAGGCACTCTCAGTTGCCAGAGACAGATAGGCTTCTGACTCATCCCTGGAAGAACGGACCAGTATTCCAATAGATAATCTGATGGAGATGTTGATTTTCTGTACACAAACAACACACTTCGGAATTGGATCACACCTATATCGACGAAATGAGGGCTTAGCAATTGTCACCAGCAACGGCAAATATATATATAGAATACTTTGAGGAAATGGCATTAGAATCTATATCTCTAAAGCCAACCGTATGGTTAAGGTAAGTAGATGGCACCTTCATAATCTAACTACACCAAGAAGACGTTCAGATTCTACTGGACCATGTGAACCCAATAAGACCTTCGATACAGTTCACAATGGAGAAAGAAAGTAACAACACACTCCTATTCCTGGATGTTCTAATATCTCGAACAGAGCAGGAGTTGAAGGCATCCGTATACCGTAAACCAAAATTCATCGGACAGTACCTCAATTTCAACTCCCACCATCCATACAGCGTGAAGAAAGAGATCGCCCGCTGCATACAACACCAAGCAAAAGTCATAGGTGGTGACCTAGAGACATAAGATAAGGAATTGGTCAGTATGAGTAGTACCCTACCACGTAACAACTACCCTGGGTACATGGCAGCAGACTCCAAAAACTGGGATAGGCGGATACAAGAAAAGAAGGTAAACAACACTCAGAAAACAGTCTGCTAGCCTTATGTGAAGGGGTTATCAGAAAAAATACAAAGGATCTGCGGTCCATATAACTTCAGGACAACCTTCAAAAGCTTGATGACACTTCGCAGATATCTCTCCCAAATAATACCCCTCCATAGTGGAGAGCATGACTAAAGATTGTGTGTACGCTATCCCGTGAAGCTGTGGAAGGAAATATAAAAAAGAAACAGGCTGCCCCCGGACGGTGAGACTTCAAGAACACCAGAGGGCTGTAACACGTGAGGAAGTGGAAAGATCAGGCGTGGTTAACCACATATGGAGAGAGAAGGGAGATCACTGCCCTCTGTGTGACCAGGTTGAGATCATAGACAAGGAACACCATTGGAAAATTCATAAACTTAAATAATCAGCACATATGCTTGGCCACAAAAATCTCTTGAGCCGACCAAGCATAGAAATTAATACAGTATGGGAACCAGTAATAAGGAGTGCCAGAGAAAAGCAATAATAACAACAAAGTTGCAATATGAGCTCTGGTAAAAACAAATGCAATGTTAACAGCAAAATTGCAATTTGAGCACTGGAAAAAATGGTTGCTGAAGACATTAGGTTTATAATACCCAGAAATCCATACACAGATGTCCTCAAGGACACATGGTACTGTGGATAAAGGCGTTGGTTAGATCCAGTGACATACCCAAAGAGTGTGAGTTCAGAGAGGAAATTAACTGGAGATAACTGATTACTAATATCCTTTAAACATGGCTCTTGGAACTTGAACAGTCTACCCCGGTAAGTGAAATAAAGAGTTAAGTTCGACATTCCAACCACCTGAAGAGGGCCGGAGCGAACAATCGCCGAAACATTGTGATAAACATGGCGACAAAGATGAGGGCAATAGTCCGAAAAATGTAAATAATGATGTCGCAGTCTAACTTGATAGCCTCTAGGGCATGGACACTCCTCTGATAAGTATTTAAGGCTTGAGAAAGTGTGTGTGTGTGTGTCTGTCTGTCCGTCTGTGTTAGGCAGTCTATGTTATATTCGTTTTTATGCAAATGACTTGGATGCCTCCAAAAAACTTCGAAGAAGCAAAAAGTCAAAGTAAATTTGTAATATAATGGCCGAGGGATTTCGTTTCATATATCTTGCCTTTCGGTTTAGTTAGACTGAGAACCTTTCACTTGGCGCATGGGTTAGTTTGGTGCAACATGAGCGCAGGTATTCACGTGCGCGCGGGGAGGATGTGTCATTCAAAGATGTCAAAATAAAAATCCCAGATTGGAAATATGACTAGGGGATGTGAATGACGTCATGCACCGGAAGCGTGCATGGAGGATTTGGGGGATTTGAGAAAAGTCAGTTAGTTGAGTTTAAGACGGTTGACTTTCGGGGCTCGCCGAGATCAGACCAGTAGTTTTGCGGCGGGGGCCGCGCGTGGTGGTGGGCAGATGGAAAAGTCTGCATAGAAAAATTGTGTCTCACTCTCCTCATGTCGAAAAACCTTTTAACTCAAAGGTAATAAAAAGTTTCGTACCTGAACTAAGAAGTCGTAAGTGTTTTTGTGTTTCGGGATTCCGATATAATCTATATATGGTCATTATGAACGTTTTGCGTACCGGTATGAATATGTCTATTTCACATATTCATATCTGGCTATGTAACAAATTTGCTTTTTTACCAACTAGTGATTTGGTTCATTTTGGTGTATATTTTTGTTTTTGTTAATGACATGTAAACCTTTGTGGATTATTCAATACCAAAGCATCCTTGGCAACAGACTATAATGATACTCTTTCACCCATAGCTGGGGTTTATAGGGGTTCATACCTTTCTCAAGAGTTGCAGTACGGATATGAACGAAATGGAACAACTATAGTCCTAGCACGCTTTTGCCCAGTCGGCTGGGGATGTAGAATACACTGACCCCCCCCCCCAACGAGTGTCCTGCATATGACACTAAACAATCTGATGGTGAGGTTCCAGCAGTGCTGGAGCTTTGGGGAATGCGGAGTACCCCTACATTGCCATCGCTCCCAGGTCCATTCTGGCCCGGAGTGGTAGCACCTGATAGGGCCCTATCTATGGTTTAAATAGAAATAACAGCATACTTATGCTAAAATGAATTGAGTAAACGAATACCTTGAAATAGAAACGTTTTTGACAATTAAACCGTACTTACACTTAAACTGCGTGCTTATGCTTAACTGAATTATTTCAAATAGAACTGTTTTTCGACATTAAAACTGTATTTACACTTAACTGAATTATTACATATAACTGCTTGAATAGTTTGAAATGAAAATGTTTTTGACAATTAAACTGTGTACTTATGCTAAACTGAACTGTTTTCAATAGAACCAATTATTTACATAAAAATGGATTTGGCATTAAATAACCTACAAAGGTTGATATGCCATAAAACCAAACAAACCAAACCAAACCTAACACGCTTACTATGATGCCGTAGTCCTGCAAGTTAAACATTACTCCCACATATTATAATTCGCAGTAATTATAAATGAAATAGCTGATGAAGCACGAATAGTCTTTGTTTGAAAATGCGGTCGTCAGATGCGAAAAATCAGGTCGCTGAAACTGTCCGTTTAATTATGTTCTCTGGACAGGTTTGGTTTGGTTTCTTTGTTTAATGGCATATCAGCCTTTGTTGGTTATTAAATACCGAAGCCATCCTTCCAGAAGAACAGTAATGGTACTATTTAATCTCTACCTGGGAGGATAAATGCGTTCATACCTTTCCCCAAGGGTATTTCTGCAAAAGTGAACGTAATTGCCATTGGAGTTCGAACTCCCATTATACGATTTCGCAGTCCAGCACTTTAACCAATACACCACAATTCACCCTCGTTCTCTGGACAGAAAGAAAAACACTTGCATACACACTCACACACACATAATGAGAGCTACATCTCGACTGATGATAATCGTGTTTGCTATTTTGATTACGACTCAAACATTCTGATTCATCAATAATTCAACTCGTGAAAAATGCACAAGTTACAAAAGGTTGTTTGATTGTTTGGTTGGTTGGGTTTTGTGGCATATTAACTTTTGTAGGTTATTTAATGCCTATCTATTTTTATTCAGATAATTAGTTCTACATCAAACAATTCAGTTTATTATAAGTACACAGTTTAATAGTCAAAAACATTTCTATTTCAAGCTCTTCAAATAAGTCAAACAGTTCATGGAGGTTCCCGTGGTGTAATGGTTATCGTCGTAGGAATTGAACATGACGATACGAGTTCAAATCCTGGACCAGGCTAATTACATTTCACATAGCACTAATACTCTTGGGGAAAGGTATGAATCCAATTATTCTCCCTCCAGCTATGGGTAAATAGTAGGACAGATTAGGTTCTTCAGCCTTGGTGAGGCAACTAGTCTAGGAGAAGGAAAACTCTGAATTCAAAGCTGTTGAACTCCGCTTAAAAATTGACCTTGTGTCATATCCTGCCCGAGCGGAGGGGTTGGGTAAATATGATTAAGTCAAACAATTCTAATTCAACCAATTCAGTTTAGTATATTTATAGATTTTTTTTACACTCAGTTAAATATCAAAACAGTTTTATTTAAACAATTAAGTTTAACATAGGTACGCAGTTTAATTCTATTTGACCCCTAGATAGGACCCTATCATGTGTTATCACTCTGAAAAGATGAAGCAAACTAATAGAAATCCCTTTGTCATTTTTTTTCTACGAGTTACGACCTTAGATCATTGTCCGGACAATTTAATGCATTCCAAAAAGATGTATTCAAAAATTGATTAACTGCAATAAATAGAATAAAGAATGAACTCCATAACGTGGCATATCCATATTTTAAAATAAGAAATCATATATATATATATATATATATATATATATATATATATATATATATATATATATATATATCCCTGTTCGTGAGGCTTAGAATACGTTTACTGTATTCCCTGCAGAGAGATAAGTCTCCACACAAAAAAGCAATGTTCTAGGTAGGGCCTTAAACTTCCTCTGAAGATAAGGCTCTATTTCTGAAGATCAGGGGAAGATGAATTACCATTTTATTGTCATTACTTTTAAGTTCACTCTGACCCTGAGCAGTAGTACCTGTTAGGGTCCTATCTATGAGTTAAAAAGATATGTTTACATGTTATTCGAAACCGATGGAACAGTGTACAAGGAAAAAACTCTAAAGAAACAACTGTACCAAAAATGTAAATATGAACGTACAATTAATGCTATTCCCTAACCTCGTGGCATAAAATAAACCTGGACTGGTTGGGATGCTGTTAAAATCAATCAATCCTTTTATATATTCCAATTGATACAAACAAACACAATACGAAAGAAAAAGACTGAATGAGATTCTGTTTCTTTGTGTAATGGCATTTCAATCTTCGTAGGTTATTTAATTCCGCAGCCATCTTTATAGAAGTACAATTGTGGTACAGATTCCTAGCTCGGTGGGGGGCGGATTAATAAGGGACTCTGTACTGTTCTTAAGGGTATTTGTCCGAAAATAAACTCAATAACGCCACTGGAGTTCGAAGTCACTCACTATGAAGTCATAGTACAAGTTAGCCACTGCGCTACGGTGACTGACTCTCACAAAAGACTGAAGTATACAAAATTATAGCGGGAAAGTTAATACGGAGAAAGGAAATAAAAGATATATATGTATATATATATATATATATGAGAGACGGACAGACAGATTAACTACCGATCCATATGTAAATAATCCTCTCATAAATGAAAGTAACTCTGCTCATATAATCTCGTTAGTTTTTGATGGCTTCCCGAATTAAACCACGGATGATACAAGCAAGGAATCCAAAATAAAAAATAAAGAGTGCTGTGAATCTCATAGTAAAATCGGTCAAATTTAGTATCAATCGCTTGTCATTTGTGTATTGCTTTCTAATCAGATAAGAGCAGTCGGAAAATAACGTTTTAGCAGTGTTCACTATAATTATTCTTGAGTGATATTTACTATTTCTGGGTGTAAATTTTTCCAGTTGAGCAAATAGTCCATGTTTGATGTACCTAAGATGGGAAATATTTATCGAGTACAAAAAATATCCATAACATCATGTCACCGAGTTTATTCCTATCAGTTTTGCCGAAAGCTTCGAAGATTCAAAATTAGAACTTATCTTATATCAAAAGTCTTTAATCAAGAATGTTGCTAAAAAAATATTGTAACGTGGGCGATTATAGATTATAGATTGATGGTGGTGATGAGCGTCAGAAGCAAACGGTCAACAGCAGCTGTTTCCCATCATCATCATCATCATAATCATCAAGGTGAGACGACAGAATGGATTCTCTTGACTCTCTGTCTCGCCGAGCCCTATCAGCTGGAGCTGCAGAATACTGCAGAGGGTTAAACTACCCACTAACGAGTGTCCTGTTTATGACTCTATACAATCTGATGTTGATGCTCCTCTCCTAGAGCTTCGGGGAATGTGGAGTACCATTTCATTGCCATTGCTCTCGTGTCCACTCTGACCTGGAGTGGTAGCATCTGATAGGATCCTATCAATCGGTCAAATAGAACTGCTTGATATTTAAACTGAGTGCAAGTAAATGACTTATGCTAAATTGAATTTTTTGATCATTTAAATGTGTGAAAACAAATGACTGATGTTTAATTTAATTGTTTGTGATACATAGCAATAATTGGAACGATTTAACTGTGTGCAAATGAATGTGTAATGTTAAATAGAATTATTAGTATTGATTACCAATACTTGTACCGGACATTGGCCTAGCGGTTAGAGTGTTCGCCAATCGCCCGGGAGACCTGGGTTCAATCCCAGGTCGAGTCATACCAAAGACTCAAAAAATGGTACTTGATGCCTCCTTGCTTAACACTCAGCATTATAAGGTACGGATCAAGGGTAAAGTGGAGCAATCCAGGGAAAGGAGTAGCGCCCTCCCCTACACCTTGGTGTAGTAAGCTATCGAAAAGGGAGCCTTCGGGTCACCCTCGACTATGGTCGCCTACTTTACTTACTTACCAATACTTGGAACGATTTGGCAGTGTACACATGAATAAATAGTGTTGAATACAATTATTAGTGTTAAGTGGCAATACTTAGTACATCTTCCGTGTCTGCAAACAAATTATTAATATTGAATAGAATCATTTGTGTTAGATAACAATAATTGAAATCATTTAACTGTGCAGAAACAATAGCAATATTTGTGTACAAACAAATCATTTGTAACTCATTCAAAAATGAAATTACTTGAAGGCTATTCAATTACAAATTATATACTATTGTATATATATATTGTATGTATATCTATTTTAATGAGTGCAAACAAATGATTGATGTTAAAAAATGGCAACAACGCTGGAATAGAAATACCAATAATAAACTATTCCAGGTTAAACCCCTTTTTGGTAGAATGGCCCCCAGCTTTCCGAAAATTACGAAAAGAACAAGTAGCAATAACGTGACTTACGCACTCTTTTATACTCAAGCAAGAACAGCAACCACAGTGCTCGACATGCCAAACGCCCTGCACAATCAAACACGTTCTCCTTGAGTGTAAAGTTTTTAATAACACCAGAAAGCACTATTTCCACGCAAATACCATGAAGGACTTATTTGAGAACGTTCACATGGATGATGTTTTGTCGTTCTTGAAAGAGACTGGGTTTTACCAGAAAATATTGACTTAGTTACAATCCTGAAAACACAACAAACTAATCAACTGGAAGCAAATTATTGCTGAATAGAAATACCATTATGTTTGTGTTAGTAGAAATATTAGTGAGAAATAATTTAAAAAAAACTATCATCATTAAATTAAGTTATGTCATATAGAAATACTCTAAAATATTTACTTGTATGTGAGTAAATTTGTTGTTTGGTTTTAGTATGGTATCATTAAATTATGCGTTTACAAACCATACATATAATATGTGTAAACAGGCTTTTGCATTAAATAACCTCTAGAGGTTGATATGCCATTAAACCCAACCAACCAAACAACCAATCAACCAATGATTTTAAATTACTGTTACATAGCAATACTTGAAAACATTTAACTGTGTGCAAAAAATGAACTCGTTTATTAATATCATGAACAAAATGCGTTAATAACATAAATGTAATACATATGCATAAAGAGGACTTAGCTCTAAATAACCTTTAATAGTTTAAAACCCAACCAAACCTAAAAGTCTGTCTCGATATCCATTCCTATCGGCCATCGCTTTTGGCAAGTCCTGTATACAGCATCCGCTGTCTGACAGAGCTGATGGATGTAAATTCTGATGAGTCAATGCATAAGAGACCATACAATGTCTCTTATGAGTTCATCTTTGCATCTCCAGCAGTGCCCTCCTTGCTCGTCTTTTTTGGATGGTTTGTGAGATGGGAGGTAAATGTCCATACAACTTCTATTTTATAGAGTGCTGTCTCCAGGATTTTTCTGAACAGTAGGCTGCATTCTTTTGTAGTTCCCATCATGTTTTTTCGCAAAGCGTTTCAAGAGTCCAAGTGTTGAAACCATACCATAGTACTGACACGGCTACTGATTGGATGAATTCCCATTTTATTTTATCAGTGAGATTAGATTTTCATGAGGTCGATAACCAGTTAAAAGCAGTCCATAATTTACCAATGTGTATGTTAATGTCATTTTCAGTAGATGAGATATTTCCACCGAAGTTTGCCAACCTTGCAAGGTTAGAAATAGACCAAGCTGTAAACACTTAAACTCCGTTGATTCATTCAATAGTTCTACAAGCCATAAGACATTCAAAATTTATCACGGACGACCAAATTGTAATAGCAAAAACATCTACCTTTCAGCAAAGACTCATTACTCCAAACAATATATATGGGAAAACTAAAATTGTCTTCTAGTTTTAGAATAAATAACTATAGACAGAGAATTTGATCACTTTATAATAAACCTCTTCCAGAAGATAAACATTTCTACCAAACAAAAACTCTAAATACACTCTAATAGAGAAGACCGAGAAAAATATGATACACTTTCTAGAAACGGATCAGCATAGATAGATAGATAGATAGATAGATAGATAGATAGATAGATTTTATGTCTTGAAACTAAATAACTAAACAACCCAAATTGAATTTTAAATAAAAATTTTAAATAAAATATTTTAAAAAATCCACTATTTTATAATGTATAACGTTTTATAAACTGATCTACTTACAAAACACCTTTGAAAAAAATGAAATTATATTTAATCTCAAGCAAAATGGGACCATAATATTATTTAATCTAAATTTCAAATTACATTCATGGGTGAAGCCAATCCCTAAGAATTCAAAAGCCTTTAAGCTTCGAAGTCTTGAAATGAATATATGTTGATGATAGACGAAGGCGGTCAAAACCGGTTGGTTTTAACACATGTATTTTTCAATTAACTAATGTTTATATATTCTACATTCTTTTTTGTTCCACCACTAAACTGACGTGAAAATCGTGCAGACAGAGACATGAAATATCAAAGTATCCTGATATTCTGTTTTTAAGTTTCAATTAGAAATATCTTTATCCCTATAGAGTCACCTGTCATAGACGATCGTTACACGCTTTTTCGTTGTTTCCCCAAACGACATTTACACAATTAGATGATGTCATATGGAAATCTAACAATACTTTACTTTGCAATATTTCGTCGTGACCACTGTGAGCGAAAGAAATAAGGAATTTACGCTTGTTTATTATTTTGTCTTTTTTGCTTGTTTTTTTTTTTTATATTGTCTTTAGAAAATGTAAAAGTTCTTTCAGTGCGTTCGTTTATATATATATATATATATATATATATATATATATATATATATATATATATATATATATATATATATATATATATATATAGGTGGGTGACGGTGTTTAAATAAAACCCTTCTATATATAGCATTAGAAATAAAGAAGTGCACCAACTAAATCCTAGTTGAAGACTTGAAGATAATTAGTTTAGGAAAGAAAAGAAAAATCGTAACACAAAACTGAATAAAAAAAGAAGACACAAAAGGATACATTTCATATCAAACAATAGAATAGTCTTACTATGAAATCTGAAACTGCTCACAAACTATTCTCATTATTTTTGACTGGTAGTATTTTTTAAATTTTAGTTGTTCGTTTTTTTGGCGGGTTTTTTTTTTTTTACATTTTTTTTTCAATTTACTTGGGTCGTCGTTTCTATGACAACGAAGAAAAGTGCAAATCGTAGGTTGATAAGTTTTCATTGTTTCTTATTCGTGATGTTCATCATTGTCTCGTGGGGAGTTGCCTAAAAGAAGCAATTGAAAATTGAAAAGAAAATTCTAGTCAAAATGTTTACGAACAACGATCGTCAATGCTTAATTTATAAAATTAAAATAAAGATACAAACAAGATCAGTATGTAGAAGCGATAACAACAAACATATCGACGATATATTGAGAAATAGAGTAATGCAATGAATTATTGGTTTGTTGGGCTTGTACAAAATCAATCGCTTAGTTGGTAAAGCAGCTTGTACGTTCAACCAACAAAATGAGGAGAGGGTTCCTGTCACACAGAGGGGTTATTCTTTCATATTTTTTTCCAGGTCGGTGCTTGCTGTTACTTAATGTTAGAAAGAGTAAAAAACTGAGTTGTGATGAAAAAAGTAAATAAAACTTAAAAAGAAAACAATTTATAAAAGTAAAAATTATTTTTGATAAATGAAAATGAATAAAAGATGCTAAGTATAAGATGATAAATAAACTTCCTTTCATTGAGTAATTTACATTTATTTTTAAACCTTATGAAATCTCTTGTTTCAAAAATAAGAAAATATAGTTAATTAAAAAGTACGTACTGAATTACTAATTGAAATAAGGGTTTTATTTTAGTAACTACTGCACTTAGAACAATTCAAGTCAGAATGCTATGGTAGAATACACTGACTGCACTTATACAGAAGGGTGAGACTCCAACCCCAAGGAGTATCCTAGATATGACACTAAACCAGCGGATTGTCTGGCTCCAGTTCTGGAGCTTTGGAGAATATGGAGTACTCATTTCATTAGCATTACAATGAGGTACCCTCTGACCTGGAGTAGAAATACCGATTAGGGTTCCCCTTTAGTTGGGGAGCTTCTTCATTTCCTATGTAATCTATTGAAGGTTTTATACATACCCAACCACCTCTCTCTCTCTCTCTCTCTCTATATATATATATATATATATATATATATATATATATATATACGCACAGAATGAACTTTTACATTTTCCAAAGACAACATATTAAAAAACAATTCAATACAAAGTAAATCATCTAACTGTGTGCAACCAAATGATTAATATTAAATTGATTTATTAATATTAGATAGCTATGCTTGAACCATTTAACTTGGTGAAAACAATACATAGCAATACTTGAAATCATTTTACTGTGTCTAAATCGATGAGCTCTGTTGCGTTTAAAAATGTTACCTACAAATTGTTTGTTTATAAATCATACATATTACAGGATTTTTCATTAATGGGTTAATGATGTTATGAAACACAACCAACTAGCCAGCTTTTTCAACAGCAAGCTCAATAATATTCAATAATTAGCAAGCTCAATAATATTCAATAATTGTTTTTCCTCGATACTGTACGTATATCTAACAGATAGAATAATAAATATTATCGTCTATTTTCGGGTATAACTATTATGTTGTGACATTCTTTCTAATGAGGACATTCTGTACAGAAAACAAACCAAATTTTAGTTTGTCGCTGAAGAAAAACATCGATCATTTGAACTTGATTGTTTAATTACTTCTTAAGCTTTGATACAAGTCTATTTAATTACATAGATAGATTGATGGACAGATAAGGAACAGATTGGATAGATATGAATAAATAAATTATAAATAAATATGAACAGGTGAAATAAGGACTAGATAGATAGATGTATTAATTTAATGGATTTATTAGTTAATTATTTGCTTCTAAATCAAGTCTTTGAGATTTGGCAAAAAAAAACTCTGAAATTCAATTTAGGCATGTTGTTCTCACCTGGTGAACTAGCTCTTGACAATCTCCTTATCAGTTTCAGCATTTTCAGAAGAAAGATAAGTAACATTCAATAGGTAAAGACAGACTGACAGACAGACAGACAGATCCAAAAAAACCATTTGTTCGTGTGTTTAAAGTAAGTTGACATATAGAAACACGTTTCTAATATTTATATAAATACAGAAATAAATTATTATTTTCTGAAAAAAATCACACACAAAAGAGAGCAAATGCACAAGAATTTAATCACAACTACAATAAAAAAAGATTTTCGTTTCATAATTTAAAAAAGCATCCAACATTTCCTGGCATTTCCTCAAGGAAATTATATCACGTGACCCATCTCCAAGAACGGATTTATGGTTCCCTTTCGTCTTGCCTTAAGCGGTCAAACTGTCAACCAGTTTACCAAAATATTTTTTTCTTGTTTGTATTTAGCTGTTAAGTGACATCCTATCATTTCAAGAACAGATGTTTTTTCCATAGGGTTTGTTATAAAACTGGATTTTGTAAAAGCTGATACAATCCGGCTGGCCTTTTTTTACTCAAAAAGCCAGCTAAAAAAACGGAGAGAAAAAAGGGAAAAACATACTTCATATTCCATCCTGTTTTTATTTTGGGAGATTTGCAGTTGCATTTATCCTCTAAGTAATTGACATAAGTAAATACATAGGTACGTAGAGAAGATTCGGATGGCCTGACTGTTAACAGCATATGACATATAATCGGTATACTGGATTCAAATTCTCAAAAGATTTAGGTTCACTTTGCACTAACGCTTTTATGAAATCCATCCATTCATTTATATAAACACACACACACACACACACAAATATATATATATATATATATATATATATATATATAAGAGTGTACATAATGCAGCAAGTTATTATACAACCAAGTTTTGTTAAAAACGATAAAACACTGTTCATTATTTCCATTTTATTTTTTCAAGGCTCCTTGTTATTTTTCTAGTATCAGGACCTAGATAGCAAAAGAATTATCCCATATATTCTGCCCAAGTGCCTTGGATCATAATTTTGGTCGTCATCATGGGTAGTGTAGTTTTGAGCTGAATATTGAGACTTTACTGTTTGTAGCGTTTTGTTTTGAAGTTGTTAGTTTGAACGTTTTCAGCGTTTTGCTGAAAAACGTTCAGTTGCAAAAATTTTTTGGAATAGAGTTACTGATTTTTAGTTATTAAAATGCTATTTTATTTATTTATTTTTTATGCATATTGCTTCTAGGATCTGTAATCGTTTTTTTATTATTGTTTTTATGTAAATTATTGTATAATCAGTGATAATCTTCCTTACATCGGAAGATGTAAGTTGGTTAGAGCTATTGTTGTCTTTTATATTTAAATATTGTTTTATGGCACTATTTTCAGAAAGGTGATAAATAAGACAACGAGATAATGTTGTGGTTGTATAGCAAATGTAAGAATTCTTTTTGTTTTTGGGAGGCACTCTCGAAATGGACATATATATTCATAAACAACATCGGTTTGGTTTATGTGTATTTTAGAGGAGTTGGTGTTATTCTTAAGGATAATATTTGATGTCTTAAATTTAGTGTTGTAGATGATAAGTTTTACTTGTTTTTGTTTTTCGATAGGTTTACTGTGTCTTTTCATAATGCTAGTCATTGCTTTTTCGTCTAATTTGTATTTACAGTGCATTTGATTTCTGTAATATAGATTAATTCTGTTAGTGTTGTATATTGTTGGTAGTGTTATTATATTTGTGAATGTTGTAGAATGTTTTAGGTTTTTGAATGACATAGATTTATTTGTTGATCCGTTATATTATTAGGAAAATTGTTATTAATAAGGTTTGTTTTATGTAGGTAAGTTCATCGTAAAATATTATCTTAGATGAGATGTAAAATGCTCAATGAATTAAGCTTTTTATAATTGCCCCTTTATATTTTGGGGGAATTAAATTTGGTAGATAAGTAGGGTGTAATTGTCGCTGGTAGGCTTTTTATATGGAGATGTAGTGAATTTGTTATTATTAGTAGGGTTCGTAAGAACATAAAGGAACTTTTTTTTATTATTGATGAGTTCGGTGTTAAAGTTTAGTACGAATTTTTTTCTAGTATTTTTTAAGTTTGTTAATTTGGTCTTTGGAGTGTGTTGCGATGAAAGTGTCGTCTGTATAGTGGACGTATATCTTGGGTTTACTTATTATTATTTTAAATATTTTTTTCAGTGTTGGACATGTAGAATTCAGAGATGGTACGGCCAAGGAGTGGCTACATCGAAATACCGTCAATTTCTATATATATGTTGCCGGAGGGATCATAGAATGAGACTTTTGTGGTACAGGTATGGTGGAGTTTTTCGAGAATTTTTGGTAGTATAGCTGGAAGAGGAACTGAGGGGTGATCATAGACGTTTTCTAGAATTATTTTTATGGTTTCGTGATCTGGAACGTATGTAAAAGGTCTTCGACATCGAGTGATGTCGTTATGCATCTGTTGTGGGGAACAGTTTAGAATTTATATATATATATATATATATATATATATATATATATATATATAATATATATATATAAAGAGAGAGAGAGATGCAAATGCAAAAAGGTTGCAAGAAAATCTGTTCAATGCTACAGCTGCAGATAAGATATACAAACCAGAAAAAATGTCAAATTATGATTACTACATGTCGGTTACTGTAAGTTTCATGGTTTGGTTGGTTGGTTTGTTTGTTTAATAGCATATTAACCTTTGTAGGTTATTTAATGCCAAAGCTATTCTCCTAGAAGGTCAGTAGTGGTACTATTTAACCCATATCTGGGAGGATAAGGGGGTTCATACCTTTCCCAAGGGTATTAGCCCGAAAGTGAACGTAATAGCGTGACTGGAGTACGAACTCGCTTACTACGATTCCGCAGTCCATCGCTTTAACCATTACACCATGAGGACACCCCCCATTTAAGTTTCATGTGGAATCCACAATTATATATATATATATATATATATATATATATATATATATATATATATATATATATATATATATATATATATATATATATATATATATATATATATATATATATATATATATATATATATATATATATATATATATATATATATATATATATATATATATATATATATATATATATATATATATATATATTACTTATAAAATTGACAGAAATATTTCTTTACCAGAACATCTTTGAGCTCTCATTAAAATAAATATTCGTGTCACTTTATGGGTGCTACGTTGATATATGAAATAGCATAGTACTTGTTAAAAGTTACATATGCTATATATATATATATATATACTACCATAGTATCTACCAATATAACAGGAACGTTTATTTACCAGGAACAACTCCCACTGAAAGGGAAAAAAGGCCGGTTTTTAAAAACTGAAGTTGTATTTGAAATGTTTTATTTTGAATTCCTTGAATAATTAATCCAACCTGAAGGGAAATACCGAGGGGATGGACCCGCGTAAGTCTCGATTTGTGCGTGACCTCCTTCTATAAAATAACTTCATTTGAATTTTGATTTGGCAAGAAATCGAAAAAATCCCAAATTCATCAAACTAAAAAGATACAATGTTAGAATTGTTTTGTTAAAGTTATATACTATTATTGTGATAGAAATTACTGGTTTTACTGTTTGATGAACGCTTTTGTTAAAACAATACTTAAATAGCAAATCTGGCGATCACAAAAGAGAAAAATTTTCTCGATAAAAATATCAAGTATTTTTTTCTATTTTGAATAATATCTGTTTCTTCATCTTCTCTTAATATGATTTTTCTCTCTTTCCGCATCAATAAGAAGCCGATATTGACCTCTCGCAGGTAGCCTTCTTCTGATGGCTTCCTTTGAACTTTATTTCCATTCTTTGAAAGAATTCACCTCTTCCTACATCAAGCCTAAATTTCAGTTTCTTTTTGTGATTCATTCTGTCAGTTTTGAGTAATTCTTAATCTCTCTAAAAATATAAAATCGTATCATATTCCCTAACAAAAACGGAAGCCCTAAAAATTTCAGCCACCAAAAACAAAAGGCAACAAGAAAAAGAAAAGAAAAAAAAATCAAGCCAAAAGAAATTTGTAAAACCACTCGGTGAAAAAATAAAGGAATTATTTTATGAATACTGTTAACAATAAAAATGAATTATAAAATGAATACTGGTTCCTGTTAAAACGTAAATTTAAACTAGATTTTAGAAATAGATCCTATATATTTCTATCATAAAAATCACAACTAAAATATTCAGAGAACTCTATACGACTACTAATAGTAGTAGTGGCTGTTGTAGGGGCTGCTGCAGTGGTAGTGATACCACACACACACACACACGCACACACACGTTGTGACTGCGTTCAAGTACCCCTTCTTCTGAGTTCAAGTACCCCTGCCGCGCCAGGAGTGGCAGTACCGCCTTGAGCTACCGAAACTGTGTTATCACCCTGGATGGCGGCTGATGAGGCTAGGGTATCGCACGTGCTTCCACACGTTGTATGATGAAAATATATATATATATTAAAGAAAAAACCAAAGACCGGTTATTTTAGGATCATAAATTTATTTCCATTCTGTTTTGCGTTTCTGATGTAAACCAAAAACACGAAGAAAAATATAACAGGACTTCTTCAGACATATATATATATATATATATATATATATATACATATATATATATATATATAATATATATATATATATATATATATATATATATATATATATATATATATATATATATATATATACTGGTTCTGATTTCGGCTGAAATTACATAGACATGAATTTATCATTATCAAGTGTGCTTATAATAGTACAGAGTTCCCTGACTCTCTCTCTCTCTCTCTCTCTCTCTCTCTCTCTCTCTCTCTCTCTCTCTCTCTCTCTCTCTCTCACTCACACACACACACACACACACACTCTCCATCATCCATTACTCTTGGCAGGGCTTCTAGGCTGAACTTTGTGTCTGCACAGAGCTGATGCATGTAAGGCTTTGCCGGTTAGCCAATACTAGCTGGTCCGTATGCAGCAGTCCATTAAAGAACGTCACTTAGGAGTTCATCCTTGATTCTCCACCTGTGCCCACATATCTTGTTCGTCTTGAATGGTTTTTGAGATTGGGGAACAGAGGCCCTTTCAGCTGTTATTTGTAGATTGGTGCTTCCAGAATTGGTACAAACGAGCACGCATTGTTCCCATCTAATTTTGTTCTATTTTGTTTGCGTCCTGGTGAAGTTGTACAATAGTACTGACACAGCAAAAATTTGAAAGAAATCCCGTTTTATTCTATAGCAGAGAGATCAGATTTCCGTATGATCGAAAACCTGTCAATAGCTCTCCACAACTTCACTTTACGTATGTTAACATCACTTTTTTGCTGATGAGATATTGCTATGTAGATCGATATCTCGGAAAACCGTTCCAATTTTTCCAAAATAGTTTTTTCGATTTCAGGTTCGATACGATGATAAACCTTATCAACTACAGAAGTAAGTTATGCCTCTATAGTCTTTAGTGTTTCTGAGGTCAATGTTCTTTAGGAAGGGGGGGTGCAGCATTTCGTCTATTTCTTTGTATTTTGTTTACACACAATGTAGCATAATCGAACAAATATGTCGTCAATTTCTTTGACTTCCAAACTTCAGGAGGTATTTCGTCGAGGATCACAACTTTTCTGCCTTTAATTATTTAGTTCTGATTTCAGTTGAAATTACATAGACATGTAATGGAAGTCATTATATTTTTTTCTTTTTGCTTGCTAATTTAGATAATAACGAACAATTCATTTACATAAAATTAATTTAAAAACGATAGAAATTTATTCTAAATTATAAAAAAAATAGATTTAATTTGGATAATTAAATTCTAATTAAACTAATTATATCAGGCTCTTGACAATAAAAGAATAACTGAAAATGTCAAATGTTGAAATCTGTTTTTTAGCATCTACACAGTCTGTAAAATAATTGATTACAACGCTTTATTGGCAATTTAAAATGTATTTGAAAAAAAAAATGAAAATACATATGAAATATAAAATTCCACTATTTTATTGTGAATAGTAATATAAAAATTGGGATTTTCTGGCTTGAATTCCGGCCGCCTGGTTATATTTATTACGAAATCCAGTATAAATAGCAGCCGCACGCATGTGTTTGTGATTGTAAGCATATAGACAGCTATTTCGATACGTTAAAAAAAATTGATCAACTATGGCTTATTTTCCAATTTAAATGATGATAGTTTTCATTTAAAGTCACCTTCTATAATTATATCACATATTTTGCATCGTTTATTATTGAACTTGGTAACTCCTTGTGTTGTGTTTTCTCCGAATGTAGAAGCGGTGAGTTATTCTTTTTTCAGATTTTTGGGTTTTCTCTTGCTTTTAATGATTTTTGTCGTGTCTAGTATTTCTTTCATTTTGTTCTTGTTTTTAAGTTCTTCTAGGTTCTTAATTACTTCTGTGAATAGTTCTGGGTTATTTTTGATGTAGGTTGTGACGTATGCTAGGAGATTGTGTTTTTTCGTATTCCTTAATTCTCTTTGTGGTTTTTTTCTCTAATTCCAATCCTTTTTTTTTCTAGTGTTTTTAGGTATCCTCTCTGGTGTAGGATTGTGGGCAGTTCTTTAAGGCGTTTTTTTTTGGGGGGGGTCGTTTTTTATCCGTGATTATTGTGTGTATTCTACGTGCTAGAGTGTAAGGGTTGGATTTTATATAGTTTTTAGCGAGGTGGCTTTTGAAGTGAAGGTATTGTTTGGGTGTTTGTTGGTTTGTGATAGATATCTGTGATGATTTGGCAATTTCTGTTTTTATAAGGATGTCTAAAAATGATAATTCTTTTGAGCTGTGTTTATAGTAAATTTTATTTTGGGGTGTAGTTTTTGTAGTAGGTTGTGCAATTCATTGATGTCTCCCCATGGTTATTTCCAGAATATGAAGCAGTCATTCAAATATCTTTACCATGATTTGGTAAATTCTTCTTTTATGTCGTTGCCGTATTTTTTTCCTATTATTTCATATCGGTTTTCTTCTAAATATGCTAGGGTTAGAGTAGCGTATGTTGCGCCATTTTAGTTCTCATAGCTGTTCCTAGGGTCTGGATATAGTTAATGTTATTGATTTGGAAGGACTTATTATTACGGATTATTTCTATTCCCTCTATGATAATTATTTTGTTAAATCTCGGGTGTGATATGCCTAGGTATTGATCTATCTATAATGAGATGGCTTGTTTTCCTAATTCATGGGGGATATTGCTATATAGGTTTGTGACGTCAGATGTGACTATGAGTATGTTGGGACAAGTATGGTGCTTACAAGATAAAAATATAAAGGGATAAGAAATTTTGGAAGAAATCCCATTACGCGACTGATGATTGAGAATATCACACGAAACTTGCAGTGAGGCGAGTTATGTTTTTGTGATTTAAATTCTATCTTAATTCATTATTATTATCTACGACTTTAAAAGGATTTGAATTTTTTAACCCACGTATATATACATATGTATATAAATTTGAGCTGTCACAAAAATTATCAATTATCGACAGGACATCGAACAAGAACAGTTTACTCAAGAAGAATTCGACGCAGCACTAACAAAAATTAAAAGCAGAAAAGCTGTCGGACTTGATGAAATACCACCAGAAGTACAGAAGACAAGAAAATTCGACGACATACTGTTCCGATACTGCAACGTCATATATAACGAGAAAACGATAGAGAGATGAACAAAAAGCTGCATCCTCCCTTTCCCTAAGAAAGGTGGCCTTGGAATTGCCAAGAACCCACCGATGTATAAACTTACTTCCCTAGCAGCTAAGAATTATAATACTCTGCTACTCAATCTCATTGCAGCAGAAATTAGGGAAGAATCAAAATGGTTTTCTGAGAAACCGATCCCCAGTATCACAGATTCCAACGATCGGTCGAATCGGGCAAAAAACCTCGAGGTGACACATTTATTTGTAGAAATTTGACTCCATAAACTGAGGGAAGAGGGAGCAAATACTTCTAGCCAATGTTATCTCAAAGGAACTGTCAAAACCATAATGATGCTCTATAAAAACATGAAAGTAATAGTTCGCTCACCGCATGGAGACACAGACTTCTCTGACATTGTTGCTGGTGTTCGGCAAATAATGCATATAAAACAGACTACATATGCTTTAATCAAGAAGGAGATATCTCCACTCTAAATGATGGTTCTCTGAAATTTGTTGACAAGTTCGCCTACCTTTGAAGCAGTGTCTCATCTACTAAAAATCACTTTATTATGCAACTAGCAAAAGCATGGACTGCTATCAATAGGTTATTGATCATATGGAAGTCAAACTTATCCGATAAAATAAAACGTAATTTTTCCAAGCAGCAGTCGTGTCAATTCTACTATATGGATGCACCAAATGGACGCTGACGAATCGTATAGAGAAAAAGCTTAACGGATATTTCACCAGAATTCTACGAGCCATATTGAAAAAATCCTGGAAGCAACATCCCACAAAGCAGCAGCTGTACGGCCATCTACCTTCCATCTCTTTGTCTATCCAAATAAAATGGACAAAACATGTGGGACATTGTTGGAGAAATAAGGACGAACTTATAAGCGACGTTTACCTAAGGCCCCCTTTATACGGACCTGCATGTTTTGGAGGACATGCACGTACATGCATATATATATATATATATATATATATATACAAACGTATACATTTATAAATTTATACACACACACACACATATATATAGGATTATTAAGTTAGCGTGTATATATATATATATATATATATATATATATATATATATATATATATATAAGCAAACTTACATATATATATAAGCAAACTTACGTATATATATATATATATATATATATGTGTGTGTGTGTGTGTGTGTGTGTGTGTGTGTGTGTGTGTGTGTGTAAGCAAACTTAATATTTTGCCTTTGTTTTGGTGTTTCTTTCCGTTAACTGCTTTTGACGAATAATTTTTGAAGAAACATTAAGTTCTCAAAATTAAGTGACATCTTTTTTCATGATACCATATTAGTTTTCTGAAGGATTCCGGATTGTTGGTTCTTTTTGTTCTTTCCATTTTCTGTAAAAAAAAAGTCAATTTGAGTGTCTTATTGAAAGTTCCCTGAGGATGTACCACATCACGCTACTAAAAAAAGTATTTTTAAACTATATTGACGTCTTTCGTTACCCAGTACATTTAATATTTGAGATGATTTTGACTCAGCCAAGTTTCATTTCAAATGTGTTCTCTTAATTCATTGAATAGTTTCAAATTATTGTTCATTCATTTTCTATTGGCAAATGCTTTATTTTCAAATATCAAAATTTGCTTACTAAGCATCTCAGTCCCTGATGATATAACATCAAGTGCTGGATGATGATCTTCATTGATTGTGTCGTTAACGTTTTCGTCATTTCAGTTTGTCACGAAGTCAATCGTGGTTGGTCTCAAATGGCATTTCTCCACATTTGAAGCACAAATAATACTTTTTTTTAAAATCAAAGATGTCTTCTCGAATAATTACAATAGTTTCAACAGTTTTCTTTTCTTTTTAGTCAGGGGGTCTCAAAAGAATCAAATACTTCACACTCACACACATCTCTATTTTCCCTACTTTTCTAGGTCATCATCAAAATGTCTTTACAAAGCTACAGGAAATAAATCAATCAAATCAGATATTTGGCTGACTATTTCACTATAGTGTCAACTCATGACACCTTGTGGTGCAAAATGCAACTTCATCTCGTTTGAGCGCCTCAATCCAATTCAATTACGGTTTCTTTGAACTCACTCATCATTTTTGTAGTTGGTGGAAATGCGTGCAAAAATATTTTTTCATAATTAATAATTGATTCAACGAATAAAATCCTTTATTGCAAGTGTGTATTAGAATGTTTCAAGAGAGAAAGTGTGTGTCTGTGTGTGTTTATATTTACAGGTTTAAGTTCGTATATGGGTGGAAGCATTTATTTATGCGTGTATGTTTGTCCCGCCTCTCTCTCTCTCTCTCTCTCTCTCTCTCTATATATATATATATATATATATATATATATATATATATATATATATATATATGAGATTGTGCATGTTAATGCCTGTGTCTACTCATACGTGTGTGTTTGTAAGTGTCTGTGAGTCTGTGTTTATTAATGTGCGTGTTTATACCAATTTTTATGCGTGTTTTCATGAAATTGTTTCTCTGTGGATGATAGACATCAATATGCATGTGCGTGAATTTATTTTCACGGACATTTATCATTTTTATAATTACATCAAACTGTCCATCTTTCCTTTTTTTTTTTTTGATTGATTGATTTTAACGGCATGCCAACCGACCTAGGGTTATTTTATGTCTACAGGTTACGGAATCGCGTTTATTCTGCGTTCATATTTATATTTTTGTGTTGTTGTTTCCTATGAGTTTTTCTTTTTTTAACCCTTCCAATTGAATACGAATATTTTTATATAGATTTATATGACCCATAGATGAGGCCCTAACAGGTACTACCATTCCAGGTCAGAATGAATATGGGAGTAACAAAAAAGGTAGTCCGCTTTCTCCAGATTTCCAGAACTGGAGCCTCACCATCAGATGCAATATAGTATCATCCTCCAGTCTCCCATCTGTTGAATGGGAACTGACTCTTCAGCAAGATATACTGTCAGTGCCCAACAGGGCATTTATTCTTAGAGCGTTAGCGTTTTACATTGACATGATAAACATTATTTACAATGAACGACAAACAACTATTTTAGCCTCACAACATTGTAACAAAATCTAAATGAGACGGAAATAATTCCTCAGTATTTTAAGCGAGACTTACTTTGATTCTAGAAGCGTTTACCCGCGCATTTTAACAACTGCGACGAAGCAGTTTCAGTTGAAAATGTTGCGTAGATTTTCTTTTCTTTTATCTTATAATTTCACAATATCTATTATCTTTCAAATCTAATAACAGTCGATTACGCATATATAGAAATAAGTGTAGTTTTCCCTCTTTACATAGAGAAAACCGTAATCGGATTTGAGAGATGTGACCGTTTTGATTTTTTGTCTTTAATTTCAACAGAAATTTTGCTTTACTCTGTCTCTCTTTCTCTGCTGCCACCAATATTTGAATAAGTTTTTGCTTCGTGTGCATACCCAAATTTATAGTGTATAATCGGATTGAGAATTAAAGTAAGAATAATTTTTCTTTCTTTTTGTTTTTTTACAAAAAGTTCTCACTAGCATTATATATATATATATATATATATATATATATATATATATGTGTGTGTGTGTGTGTGTGTGTGTGTGTGTGTGTGTGTAAAAGAAATAAACGAAGCCAACAAAGTTACATTTTTCATATTGAGTCGCAGATTCTTCGGACGGATTAGGAATATTTTGATGCTATGTTGCCTAGATTATTTTGGATTTAAATTACACTCTATTTGACCTTTTATATTCTGCATTATCTTCCTTGAAGCTTTGCAGTGAATTGAAGAATTACAGCATTTGTGTGAATATGAGACTAACTGGGAATAACGTTAATTTTAATGTTCACCCGGTCGCTTGAGGCTGTAGAATATGTTGACTACATTTCTGCAGAATTGTAAATCCCCACCACGAGTGAATGACGCTACATTGTATTTGATGATGATGCTCCAGATCTGGTGTTTTGGGTAATGTAGGGAAACATTTCATTGTCGTTGCTCCTAGCTTCACTCGGAACCAGATTGATAGAACCTTTTAGGGTCCTATCTGTGGGCCAAATAGAACTGTTCAATCAGTTATTAAGAATTATTATTAAAAGTTATTTGAAATCATACAGCTGTTTTCAATCTATATTACATAAAAATACTTGATAAAAAGAATTACTTATGTTAAATTGCAATACTTGAAATCATTTAACAGGATTCAAACAAATGATTAATATTTAATAGAATTTTTACTGTTAGCATCACTTGGAACCATTTAACTGTGTGCAAACAAATGGTTAATATTAAATAGAATTATAAGTGTTAAATAGCAATACTTGAAACCATTTAACTGTATGCAAACAAATTAGCTCTCGCTCGTTTAAAAATAAAGATACCAACAAAATGGTTGCTTACAAATCAGATATATAAAAACAGGGTTTGGTATTAAATAACCCACAAGGGTTGATATGTCATAAAACACTTAGCAGAACTTTTGTTGTGTGGTAATTATTTATTACACGCATATTCTTGATTCGCCTTTTACTCAAATCAAAACGAACACGAGTAGAACATAGCAGGAATTCTTCTTTGTGGCTGATACTATGTTTACATCAATACAACTTCTCTGTCATGGGCACGATATGACATAAGGTCAGTTTACAAGATTTAGCTGATTTGAATTCAGATTACTCCTTCTCCTAGACTGGTTGTCGAACCAAAATTTAAAAATCTAGTCTGTCCTATCATTCACACATTGTTGGAAGAAGAAATGGATCCATGCTTTTTCAAAGGACGCTAGCGATAAGTAAAACCCGAGAAACCTCGACCAAATATCGTGTCACCGATTTCTTTTCCCGCAACAAAACGTCTGAAATTTGATATTTTTATAGCTTTGTCTGGCACGAAGCCAAAATTATAGAGGGGCCAGTAGGGACCGATCGCATTACAGTCAGATTGGTATCATCCATCCACATGAACATGAACTTAACGATGTAACCTTAAAAAACAAAGAACCTAAGAAACTATAAGTATCCTAGGTATGCCATTACACTGCAACCAATGTTGAGGCTACAGTTCCGGAGCTAAAAGAAGCAGGCAGTTATCTATGGACCGTCATTATTACCAGATCCACTTGAATCGGAGGGGAAGTTTTTGTTTTGGTCTCATATAAGGGTCACATAGATCTGTTTGAAAAAGTATTACAAATATTTGAAACCATATAATTATGAATATTATTAGATAGTTACTTAAAAGTATAATTGTTTACAAATTGATAATAATAATAATAATAATAATAATGATCCCGGCCAGAAGACCAGACTTGATAATAATCAACAAAAAAAAGAGAACTTGCAAAATAGTCAACTTTGCTGTCCCGGCTGACCACAGAATAAAACTGAAAGAACGTGAAAAGAATGATAAGTACCTCAACCTTGCAAGGGAATTGAAAAAACTGTGGAACATGCAGGTGACAATTATACCAATTGTAATTGGTGCGTTTGGAACAGTAACTAAAGGATTACTAACGGGACTGGAGGACTTGGAAGTTGGCGGACGAGTGGAGACCATCCAAACGAAAGCATTATTGAGAACGACCAGAATACTGAGAAGAGTCCTGGAGACTTGAGGCGACTTGCTGTCACTCAGACTCCAATAAAAACCAACGGCTTACGCTGATGTGAAAAGCCCTAATGAGTGAATAATAATAATAATAATAATTAGGAATAATTGCTTGAAACAAAAAGTCCGATTTCAGTATGAAATAATCCAACAAGAGATGAGGTGCCTTAAAATCAGCCAACCAACTTAAACTAAGAATGAAAGACCATAGATCTCTGGCTTCCATGAAATAATAAAGTTATTTGTATCGGCATTACAAAATTTTTCTATGAAAAGATTAATTAGTTTTCAGAAAACATTATAGACTTTTAAAATCATTTGTCATATTCCACTAAAAAGACGCCAATTTCCTAGACGATGGTCGCACAAAGAAATGAAGAAAAATTTTCCAAAAACATCAAATCAGCACCCAAAAACTGTTCTTTGTAATTCAGCCAGAAACAAAAATATTCCAAATAAACATTTGATTTTTTTCAATTAATGTACTGATAAATTCTATCGATGACATTTTTATTTATCAATATTGTGGAGATGAACAATTCTTGAATATATTTTGCTAGTTAATCAGTTTTTACGGATGATTTAGCATGGAATAAAAGATGAGAAATAAGTCACATTGACCATTTATATTTCTGTAAGTTTAATCCTCACAAAGGCCTTTATATTCATGACCTTGCGCTGCTATGAACTTAAGAAATACCAAAAGAGCGTATACTAGTATTCACCCGGTCGGTAGATCCCACAATATGCCAATTGCATCCCTTCCAGAAGAGTAAGACTCCTTAAAAACAGGTGTGTCCTGGCTATGACTCTTAACTGCGTCCATTTGTGAGGATTCGACTACAGAAATCTCTGAGGTGTGTAGAGTCACCAGTTTGTTTTCATCAATCTCAGGTCACATCTTACCTGGACATGTAGTTCTAGTTATGGTTCCATTAATGGATTAAATAGAACTGCTAGAAAATTATTAGTTTTAGATAAGAATCCTTCAAAACATGAGTCAACCTCTTTTATATTAAGAATAGTTATCTCAGGCTAAAATTGTTTACAAAGAAATATTTCTGAATACTTAGAAATCTAATATCTTGAAATAGTTGAAACCGTATAATTGTGAAAAAACTATAAATAATAAATAAGAATACATAAAACATATAATTGTGTGAAAATTAGGTGTATTAAGAAAACTTAATTGAAACTATATTTGTTTACAAATGATTATAATTAGTTGCTTGAAACTTGAAAAAAAACTAACTTTGATAATTAATAATCCAACAAAGATTGACATACAGTAAAACTAACCAGCAAAACTTACACGGATTTCATAGCTTCCTTGTCTTCTACATTAATTCGTTGTTACCGTGATTTTTATATCTCCCCTATAACTCAAATCTGTAACATTGTGCCAGACTTTTGCAATCTTAGAATAAAATGATAGTTTGCAAGATCATTTTTCTTACAATATAAATAATATAGTAAGTTCGATTCTCACGGGCAATTTATCTTTTTGAGCATTGACTCTAACTAAATTTAGTACTAACTATTGAAAACTGATTCAGTATTAAAGTTATCACTTTTTAAGCTAATTTGAAACAAGACCAGAAGTCCTTGGCATTTAATGAAAAGCAATTTGACAAACCAAAAGTTAAAACTGAGTCCGTTACCTCATATTCCATACTAAAGTAAATGAATAATTTTGATTTGTGTTAGATGCTGATGTTGGAACTTATTTAAAATTCAGGTTTATGATTGCTAATTATCTGACCTTAGGTCAGTCAAAACTAAGCTTAATGAATATTGAATATGTTTTTGCTTTATAAAAAGAAACATTTTCACTATTGCTAATCAGATTAACTTGCAACAGCAAAGAATTTTAATGTTTGTCAATAATAATTTTGCTTAACTGATATAAATAGCCATAAAAAAAAGAAAATACCATTGAGCTTTACCTGAGAATATTTGAAAGATCTTATTAATTTCTATATTTGTTTATTTGGTGATATTTATTTATTTATTTTCGTGTTCAGGATTATTTTCCTTTTAAAACTTTCAACGCTTGGATATTTTTTAGAATATTTTTGCAAACAAGTATACTTTACATGTTTTTCCCCTAAAATTTCAAAGAAAAATATTGATTTTTTTCCATTGCTTTCAGTCCCATCAATGAGTTGTTTTGAATCACTTTCCAATCTGATACCAAATTATGAAAACATCAACTTGAAGAGATATCAAAGTAAAGAAAGGGGAAAAAATAAATGAAGAGGATATTAATTACCTATTGCATATTTCTTTGATGTAAAATTAAAAAGAATAAACTAAACTGTCAAAATATCAGATGCAACAATCATATAGCGCCTCACTTCTCCTCAATAACGACTTCTACGCAACGTGGTATGGAAATAATGAGGTACTGAAGTAACTGCGTGGACATAACTATCCATGAATATCCCAGGGTATTTATGAATGAATTATCTTTAATGGGTGTTACAAGAAATCATTCAGAGAGTTCTGCAACATATATCATATGTATTCGATGATGTTTTAATCTAGAAAGAATGAGGAAGAAGGGCAATGAAATATCTGAAAGCAGAAAATTTCCTGGAAGAGAACATGGTGCTGGTTTCACCATCCTGCTGCAACAAACGATCATTAGTGATAAAGATATCGAGCATCAAAGGGAGTAAATGATTTCCAACTAGCTCTGTGTATTTCCCGGTTTAATAGCGATGTTCTCTGATTCAAGTAAGGTGCTGTAATGGATACTGAGATATCAATAATTGTACCCTGGCGTTTCAGGACCAACACGGTGTTTACACCGGGTGGGTGGTTTAAAGTTAATCAACAGGTTCCCAGAGGCCTTTTACTCCAGACAACACCAGCTACTTTGTCGAAAAGGGGCAGGGTTATGTTCATTTCTCGTAGCCTGGGGCACCCATGAAGGAGAATGACGAAGGGTTCAAACATTTTTGTAAGTGACCATGCACGGGTCTCAAATCATGAATGACCTCACGACAAGTAAAAGATGACTCCATATTAAATCTGAGTTGGTGGGAAGCCGGATCAATCCATACCCAAGTTTAATGAAACTACAAAACCCCATTAATTGCAGTATTTACTGTACAGAGCGTTGACTGGTTGATTGAGTGTTACAAGCATTGATAAAGGATCTGCTTTGATGTATCGTCCCTTTTGCTGGCATAACGGTTATCATCTAAGAAAATGAACTCTGTGGTCTAAGTTCAAAACCTTGACAAGGGTGTTTAGTTTCACTCGTCGCTAATGCTTTTGGGATAATTGTAGGGTAGACTTCACTTCTAATCAGTCAACCAGTCTAGAAGCAGTAAAATTGGTTGGTTACAAACTCCAAGTAAAAATAGTCACATTCTGCATGTGGAGGAGGTATCACGTAGTTCCATTTTTATAAATGGGAATGAAGGAAAACATTCAGGGTAGTGCTGTCTTTAATGACGTTATAACCCAGTTTACATAAATTTGTGTCATTGTACCTATTGCATCCAAAATTATTTTATCATTTTGTTATTTGATATCTAAGATTTTATATATTATTCATTGTTTTCCATCCGTAAGAATCACGGTAGCAAGCCGCTTTTAATGCTCTGCTATAAGCAATAAGCCAGCAGGTAGAGGAATATCGCTTCTCAGAAATGTCATTTTTGCATGGAAGATATTGATCGAAGTTTCTACATCAGGTCAAGATAAGACTTAGCCTGCCGTTTCCTCAGCACTGTACGCAGTCTGTAATGTTGGTAGAATAAAACGGAAAAGTATTGACTCATAAACAAAATTTAGTAGTCACATATAACGTGGCCTAGGTTGCGTAAAAGTGAGCTCAGTTCTCTTTCTCTCATAAATATTTTAAGTTAGAATTATATTTGATTCGGTCGAAAGAAATTGTTTTTCAGATAAAATCAAATTTGAATTTTTGTGGTTTAAATCATAATTTTAAATTATCGGGCGATGAAAGTAAATGACTGAATTGGCAAAAGAGAGCCTTTCATAATCAGAGAGCATTAGAGTTATGTTTAATAAAATTTTCTTTTACTCTTCAGCTTTGATATTATTAGTCGTATGACACTATAAACTTGCGTGTCTCAAGGTCTACATATTTAGCTACAATAATGTACATGCGATCATCACTGTGTGAGTATATATACGAATAGGCCTGGTATATATGTGAGTGAGAGCGTATCAGAATGGATATATGTGAACATAGGAAGTGTTCATATATTTATGTACATGGATGAGTGTGTATAGTAGAATCAAAAGGATAGCTCAATATTTTAAGGAGGTTAGCAGATTTTAATAGATAATAGAGAGAGAACGAATTTTTGATGGGAAGGAAAGGATTAGTTTTTGATGCTAATAATAAACTTAAGTCTTCGACTTTAGTTTGATCAGAGGTCAGTAGACAAGGATATCACTTTTTTAGGTACTTTTCTTCTGAGAAGTCCAAGCTGATGATCAGTTTCTTTTTCGGAAGCCTGAACCCAATTTGTTCAAGATATCAATCATGAGGAGTTACGATCCAGATCAGAAAGAGTTCGACCCCATTGGAGTAAGCAACGGTGTGCTTCCAGGAATGAAAAGGTTATCAGTCAGCTATAAGACTCAGAGTGGAATAGAAAACTGCCTAGCACCCAAATTCTCAGAGCGAAGAATCACACACATACCCTGAGAAGAGAAGAGCTCATAAAGAAACGAGAAGTGGATTCTAGAAATCTTTTGTCGCTTTTTAAAAAGTATTTTAACATATTTAATTATACAACAGATACAGGTAATACACACTGATCCTAAACTATGCTGTCAACGAATTATACAATAATTCTTGGCAGGACAGACAGATACTACAACTAGTTAAAATTGTGGAATTAGCGCCCTTAGAAGATAATCACCTTGGTCTTTTATTTAGTAGTAAATTGACTATTTACAGACAAGACGTAAAACTTTTTTTTTATAGCTGAACATTCGGTCATCTTAAAATACATTTTAAACAAGTTACATTAAACTATTCAAATTAATGGTATATTTTCCAAGCCATGCAGAAGAAAACTTTATGGAATCACTCAATGTCAAGGGAAAAATATGGAATCCTTTTTCAAAATCAGAATTAATACTTAGTTGCTCCCTCTTTGTGCTTTTATGACAGCTTTAATTTTTTAGGCGTTGATTTCCCTAATTTCAAGTAATATAATAAATTATAGGACTTCTAACTTTCTCTAATAACATTTCTTACATTTTCTTTGGTAGATGAAACCTTTTCCTGGACCATCTTTAAAAATTTCTACCATAAATTTTCATTTGGATTTAGATCTGGATTGGTCGCTGACCACGTTATTCATTTTATGTGTCTGCCCAGAAGAAAAGTTTTAATTCCTTTTGCTATTTGAAAAGGCCTACAAGAACTAACTTTTGGATTTAGACCTATTTGCAAATCTAGGTTTCTGCTAATATCAGTTTTAGGTGCGCCTCGAGTGGTGTACTGGTTAGCAAGTTAGACTAACAAACTTTCACAAGTAAGTTCAAGCCTCACTGAGTGCCCCATTCATATGGCCCTGAGCTACATCTAAGCAAAAAGCTTAGTAAATTACAATTAATAGTATTTGTTGTAAAAATGCAAATTACAATGTCATTCAACAATTTTTCTTCAATATTGGGTTATTCCATATTTTCCTCTGCATAACTAGAAATGAATTTATAATAATGATTAAAATAATTCAATTTTGTTTGTTAAAGGAATATTTTATGATGACAGAATGATCCGCTATTAAATAAATAAATATTTTGTCTTATCTGCTATTTGTTTAATTACTGCTAAATAAAAAGTGAATATCCTCGAAGAGAAGAAACACTATAATTTCACGAGGAGTAATACAAAAAAAATCTCACTTTTCATTATGTATAAAGATAAGTAAAGAGGCATGAGTTTACATTTTTATTCAGGAGGTGCGCGTGGTGTAATGGTTATCGTCGTAGGAAATGAACACGGCGACACGAGTTCAAATCCTGGACGAGACTGATTGCATTTCACATAGCACTAATACCCTTGGGAAAGGTATGAATCCAGTTATTTATTATTATCCCTCCAGCTATGGGTAAATAGTAGGACAGACTGATTTCTTCATCCTTGGTGAGGCAACTAGTCTAGGAGAAGGAAAACTCTGAATTCAAACATGTTAAACTCCGCTTAAAAAAACTGACCGGAGCGGAGGGGTAGCGTAAATAGGATAAGTTTAGATTTTTATAACACAAAGCCAAAAGGGAAGAAGTTATTTATTAAGTATCCAGCTAACTAGTTGTAATGGCCTGTAAGATAGGTATATTAAGCACTGCATCACGATAAGACTGTAAATGCACTTCATGTAAACAACGAACTCTGTAAACGTTTGGCCCAAATTTTTCTTATTTTTATCAGATTTTACTAAAGGAAAACACTAATTCCCAAGCATTTTCCTAAATGCAATTGCCCAGTCGGCTGGGGCCGTAGAATACACCGACTGCTTCTCTACAAAGGGTTAAGACCCCCCCCCAACGAGTGTCCTGGATATGACACTAAACAATCTGATGACAACTGAATAAGAATTGTTTAAAATAGAACTGTTTTTCACAACTAAACTGTACTTACATTTAAACTGCGTGTTTATGCTAAACTGTATTATTTGAAATTGAACTGTTTTTGAAATTGAAACTGTACTTACACTAAACTGTATTGTCTTATATAACTCCTTGAATAGTTTAAAATAGAAATGTCTATGACAATTAAACTGTGTACTCATGCTAAACTGAATTGTTTGAAATGGTTATTCACATAAAAATGGATTTGGGGTTAAATAACCTACAAAGGTTGATATGCCATAAAACCCAACAAACCAAACGAAACCTAAATGCAAATCCCAAAGGCATTTTTCTTTTGCATAACCCAGAGGTATTTGGCAAGCTTGATATAAAAGTTATCGTTGTAGGAAATTAAACCTATGACCCAAGTTCAAATTCAGGGTGAGGCATTTTCCGTTTCTTTTCGCACTAATGCACTTGGGAAAGCCATGAATTCTTCTGTTCCCCCTTCAGCTGTGGGCAAATAGTGAGTTAGACTAGGTTCTTTAGTCTTGATTAGGCAACAGAGGGAAAGAAAATATTGAACTCAAACTATCTTTACTCAGCTTAAAAACTGATCTTGCGTCACATCCTGCCCATGGGGAAGGGTTTGAGTAAATACATACAAAACCTAAAGGAGTTATTCAACAAGACAGTGCAAAATTTATGATGATCAGCACGGAGACTAATGTGTCTAATTAAACGTTTATACTCACAACAATTCCCTAAAACTTTCTAATTCAATTCATATTCGACATTTATATCCTGTCAAATTTTTATCATTAAAATTGAACCTTCCAATTCAGAAACATTTATAAACCAAATTTTCGAAATGTCTTATTTTACAAATTCAGTTTTGTATTTCTTATACATGTGTGTGTGTGTGTGTGTGTGTGTGTTCCAGAAATACTAGACAAGCTTATTTAGAGTAACAAATGTTTATAATTAGATTACTGATTGGATTATTGAAATCCTTTTATGACACTCCTTATTTTCCTCAAATCTCACAAAGTGTTAATAACTTTTCCTTAATTTTCAGAAGTATTAAAGGATGGTATCTTACATATGAAAGTTCAGAAACATTTAATATAATGTTCTATAATACAATTATTTAATTAAAATTTTAATATTGTACATATTTTAAAACATCTATCTATCTATCTATCTATGCATATGAGTGGGTGTACGCATGCATGCGATAATATAATTCTATAATATATTATAACATTGTATACAAAAAGAAACATGTAATTTGTGTTCATATATCTATATATGATATTAATATCATATAATAAAGAATTTTTATATTGTACTTTTTATGTGCCTATACTATAAAATGTCATAATAAATATACATAATATGGGAATGACGTTATATACGGATACACATACACACATATATATAAGAATTATACGGATATGCTTCTTTGTTTCGGATCAACCAGATAATTTCAGCCTACGTGAATAGAAAACAAATGGGGGAAATGTAAAGGAAGTAATGAATTAAATTGATTTTGATTGAATGAATGAACTAGAACTGATATAAAACGAATGTTCATCGTAAGGTTAATTATGACATTGGATGATAATTTGAAAAGCACAAACGGGTAGGATTTTAAATGAGATTTACTAGAAGAAATCTGGGGATAAGAAAAATAGGTAATCACTGTAAAAAAAAAGAAATAAACACACACACGCTCATATATATATATATATATATATATATATATATATATATATATAGTGCTTATTTCTTTTTTATTACATTGATATATATATGCGTGTACAAGTAAAGAACCCAATTGAATTAGTGTTTGTATGAGTCTGCAGTTATATTAATAGATAATTGATAAATTACATGAATTAGTATATATATATATATATATATATACATCCAGTTAGTGTCCAAAGATGATGAGTTTGGGATATTCATATATAGAACATATGAGGAACTTCATATGATTTGACAGGAGCACTCGATGTAGGGTTATTAGTGTGTATATATATATATATATATATATATATATATATATATATATATATATATATATATATATAAAACTTACATACAGAGCGATAATGTTTGTAACGCAAAGGAAGAAAACTCGAAGAACAGTTACTGTGTCATCGTAAAATTATTGCCACGGGTTATTTCCCATCTCATTAGATGGCATACAGATTTTTTATGGAAAAACCAAAAAACATTTTTGTATATAAAAAAATATGCGGGAAATAAGTCATCGAAATAAATTTATAATTGCACGTTAATTGTACGTTGAGTTTTCGTCCATTATGTTCCTAACAAATATATATATATATATATATATATATATATATATCGGTTATAAAAAAAACATTACAGTACACATCTTCAAATAGCAAACCAAAACACATAAATAGAAATATAATTTGGTTCAATCTCCCTTACAATAAATGCGTAGCATCACATATTGGTTGGGATTTCCAAAATCTAATATACAAACACTTTCCCAATCATAGCCTCCTTGCTAAAATTTTCAATAGAAACAATATAAAGATCAGCTACAGTTGTACAAATAACATATCTCAAAAAGACCACCATCAAAAATTGAAACCCTCCACAGCAATTCCCACCACAACAAATAATGCAACTGTAGATGCCCCCAAGAAGGAAACTGCCAAGAAAAAGACGTTGTATACAGAGCCACTGTAAAACCAACAACTCGGTCAAACAATACATTGGTGCAACGGAGGGTACCATAAAACTAGGAATATATAACCACAATCTTTCCTTCGCCAACAGAAATTATTCCACTAACACTTTTTTATCAACATACTTCTGGCACCTAAAGCACACAAAAATTTTACCTACCATCACCTGGGAATTACGAAAATAAGCACCAACCTATAGCAAGACATAAAAAATGCCTTCTTTGCCACTATGAGAAATTAGAATTCATTATCCACCATCACAAAACATCCTGCGAAACAAAAAATCAGAAATTCTATCCAAATGCCGCCAGGAGAATAAACACCTACTCTCACATTTTGACCCAAACACATAACCCACCCACGAATTATACTTACGTTCCAGACTCAGCGTACATTTTCGTCTATCATACTTACACATCAAATCAAAAATTCATTTTCTTAATAATGAAATGATAATGATAATTTGCCCTTAAGTTAAAATCACCACTACACACACAATGACATAGTCAACGTAACAATTACCACATCCCCTTAATACAATTTATTCACCATTTTCCTTACGTACACACAACCATAGATTACAGTAGCATATACCTAATATAACATTGGAACAGCATAGACAGCTAATACAAATTATCAACGCAGTCCAACCCAAGACATATTCCAACATAAAATATTAATATTGAATAAAACTTCATGATACATTCCCATCTCACTCTTTCTTACGTTTTAGACCCAACATGCATTTTTCTGATGATATTTCGTTCCGAAGTTAAAACCTTGACTACACGCACGCGCGTGCGCACACACACACACACACACATACATCTTAATACATTATATTCCTTACGTACACATAATCATAGATTACAATAACATATACGTAAGATAACATTAACACAACATAAACAGCTAATACCATCTATTATTGCAATCTAACACAAAACAACATAAAATACTAATATTACATAATACCCCATAAAATATCTTACCTTTCAGACCTACTATATATTTTCGCCTATCATGCTTACAAATCAAAATATTATTTTTTCGTAATGCAATGATGATGATATTTCGGTCCTTAGTTAAAATCATCACCCCCGCCACACACACACACACACACAAATTCATAAAAAATCTATTCATTCGAATCTTGTCTACCAAGAACCTTTGCTGCACTTCGCCACAACTATATCCAGGTGACAACCTCAATCCTGCCGCAAGACGCATGTATCATCACACACACACACACACACACACACACACACACACACACACACACACACACACACACACAGTAACAATCTTCAATACAAATTTAACACACACATACACATACACACAAAAAAAAAAGAAAAAAGAGTCATACAAATCTCAATGTAAACATTTGCCTGACTGTATTTTTAGATTTTTTAGATTTCTCGCATATCTTTCTTTCTCATGATTGTCGTAATAAGACAGCATAAAACTTTGGGTCACAGATAAACTTCCATGCAATTAAATATGTATATATATATATATATATATATATATATATTATTATTATTATTATTATTATTATTATTATTATTATTATTATTATTATTATTATTTTATGTAAGCTCTATCACAGATATTGAGTTCTCTCCAAATTATACTGCATTCAGTCTACCACAAACCCACCAAGTGAGATAGAGACTGCCTTAAACTGTTATATATTGGAGGCGTTCATGAAATAATGGCTACCGTTGCAGAAAATAAACATGGTGGTCCGAGTTCAAATCCTCGACAAAGCTGTTTACATTTTACATTGTGCTAGTACCCTTGCGAAAGATCTGAATCCAACGATTCTCTTTCTACCTAAATAGTAGAGCTCACTGGCGCTTTAAACATGGTATGGCAACCGAACAAAGAGAAGGAAAACTCTAATTTCAAGTTTGAACGCTTAAAACTGACCTTGTTTCGCATCCTGTTCGTGCAGAGGAGTTGGGAAACACACGCCCACACACACACATGTGTTTGTGCGCGAGTGTGTGTGTGTGTGTGTGTGTGTGTGTGTGTGTGTGTGTTTGTGCGCGTAGTTAATAAATGATAATGAAATACAGATGATAATTAAAAAATGTCACATATCCCATTTGCCATATAGGGCTTATGACACCAGGTGAATTTTCAAGTGGAGTATAGCCGGTTTGAATGTTTTCCTTCTTGACTAATTTCCCAACCAAGGCTAAAAATCTATCCTGCCCTACCCTTGACCTATTACTGAAGGAAGAGCTAGTGGATCCTTACCCTTCCTGAGGCCTTAGTAAAAACTGAAACTCAAAATGAATCATCCAGGACTTGGACTCTAGTCGCTGATTCCAATGCTTACAGTAGCCATCTATCTATCTATCTATCTATCTATCTATCTATCTATCTATCAGGTCCAGTCGAGTGGGGCCGTAGAATACACGGACTGCTTTTCTGCAGACGTGTAAGATTCCTCCAACAAGTGTCCTGTTTATGACGCCAAACGATCTGATGATGAGGCTCCTTTAATGTTGGAGCTTAGGGGAATGCGGGGTACCCCTTTATTGCCATCGCTCCCAGGTCCACTCTGGCCCGGAATAGTAGCACCTGATAGGGTCCTATCCAGGGGTCAAATAGAAGAGTTTTACATTTAAACTGTATTTATGTTAAACTGACTTGTTTGAAATAAAACTGTTTTGACATTTAATTGTGTGTAAACAAAAAACTGTACTCATGCTAAGCTGAATAAATTGTTTATGTGTATAAAATAGATTTAGCATTAAATAACCTATAATGGTTGATATGTCATAAATCCAAACCAAAACAAATTGTATATATTCAATATATGTGTATACAGAGGATTTGGCATTTAATAACCTATAATGTTTGATATGCCATGAAACAAAACAAAATCAAATCATCTGTCTATATGGATAGATTAATGCGATCAAAACAAAAGTATCTACAAAATAGAATGCGAAAGGCATAAGATTAATCAATATTGAAATTAATTTGTATTAATTGAAATAAAATATTATTGGAACTGAATAAAAATGTTGAAAATGATATCGAAAGGCAACATTAAGATAAAGGAAATTAAATTCTACTATCAAACATATGTCGAACGAGTAAACACGAGAATTTGGAATCGATTCTTTACATTAAGATAATAATTTATACAATGGCTACTACACACAGATACACACAACGTAATCTTTTATATTTGATCCTAAATCTGGTGTAGTTGTACTGGTGTGCAGAAATCATGTTTCACTATCATTTTTTAAAAATTTTCTATGTGCTTAAGTACGATAAAATTCACCAAACCAACAAATGACCTGAAGTGCTGATAGTTTTTTTTTTTCGGTAAAGAGTATTTCATACAATAAAGAAAATCAAATAATAATAACGAAAGGAAGAAATATAAGGAAAAGAAGAAAAAGATAAATGAATGATATACTCGTTATAAAAGTTATTATGCCTTACCAATATCGTCGGTGGCTAACAGTACGAAATATTTGTAATCGGTGGTTTTAGCCTGGCTTTACCGTAAACATTAAGCTCGTTTTCATTGTTTAAGGGACCATCGATCTTCATGGGTTACCTAATGCCAAGGCCATCCTGAAACAAGAACTAATGATACTATTTAATACATACATTTCTCATGTGTCTTAGTCCGAAAGTGAAAGTAATAGTGTGACTGGACCTTGAATTCGCAGTCCTGCATAATAGCCATTGGACCAAGGAGACTCCTCATCCCCGTAAATAGCCACCCATCTTAGTGCAACACAAACTCAGATAAAGAAAATGGGACAGAATTATATAATTGCTCCAAAGTTATCAAAGGGGATGAGGTGCCAGCCTTTAAAACCAGCATTCAAAATCTGTTTTCTTTTAACAAGAATCAAGCACTACCAACTTGAATGGATGATATAAACGCAATGACTTTACTTCTTTTTTCTTTTTTCTTTTTTTGGTGGGGGGTATGGCATATCAACCTTTGTAGGTCATTTAATTCCAAATCCATTTTTTGTAAATAATCAGTTCTATTTAAAACAATTCGGTTTAGCATGAGTACACAGTTTAATTGTCAAAAACATTTCTATTTCAAACTATTCAGTTTATTCAAACAGTTATATATAACAATTCAGTTTAGTGCAAGTACAGTTTCAATGTCAAAAACAGTTCAATTTCAAACAACACATTTTAACATAAGCACGCAGTTCAAATGTAAGTAGAATTTAATTGTGAAAAACATTTCTATTTCTAGCTATTCAGTTTAGTCAAGCAGTTCTAATTCAGCTAATTCAGTTTAGTATAAGTACAGATTTTGTTTACACACAGTTACATGTCAAAACAGTTGTATGTTAAACAATTCAGTTTACTGTAAATACAGAGTCAATGTCAAAAACAGTTCTATTTGAAATAATTCAGTTTAGCATAAGCACGCAGTTTAAATGTAAGTACGGTTGAATTGTCAAAAAAATTTCTATTTCAAACTATTTAGTTTAATCAAACAATTCAGTTTAGCATAAGTATGACGTTAGTTCTATTTAACCCATAGATAGGGCCTTATCAGGTGATACCACGCCGGGCCAAAGTGGACCTGGGAGCAATGGCAATGAAGGGGTACTCTGTATTCCCCAAAGCGCCAGCATTACTGGGACCTTACCATCAGATTGTTTAGTGTCATATACAGGACATTCGTTCGGTGGGGTAGGTCTTACCCCTCTGCAGAGAAGCAGTTGGTATATTCTACAGCCCCTGGCAACTGGGCAAACGACTTTACCAAATTCTCTTTCATATAGTTACTTATGATGATTATCGTTTATCAAAGTCATAGTAGTTGAATCTCCAGTGAGGATCGAAATAAATAAACTAGTCAACCTATCAGCAAGAGAAGTTTTAAAAATGTCGTCAGCATTTAAATATGTGAGATAATAAAGAGAAAATATAGAAACAAAAATTTTAATGGACGAGATATTCCAGTCTAAATATATATTTCCTTGTCAAAACAGAAATAAAATATTTTCAAAAAGTTCATAATAAATATGCAAGTTAAAATAAAAGCTAAAAAGAACTACAAAAATTGTATTGATTGAATTCAATAGTTTGTCACGCTGACTAAAGTTATTTCATACTATGACGTTATGGAATTGCGTAAATTTTACATTTATATTAACGTTTTTCATGTAAATTGAGAATTTGTATTTTGGGGATAATTTTATATGATCTCAAATATACAAATGACAATAATACAAATAATTTTTAAACAAAGATATTTGATCCATAGATGGGACCTTAAAAGATACTACTAATCTGGATCAAAATGAACCTGGTATTAATGGAAGTGAAGGGGATCCACCATACTCCCTAGAGTTCCAAAATTTAGGTTTCCCCACCAGATGCAATTTACTGTCATACCAAGGACACCTAATTTCTTTGGTGGTTGTTCTTACCCCTCTGCAGAAAATGTGGTCAGCTTATTCTAAGTCCCGCCGAGGAGATTAGAAAACAATCAGGATTAGAGGAATATATATAGACAGAGATAGTGGGAGCGCCAGATTATAGGAATAAATAAATATCTATATATGCTCCCTACGTATTGAGCACTCTTGTGGGGAAATTTGCCGGCTTACACATAGGCTGAAATGCAATAGGTCTTCTTATGAATTGAGCTCTCGAGGTACGGGATAATTTACATGTAAAATGTTATTCATAAAAAATTCCTTCGCTTACTTTGAGAATGACGATGCCTCTGAGGTAACATATCCGAGTGACGTAAAGTCAGCCAAGTTTTGATCTTGGCTTGAATAATCTCGCGGGTCTAGCCATACTGAAGATTTGTGATACAACGGAACAATCTGTCAATGGATGGCAATATATATTGTGAGAAAGAAAAAGAGGGATTAGATATGTGTAAATTTATATATATATATACATATATATATATATATATATATATATATATATATATATATATATATATATATATATATATAGGGAGAGGGATAGTTTCGATATGTATGCAGATAGATAGATAGATAGATAGATAGATCATTTAAACAAACGTATATATAGAGAGAAAGAACGATTAGAGAACTATACAAAAATTAGCGAAAAATGCCAGTAATTTGAGACCTAGGAAAAAAAAAGAACGAATAAAAATACTGAAATTAAAGACAAACACCATAATAAAAATGGCAATGAATACTCTATAGAAAATATTTAAGCGGTAAAATGCTATTTTTGTCTTAGCGTTTGACTTACTGACCCCGAGTATATTCGCTTTCATTCATTGGAGAAAAATATAGAGCAAAGATGTTAGCTGTCTTTAATAAAATCAACACTGTTTTAATCATGATTTAAAGTATCATGTTGTTTTTTCCGGTCCGCAAAGAATACAAAATACGATTTTTCTGTCTTTTCGCCTGGTTGTGTGGATGTGAGTATTTTACCATCGCACATCCAGCAGATAGGGGTTCAATGGTTCTTAGATTACAAAGTACATTCATTTGATAAGTAAATAGTTTATGAGAAAATATACAAAGGTATAATCAAATGCTTTAGGCTTCCATTGACAAATAACTTTTACCGGCTGACGGTACAGTTTGTGCTACGTAAGAGATAAGATTTTCGTCGCAGCTGGTTATAATGACATTGAAACGATTCCTTAGCACTTTCGGTGATCTGGTGAAAAATAAGAGTTACAGTATTTGTTAAGAGGAATAAAATAAGACCTGCTTGTCCACAATCAGACTGACACGAAGATACAGACAAATGTCAATGAAAATTCTTATAAGTAGTTAATTTTTCTAACAATTTACACTAAACAGTTACAACAGGTAATTTTTCTTTTAGGCCCTCGAAAACTTCTAATCATCAGAATGTCGATCATGCCTTCAATTATCAAAGCGCTGGAAACGATCACAAAGATCCTTGTCACCTAATGGAATGAGTATTATGTAAGTCTTTGTGGGTATAAGAAGAAAATTGGAGAATTGCGTAGAACAGATACGAGGTGCCTTCAATAAGTTTCCAGACTTTTTTGTACAGCTATTTAAAATTGTCGTAGACTCTTGAAAATACACTATGTTATTGCTATACATCTTATGAGATGACTGACCAATTGTTATGATCTCAGGTTTAAAGGAACAGCTACAGCAGCAATTGGAATACACCCTACTAAAACCTGATTGTCACAGCTGGTGAATTTCAAAAATGCGATCTGGATGTGAGGACACTTTAGAAGAACGATAGGCTATGAAATTCTGTTTTAAACTTGGAAAAAATGCCACAGAAACCTATGGAATGCTTCAGACTGCTTTTCAACCATCTTGCATGAATCGGGCATCAGTTTTTGAGTGGCATAAGAGATTCAAGGAAGGCAGGGCGTCTGTGAAGGATGATGAGAGGTTTGGGAGGAGTAAGGAAATCAATAGACCAGAGTTGATTGGCCAAATAAAGAATTTCATAGATAAGGACCATCGTGTGTCTATAGAGACAATAAGTGCACAGTTTGATGTCAATGTGGGAACTGTACATACAATTATTCGCGAGGAACTGAAGATGCGGAAATTTGCGTGAAGTTTGTCCCAAGGGTGCTCAGAGAAGATCTGAAAGAAAGACGTTGTCATGACAGCAGAGAGATGGTCGAGCTGATCAATTCAGATCCCGCAGTTCTTGATGCTCTGGTGACCTGCGATGAAAGCTGGCTCTACTGCTATGACCCAGAGACCAAGAAACAGAGTTCCCAGTGGAAGCATGCTGGCTCCCCCAAACCCAAGAAGGCCAGATAGTGCAAATCCACCCACAAACTTTTGATGAGCCCTTTTTTTGACAGAACTGGCATGATCTACATGCACTGGGTCCCCACTGGACAGACAGACAGAAAAAAGGAATACTATGTTGAGGTTTTAAGGGAGTTCAGGAAGAGATTACGTCGGAAGAGGCCAGCAATCTTCAAATCGGGTCAGCGGCATTTCCACCAGGACAATCCACCAGTCTACAACTCCATCCTTGTCACAGACTATTTGACCAAGACGGGCATTAAGACAGTTCGTCACCCTCCCTATAGTCCAAACTTTGCTCCCTGTGACTTTTGCTTATTCCCTAAGCTCAAGGAAAAACTTAGAGGCAGTCGTTATGAGACAATTGAGGAGATGAAAGAGGCTGTGAACGGTACAACAAGTGCATTGCAGCCGGAGGAGATTACTTCGAAGGGGACTAGAGTTTCATGCGTGCACTATCAATAAAAGTGCCCATACGAAAAAAATCCACTTATAAAACCCTCAGCAAAATCTACGATGGGTGAAAATGGTAATCTATTAAGAATAGTGTAAAAGACTACTGTTTAATTTCGTAGTGTAATTGCATAAATTTGAAATTCGAAAAAATGAAATAAAATATTATGAGACTTCGATATTCAAAGTGAACACTGTATCGGAGCCAGGAGCATGGGTCAAGTCATTATAAACAAAGAAACACGGAAAATTACGCTAACCTTGCAAGAATACTAAATTGTTTGGTTTATGAACAGTAGGATTTAATGGCAAGCTTCCAAATAGATTGGGAGAACTGTATATTCATTGAAGAAAATGAACAAGACGTCAATATTATTAAATCAACAAGAATATTTAGAAAATTTTGGATTATTAAGATTTGTTGTTGTTTGGTCTCGAGCAAAAGCCAACCCACCAGATTTGAGGTCGTTTTCAAAGTAGTGAGACTTTTTTTTACGACTGAAAATTCAACCAATCTATGTTGACCTTGAACACATGTGAACACACTCAGTTCATGATTGCCTCACGTTCAGCTGAGTAATCTCGGATTGTTATATTAGTCAGGAATATGAACACATGATCAAATTCTCTGTCAGACTATAGAACAATGAGACGGAAACATTTAACAAGTTAAGACAGGATTAAGGAAATGTTTTTCTATCCTGAGGAATTTCAAAAAAAATCTTTTTACAAGATATGTTTGATAAACAAGAGACTGTAGAAGATGAAACTCTTTCTGGCGGTCCAGTCCCCTCATAAACAGGGGAAAACGCAACTCAAGACTCTCATCAGATTGATGTTTAACGTTCAGAACGATTGGTTATGAATCAACAAAACTGCCAGTTCGAAAAATCAAAATATATGAGTTATTGTTTTCTAGACTCTCTGTGAATGAGTTTTTGATTGACAAGAATACCTCTGTTGTACCACGGCCCCTTACTCTCTTAATCTAAATCCTTATGAATATTTTCTGTTCTCTATAGTCAAAACCTAGTACTGTGGTCACCATTTATGAATTGTTAAGAAATCTGCTTGGTTTTACGGCTTATCAAACATTGAGAGTTATTCAATGCCAAATATATTGAATATATATGATTTGTAAACGAATAGGTAATATTTTAAAGAAGACAAACCTGAAATGGTTGCACACAGTTAAGTGGTTAAACAATTCTATTTCACCCATAGATGGGATCTTAACAGGTACTACCAATCTGGCTCCAAGTGGATTTGTGAGTAATGGCAATGAAGGTGTACTCCTAATTCCCGAAAGCTCCAGGATTCAAGCATCATTATCCTATTTACCAACCCCTCCGCTCGGGCAGGATATGACACATGGTCAATTTTTAAGCGGAGTTTAACAGGTTTTAATTCAGAGTTTTCCTTCTCCTAGACTAGTTGCCTAACCAAAGCTGAAGAACCTAGTCTGTCCTACTATTTACCCATAGCTGGAGGGAGAATAATTTGATTCATACCTTTCCCAAGGGTATTAGTGCTATGTGAAATGCAGTCAGTCTCGTCCGGGATTTGAACTCGTGTCGCTGTGTTCATTTCCTGCGACGATAACATTTCCTACGACGATAACAATTACACCACGGGCATCTCCTTCAAGCATCACTATCAGAAAGTTTAATGTCATACACAGGACACTCACTGTGAGCGGGGTCTTAGCCGTCTGCAGGGATGCAGTCGGCGTATTCAATAGCAACAGGTCATGATGAACTAACAGAGGAAAGTGTCAGTTAGTGACTTTCGGCATTGTTTACAGAAAGAGGAGTTGTGTGTGACTTTCCAAAGGAACTATTTTGGAGGAGATGAAGTTGATTTTAACGGAGTAAATAACATTGTGAACGCAATCCTTCACATTACTCTATTGACTAACTTAGTATTACTCGTAAGAAAACTTTAAGGATACAAAATGATTGCAAAGAAGGAAATATAATTTTACTCCTTGCAAGTTTTTAACACTTAGTCAAACTGATGGGTTTTCACTGGACTCTGAGTGGCAGCGAGTCTCATAGGGTCTACAGGACTCTTCTAAGTATCCAAGCCAATTTTTAGTAATTTGATCTGGATAGCTTCAATTCTTTCTCTAATCTCCGATTGATTGAGTCTCTTTTACCGATTCTTGGAAATGGCTCCATGGGCTCCAACAAGGATTGGTATCACTGTCACTTTCATGTTCCTTATTTTTATTAGTTATCTGATAAGGTATTCGTCCAGCTTTTCACCTTCTTTTACTTTCACTTTGTTGTATGCTGTCATAGAAAAAATTACTAGTTGATGAGATTTTTCTTCTTGTTGATTAAAAATAGGTCTGGTCTTTTGGCCTAGATTATGTGAGTCTGTTTCTATCAAAAATGATCATTTGTATTAATAGTTGTTGTATTTTGTTCTTAGAATGCTGTGCAAAGAAATTCCCGCTCAGTGTATGTACCTTTTGTCTCTGCGTGTCTGCACACGAATACTATATCAGATAATACTTTCTACTTTGCTCAAATAACTGTACAGCAACTCTTGCCCTACGATTTTATGCTGAGAAACTTTCGCCAACTTAGAAGTCTCACATTTTCTCATTTAATAGTGCTTAGCATTAACAAACAGGTAATAAAAAGCAGCGATCTGAAAACACTTGTTATAAATCACCGTGGCTGAACTTCTTTACTTCTCGACGAGTTACAGAAAAAAAGATTCTTTCTTATATACTTATAATGTACAACGCTGTTTATCATAAATCAACGAAAAGTATTTAGTCAATGATTTTCTACTTCACATTATCCTTTTTGGCATAAATCTCAATGAAATTTCTACCTTGTGTTAGATTTTGTTTTAAAAAGAGAACTTTCTTTTTTATCTTTTAATTCTATTCATTACTAACCAGAACGTGTTACATAAATAAACTACAACTACTACTTACTTCCTTGGACATCTACAGTTTTTACTATCTGCTCACATAAAAAGATCTTTGCACAGAACATATACTATATTGATACAATATATATATACCGATCGAATTCTGATAAAAAATTCATTCGATAATTCCCCAAAATGCCCTTTTAAGTTCTTTTTTTTTACCATTTTTAAAAATTATCCAACTAAATCTTAAAACTGTTTCACTATAGCTATTTCGGATCTAATTAGACAATTTGTTTTAAAGATATAAAACTCTATGAGCAAAAAAATTCAATTGGTTTGTAAACTTAATAAATTTCCACTTTGAAGAAATATTTTGAAAAATGTCTACCAAAATAAGAAATTCCATCAATTATTTTGAAAGTTTCAGTGGGGTCTATTTTTTGTTTATTAATTATCGCTAGGTCTGCTATTCTGGCTAGGATTAAGTGATATGTTTGTATTTCAAAATCCCAGATTTCTTTTTTATATCAGTTAACACAAGGTCTGCTCTTATGGCCGGTTTTTGGTGATTTGTTTGTATCTCAAAATCCCGGATGAATTCTGGTCTGTGTTACACCATTTGGTAGTATAGTTAAATTTCAATTATTTGCAGAATTCCTAGTGAATCACCTTCCCCACTCAGTTGTATCTAGTCTTATACTCCTTTTGCGCTAGTTTGCTTCATTCGGTTATTATGTGATTTATTGTTTCGTCTTTGTTACCACATAATCTACGCTTGCTATTCTGTTGAATTTTATCCATTTGACATTATCATTATTATTATTATTATTATTACTCCTCTAGAGTTTTTCACATCAGTGTTAGCTGATGGTTTTTCACTGGAGTTTGAGTGACAGCATGTCTCCTCAAGTCTCCAGGACTCGTCTCAGTATTTTGGCCGTCCCCAGCAATGCTGTCGTTTGGATAGTCTCTACCCGTCCGCCAACTCCCAAGTCCTCAGGCCTTTCAATAATCCTTTAGTTACTGTACCTAATGCACCAATCACAATTGGCACAATCGTTACTTCCATGTTCTACAGTTTTTTCAATTCTCTAGCAAGGTCGAGGTACTTATCCTTCTTTTCGCTTTCCTTCAGATTTATTCTGTGGTCCGCCGGTATTATTATTATTATTTCACTCCTTGAATGTTTTTCCCACTAGTTTGAACTAGTAGTATTTGGTCTCCAGAAAATCCTTAGAATTTGAGCCGATCTAAAAAAAATAATGTGGTCTGTAAAGAGCCGATTCTATCTTTGATTTCGTATTCCTTTCGTATTTTTTCGAAGCCCTTAGGAAACTTTCCAAGCTCACCAACTACAATTTATAGCACCATCACCTTCATGTTCCACAGTTTTTTCATCTTTCGATCAAGGTCCAAGTATTTGTCAATCTTTTTGTTTTCTTCTCTTTTCACTCGGAAACAGCAAATCCATTAAATAAGATGTTCTTTATTTATTTAATTAATGCTTGATTTGGTCTTTTAGCCTCTACTGAGTAATCTGTTTGTGTCTTAAACTTCGAAAGAAATGTATGCATCCCGTTTTCTGGGATATATTCTGTTTTTGTATGTACCTTTTTCCATGGTTTTTGTACCCATTCTTCAATTAGTAACTTTTTGTATTTCCTTGTGTAGTATTATTATACACTTTAAGATTCTTTAAAAGATTATCTTTGATATCTTCAGTTATTTTTCCCGCTTGTTTTCTTTTGGATTTTTGGTGTTCCTTTTTCGTTTGAGAATATCGTAAGTATTGTTCTAGTTTATTCTGCCTTTACCGGTTGAATCTATTGGATCAAGATTGCCGAGATTCTTCATAAAATATTTGCGATTAATTTCCGTGTGAAATTTCATAATACTTTTTGCATTTTAGATGCTGAGTAATTGGAAGATGTCAATAACTTGAAATGATAAAGATAGCTTTTGTCATATAGATGTAAAAAATTCATATGCATTTTTTAAAAGATTTGCAAAACAAAAAGGTTACTTTTTCAGATTTTTTCTCTCTTTCTCTGTCTGAAATATTAGTCAGGTTGAGGGTGTTGTATCTGTGACTTAAAATTAAGTTATAACCCCCTACATATCTTATTAAACGCAGCATATAGTATATGTAACTGTGAAAATGTAATTAAATATACTACAAAAATTTTAAATTATTATCATTTCATTGTTCGGAGCAACTCTGTCCACTGTATTTGCATATATAAGTAAGTAAAGTTAGCGACCATAGTCGAGGGTGACCTGAAGGCTCCCTTTTCGATAGCTACTACACCAAGGTGTAGGGGAGGGCGCTACTCCATTCCCAGGATTGCTCCACTTTACCATTGAACCGTACCTTATAATGCTGAGTGTTAAGCAAGGTGGTATCAAGTACCATTTTTAAAGTCTTTGGTATGACTCGACCTGGGATTGAACCCAGGTCTCCCGGGCCATTGGCGAACACTCTAACCGCTGGGCCAAAAAACTATATATATATATATATATATATGTGTGTGTGTGTGTGTGTGTGACTTGACTGAAACAGAAAGAACACTCATATATCTTAACTAAGAAACCATTTTATTGTCAAATTATTCAACAGCAGTTCACATCTTGATTTCTTCCTCGGTGTACACGGGTACTTCAACTATCATATATATAGATGAAATGTATAAAAAAATATTGTGATTGAAGCTATATTTATTTAGACGTACATGAAGGATGTATAAGAAATCAATTTTTTTTAAAATAGTGTACTTAACAATCAATACACTTATCCCAGAAGATTTTTCTATTAATCGATTCACTTCTGAAACTTCTTTTTTGATATGTTATGAAACTGCATTTTTTTTATGTCCTCAAATCGTAGCATTCAGATTAATTTTCTGTTTAGATTATTAAGCAAAAGTTACAAGTCTAGATCTGGTGGGCATGAAAAGTGCTGTACTCGCCCAATCCTCCTTATTAAATGATATAGACCACAGACACAAACTCGTCTAAACAAGATGTAGACTGCAGCATGGAAGTTTAAAAATTATCATTTTATTATGTAAGTAGCTCCAGCTGAGTGCTCTCCTTCATTTATATTTTACATTAAATTTTTTTGGAAAAGTTTCTGTCATGAAAATTTTGATTACGTCTCGTATATATCTAGGAATGGTCACAAAAGGAATGTGGCGAATTGTACCCAAGGAGTTGGCACCGTTTACTGTCGCAACATTTCAGGGAAATTTTAAGCGATGGGTCTCTTCATGTCCAAGAAAACTGTCAACATCACCTTCTTTGCAGACAGCTACGCCTGGACTTTTTACTTTACCGGAAAGTATATGTTTCTACTCATGGACTGTCTTTTCAAGTCAGGCTCATTTGTAAATATTTTTTAATAAAAACATGCCTCAACGTACATATGACTTATTCCTCTGTAAATTTCACTTGATTTGCTCCTCTCAGCTAGCGATGATTTTATCACAGAACTCTGTTTAAGTCTAGAGCTCTCTGTTAGATTCGCTGCCATTTTAAATAGCCTCAGAAGAAATATTTTTTATGAAAATAATTTTTAATAAGCTAATTCTAAACAATGCAGAGTTTACATTTAAGGAAAAATAATCTTTAAAAAGTTATTTTGCTTTTTTAAAGAAATTCCCGTTATTTATTGAATATCCTTCGCATATATATATATAGAGAGAAAGAGAGAGACAGAGAGAGACAGAGAGAGTGGGAGAGGGGGAATTAATGACACTTGTGAATGTGCCATCACAACTGTGATAACAGAACTTGTCATACACGACATCTGTAAATTAAACGCGATAGTTTTATCGCCAATCAACTAAGATGAAAAAAGAACTAACGGGTCCAATCCTTTTGTAATTTCATGCTATGAAGTCAAAGATATCTCTCTGTTCGGTTGCTACTGATGCTTACGTGCGTCTAATAACAGATCAAAGGACCAATTGATTTGATAAGTTCAGCTGTCGCTTGACACACTCCAATCGAGTGTACATTTCATGTTTCATTAGTCGGTCAATGAGTGCAAAGTGTATACTTCCAGGCTATTATCACGCGAAGAAAGACTTACTAATGTCACTATTACTACTGCCTATTAATTGTGACTGTCACTTTTGGCATTAAAGAACTATTCAAAATTATATACATTATTAAAAATATGTGTTTATATTCAGAAAAGGTTGGTAACTTTATTCAAATTGTATGAATGTAAATGGAAAGTAAGTTAGTCGATCATAGTTGAAAGCGAACTGAAGGCTCCCTTTTAATAGTTGCCGCCCTGAAGCATAGGGGGCGCTACTCTTTTCCTCCGGATTGCTCCACTTACCTTTGGTCCGAACCTTATTATGGTAAGTGTTAAGCAAGAAGCCATCAAATAATATTTTTTGAGTCTTTGGTTTGACTCGACCTGAGATTAAACCCGATCTACCGGACCATTGTCTAATATTCTAACCATTAGTCCAATGGGCCGGTATTAAATAAATATATATATATATATATATATATATATATATATATATATATAAATAATTAGTACTTTTACAGAATATTTGACTCAAAACATAAGTAAGACTTTAAAGATTTTTTTTTTAATGTTTGAGAGTTGAATATTTCGAAAATCATTTTTCTTGGTCATTGTGACGTGATATGCTACCGAGAGAGGGAAAGGGAGTTTGATTCCCCTACCCTTATGTGTTTGAATCAACAGTCACAAAGACTGACGGCTAAAACGGTCGGAAAATGAAGGTCAAAGCTACCCGCATTCCATGATCTGTAATCTGTTGGACAAAGAAAGAAATCTAGGTCACTCTAGTATCATAACCGGATGGAATGGTGGGAGAAGGAAAAAGTAAATGATTGGCTCATAGACCAAACGCCATCTTTTTCGTTAGCGGAAATTTGGAAAAGAAAGTTTAGTTCTGGACAGACATTGGCGAAAGATAGACGCCAATTTAGCCAACTCCGGGGAATCTCCCGTAAAAAGAGTAGAACAGAATCTTTGGACTGAAGTCAGCGTTAGAAAGACGTGCTAACATTCAGTCAGATTCTGGGGATGTCACTCGCCCGTAAAAGAAAGGAGCCGGAAAATTAAGCCTTGACAAAGATAAATACAACTTAAACTGTTTTTCCTTCTACCCTTCCTAAATATTGGAATTATATGTATTCAAAAAAGAAAGAGAGAAACTGAAAGGATTCTGTTTCATCAACAGTAAATTAGCGAATAAACTTTCTTATATGCTTCAGCCCGGCGACTTTAGCATTTTCTCTAGTAAAAGAAAAAAGAAAGAAAGAAAAAGGAGAAAGAAGAAAAGGACTGTTGAGAGACATTTATGTTTGATACTGCCTGCTGGCTTGACATGGCCGGTATTTTTAAAAGAAAAGAGAAAAGAAAAAGGAACTGTTTCCTAAATCTCATCATTATTTGTTTGGTCGTCGCCTATTAAAACTTTGATATATTTTAAATGCACCCTTGTGTTGAAATCTTTTGGTTGTGTTATTTATCAATCGAGTCGCCTTCTTTTGCACATATCTGTTTCAGCTTCGTATCACTTTCATTAATTCTCGCTAAATGTCTTATTCACCTTAAAACATTACAAGGGAATTTGGGAAATTTGACTACAGTTAATATTTTCTAACTTTGAAGTCCATGTTGTCCGTTATCTGAGGGTGTAGGAAAACGAAGGACTTGGTGGGGTATGTTAAAGTGAATTGGAAACCCCCTTTTCCAACGTCGGAGATCAGTCTAGCACCAAATTAACCCCCAAATTTATTTGCCAGTTTACGATATGCCAGAAATAAGAGTCTTGACTAGGACTTATTTTTGCGGAGGGTCAAGTGCCAGACTGCCCTCGACGTCACATGCACATAAAATGAACTCTCGTCGTGGGATAATTATTTATGCAGCGTCACAGTCATACTTTTTTGCAAGATTGATTGTAGTATCTTAGATGAATTCGATCTGTTGTTTACAAAACTTTAGAAGAGATCAATTTTCCTTCCTTGCCTTCTGGTGGGCTCATGTCTGCCAACACGAGAGGAAAAATAAATTATTTCTTAAATTAAAAAAAATTATTCCAAACTGAGAACTTTTTTGTGTAAAATTTCGAAATCTTCTGTGAAATCTCATATTGCTTTACTAACAGCATATAAATATTTATTTTTGCAAAAACGTATATTTCTTTAAAACATATGCCTTTGCTTGAAAAATATATCTGCGTTTCGGCATATGTTTAGAGTAAGGTTATATATTTTAAAATTAAGTAATTTGTGGTTTGAATAAATATATTTAAAATATGAATAACGTTCAATGATTGTTGTGGAAGTTGGTAGTAATTGTATTTTATAGAAAAATAGAGTGTATATTACTTTCTTTAATTTGTAAAGCTAAAAGAGCTTTATTTTATTATCATATAAATATAATTTATTTTCGGTTTTATTTGTACCAGATGTAACCGGTGGTTTTCAGTGAAGTCTAAGTGGTAGCAAGCTTCTCAGGTCTTTTCTAATTACTCAAACTCGTCTCCGCAGTCCATAAATCTGGATGGCCTCAATTCTTCCTCTGATCTCCAATTTCTCGAGTCCCTTTTCCCGGCTTTTAGGGATTGTTTCAGGATCTACTAGTCCGATTGGTTTCACTGTCATCTCCGTGTTCATTTTTTTCCGGCTTTACGGTAAAGTCTGAGTATTTCTTCCCTTTTTCAGTTTCATTAATTTTCACCTGTGAACTAATGGAACGGCAAAGTCTACTAATAAACAAGTTCTTTTTTATTAAATAACACATGGTTTTCCGGGCGGGAGTCTATGATTTGTTTGCATCTTGAAACCTAACAGGATTTTGTATGACTCATTTTCCAAGACGGGTGTTGTTTTGAACATTTAACATTTGTTAATGTGGTCAGAATTTAGTCACTTGCACAGTTTCCTGTATATAGATATTCCCAAATCAGTTGTGTCTATTTTTGCTTTCCTTCTGTGCCAGTTTTTAGCATTTTCTTGTGATTGACTGTTTCATCTCACTCTTCATGTAAGTAAAACTATTATATTGTGTTCAATCTATTTAGTTTTTGAATTATTAGGTCTTATGGTGTTATTGTTCTGGGATGCAATTAGGTAAGATTTGTTGTAGTTATGGTGGCGCTTGGCTTCCTTATGTTGTGGGTTTTACAATTTTTTGGTTCAGATCCTTTGCGGCGTTATTTTAGCACTAAGTATTAGTCCATATAGTTGAAGAATTTCAAGATCTGTCAATCATCATTTCTCTATCCTAATTCTCGCTAAGTCTTCAAGTATTTCGTTTATTGTGAAAATGATGGCAGATAACTATTATATGTCCATCAACACTCAGTAGCTTGTTTGAGTGGGGTTGCTCTAAAAAGAGCTGTATAGTACTTGTTGGTTGTCCACTCTAATACATTTTTCTTTTCTCTTTATTTATTTCTTTTCTATTCGTTTCGTTTTTTAACCTTCTGAGGTGCGGTATTATATTGAAAATCAGATAGACGGCAGAGGAAACTCTTGTTTGTATTCTTGAGATTAGAACAGCCAACATTTACGGAATCATGACTGAGTCTCATATGTAGGATATCAAAGGAGTAACTTCTGAGCCTCACTCTCAAATCTGTAATTTGAGCTCTAAGCTCATTTGTAACAAATTGACATTTTAATGGGTTGTATACTGTGACCTTACCATCGAGAAAAAATTGTGGAGGATATAGTATTCAGTATTGGTAACGATAGGATAGTTTGTTCAGGTTCATAGTGGCAAATCCATGTTTATATCAGAAATTATTTTGGTGAGGATAATTTTATCGATTGTTCTAATATTATTAAGTTTTAACTTAGTTAAAATCTTCTTTTATTACTTTCGGCAAAGTCATTTGAAGGATGCACAACTTCTTGATTTTTCAAATTAATACTTAGGTCTTATGTCTTCATCTCCATTGTTATAGTCATAAGGTTTCGGCCGATGCGTCCTTCGGCCTTCTTCAGGTGTTTTATGTTGAACTCCGGAACCCACAGGACTTCAAACCAAAATCTTTATTAATCTTTTTTATCAGACAAATAATACTTAACTCGTTGAATTATTTTCTTCCGTTTCTTCCGTTTTTTAGACAGTGGGAAGGGAAAGAAAAAGCAGACATTTTTACTCTTTGCACATTTTTTTTTAATTCACTGAATTTTTTCTGGGTTATTGCGATCAAATGAATTAATCTTAAAATTGGGTAGTCCCTGTGAATTCGTAGATTGTAACCTCGAAGTAAGCGAGTTCGAACTCCAGTAGCGCTATTATGTTCCCTTTAAGATAAATACCCTAGGAAAAGGAATGACTACCCTTATCCCTGCCAGGGTTAATTAGTTTTACTGCTGTTTTTCTCCAAGGATGGCTTTGGAATTAAATGATACACGAAGTTTGATATTCCATTAAACAAAAAAAGAAACCAAACGTTGAGAGCGAGTTTGATATCCATTTACGCTATTACGTTCAGGTTCGGACAAATACTTTTCGAAAAAGTATGAAGCCTCTTATTCCACCCAACTATGGGTTAAATCGTACCATTATTCTTCAATGAGGATGGCTTAGACATTAAATAAACCACAAAGGTTGATATGCCACATAAAAGAAACCAAAACCATTCTGACGCAAACGTGATCTTATCTGTGACATTTTATACCACTTTGGTGGAATGGGGATCAGTTTTAATAGCTAAAGCATAATTTGGATTTTAATTTAAGGCTTTTAATGACTACTCACCTTGTTTTAAGGTGTGGAACTAATTTAAGCCTATTTCAGACTTAAATTATTTAAATGCATCAGTTAATACGTAAGTACGTTACGTTCGTTTTTCTATTCACGATTTCCAAAGTAAAACAACTAAATAAACGAAAAGCGAGATTTTCTTAACTGGAACTCTCTTTCATCTGCCCATCGTGGTCTTTTTACGTCTTCTAATAGTTGTTGAGTGAAAATGTTTTCGTGCCTATGGCGTCATAGCACTATTTACAAGAGGAGTGTTTCACTGCAGAGGAATTTCTCGGAAGACATTGAAAACTTTTAGCACTCATCGACTTCCGTGATGACTTAGAATACACCATCTCACTACTTAGGCAGAGCTGCTAAAACTGCTAACCTTACATAATACCGTAATTACAGTCAAATAGGTGGAATAAGACTAAGAAGAGGATATTGCTCCAATCTCCATAGTGGGAAGGACCTATTTGCCTGCTTTGAAAAATCACTCTTTTACTCATTAACCTAAGACTGATCACCAACTTTCACTGATAAGAGATAAATTATTTTTGTTACTATAATTTTTATTGTGATTGATGAGGAGTATGCAGTTCAGAATAGTATTTCTGTTAGTTTTTGCAAGCTCTCCTCAATTCTCCAAAATTCCAGCCAGGAAATGTATTTGCTATTTCATGTATATATTTTGCTGCTCATTTTTGCTCGCAGTTTCTCATGTTTCTTTAACCCTCTAAAAGAATTCAATAATTTTTAAAAGATATAATCTTATTTTTAGTTGGACTGAGAAACTGAGAACTATTCTACATCTCCTTCTCTTTCTTTCTCTCTCTCTGTATATATATATATCGTGTGAGATTCATATATATATATATATATATATATCGTGTTAAAAAATCTTGCACATAACAAATACCTCACACCATTAATACGGTTCATTGATCTCTTTTTCTCATATTTCTCATAGTGCTGCCGGGCATGTCTGGACTACTGTCCTACGCCAGGCTCCCACATTAAAAAGGCCTTGTGCTACACATTGGTATGGTAGAATGCCAAACAAATAACTGTAAACAAATACGATTAATAGTTATTTACATTAGTTGGCGAACCAAACTCTGTACCGTGTGGAATAAAAACCTCTTATTTTACATGTGTCGACCTTACTTATTTCACGATACATTACAATTTCTCTTCCCTCCCAATGTGTTGTTTTCTTTTTATGAAGGCTTCTTTATTTATTTTCTTCCTTTTGCACATATGATCTGAAATCGTTTCAGTCCACCGATGCTCATCTATTCTGAATACACATCTTCATATTTATATAGTATTTATTTTCTATTTATTTTAACTTTCCTTTTCTGAAACACATTCTATTTCTCTCAGTTTTTCGATTAATTTTTCCTTCTATTCATTTTTATTATGTTTTCTTCTTTCTTCTGTTCATCTTAGTGATTTGAAAAACGGCTGTAAGTCAAGCAATTCTTATGCGTTCTTTATTCACAAACACAACCAATGCCACTATTTTCAAAGTATTGACAAACAAATGGGGCAACCAATACGTAAATACCAGTGTCATATATATCTAGAAAAATGCAAGTTTATCTATATTCAGTGGAGTTCAAATTTTCTGATGTTCACTTTTCGTTCAATATTTTATTTCATTCAATTCCGAATGAATAATTTTAAAATAGTTTAAAGGGTGAATCCCTGTTGCGCAGTGGATAACGTGCTGGACTGTGACATTGAAGTAAGCAAGTTAGAACTCTACTGTTTTTCTACATAGATAGCTTTGGTAGTAAACATCCCACAAAGATTGTTATGCCATTAAACAAAGACACCATGCCAAAACAAATGAATAGAAGTTTTGGTCGCCTAAGTATTCATAACTGAATTTCAAACTTACTGACATTATTATCATCTTATAATCAACAATCCTGTAGACATGAGTTTAGAGGGACTCCCAGTGGCCACGTGGTTGACGTGCTGGTCTGCGATACCGTCGTAAGCAAGTTCGATATCCAGTCACGTTAATGCGTTCACTTTCGGACTAATACCGTTAGGAAAAGTAAGAACCCCATTCTCTCACCTAACCAAGACTTAAATACTGCCCCTGTTGCTCTTCTCCAAGAATAGCTTTAGTATTAAATAACCCACGAAGTTTGATATGCTGTTAAAAAGACAAAGAGAGAAACAAAGCAAGATGTCACATTTGCATCATTCAAAATAACGTAACTTTACTCTTTTAGATTTGGCTTGGTTTCATCGTTTAACGGCATATCAACCTTCGTGGGTTATTTAATGCCCAAGCCATCTCCGTACTAGAATAGAAGTAGTAATATGTAACCAGTACCTGGGAGGATTAGGGAGTTCATACTTTTCCGAAAATAAACTTAGCAACACTTCGAACTCACTACAATATCACAATCCAACACATTAGTCACTATGTTACGGGGTTTCCACCCCTTTTTTTCTTTTTTAAGTTTTTTAGCGGTGTAACGGTGGTTACAGGTATCCACAAGCATTATACTTAGATAAATATCCGGAGAGATTTATATGTAAATACCTATGTATATATTTAGAGAAGAAAATGTACGTATAAATTATGTTCGCAGCAATTTAAGATAATGATTTTCTTTACTGTTTATCTTTTTCAATTTTTTTTTAATGTGTTTCCAGACGTAATTGGTAAATTTTTTTCCCGCCAGCACAATTACAGTTCGAACTCGATGTACGTTCAGGAAAGCTACTAGCAATTTCTATTCGATAGCCAAGCCTAATTAGATGTTATCTTAATCACTATTATCATTCGGGTTATTAATTTTGATTTTTTTTAAATATTTTAGACATTTTAATTTTTTTATTATTCCCCAAGTTTTAAATTTAGAATAATTACTTCAGATCTTACTTTTGCGATTCACTTTGCTTCGTTCACAGGTCATTGCTTTGATTAAAAAAAAAAAAAAAAAAAAAAAAAAAAAAAAACGAGAATCGCTCCGAAAGTATTGCCTTCAATATATTTATACAGAAAGAACAACAGATAGAAAGAACACAATTCCTCGATCGATGGTATGAAGCAAATTTTCAGCGACAAAATACTATTTCCCCACATGGTAAGGGATGTGTATTCGCCAGCTATGGACAAGAACCTAGATAAAGAATTCTTTAGTCTGAACCAGCGGTAACGACTAACTTTTTATAGAAGAATATTATAAACGGTTCAGCATAGTGTAATAAAATCCTAGTATATTTTCATACTTAGTGATAAGTTACCGAAAAAGTGTTTTCATTTATCTTTTTAAAATAAAACCAATACTTTGAATATGCAAGTGTCTTCCCAGCAATAACTGCTTTGAAGAGATGAGCTTATTGCTCGGTACCTCTGAAGGGGAATACCCAGGGGATTAAGTATTTTTGTATATGCCTACCCCCCCACACACTATAACTTCATGGGAAATCTGACTTAGTAAGAAATCGAATAAATTTATGTATACACGTGAGCAGTAAGTTTCGTTTGGTTTAGTTTTATGGCGTATAAACCATTGTTGGTTATTAATGACAAATCCATTTTTATTCATATAATTCTATTTCAAACAATTCAGTTTAGTATAATGATAGATTTTCTTTTACACACAATTCTTTTACAAACAATTTAGTTAAGCATAAGTACACAGTTTCAATGTAAAAACAATTCTATTTCAAGCAGTTATATTTAGCATAAGTACAGAGTTTAGTTCTCTTTGACCCATAGATTGGACCCTATCAGGTGCTACCACTCCGGGCCAGAGTGGACCTGCGAGTGACGACAACGAAGGGATACACTGCCTTCCCCAAAGCTCCAGCATAACTGGAACTTCACCATCAGATTATTTAGTGTCATATTTAGGACATTCGTTCGGTGGGGGGGGGCTTACTACTCTGTGTATTCTATAGTCTCAGCCAACTGAGCAGTAAAAGTAACTGAGAAAATACCGGCTGAATGTAAAGTAGTCTATGTAAAATTTCTCAATTCTTTACATATTTTTATATATTCTTCGACATCTCGTGAATATCCCGGCCACCATGCTTCTAATTTTATCCTTTTTTGTGTAATTGTATATATCTAATATATATTTTTAAAGAGGATTTGGCATTTAATAACCTATAATATAATGGTTGATATGCAATAAACAAATATTTTTTGTGTGGCCGCAACTCCACTGTGTATATCATCATGTACACTTTTTATCAGCAATTTTCTTTGAGTTTCAGGTTGAATTATAAGATCCAGATAACATATCATTCTTTGTTCTATCTGCAAATTGTACCATCAAGTTGTGTTAGTGTTATGACGCGTACTCCATTAAACAAGAAAATAATATAGTTTTTGGTAACTAATCAGACACGGAAGGCAGTCACGTTCTAATCGGTAAACAGTGTCGGTCAAATAAATATTTGTCGTACGTCCTACCGACCAGACGAGTGTGGCACAAGGCCTTGGTTTAGGTGGGTTCAAGCGCAGGACCGTAACCCAGACACACCTAGTCAATACAAAAATTCCTCGGAACCTGTCGGTATACCCCTAAAAAAGGGGTGCTTCAGGCGTCAGGAAATAAACTTATCCTCTCCAAGGAGGGTTAGAGCTTGGGGCATGGCCCCGAGGCTCGAAGATGCCGGCCTTGGCGCTCCTGACATGAATGCCGGCTTCCTGGAATCCATATCAAACGGCCTCGACCAACTGCCACCGGAACCAGGACACACACACACGACCAGATCCGTGTACCGACCGAAGTGTGTCTCGGGGTCGGTCGAATCCTCCACCCATCGTTATTTATTAACTATATATGAATATTAGAATATCACATTTTAATACAACGGGAGATGCAGTTTTACCTTTACAACACCTCCCCTTGAGCTAAATTTCTTTCGGATATTAGCAAATATCTTTTCCTTTTAGGATTCGGACCAAAAGTTTCCGCGTTCTTTATTTTCCTATTGCTGGTTCGCATTTCAATTATGGGAATTGGTGGAGCAGGAATATCAAACTCGTTACAAAGTACCTCCATTGGAACTTTCGTGACATTCTCAGTGTATCTGGGAGTCAACTGATTTATGTCTTTGGTGTTCATACTTCCTACCCAATAATATATAAATCTTCCAACTGTTTTACTTATCACACCCTCTTCCCAGAATTCCTTTATGTCCTGTCGGTTGGGGCTGTAGAATACGCCGACGACATCTCTGCAGACGGGTAACTGCCCTTCAAATTGGGCCACCTGTTGGTCGTGGGTGGCAACCCTTAAGGTAGTAAGACGAGAACCTGGTGGTTGAGCAGCCATTTATCCGGCGACAGAGTGGTCAATCACTTGCAGCACACCACTTTGGCCCTTACTTGGTCTGATGGACGGTCAGATAGGCTTGATTCGATCAATCGGCAGTTCATGTCATCCAGTTGGAAGCAAATGATTGACCAAAGTTTCAGGAGCACTTGAAAAAAACTACACTCGGCTCGGTTTTACCAAGCACCAGCTCAGCAACAGTTTGGAAATGGGGAGACCTTTAATGTTGTAGGCCAAACAAAAGCACCCGTAGGATCTTCCAGTCCAAAACGAACTACTCCAAAAAGTGCAAAATCTCCAAAACAGCTGTTAACTAATTTACCAATTCGTTTACTAAAAAGCATTAAAGACCGACAAAAAACGTTTCCCATTAGACCTAAACAACTTGAACAAAAATCAGCCCTAATTAGCAACACAGAAAATACAGATAAAAACCAAAGTGAACAATGAAAAACCAAGAAGCACATTAAAATGCCCTCAAGAACAAATTCGTGTAAGAGAATCAATCAGCACAATGCTTAGGGATCGACAAAATCCTGGCAAAGAAAGTATAGATATCAACACAGACCGCGTAGTTGCCAGCCTTTATCTTGAAGTATTATATAACTTATTATATAGTAATTTACAAAGCTCTTTGCTTCGATATGGCACAAGGCTGAATGAATGGGGCGCCCAATGAGACTCGAACTCACTCGTGTAGGTTTGCAAGTCTAGCTTGCTAACCGTTACACCACCAGGTGCCCATATAACTTATTATATACTTGAAACTATTTAACTGTAGGCAAACTTATAACCTCACTCACCTTTTAAAAATGTTAATCTCTTTTATATCATGCATATCCATTTTAATGTATTCAAACAAATGAGTGATGTTAAATTGTTACTGTTACATAACAACTCTCGTAATAATTTTACTGTGAGCAAACAAACGAGGAAAAGTAAATAGAATGGTTCGTATTGGATAGAAATATTAAAAATCATTTAACTGTAAAGGAAAATGAACTCGGGTTTGTTTGAAATGTTATTAGAAAAATGTTCACAAACCATGTTTATTTAATATATAATTTTTAACAGGATTTGTCATTGAACAATTTGCACTCTTTGATATGACATAAAACCAAACAAAACTACGAAGAACTGTTTTTGACCTGTTATGTTAAACTAAATTGTTTGAAATAGAAATATTTTTAGATTTTCCTGGGAGTAAACTAAAACTGTACTTATACTAAACTGTACAGTTTAAAATAGAACTGTTTATATGTATAAAAATGGATTTGATATTAAATAAACTTAAACGGTTGATATGTCATAAAACCAAAACAAAACAAACCAGAATTCCTTTGTACCACAATACATTAAAAAAAACGCCCGAAATACTTTGGAGTATATTTTGAGTTTTTAAAAATGATGTTATTTGAGTAATTTTTTTCTTTTTTCGAACTAGCAAGAGTCAGTAAAATATTGATCGAATTTTTCGGGAAAACATTTATCAAGCAGGTGATTTACCCGAAATTGTTTTTGGATTGGGTGTAATTCTATGTAAACTCAGGAACAGTTGAATGATACTTTCTTCTTTATCTAGGCCATTATTTGTCTTTAATGCCCTTTTAAATGTGTCTACAAACCTCTTGGCTTTTCCATTCGACCTTCGATGGTATGGAGGGATAATAACATGTTTCATCTGACAATGATCCGCTAACATTTTCCATTTCCCTTCACGTGAACTGGGTTCTGTAATCATTGACAATTAATCTGGCACGCCAAAATGAGAAAACAACCTTCTTAACGCATAGATTGTGGAAGTTGCTGTGGGTTTCCGACACTTAAAAATTTGAGGCTATTTCGCGTAGCTGTCCACCACTGCCAGATAAAATCCATTTGGAGGTCTAGCATATTCTATATGTAATCTAGACCAGGGAATGTCCGTTTGGGTCTATGGTTTGTATCTTATCGATGCTACATTCGCTGCGAGTGCGCAACCTTTACAGGTGTTCACTACTCTTTCGATATCTTCATCCATTCCAAGCCAGTAAGCATAACTTCGCATCAAGCTCTTCCTCCCTGAAATTCCTGGATGCCCAAGATGAAACTCCTTCAAAATTTTCTTTTGGAGTACCAGAGGTATTAACACTTAATCAAGGTATAGTAAAACATTGTCATATATTGAAAAGGTTGATGTACATTTAGTGTTTTTGTTCCTTTCCTTTAATCGCACTCGCATTGTCATATTTTTAATGAAACCATCATTTTCAGCTTTTCGTCTTATTTCATCTAAAATCACCAGCAGTTCCTTTACTGTATTGCAAACCATATCTTTTATTTCTTCTGTCTTTAGAGCAGCTATCACCGTATGCTCCAATGGCACCGAAAATTTTGGTATTAGTCTTGAAGACCGTCTGCATGTCCTAAATTTTTGGACGGCGAAAATTCCATTTCCTAATCATAGTTTAATAAAATGGTTCCCAACGTTGCAACCAGTTAGCTGTATGTGTAGGAATACCTTTTCCGACCCCAAAATTGACAATAATAGACGATGACCCATCTGCAAAACAATTTCCTTCCATGCACAAATCAATGAATTGTTGGGGTTTTTTTGTTTGTTTTTTTTTGTTTTTTTTACTGCGAAATTTATCGTAAACCTTCTTTCTCAATATAGCTATAATTCTTTTCAGCCGACAGTAGAATTCTTGATACATGGGCTACTGGCTTTGTAGTACCATTTTCAAACCTATGTAAAATTACCGCACCGATTCTGTAACCCATTGCGTCAATTGCGACCTCAATTTCTTGTTTCAGGTACAAATGAGCTAAAATTAAATATGAAATGAAAAACACTTAATTTTTTGGAAAGCTCTTTTACAATCTTTTGTCCAATCCCAATTTACTACTTTTTTTAAGTTATTTAAAGGAGCTTTAAGATTTTGCATATTAGGGATATACATTCCATAGTAATTAAATAAACCCAAGAATGCTTGCAGTTTTGTCTCGTTATTTGAAACCGGCATGATTTTAATGGCTTCTGCTCTTTCTGGATAAGTTATTCGGCCCTCTGCATTCATTATCTGTCCTAGATATTTAATTTGGGACATGAAAACAGAGCTTAAAACCGTCATCATCGAGTTTTCTGAACACTTCTTTTATGTACTCACAATGATGATTGTTATTTTCACTTATAATTAAAATGTCGTCCAGATACACGATGGCGAAATCCAAACCTGCCAACATGGTATCCATGACCTTTGGGAAAAGGCTATGAGCGATCTTTAATCCTAAGGAAAGCTTATTTAGCTTATGTGTAAACCCTTATGTGTATTTATGATAAGGACTTTTGAACAGTCGTCATCAGCTTCCATTTGGAGGTAGACGTCTGATAAATCGATTTTTTCAGAAAACCTAACCTTCATTCAGTTTGGCAAATATATTTTCTGGTGATGGTAGAGGATAAGAATGATCCTTTGAACAATCATTTTCTCCAGTTGAAAAATCTGCACAAACGCGAATTTTAAAATATTTTTTTCTTTACAAAAATCGTGGGTGAAGCCCAATACGAATAATTAATTTTCTAAATGATACCCTGCTTTTCTAATCTTTACACTTCTTCGATGACTGGTTCTAATGCCGCAAAAGGTACTTTCCTATTGGGCTTAAACACAGGTTTCACATTTTCCTTCAGTTCGAATTTCTCTTTGGTTTTTACACACTTTCCGAGACCTTCCGAAAATTCACAAGGAAAATTGTTCTTCAGATATTCGAACAATTTTTTGTCTCTTTATTTTTACTTTTTGAAGAAATGTCTACTCTTTTACAATAGGAATTTATTGGCAGTTGCCACAAATCAAATAATATGATCCAATCGCTACCAAATAAATTTGATGTATTTTGTAACACATACACTTTTGATTTTTAACTTTTTTTTTTTTTTTTAAGAAAAGAAATATGGCACATAAATTCTCCTTTAAACTTTAACTTATTTCCTGATACTCCTCGAACCACTGTTTTTTCAACGAAGTGGCTTCTTATATGTTTCCACGTCAAAACATTAAAAATAGATACATCGTAGCTGTGTCAAGCTATAACTTTATGTTTGCACCATTTAATTTTACATTTACATATTTCCGTTTCAACCCCTCTTCAATCTCTTTTCTTGATGGTATCACTTTTACTCTGTCATTAAACCTTTTTTTTTTATTTCCCACTAAACATTTTTATATTGGAAAGTACTCTTTCCAAATTTTTATTTTTCCTTCGGCAATGCGTACTTTTGTGGCCCAAAGGAACACGTGAAAAACACTTTTTATAATGAAAATGAATCTTTTTAAAAATGTAGTCCACCACATCCATAGCATGGAGATGGTTTTATATTATCTTTTTGCAGATTTCAATTTACGTCTGAATGCATGAACACGTGAAACTCTGACACACCTTCGGGATTTTCTGCAAATATTTATTATTGGCGCACGGATGTCTTTATCGTTTCAAGTAATCAATTCCTGAACAAAAATCAACCATTTGAACATGTCAATGGATAAATCCTTCAAATTAAACCTTTTTATATTGTTGCTTCATATTTCCAGCAAAACTGACAAAATTCTCGTCCTCTTGTTTTCTTAAATTTAAACACTTGCATCTGGTATGAAACAGGATGTTTCTTTCGCCAAAAATACTGGACAAAATTTTTATATTCTGCTCAAACGAAATCTCGTTGGGTCTTTTGGTAAAATCAATTTTTTATACTTCGCATTCTCACCAGCATCAAATTTTTGAAGTAAAAAACTCACTTTCTGTTCATCCGACGAAGCACATCGTTTTGAGAAAATGATCTTGAATCTTTGAAAAAAGGCATGAAACTTTCAAAACTTCTTAGCTATATTTTGAACTCAGAAATTGAATTTGCGATTTTTTTCTGTCACAAAAAATTTAGAATTTCCTTTCATTTGTTTTTAATATTTCTAATTGTTCTTTTCTAATTGCGATTAATTCTCCTTGCAAGAACTGTTGAGTCCTCTGTTATTGAACTTGTGTTACCTTCCACTAGTACTTTAACTGCTGGTTATAAATTCTTCAATAATGTAAAAATCCTTAAGCACACAAGGCCCACAAAAACTATATTTTTAATTAATTAGGCAATTTTTACCCGAGTCATACAAATTGATTTTTAAAACGACAGAAAACACAATTTCCTTTTACCACCAAATCGTGGAAACTATTAAAATTTCGAATAATTACTATTCTTCAAAATAGATTTCCAGAAAACTTTTTTTTAGAACGATACACACTTGTTCGTAAATTTGCGACACAGTTTCAAACCCAAGTCAAAATCACAATTTTTTTTCTATTATGAGAACAAAACACAGTATGATCCTATTTTATACTTGAAAAATTATATATATATATATATATATATATATATATATATATATATATTTAAAATAGAAAGGTCCACGAAGAGATTTGTATTTATTTAATTTTTAAATTAAAAAAAAAATTTTAAGAGAGAGAGTAAGAGAGAGAATTATGATTACAATTTAGTCGTGAGTTTTATTTTACTCTATAATGAAAACTAAGTATATATATATATATATATATATATATATATATATATAATTAACTAATGCATACGGATTGTACCCTGTCATCCTATTTCGAGAAATATTTTCTTTGAATTTTTGCTCATTACTACAATGTAAAGAACTGGATTTTACTCGTTTGGATTAGAGTATTTAAAAACGGATTCACGAATATGCATCTTGGCATATTGATGATGAACATGTCCAATTATTTCCATGTGAACCCTCTATTGATATAATCGTGTATTAGTCGTGTTTTTAAGACCATATTATAAAGTAAAATAAAGAATTGACTAATAAATGCATACAATTTCGTTGAATTGTAATACCTGAATGATTAGAAAAGATGTAGTTTCACAAATTATAGTTTCACATATGAAAAGTATTCGCCATTTGATGCTGAATATTTTATCAAAAAATTCTGAAATATTGTTGGTAAATCATCCAAAGTTTTAGTGTAAAATGTCAAAACGATAAATTGCAAACTTTTTTTAAAAAATTTAGTCCTTCAATATAACGAGTTTATAAGAGTTTAGTGGCATGAAATGACATAAAATATAATTATCTCTGTCAGAGCCCTTCTGGTTGGATTTAGAATAAGTCAACTGCATTCTGTGAAGAGGGGTATACCCCACAACAAAAAAGAGGGTACTGGGTATGACTAACCTTAAATTTCGGTGGTGAAACTCCAGTTCTGGAGCTCTGGAGAATTGGAGTATCCCTTTATTTCCATTACTCCAAGATCCACTCTGACCCGAAGTTGTATTACCTGCCAGGGTTCTGTTAATGAGATAAATAGTTATATTTGCAGATTATTACTTCAGGATAGAACTACTTGATACCATATAACTGTGAGAAATTATTCGTATTAATAATGATTAGTTCAAGTTATTATTGTTTACTAAGGATTATAATCATGAGATACTTGAAACCATTCAGGCACTCGAAAATTATTGGTATTAGATAATAGAATATAACTGTGTTCCAACCAATGATTATTAATAGGAAAAATTACTTGAAACCTTGTGTATCGATTATTTGTATTAGAAGGGAATACTAGAAACCATACAACTGTGTGCAGATAATTTGAATGAGAGGAATATTTGATATCATATTAGTAAAAAAAAAAGTAAAGTTGGCGACCGTAGTCAGGGTGACCCGAAGGCTCCCGTTTCAATAGCTACTACACTGGGGTGTAGGGGAGGGTGCTACTCCATTCCTCGGATTGCTCCACTTTACCCTTGATCTTCACCTTATAGTGCTGAGTGGCAAGCAAAGCGGCATGAAGTACCAATTTTTGAGTCTTTGGAATGACTCGACCTAGAATTGAACCCCGATCTTCCGGACTATTGGCGAACACTCTACTCAAAAGAAAATGATATCATATAACCGTATGCAAAGAAATGATTACAGGCAAATAAAAAGGTAACTGACATCCCACGATGTCAGAATATGACACCAGGCCGTTTTATATTAGGGGCCGCTCACGAATAGAAAGTCATGCGCGACTGGTGAAAAATTTTTGACCACGTCGGTATTCCCCTAATGGGGAGCTAAACCAAACTAAATTTGATTAAACTGCAAAGTTGACTTATGAAAAAAGTTTTATGGAAAAAAGCGATTTCTTGGCTAAGAATTTACGGTTGCTCTCTATACGAGATCGACTAATACACGAGTATACACGTTAAACAAAACTATGAATTAAAACACACACATAGTCGTCCTCGCTAACCTTGCTTTAAACAATTGGAAAATTGGATACAAATTTCTCAAAGATGAAGACAATTGTTTCCAGAGGTTAACTTTTTTTCCATTCTTCTCAGGCTAAAAATAATTGCTTCTTTGGATGAAATCCGGAACACAAGCAATTATATAGAAAGGATAGCGATTCTTTTTTTTTTTTCCCTGATAAGCAAGAAACCGTAAATATGTCGCCTAAAAATAATCTTAATCTTTTTTTTTATTTTGTTTATTTTACTCAGCTTGATATTTCTTCTTGTTAACTTTCCCATTTTATTTTCGCCGGGACATAGTTATTTCTTTTCTTTTCTTCTTTTTTTTTTTGTTATTATTTCATTGCTTTTATGGATATTTTTATTTCTTCAACTCCTCTTCCAGTTCTTTCTCATCATCTTCCGAACTCTTCTTTCTTTCGTTCTTTCTTTTGTTATTTCGGCTTCATTCTGTCAAGGCTCATTATTTACTTTGGTAAATGTATTTTTGCTTCCTTTTTCCCATTCTTTTCCCTTTCATTTTACTATATTATTTTCTTCATCCTTTCTTCATATATTCGTTTTTTTCTTCCTTGTGGGTTTTATTATAATTATTTTCTTTTTTTTACTGAATTTACTTTCTTCCTTCTTTCTCTTGTCCTCAATTTTGTTCTGATTTTATTCCTAATTTTGAAAAGTACCAGTAATATTTTTTTAAAATATGTCGCGGTTCTACTTATAAAATGAAATAAGTTGGTTGGTTGGGTTTTATGGCTTATCAACCTTTGTAGGTTATTTAACGCCAAATACATTTTATGTAAATAATAAGTTCTATTTAAAACAATTCTATCCGTGCTACCAGCGCGATATGATGATGATGAAAACAATTCAGTTTAGCATGAGTACACAGTTAAATTGTCAAAAGCATTTCTATTTTAACTATTCAGTTTATTCAAACAATTCAGTTTAGTGTAAGTACAGTTTCAATGGTAACAACAGTTCAATTTCAAATAATTCAGTTTGGCATAAGCACGCAGTTTAAATGCAAGTAGGGTTTAATTGTCAAAAACATTTCTATTTCAAGCTATTCAGTTTAATCAAACAGTTCAGTTTAGCATAAGTATGCTGTTAGTTCTATTTAACCCATAGATAGGGCCCTATCAGGTACTACCACTCTAGGCCAGAGTGGACCTAGGAGCAATGGCAATGAAGGGGTGCTCCGTATTCCTCAAAGCCTCAGCATTGCTGGGACCTCGCCATCAGACTCATTCGTAGGGTCTTACCCCTCTGCAAAGGTACAGTCAGTGAAATAAGACTTGTTCTATGGTTTCAAATATCGTAGAATAATTCCCAGAAAGAGAAGGAAACTTCTGTAAAACTCAAATGTGGGAACGTTCTTCCTATCTTTATTTCCTCTGAATCTCGTGCATGCCCACCCCCTATGTATGTGTGTTTGTGTGTGTGTGTGTGTATTTGAAACCATGGGGTTTCTAGTTTAATTAGTATATACTTAACATTTTATATATATATATATATATATATATATATATATATATATATATATATATATATATATATATATATTGTTTGCTATATTTATAGATAAAGTGTACTCAATGTCTATAAAACTTTGAATGTCACCCAGTTGACCATCTAGACCCCCGGCGGATCACTGCGCCAAAGAAGGATTGAACTTAGGCTTGTCTGGCCATCAAGCCCACGTTGTGTTTTTAGATCCAGTTAACCGAAGTCGCCACTTACCGATCGCCGAATAAATTAAACAGGGTTGATCATTCAAAAAAAAAAAAAAATTAAAGTCCAAAGGCTAGATATAAAACAAAGACGGGGTGTTTAATAATTAATAAAGAGTTTAGTTAACTAAAAAATCATCTCCCACTTCAACGTTAAATCTCAGTGAATATTACTTAAAAGAGGGGTGCCTCCCATTCTATATATCTGCTGCTATGCCTTTTCTCATTGTGGGCGGTCCTCTCTGTTATGGGACCAACACGTCATATTAAGCAAATTGCCCAGTCTTCCGTGGGGAAAAAATATAAATCCATTTCTCAGGACCCATAACAATCATATCTGCACCTAGGTCGCGATTGACCTTTTCACAGACCTCATCTACAGTTTTGTCATAGTTTTGGTTAGCTGTCTTCCATGACAATTTTAGTACAATCAAAATAGATATTTTAGTTTTCCTCTTCCTTTGTCTTTCTGGTTTAAAAAAACAATTTCCATTTTTTTATCGTTACCTGCCCAGCCACAACTTAAACAATATATCTGGCTTTTCCATTTTGACAATGTATTGTATCATACTTCTAAAATCAATGTATTGATTTTATTCTTCTAAAATCCTTGCCGATTATTTTTCTACAATTAAAATCATTCTCAGATTTCTCTCGCTTCAGGTCTCTGTCGCACTATTTAAGTATGTTGTATGAATACAGCCAACGGCGCTTGGTGACGGCTAGTTTCTCCCCTATCCGATCACCAGACCAAAAGGCTCCCAGGTGGTGGTTATCCCTGTATATACTTTTGAATGGATCATAATGGAAAGGATAATCTAGTTTGTGATGCATTCTGGCGAGGGCGGTGCAGTGATTTGTTCGTTTATTTACACTATTATGATTAATTGATTATTTCATTTTATTCATTTATTTATAATCATTATTATTATTATTATTCATAGCAAGTTGTTCACTGCTGTTTTCTGCTCTCTGGGAAGACCCCAGAGTTTTTTTTATCATTTCACTTTCTTTTATTTTCAAACATTTTATCTACTAGAAGTGTTAAATCCGCTTGATGAGAAGTCTATTTCTTTGAACACTAGATCTAGTTTTCTTTGTGGGACTGGTTTTTATCTCTTCTATATATATATAAATATATTTTTGGGTAGATTTAATGTGTGTGAGAATTCATTTCACCCCTTACAAAGATGTGTTTTTAAGCTAGTTGGTGTGTGTATGTAAGTATGCGTATGTGTATGCATTAGGCAAGGCTCTCTTTAAGGTTAAATTAAATCTATCAAGTTTTTTTTTCTTTCATTTGGAGGAATGCATAGTCATAGACCAAGTATATTGCATTATTATAAAGTCTCCATTGTTACATTCATAAAGGTGTTTTGATATATAAAGTTTTCCATTTAATTTACGTTGCTTTTTTTTAAGAGACTCTGTTTTTTCAGTGCTTAATTGCAACCTATATATATATATATATATAAAACATACATGCACATGTATGTAAATATACGTATGTGTTTTTATATATATATATATATTCCCCACTCGATCACGTAGTGAGCAGAACTGATTCAAAATTTGAATTAACGTCAGTTATCAAAAATTTAAGTACAAATGGAATGAAAATAAAACTGATTATTTACAATTTAGATACTTCTGCAGTATTTCAGAAGAAGTGATGAAGTAAACGGAGAATTGGTGGTTTGGTCAGTTGTCAAAACGAAATTGAAACCAGTTTAGCTGGTGTGCGAAGAATTTTGTAAACTGCTGCTCCTAAGATCCGTGAATTAAAATCATACGTGCATGGTTATAAAAGTCGCTAAGTTTATCTAAATGATTCGTTGGCTGAGTAAATATGAATCAATCAGTAAACAATCAAGAGTACAAGCCTGATCATTCTTTTGAAGTTTACGCTCTTTCTTAAATTAATAACATTCCGAACTCTGTCTTTCAGACAAGTGGTTTGAAAATGAAAATCGATGGAATATTTTGATAACATTACATTTATTTGAGTACATTGCATTCGTTTTATTTATTAGAACATTTATATTAGTGCATTCGATCATCTCTGTTGAGAAAAATTATGTCTCAGTAATTTGCTAAAATTTATAACCATATACACTAACACACACACACACACACACACACACACATATATATATAAGTAAGTAAAGTTGGCGACCATAGTCGAGGGTAACCCGAAGGCTCCCTTTTCGATAGCTACTACACCAATGTGTAGGGGAGGGCGCTACTCCTTTCCTGGATTGCTCTACTTTACCCTTGATCCGTACCTTATAATGCTGAGTGCTAAGCAAGGAAGCATCAAGTACCATTTTTTGAGTCTTTGGTATGACTCGACCTGGGATTGAACCCAGGTCTCCCGGGCCATTGGCGAACACTCTAACCCCTAGGCCAATGTCCGGTTATATATATATATATATATATATATATATATATATATATATATATATATATATATATATATATATATATATATATATATATATATATATATATATATATATATATATATATATATATATATATATATATATATATATATATATATATATATATATATATATACACACGTTAGTGCGTGTATGTGTGCGTGCGGGGACATTGTGGTATAATAGTTACCATCATAGGAAATAGATGAGATGAAAACAGTTCAAATACTGGACAAAGTTTGCATTTCACATAACGCTAATACCCTAAGTAAAAGTATGAATCGAACTATTCTCCAAGCAGCTATGGGTAAATTTAGGGTAGACTGGGCTCTTTAACCTTGTTATTGTAACCTTCCTAGGAGAAGGAAAACTCTGAATTCAAATTTGTTAAGCCCTGCTAAAATTTGACACCTTTGTCACCCTTGTAAAGCACTGGACATTTCTGTCCAGTTCAGGCTATATCAGGCATACGTGCCCGGACCCAGATTTGAATCCATATCCAGCAAGGCTCATCAGGTCCACATTTCACTAAGTAGGCCAATGACCTGCCTAATCAAGCCTCGGCTCGTGCCCAACATTCCCCTCCTCTAAATCCTCACTATAATCGAACTTCGGGTCATTGACCTTGTGTCAAGTCCTGTCTGGTGGGAGGCAGAGACAGATACTGCTTAAAATTGACTTTGAGTCGCATCCACCTCGTACAAATGGGTTAGTATTTACTTTACATACACACACACACACACACACATATATATATATATATATATATATATATATATATATATATATATATATATATCGTTAATCTCACACTGTGGCGTATCTCGTACTGCTGTTCTGAAAAGCTATTTTTCATCCAGAAGCTATGCTCTTTATATTTTCTTGTTATTTCTGGGAAAATTTTCTCAGATACTGACAAACCACGAATTTGACAGGGTACCTTGGAAGAAGTTGATATTCATCGGTTATCTCTTTGCTTGTACAACATCGTTCATCTATGGTGACAAGAAAAGAATCATGACAGATAAAGCAAAAGGAAAATTTACACATACAAAAACGCGCGACTATATATGTGTGCACACAAGCATAATCCCTGCACTGATAAGCAATTGTAGGCACACACAAACGCACATCCGCAAAAAAGTGGAGAGTAAAACAACGAAAGAGATAGGCAGAGACAACGATAGATTGATAGTTATATAGAAACAGATTCAAGTACGACTAAATTGAAAGATCGTATTTGCTTGGCACTCTGACGTTATTAGACCGTACATCTGAATATATCTGGAGAAACAATTTTTCAAGACATCAGGAAGTTTTCATTTTAGAATGTATGTTTCTATCTTTGTTCAAGCAACGATTTCAAATAATAAGGCTAAACTTTCACCTAAAGTTTTCATTTTCGACTGAATAAAGCCCAGTTTTATTTCTTTCTGAATGCTACAATTTTCTGAGATCACTTTACAAAATCTGCAAATCCAAACGCTAAGTCAACTGTATCGCAAACTTATTTGTCTATAGGAGTGTGCTTATATAACTCCATAGATAATCATACAAACGTGTGTATGTATGTATGTATATATATATATATATATATATATATATATATATATTGCTTGCTTTCATGGCATATCAACCTTCGTGGGTTATTCAATGCCGAAGCCATTTTTGTAGAAGAACATTAGTAGCATTATTAAGCCTATCACTTGAGATAAAGATGAAAAACGGAAACAGAAAATAAAACACCTAAAAAAGAAACTAAACATATCCACAACAGAAAGCACTAAAATACAAATTTCCACAAACATATATCTCCACACAACAAATTAAACTAACACAAAAACAACCTCATACAAATAAAAAGAATTAATCACTACATAACATTATACACGAAAGAATTGGCCCAACCACTCAAAAAAACAAAACCCACAGAGTAGGATACTACTTTTAAGGTAAAAAATAAATAAATAAAATTAATCCCTCTGAATACCATTAAACACAAAAAAAATGCAAAAACATCACACTTATCCACAAATGCAGAATTCGTTAAGCAACACTCACTAAAGTACACCTGTTATGAAATAGCCGAGGGATTTCGGTTCATGCCTTTGAGTTTAGTTAGGCTGGGAACCTTTCGGCTCAGCACATGGGTTGGTTGGGTGTAAAATTGAAGCAGGCGTTAACGCGGGTGCGCACGAGCGGATGGAGGTGTCTCTCAGATGTTATAACAGTCCGAGACGATACTGGGTGACAAGGTGCGGGTGACGTCACGCACCGGAAGCACGCGGAAGTTTGTGTGAGAATTTGAAGAAAATAAGAGTCGGGTTTTGGACACCGAACGAGAAGGGTCGGTTTTGGTGAACTCGCGCCCTATGGGGGGCCGCTCGAGTTGGAGGCCAAATGAATAAGACAGTATGGGGGATTGTGTCTCTCATCCTTCCGTCGAAGCCTTTGGCTCAAAGTTAATAAAAAGGTTTCGTACCGGAACAAGAAGTCGTTACGTGTTTTTGAGATTCCTGTTCTTTATATATTCTACCGTAATGAACATTACATGTCTATTTCGCACATGGCCATATTCGTGTATATGGCTACGCAACACACCCAATAGCGAGGGAAGAAATCACATAGATTACTCTTGGGGTAAAAATAAGTTAAGGGACCTTTTTTAAGCACCCCAAATTACCCTAGAAATAATGCGACAATAAGAAACCATTTTTAAACTACACAAATCAAAAAAAAATCTAAGTAACATATCTAACAAAACTAATAACATAAAACCTAAAATAATCAATCCATCAACATACAAATCATATTGATTTACAAAAACTAGGTCTAAAACTTCGCCCACTTCGGAAAGAAATACAGGATAATAAAAAGGACCTCAAAGAATTTGAAAGAAAATTTAGATTGATAGAGAAATTTGATAATAAAAAACAGACGACTCCCAAGTAAAAAAATAAATCAAAATTCTTCTCGGATAAAAATAACAATAGTGAATTAAATACATTCTTCGAAAAATTATGGAATAATATCCGAAAAGAAAGCAAAAAATACGCAGAACAACCTCTCACAAAAACAAATACAAGTCTTAAAAATATTCAAGAAAACAAAGACATGATTATAAAAGAAGCAACGCGGTAATCATTTTAAATTAAACATATTTTAGAACAAAAATCCAAGAAATACTAAGGAAACCAACTATTAATTGATACAAACAAAGGCAATGATATCGTATAAGATATTAAAAAACTCTGCAAAATACACAACGAAACATTAACTAAAAAAGAAAAGGATTTTTTAAGCCACTAAACCCCCAAAACAACCAATTTTTACGGATTATTAAAAATTCATAAGTCTGATTAAATATAAGTAGCTATAGAATCTGAATACCCACAAAAAAAACAAACAAATTAGATCTTTAGTAGCTGGCCTATCATGTCCTACCAAAAGACTCAGCAAACTAATAGATATTCTACTACAACCACTCCTATATAAGATTTTAAAAATTATATTAGAGATGACATCTACTTTTTAAACTCCATAGCATAAAGACTGATCCCAATACAATCGTGATTACATTTGATGTCACAAGCCTATACAGCAATTTATGGAGGTGCCCGTGGTGTAATTGTTATCGTCCTAGGAAATGAACACGGCGACACGAGTTCAAATCCTGGACGAGACTGATTGCATTTCACATAGCACTAATACCCTTGGGAAAGGTATGAATCCAATTATTCTCCCTCCAGCTATGGGTAAATAGTAGGACAGACTAGGTTCTTCAGCCTTGGTTAGGCAACTAGTCTAGGAGAAGGAAAACTCTGAATTCAAACCTGTTAAACTCCGCTTAAAAATTGACCATGTGTCATATCCTGCCCGAGCGGAGGGGTTGGGTAAATAGGATACAGCAATATCCCCAATAAATTAGGAAAACAAGTCAACTCATTTTGGATTGAGAAGTACCCAGAAACATTACACATAAGATTTAACAAAAAATTATCACTAATGGTATAGAACAAAACTCTTTCAAATTCAACGATAAAAATTAGATCCATACCCAACGAACAGCGATAGGAACTATAACGGCACCAATGTACGCCACCCTAACTATAGCATATTTAGAGGAAATTATATGAAATCATATGTAAAAAATTACAACAACACTATAAAAAATAAATCTAGATCATGTAAAAGATACCTACATGACTGTTTTATATTTTGTAAAAGCCCATGTGGCTACATTAACGATTTACAAAACTTATTCCTAAGCTTACGCCCTAAAACTAAATTCACCATGGAACACAGATTTAAAGAACAACCATTTTTAGACATCCTCATTAAAGACCAAAATGTACAAATTATCAGACATTTACCCCAAATCCACAGACACCAAACAATACCTCCATTTCAAAAGTCATCTCACCAAAAGCTGCATAAAAACAATCCCTTACACCCTAGCACATAGAATACGCATTATAATCACTAACAAAAACACTAGACAACCCGCTAAAAAGAATTATGCGTAACCCTCGATCAGAGGAGATATCGAGAAACACTAATAAATGAAGGATTCAAATTTGCAGAAAAATATCATTAAAAGAACTAGGAATCCCTCGCAAAAAAAAAACAGCAAATAAGCCAACATAAAAAAACAGAACTATTAACAGAAATAACAAGGACTCTAAAGAAATTTAAGAACAATTATAGAAATTAAAACATACAAGATAATAACCGTTAAAAGCAAACGAAAATCATAAACTTAAAGCACACTTTAACCTCATGTAAATTTGGCAAATGCACAATGCATGGTTCCTCAAAATGTAAAAATAAAAGATGTGAAGTATGTAATTTAATTCTTGAAGGAAAATCCTTTATCCACGAAACCCCCGCAAACCCTACTTATAAACAGAAATTTAAGCTACAATTCCAAAAACGTACTCTACATAATTGAATGTTGTAACTGTAATAAAGTATACATAGGATAAACTCAAGTTCTAAACAATAGACTCTGTATGCATAAAGGCAACATTGAATGAGCAGAAAAAAAAAACATTCCAGGAATCAAGATACCTTTATGAATGCAGCAAAGGACGCTTTATTATAATGCCTATTCAACAGACTGTTGACATACAGTTATTCTAAATGAAAGAAAAAAATCATAAATACATTCAAGCCAACATTAAACAGATACGAATTTGACGATCACACACATTCGCAAAAATTTCACGCGCAAATTAACTAGTGCAGACATATACACGCACAGATAGCTATATTAAAATATAGCTATCAGTGGAGCCATATACGTTCTCACTCACATGCAACTCAGAGTGGAAAAATGAGAAAGGAAAAAAACAAACAACACTGAAAATAGATGTATGAACGGCTGTGTATATCTAGCGATGGAAGTGAATGTATGAAAATGTACATACACACACACACACACACACACACACACACACACACACACACACACACACACACACACACTGCGTACATGCATATACATACATAGAAACAACTGCGGCAAAGAAAGGTTTAAAGGGAAATTAACTGCACCAGGACATTAACAGACACAAATAGGGGAATTAAAAAGAATCAAACCATTATCAAAAGAATCTTTATTATAAAAGGTTGAACGTAGGACAACCCTTGCCATAATTAAACTCCACAAGATTTAAAGTCTCAATAAATAAATTATTAAAAAATGTATAATCAAGATTAATTTGCGGACCAATTCATTTAAAAATATTTACTTTTCTCTCTTTGAACCAACAACAATATATATATATACATATATATATATATATATATATATACACACGTGTGTGTAAATACATACAAATATGTGTGTGTGCATCCACACATATATGTGTGTATATATGCATATACATATATGTATATGTGTATGCATATGAATGCATATACATATATGTGTCTGTATATATATATATATATATATATATATATATATATATATATATATATATATATATATATATATATACATCTATGTGTAATAAAATGAATAATCCACGCCACGAGTGAATTATATATATATGTGAATGTGTATGTGTGTGTGCGTGCGCATGTATATACATATGTATATCGATATATGAATGCAAATATATTTTGCATATACATAAGTATATATGTACATACATGCATACATATATATATATATATACATAAATGTATATATACACTAACCATTAAAAGTATTTGGCCATACTCAAAAATATTTATTTCTTACCCTAAAAGTTAGTTTTAATGAAACAAGATTTTTTGGGCGTTTTACTTATTTACGTTTTTATTTCCCCAGTAACTCTGACCATTGTATAACTAGATATCTTTTGAAAAATTGATTTAAAGGCTTTTTCTTTTTTGCTCTGAGCATGAACAAAAAAATTTCCAAAAGTTACATGATACCACCACTTGAACTTACATTAGAAAATATTGGGTTAATTGCTCCAAACATCACTGAACAACTAAACTAATGTCGTGAAATAAACATATCAACAGCCACTGCGAGGAGAAGTCACTGTGAAGCTGGGCCATATACCAGAATTGCTATCAAGAAACCACTGTTGAATTAGCAAAACAACGTCAGACGTCTCCAGTGGGCCAAGGTGCACAAAGCCTGGATAATAGAGCAGTGGACTGACAAATCAAAGTTCGAAATCTTTCGGTCAAATAGGAGGGTCTATGTACGTTGAAACCTTCTCTATCCCACCAACTGTAAACGACGGAGGATGCTCTGCTATGGTTTGGGTCGGAAACGGGTGGGATTTGCCAATTACAACGTCAGGAATTTGCAGCAGGTGTTGAAACCGGTTCACCTTTGAATGGTTTATATTGCTTTAAACAAAATTTTGACTAAATATTTTCCATCCAAAAATATTTCGCGTGTGTGTTTCTAACATTTACTCATTTAGTATAGTCTAATTTTGTGTGTATCACTGTTGTTCACAACTGAAATGTATTATCTACCGTCGAATTTTGCTTACATTTAACATTGGGTTTTTATAAGTAATATGTCTTTCTGCTCAAACCCCTGTTGCTAACTTCTATTATGCATTCCTAGCCACCTGACTGTGCTCATATTTTCTATTTGGTTTTACTCTTTTGTTTCCCATAGCATGACATGTCTCTCACATTATTGTTGCTCATCACTGAAATACATCCGCTCATGCATTAGTCTATAAAGTGAAAACCGGCGATCAAATCGACTTCCAAAATTATATCTTGTTTTACCGGAGCACATTTCTAATTTTCTATTTTCTGTAATACTTATATTCACTAATTTACAATCGTCTTTCGTCATTTTCTTTTATCTATTTATTTATATGTTTATTTTGCTTGTTCCTTTTGTGAAAATTGCTTCAGCCATGGTTGAGGGGTTAATGTTTAATTCGGTCTTCTCAGAATATGAACACAATTTGATTTCAATAAATAACCCTCAACAAAGTTTGATGATTTAAAATGCTCGTGAAATAGACAAATGTTCCGAAAGTATTTGATTTTAAAAAGTCGTGTTAAATCCTTTTTAAAGACTCAATTTCATTTCGTTTTAATTGATCGATTGAATGATTTTCAAGGAATGTCATAACCATCTGGGATTCTTTTCTTTCTTTTTTTTTTTTTTGCACACGGTCCTATCGAATAAGAATGATTTTTAAACAGATCTTTCTGAGCAATGAATGAGACCCTAATAGTTACTACCACTTGGAATTAGAATGGACCCAGGAGTAATAGCAATAACAAAACTGTACACGCCTAAGATCTCTACAATTGGAACCTCACCGTCAGATGTAGTTTAGTGTCATTTCAGGACACCTTGTGTCATTGCTTTCGGCAGAGGATACAGTCAGCGTATTCTAAGCCTCACCAACAAGACATCGTTTCATTCAAAGTTTGAAACATTTGTATACAACTTTATGAGTGCCTGTATCTTTGATATCGTATACTATTTCAAGAAATAACATGTAAGATAAAGTTTACATTTTGTATTTTAAACATATATATATATATATATATATATATATATATATATATATATATATATATATAACCTTTGAAGCCTGTCGCATGAGATGGATTGATAGTTCCTTCCACTTAAATGTATAGATTCATGTTGTCGGGATGAAACGTGAAAATAGAAAATTCTTCAAACAGACAAAATGTGTGCGAAAATAGAAGCGTTAGTAAGTGATCGATGAAAAATCGAGTGAGAGGAAGACAGTTCAATCAAATTTGCAAGTCACGAAAAGATTTGGTCTTTATTTTTATTTTTATTTTGCTTTTCTGTGTGTTCGTTTCTTTCTTTTTGTTTTTATCTATTCATTTATTATCTGCTCTTTCTCCTTTTCTTGTTGCGTTTTTATTCCGTCACTCAACGGAAACCTACGTGGACTATACCTTCAAAATCAACAAATCACAAAGAAGGTTACAAACAGAAATTCATTATTAAACAACGGAATCAATAAATCTAAAATTCGGTTACAAAATTCAAATACGGTACTAGAACGTTGAGTTTGAGTGCACAAAACGAAAATGAATCGCCAAAAGCCGATTTTTGAATATCTTATGGCTACTGGTAATATTCACAGTCACAGTCGTAGTCAGAAACAGGTCAGATGACAACTAAATCCATCATATAGCCAATTACAATTCAGTATTTCATTCTTCGTTTAAGAACTGAAGTGAAGCCGACTAACGTACATAAATAGAAATAAAATTGAGTCAGAAAATCTGTGTGAGAGGGATTTTAATCTATTAATATTACTGTCGCATTCTATGTCTTTAGATTGAGAGAGCAAATTCATAGACAATTGACGACCATCTTTCTCTTTCTACCTACTCACGACACATCAGCTGTCAACATATGAAAACTTTAAAAGCTTATGTATCTGAAGATTATCTCTATGTTCAGTTCCTGAAGATATATACCTACACATTTTTATCGTTCTGCAAGCACATTAATATCATCGGAGCTTTTTACTTTGTTCAGACTTTAACACACTGAAGAAATGTTTCAAAGGGATAAAGATTTCATTTAAATGGTTTTTATTTGTTGATGTTTCTTCAAAGTTATATCAGTGCGTTAATAAATTGAAGATATTCACTCAGATGGGAGAGGCCGAAAAATACGCCGACTGCACCACTACAAGACCTACCAACGAGTTTCTTTGATATATGGGGGGGGGCTTTAATCTTTGGACTTTTAGGAATGTGGAATAGCCCTTCATTGCCATTATTCACAGGTCCACTCTTTCCAGAATTGGTAGTAACAATAAGAGTTCCATCTATAGGTAAAAAAAGAACCAATTTACGATACTTGAAACCATTTAACGATGAGCAAAGAAATTATTAATATTGAATAGAATTATAAGGTTTTGATTGCAATACTTGAAACTATATAATTGTGTGCAAACAAATGATTAATATTGAATAGAATTATTTGCATGAGATGAGCTTGAAACCATTTAATTAATGTTATCATTTAAAGTAAATAGCAATATCTAACACCATTTAATAAATAGAATTATTAGAGTTAATTCGCAATCCTAGAATTAATTTAACTATGTTCAAACAAAAGAGGTCCAGCTCATTTTAGAATAATGTTACCAGCAAACTATTCGCTTACACACACACACACACACACACACACACATACATACATACATACATATATATATATATATATATATATATATATATATACACACATAAAACGGAGATAAATCGTTGTCGATTTCTATTCGGAATTTAAAATTTAGTAAACCTTAACACAATAAATTAAACATCGATCTCACAAAAAAGCTTGAATCGGAAAATGGAATATTTGATTTTTTTAACAAAGTTTGTGCGTATATATATATATATATATATATATATATATATATATATATATATATATATATAATTTGATTGTTTGTTAGGGTTTTATGACATATCGACCTTTGTAGGTTATTTATCGCCAAATCCATTTTGTGAAAATTGTTCTATTTCAAACAATTCAGTTTAGCATAAACACGCAGTTTTAATGTAAGTATAGTTTAATCGTGAAAAACATTTCTATTTCAAGCTATTCAGTTTAGTCAAGCGGTTCCAATTCAGCTTATTCAGTTTAATATATGTACAGATTTTGTTTACTCACAGTTAAATGTCAGTTCTATATTAAACAATTCAGTTAAGTGTAAGTACAGTTTCAATTTCAAAAAACAGTTCCATTTCGGATAATTCAGTTTAGCATAAGTACGCAGTTTAAATGTCAAAACAGTTCTATTTTAAACAATTCAGTTTAGCATAAATACGCAGTTTAAATGCAGAAGTCAGTATTGGGAAGGAAGCACGGTTTAGTTCTATTTAACCCATAGATAGGACCCTTATCAGGTGCTACCACTCCGGGCCAGAGTGGACCTGGGATTGATGGTTATAAAGGAGTATTCCGCATTCCCCAAAACTCCAGCATTACTGGAGCCTCACCATCAGATTGTTTATTGTCATATCCATGACACTCGTTGTGGGGGGGGTACCTCTCTGCACAGAAGCAGTCGGTGTATTCTACAGCCCCAGCCAACTGGGCAATATGTAATTTGAAGGAATCAATTTAACTGACTAAGTTGATGTTAGGATTTATAAAAAGGCAAAATTTTTCTTCATCGGAAAAAAGACAGCTTTGGTAATACCATAATTACTCTAAATATAAGTACAAACGTTAGCAACAAAATAGCTGCTTATTAGAAAAAGGAAACAAATTATTTACGAATAAGTTTCCGAATAATAAAACATAGTTGTTAGTTTTTATTCTAAAATATTATTTTTTAGTTCTTTTTTTCCCTAACCAGATTTTAAAGCAAAATATCTAATTTTGTAAATGAATTACTACCTTTTGCAGGTTATATTGAATGCTACTCAGAAAATTGGTCAAAGAGCGAAAACGTAGTATTGTCAACATAATTCTAAACACAGCCAGGACACGGATAAACAAATAAACACCATATATATATGTGTGTGTGTGTGTGTGTGTGTGTGTGTGTGTGTGTGTGTGTGGTTAGTGACAGATGGTAAAATATGATGGATAAATAGATAGTGATGTGGAAGAAAGATGAATGAAGGAGATTAACCAATCTCTGACATTTATTTTTCAAAATTTCTAAGACAATGTTTTGTGACTTTGCAATAATCATTTCGAATTAACATTATTTACTTTGATGATTTTAGTGCAGTCGGTGAAGAATGACAAAATGAGAAAAAACGAATTGATAATTACAAATTCAGAAATGGTGAAAATCAAGAGTAACGAATAACATACTCAAGCTCTGATTATAAAACAGAATGGAGGCTTACGGAAAACTTCATATGCTAGTCATCCCAAGAAGACTGAAGAGCATTGTAGCCTAAAAATTGTGATTAACGTAATCTATGCCTGAACTAATCGTCATCAAGTAAATATTTTATTTCAATCAAACCAGACGGATTAGTTGTTTTTTTTTCCAGAGGAACGCTCACTGTGATCTTAAATTAATCTTTCTCATAAAAATTCTTCACCATGTTTCCAATTTTGTAAATATTTATGCTTTGTACCATCAAAGAGTGGTTAGTTATTAAGCTAACGAAACCCTCACTGAGTGATCCAGACTGCCCCTGTTGGCGGGGCTTAAATACTTTGATTGTTTCCCATGCAGATAGGTATGCCCGTTCCCAAAAGCGTATCCTGTTTATGACAGTTGATGATTTAAGGAGGTGTTAATTCCAGGTTAACACCCCGTTTCTTAAACGCGATAGGTTATCCAAAAGAGATTAACCCAGCACAAAATATTTGGTAGGAAAGAGAACAAGTCAATTATATAAGATATTTAATTGAACACAATACGAATAAGGGATACAGTTCCCTCCTGGGCTATATAAGAGTCGCAAGTCTTCAAGGAACAAACAGAAAAGTCCATTCTGCAAAAAGATGGAAACCACTTACTCTTCTCATGTTAGGAATATAAAGGAAGGAGGCTCCATGTGCTCGCCTGAAGGAACAAACTACCACGTCTGGTTAACTCAAATTCCTGTTCGGGAAAGGGGCGGATTTCCTAGTTCACCTTGTCACGTGACTAAAAAGGAATCGTGACATGTGAGCGTTTCTCAAACAACTGTAACACGGGAGATCACTCTGTTTAGTCTCCCAACAACACTATTCTGCAGCTGGCGGTGAAAAATCGATTATGAACCTCTTGTGAGTGTTGAGCAAACCTTAGTTGTCTACTTCCCTAAACACTCTGACTAGGAGTGGTTGCATCTGTTAGAGTTTCAAACTTGCCCTTGAAAATTATTAGTATTAGATAGGAATAATTCACTGAGTGAAAATTATTTTATTAGATACTAATACATGATACCGTATAACCGTGCGAAAAACTATTATTGTTGTTGTTGTTGTTGTTGTTGTTTCTCCTAGCAAGTTTTCCACAACATCATTTGATTATATTTCACTGGAGTCTGAGTGACAACAAGTCTCCTCAAATCCTTAGACTCTTCTCAGTATTCTGACCTCAACAATGCTGTAGTCTGGATGGTCTCGACTCGTCTTCTGATTTCCACCCCTTGCAGTCCCCTTACCAAGCCTTTGGGTATCGTCCTGACTGTGTAATTACAATTGGTTTCACAGTCACTATCATATTCTATAGGTACTTTAGTTCTCTGTCAAGGTCTAGGTAGTTGTGTCTCTTTTCATTTTCTTTGATTTTTACTCTGTGGTCTAATAATTGTGTACAATTTTTGTGGGATTACGAATAGTTACTTGAATCTTTAATTATTTACAAATATTTATCAATAGTTACAAGAAACTAAAGAATTGCTGGGGGAAAATTCTGACTTAGGCATTAAATAACATAACAAGGTTTGACGTCACAAAACCAGCCAACAGAGTTATTTATAGTAAATATATAAATATCAATGGTGATGCAAAGAATAAGATAAATATCCAAAACATCAAATGATATCACATCAAATCTTACAAGGATTATTTATTTATTTATTTCAAAAGACTTCTCTTGTAATGTTATTTCAACAGTTCTTGACACTGATTCCCTAAATATATAGATGAAGAATCCAATGATAGGGACTGCATCTATTATACCAGGAAATTTAATGTACACACACACACACACACACACATACACACACACACACACACACACACATATATATATATATATATATATATATAACCACACACGAGGTTCGTTCAAAATGTTCTAAGCTTGCATGCAGAAAGAACATAGCTATACATTTTCGTTGCGGTAATACAGTACCACTTCTAATAAAATTAAAGAACAAATTGAAATTATTTTAGTTTTACACGAAGTGGTAATGTGTTGACACTACAGAAATATTCAACTAGTTTATTGTTTCTGGGTCTGGCTTTGAACTTTTTAATCCACTTTAACTAACAGGCATCTTGTTATACACACACACACACACACACACGCTTATATATATATATATATATATATATATATATATATATATATATATATATATATATATATATAAACAGAACACTCCTGTTACTTAAAGTTTATATGTTGTGCACGATCATCAGATGGATGACGATTGTTCCAACCTCATGAAACTTAAGTAACGGAATTCCAGGATTTGTAATTATAATATTTTCCTGTTTTATACCTACTCGACCATCCAGCACTTATATGCAAACATAGCTAATTTATTTGGGCAGATAGCTGAATTCCCTTGTATAAAAGTTTGACAAAACCCAGACTAATATATATACAAATCTTTTTATCGAATTTTCAATGGTACTAACACAACCTTTTGACTATTCTGTTTTTCAGCCTTTCTATGATACATAATAAATGAGAAGATTCACATCTATGTCAAAGAATGAAAATGAATACAAAACTAAACATTTGTCTTTCTATAGTCATTTTGTTATCGAAATTCCCCCAATATATATATATATATATATATATATATATATATATATATATATATATATATATATATATATATATATATATTTATTTATATATATATTTAATACTATATCCTCTTACGCCATGAATTGTTCTCCTTGGTGTAACTTGTTGTGCATTTATTAACGTTTGAGGGTGAATTTTATTAAAGAAATTGACTTCTCATTTTTTATATAACGACCGTCGATTTTTATTTACTTTGGTGAGTTTATGATTATCCATAGAGTTCCAGGACCATTGCTGAAAATTGACGCAACAGAGTTAATACTTCCATCCCCACTTTGTTTCTTCTGTCTAGTTTTGCTAAAGTACTAACACTGTTTCTTTCGCGTTATTTTATTTTTATCTATTTTTTAAATTTTTGGCCAATCTTTCATCTTTGTAGCTTCACTATTCTCACTTGTTTCCAAGGAAGCAATTAACTAAAATAGTTTTATCACAGAGATACGAAACATTGAATGATGTAATAGCATTTTAAATTGTCTTATCAATATTGAGATGAGAACGGACACTGTTAGCCAGAGTGAGTGGGGTGATATAAAGTGAAAACTTGGAAGAAAGGAAATGTAGGAGAGAAAATATCGAGGATAAATGAGAAATTTTTTTTTAAATTGAAAAAGAATAATGAATCTGATGTAAAAAAAAAAAAAGATGGATTTGTGGTGAATAGAGTAGTTGAATGTTGAGGGAAACTGAAATAGAGACGGATAAAACAGAAGGAGTGATTTTTTCAATCACACATTAATATTACCGAAGAGAACGAGAGAACAATGGTTGAGAATAATGAAATAAAGAAGAATCAAAGAAGTGAGGTAAAATCTGAGGATAATGTCAGATAAAGCGGTAAAAAAAGAGAAATTATATAAAAATGTCATATATGTAAACACAAACTGAAATACTCGTCTTTGCAAGGTGGGAATTGGGTTTAGATCGCAAATACAGCACACACACACACACACATATATATATATATATATATGTAGTGAGAGAGAGATAGAGCGAAACAAAGACAGAGGGAGATTAACAGACACTAGAGACAGAGAGACAGACAGCAACAAAAATAATGAAAATTGTCTTTATATCTTATATGGACGGAGACCCAGTGAAGATGGTACATCATAGCGAGATTATTATTACAGCAATAAACTTAGAATCTACTAACTTGTAGAATGAAAAAATATCAACACAATTTCATACTGAATGATTATTAAAGAAAAATTTGTTTGTTTTTTATTCGTAATGAATGGCGTTTTTTATCACTCAATCTCAAAATATAGAGATATATGTGAATTAGTAGTTAAAATCAATCATACTTTCCTTATTAAAAAAAACAGCAATCCATCAAAATTGTTATAGACCACTTTTATAAAAAGAAATCAACAGGTTTGCAGTGTGTGTGTGCTTGTGTGTGGGTGTGTAATCTAAAGGAGTCACCGTGGCATAGTGGCAACAGCGACAGTGTAGTGAGTTTGAACTTCAGTCGAACAGTTATAGGTATATACTGTGTATAAGTGTCCATGTATATATATTCATATATGTATGCATATATATATATTCTCAAATGAATATGCATAAATATATATATATATATGTATATATACATATATATGTATATATATATCTATATATCTGTACTTATATATATATATATATATCTTTAAAAGTAGAAGAAAAAATCCAGTTTTGTAGTTCCAATATAAATTCATTTCAGGTCTATAAAAGATGTTCCTCAAATTGAGAAAAATACTCTTATATGTTTGAATATAATTTAGGCAGGTTTATATGGCTTCTGGTCAGAAGAGAAATTAAAAAAAGAAAATAATTTTAACAGTTGATATATCATTATATATTATCACATATAATGTTTATACTTTTTTAAAATCCCATAACCAATAATTTAAATATTAATAACTTTAAAAAAACGGTAATACTGAAAAATATTAATTGTAGCTTGAGGCTCAATTAAATGAAATATAAGTAAAAATTAATCCCTAGTATCGTTGAAATTTTTCTTTATTATAAAGATTAAATAACATAATATATGTTAGCCAAAAAATTAATTAATTACTTCGAATATTAATTTACTAAATCTATTTTCAATACTGAAACATAATGTAGAAAAATCCCTTGTTATTTATATTACGAAGAATTAGCATATCGATTGTTAAGTTAACCGTAATAAGTAATAGATTGATGTGTGTGTGTTGAAAGTAAAGTTTTGACTAACTGGTTGGTTATTTTTGTTTTATAGCATAGCAAACCTTTTCGGTTATTTAATACCAAATCCTGTTTATACATATATATTGAATATGTAGGATTTGTTAAAGAACAGTATGGAGGCAACACTTTTTAAGCGAACCAGAGCTAATTTGTTTGCACATAGTTAATTGGTTTCAAGTATTGCGATCAAACACTAATAGTTTTATTCGCACACAGGTCAATGATTTCGGGTTTTGCTATACAATGCTAATAGTTCTATTTAACAGTCATTTTCGCACAGTTGATGGGTTTCAAGTATAGTAAATAATTCAATATTTCTTTTTTGGGCCATAGGTGGTACCCGAACTGATACTAACACTTAATGGCAGAGATAACAAGGGATTAATTGCCATGAATCAGTATACCATATTCCTTAAAGCTCAATAACTGGAGCCTCACCATAAAATTCAATTTAGAGTCATATCCCGGCCACTCGTTGCGTGGTGGATGTTCTTGTTCTTTTACAGATATACACTGGGCGTATTATACAGCCCAGCCGACTGGGCTACGATATTTTCCGATTAAGGAAATTAGATAAGAGACCAATTATAGAGAAAATAAGTTTAACAATGGTCAAAAAAGAATACAGTTAAACTGGAGCAAAAAATCGACAACACACTGAAATAGTTTCAAAAAGATAAAGAAATTAAGAAAATTACATGAATATAAATGAAAAGAGAAAAGAACAGGATTTTATCAAATAGTAAAACATAGGAAAAAGTGAGGAGAGTGAACATGAGAAATACGGAGATAAATAATAAGTGGATACATAAAAGTCGTTGAGAAAGAAAGAATGTTAAAATGACTTAAGATCATGGTATAATGTTTGAAAGGGCAAGTCGAATGATTGAGGCCAACCCCTGAGCATGTAACTGATTTCTTTACAACCCAGAACACAGATATATATACGTATTCTCTTTTTAGACATCGAATCAGACTGACCAAAATACTATTTTCCTATCTTTCGTTTATGAGATCATCTCATCCCAAAAATGGAGTGAGCGGTGAGTGGGGGTCTATAAATCGTACGGACACTTCTTACGCATTGCTGCTGTTGCTGATGCTATTATTATTTTTCTGTCGCTGTGAAAGCAACTATACTTAAAATACCGAATTTAGCTGATTCATCCCATCAGTGTAACCAAAAAGAATGAAAAAAAAATTAGCTTCGGTATGCTTTTTTTTTTTCGTGTGTTTTTGAAGTTTTCTTAGTGCAATAGAATCCACAAATACAAAAGCACGAACGCTCAGAAACTTTCACAAACACACAGACACACACGCACAGATTAATACACACGTTGGCACACACATTTTCTAGACTATGATAAACGTAGTATATATATATATATATATATATATATATATATATATATATATCAACAGTGTATGGTGGTCACTATTTCACTTAATGGGTTCCTGGTAGAACAAACATGGTATAATTAAGTGAATGCTCAATATCTGTGATAGAGCTATTATATAATAACAAGTAAATATACATTAGTTTTTATATATATTTAATAGCATGGGTGCTTATCTGCGACCATTGGTTTTAGGCCGTCTTTACAGGACAATCATCAAGCAGAGAAAGAAAGATTTTGGAGAAATCGAAAAATCGAAAAATACAGTCTAAAGAATGTTTACGTTAGAATTGTGTATAACTCTTTGTGTGTGTGTGTGTTTATGTAGATTATATTTGAATATTGTTGTGTATGTCTGTATATGTGATTGGTAACATGTGTATGTATGATGATACATGTGCCGCACGGCAGATTTGAGGTTGTCCCATGAATATATGTGTAGCGATGTGTAGCGGAAGTCGCGAGACAGTTGGGAATTTCGCCGAATGAAATAAAATAAAAAATTGTGTGTGATGATGATTTTAGCTAAGGGACAAATTTATCATCATCATTGCATTATGAAGAAAATGAAATTTTTGATTTGACACATAAGTATTATTGACTAAAATGGATGCTTGACCAACAATGTAAAAAAAAATTGGTAAGTCAGGAATATCATGGTGTTAAGAGACATGGAATATTGTTATATTCTGTGGCGTATTATGCAATACTAGTATTCATATGTTGGAATATGTTCTGTCTTAAATAGCAATATGTACGTTATGATAATTTGTATTATCCGCCTATGCTATGTTAAAGTTATATTGCATACACATTATTGAAATATATGATGGTATGTACGTAAGGAATATGGTAATATATTGAATTAAGACGTATTTCTAACCTTCATGAAGTTATGGCTAACATTATATCAGCAGGTGGTGAGGGTAATTGGAGATGAATATAAAGGATCAATGAAGGAAATTGGTACCTACAGATAGTCGGGTGTGTTGTGGGGTTATTCGTGAAGGAGTGTGGGGTTTTTAGTGATGGAGGTGGTATTGGTATGACGGATGGTGGTGGTGGAGATAAATTATGTGTATTCTTCAAAATGCGAAAGTAGATGTTTATTTCCACGTCGGAATTTGGATAATTTTTTTTTTTAATTTTTTGTTTAACACACAGCAAAACAAAAAAATTAGAACTATTATCAAAATTGTCGTTACTAGCGTTCCATTTCAAAATGCATTAGACGAACTTAGTGTTTATTCTCGTTATATTTTTATTTCATTGCAAACGCCACACAACAAGAAAGACATCAGAAGGAGAGTGTTATAAAGGCAATACATGAAAAATCCTTTAAATTCTAAACTAAATGATAAGTAATGATACATTTATCATCTGTATACGTAAGGAATGACATTTTTAATTGTTCCAAGATGTAAAGAAATAACTGTTAATTGCTAATTAGACTCCATCATTTTTATTTCAAACACATCTATACTTCAATATACAATAGCGTCCGAAATTTTAAATCCTAATATTTGTTTGAAATAACAACTGTGAAAAGCTGAAATTTTGACTACTGGTAGTCGTTATCATCCATAATAACATACTAAAATTTGAATCATTTGCAAAGGATAGAAAAAGAATTATAACAATTATTTATTTATTTTCAAATTTGGAACGTCCAAAAGTAAGGGACAAAATTGAGAAAAACAGTGTAAACAGCCAAAAAACTATAAAAATACATGTACAATCAATATTTAGTAAATGAGCCCTTGCTCTCAATGACAGCTGCACATCTTCGACTACAAGAACGAATCAGTTCTTGACAATCCTCGATACTGATTTTTGACCATTCTTCTTGAAGCTTCACCCACAAATCCTCCGTGTTTGTGGGATTTCTTTCCATAACTTTCACTCATTCAATGTTTTTATAGATCTGCGCGTTTACACGAGTTTGTAACCGGACAAGAGGCGTTGTACCTTGGCTAGAAAACATTCCAAATACCATGACGCTTCAGCCCCAAAACTTGACAGTTTTCTTAGTACACTTTGCACTTAATCTTTCACCAATACGTCACTTTACAATGTTTTTTCCATCAATTCCAAATAAATTAAACTTGCTTTCATCACTGAAAAATACTTTTGCCCAATTTTCATATGTCCAAATTACATACCTGTTTGCCAAACTCTACTCTCTTATTCTTCGAACTAACAAGTGGTTTCTTCCTTGGGGTTCGATTAAACAGCCCTATTTCTTGCAGTCGTCTAGAAACATCTGTCTTCACACATTAACACATGAGGTACTATTCATAACCCTTTCAGCTTTTCACAGTTGTTATTTCAAACAAATATTAGGTTTTAAAATTTTGTCCCTTAGTTTTGGACGCTGCTGTAAGTATGAACTGTTGTTATTAGAGGAAATCAACGGATTTGAAGGATAGTCTAGAATATATATATATATATATATATATATATATATATATATATATGTGTGTGTGTGTGTGTGTGTGTGCGTGATCTTAATTTATACATATATGCAAAAAAATGTAAAAATACACATACATATATTTATACATTCTATTCATACACACACGCACACACCCACACACATATGTGTGTGTGTGTGTGTGTGTGTGTGTGTGTGTGTGTGTGTGTGTGTGTGTGTGTGTGTGTGTGTGTGTCAAGTGCATAGAGAAAAGGCTTGATGAGAATTGCACAAGAATGCTACGAGCTATGTCGGACAAATCCTGGAAGCAACATACCACAAAATAGCAGCTGTGCTGCCTCCTATCTACCATCTAAAAGACGATCCAAATTTGACCAACAAGATAGGCGGGACACTGGTGGAGATGTAATGACGAACTCGTAAGCGACGTTCTCCTTTTGACTACTGTACCGGGACGTGCAAGTGTTGGACAACCAGCTAGAACTTACCTACAACAGCTCTGTACGGACAGAGAATGTAGGCTAGAAGATCCTCCGAAAACGATGAACGATAAAAACGAATAGCAAGAACTATGTAGGGTGTTAGCGGCACGACATGATGATAATAATGATGATGATATGTGTGCGGGGGGTATACAATCACTCTTTCCTAAATAAAACAGCCACTACACCAGTATTGCAATGAACAAGTCTTACAATTGGAAATCAATGGATTGCTTGATTGTCCAATATATATATATATATATATATATATATATATATATATATATATATATATATATATATATATAAATTATTAACAATCTAACGGGAAGCCTTATACTAATATATATATATATATATATATATATATATATATATATATATATATATATATATATATATATTAGTATAAGGCACCCCGTTAGATTGTTAATAATTTTCTTATTACTGCACAAATTCCTCTGAAAATGTGTGTGTGGTACCTGGATCCGATGGGTATTACTATACATATTCGATTTTATAAATTTCCTTCAAAACAAGGCTAAGAAAAATACGTTTTTGAGGGTGGAAATAAGTATAAGACAGTTTTGAAAATGTGTGTTTTACAGCAAAAGTGTACAAAATTCAATATTTACATTTATTTCTTTTCAATTATAATTCTTCAGCACGCTTGTTTTGCATTGCATCAATAAGTTTTCAGGGTTTCAGATGGAATTTTATTCCAATACTATTTAATGTAATATTTTAAAGTTTTTATCTTCAAGTTTATTTTTGTATACTCTTTTTGACAAAATCCCCCTAAAAATTTCTCTAGGGTCTAAATCTGTAGACTTCGAGGACTAGTCCAAAACTTCAATATTTTTGTTTTAAAACAGTGTTTCGTGAGCTTAGAAGTGTGTATGGCTGCCTTGTCTTGTTGAAAAATAGCATTATTGGTGTCTAGACGATTCATAAATGGGAAGACCTTTTTCCAGCACAATGATATATCGAGCTGAGTTTTTCCAGATACAGAAAAAGCTTCCCAAACCATAACAGATCCTCCTCCAAATAATCTTTTTGAAAACAACTGCTTCTCCTTTTCTTAAATCATGCCAATAACACTGGGAGCCGCTGGATCAATCCGAATTGAACTTTTTTCTCATCAGAAAACACCGCGGTTTCCCATTTTTCCTTTGTTCATGTTACTTTTGTCTTTACCCAATCTGCACACATCTTCTTGCGTTAAGTAGTTAAAGAAGTGGCTGTCTCCCCGTCTCGATAGACGAGATTTGGCGATTCATGGAGAAGTTGACGAACTTTTCTTGGAGTGATGGGTGAATTTGGATATTTTTGCAGATCTCTTAAAGTTGATTGTCTTTGAGAAGCTTCTCGAAAAAGACGATATTGGGCTGCTTTTTTAATTTTAGGTGGACAATCTGGACTTTTACTGGTGCCATACGATTCATGTTCCTTTAGATAACTTCTGGACGTTTACTGGTGCCATACGATTCATGTTCCTTTAGATAATTTCTCAAAACTGTTAAGGACCTCGAAACTCAGATTCTACTGGCAGAAATTAGAATTTTTTCCATTTTTCATGAAGAGGGTAGTTCCTAGGCATTTAGCAGTAACTGTATTTAATTATGAAATGTTTAAATAGGATTCACGTGGGTTAAAATCATAAGAGTCTTTTTATAATCTGCGCATGCACTTATTCTTCCTTTGGCATTCTGAAGTAAACTAGAGATGCAATTTTTCGAAACTGCTTCATAATTATTTCCATCCTCAAAAACGAAGTTTTCTTAATAACATTCTTTGTTGTTATAAAATCGAATATGTATACTAATACCCATTGAATCTAGCTACAACGCACAAATATTCAGAGGAATTGTGCAGCAATAAGAAAATTATTAACAATTTAATGGGGTGTCTTATACTTATTTCCACCACTCTCTCTCTCTCTCTCTCTACACACACACACACACACACACACACGCACATATATATATATATATATATATATATATATATATATATATATATTTGGTTTTAGTATGTGTTTTATGGCATATCAACACTTGTGGTTATTTAATGCCAAATTCTCTTTATATATATATATATATATATATATATATATAAAGACTTGTGTCTATTTTGGTTATGTACTCAGAAAAGTGATCTCATTTTGTATTAAAATCATACACTTAAATATTTTTATGATAAAGTAAAATTACCAAATTTAGTTTTTTGGTTTTTACTGATCAAATGATATATTTCAATAATTAAAGATCATCAAATTTTGGAACTCTACACAGTTTTTCATAATTACTACAAAAGGGACCTCTTCATTTTTTTTAAGAACAGCTATGCTTAAATATGACACGGGATTTCATCGGCCAAAACAGATTTTAAGCACACACACACACACACACACACACACACACACACACACCCTCTTAACTTCCCCTCCTGAACTCAGTTGCAATGCAGCGTCCAGTAGAGTTGATAAAGGAACACTTGCAGTGAGTGTCCAGTCCCAGATTCAATGCAAAAAAAAGCCCTTTCAGCGGCATAACCATTCAATAGCTGCCAGAAATAGATGAATCCTTAAAGATTATATTTAGAATTTTAAGTCGTCATTCTCCCCGACTGATTGTCTTGCACATTAATACAATCCAGCGTTTCCAACGTTTCCACCCCCCACATAAAATCAGGGTATGCGTACAAATATTTAACGTAAATAATGAAATAACAACAACAAAGTGATTAATTTTGGTTTCTTGTCTTTGCATACAAATAGTTCCTTCAAAATAGAATCTGATTTATACCTTATGAAATTGAAAAGCGTTACAATTTATGAGTGGGTGTTTATCTTTTAGTTTTTGTGTCCGTTAATTCATGCCATGTTAATGTAGGTAGAGTATAATTCAAATGCAATGAAAGGACTACAAAATTTACTACATTGCAAATTGCAGCTCTTCATTAAAATTTAATAAATTGAAACAGATTTTGGGTTTACTTATAAAAGTTATATATATATATATATATATATATATATATATATATATATATATATATATATATATGGGGAGTGGGGATGTAAAAATAAAACTATAAATTTTCAAATGAATATCACAGAACAATTAAAGACTAGGTAAATTAAATATCTCTTGACCGTAATAAATACCATTAGTTAGTTCATATAGCACACATCGCAGGTTGATCAGTTGATCAAATATATATAAGTAATTTAGCCTTTTTGATATTTGTTAGGGTTCAGTAATACTCAATCAAATCGATGTATGCAAAGGTAAACATTGTAAATCAATGTAGGAAGAAACTATTACAAAAAAAAGCATACTTATATGCGATGATACATTTTACTATGGCAATATTGTTACATCAAATTTCGGCTAAAGATTCAACTTATACACGAATATATATGGTTATCAACTTTAACTGTACTCTTCTCTTAAGTCATTCAATGTCCACAGCCGTATCATAAAAGAATAATTTATTGTGCGCTAATTTATTTTTCAGCATAATCTCCTTCTTGCCTTTGCAAGTAATTCAGTAATTTATCTTAATCTTATCGAACGACCATTGAATATTTCAGACCGAAATTCAGTATATATGTACATCTCAAGTTTAGGATTTATTGATTCATCTTTGTATCTCGTCGTAATATTTTAAGAGTGATCCGAAAAAAGTCATTAACGAATTGAAGGTTGATCTATTATACCTGAAACAAATGTTCTGATCCACAACTATGCCATAATAAATAAATCATTTTGATGCCGTTACAAGAAATGTTCAATTTTGATTGATTATCTAAATTTGATCTTCTTTCAGAGGCTTCATTGAGCCCTCAGTGAAGAAGTTACAGCCAAGCGCCAAAAGTTTGATAACTACTAAGGAGGCGTCCTGCATCAAATTTTGTGATATTGCTTTATGTATTATGATGATCAGTGATTGCTAGCAGCAAGTCACAGGTCTCTAAAGATCATTTGCTTTCAGAAAAACCCTAACTTGTTTGATTATATTTTTTTAGGATAATAATAGATGAATACTAAAAGAATACCATGAGAAGATGCAATATTTCTACAACTGAAATAAAATCTTGTAAAATATTCATTTCCGTATTGACTAGAAACAATGTTATTTTAATCCATCTTCCTTTAAAGAAGCTTTCCCCTAAATTCATAAAATATTGTAGCTACAGAGTAAGGAAAAAACACTCTCAGTTTGAATAAAGAGAAACAAATAGAGGAAATAAAACCATCGCAGTTTGATCCAAGTAAACCGGAAAAATGTCGTATGTATTAACCCACAGCCAACTAGTAAATACGGCACCGCATGTTACATTAACAGGCTAACTTCTAACAGGCCGACGTAATAAGAACAAAAATATAACCTATTCATGACCACATATGAAATTAACCTTAAAAGAACATTAACTTTTGAAAGTGAACAGAGAAAATAACACAATCATGTGGGTAGAATTTATCCAACGTTATTTTAATTCCTTTTAACATTAAAATGCATATTTACACTCTGTCTTTTACCAATCCATAAACAATAAACAGCCGTGAGTTACCATGCCATTATGATTTTAAATCACCCAAACAGCCTGTATTGTTTGAGCGTTGATTTAATTAGAAAAAGGCAAGTGGAAAATGAAAATGTTTCATAGGACAGTTTTTCCAAAGAAAGAAAAAAAGAAAAGCAACAACAACAAAACAACAACGAAATTGGTTGGAATGAAAACAGTGGGGCATAAATGGGTGACGGGTGTTAGGAAACTGAAATAAAGGAAGAAATGAATGTAATGAGTGGTAAAATAATGAAACAAGGAATATGAGCTAAGTTAAATGAATGAATAAACGAACGAACGATGAGAAAGTAGGAGGGAAGTAAGTTATACACTTTATGTCCATAAATAATATGTAACACAAAACCAGTATGTAACGTTTGGCTTCGCAACAGCAACATGAAAAACATCTGTATGAATATTTCAAGCAACAAACTGACGAAATCTCATACACGAAAACATGGACATGGCTAAGAAAGGAAAACTTTAAGAAAGAAACTGAATCTATTCTTATAGTAACACAAAAAACGTTATAATCGACCAATTATATTAAAGTGAAAATAGATAAGACTCAACAGAATTGCAAGAGTAAATTATGTGGTGGTAGAGACAAAACGATTTATCATATAATAAGTGAATGAAGCAAACTAGCGTAAAAGGATTATAAGACTATAAAAGACTGAATGGGGAAGATGATCCATTGCGAATTGTGCTTGTAATTGAAATTTAACTATACTAAGAAATGGCATATATTCAAAGCAGAGCCCGTCTTGGAGAATAAGGCACAAAGTTTTCTGTGATTTTGAGATACAACCAGCTCACCGAATCCCAGCCTGAAGACCAGACCAAGTTATAATTAACAAAAAAAAAAATAGAAACTGCCAAAGAGAGGACCACACAGTGAAAATTAAAGAAAACGAAAAGAGACACAAGTACTTACACCTTTCCACAAAATTAAAAAAAGTTATGGAACATGAAAGTGACAGTGATACCAATTATAATTAGTGCACTTGGAACGGTCCCTAAAGGTTTGGTAAGGGGACTAAAAGTGTTAGAAATCAGAAGACGTATCGAGATCATCCAAACTACTGTCTTACTAAGATCGACAAGAATCCCGAGAAGATTCCTAGAGATTTGAGAAGACTTGCTAACACAAACTCCAGTGAAAAGCTATCAGCTAACGTTGGTGTAAAAAAATCTCCCAATGAATATAATAATAATAATAGAAAGGCATAATAGCGTAACGGTTTTCGTCCGGGGAAAGGGAATCGGTGACCCGAGTTCAAGTAGCAGATGAGGATTTTTTTACATTTCCCTTCGCCCTAATACCCGTGGAAAAGGCATGATTCCATCTCGTCTCTACGTCCCCATATATGGTCAAATAGTTGTTTCTTTTGCCTTTGTAGCGCAATCAGTCTAGGAGAAGGAAAACTGATTTCATATCAACTAAAACATTAACTTTCTACCGTATCCTGCTCGTGACAGAGGGGTTGGGCAAATGCATACTCTCATAAACAGAGACATTTCTCTCCCTCAAATGTCATCTCGAAGGATCGTGACTAAACGAAGCATTTAATCGAATCTACAACCCATCTTTAACAAACACCCTTTGAATAATTTTCTTGGTTTCTTTTTAGCATTACTATAAATTAAAACCTTTTATGATGGAAGAATGTATTTGTCGATTTCATGGGAACGTAATATGAAGGGGTTCCAATAATACAATCTAATTAGTGTCTTTATGGTTGATTAACTTATACGATAGCACCCGATAGCATAACGCAAGACAATTTTGTTGTTTCCTTATATATACTTCTTGATCTAATTATGTTATGAATATTTAAATCAAATTTAACATGTTTTCCCCTGTTGCTTGGGTTACTCTGCCAAAATTACATAAAATTACCCTTATGATTTCATCCTTCAGGTTATTAATGAGAAAACAGAAAGAAAATATTGTTAGCGATGCTCTTTGAAAATTTGTTACTTGCAATCAAATAAAAAAAATCATTGATTTCTTTCATGTCTTTCCTATAATTACTTTACATTTTTACGAAAGAAATTGATTCTAGAATCTGATTTGATGGCAACACGAACGAAGTTCCTACGACTTTCTTTTCTTCGTCTTAAAATATTAATGCATTTTATTTAAATCCTGCAGTGAATATTAAGCAGAAACTTCCTTTGAAAATTTTTATTATCCCTAAAGTCGGTAGTGAGTTTGAATATCTGATTCCTAACAAACCTTCTATCCATTACCGAAGAGGTTTATTGTACCAATCAAGATATTTCATCCAGGCCATTTCAAGGGACAGCCGAGGAAATTTTCTGTCATTTAGACTCCAACAAAAAATTACTACACGCAGAAGGAATGAAAAACTTGCAAGGAGTAAAATAACTTCATTACTTCAAAAATGACAGCGTCTATGAAAAAAAAAATCTTTTTTGCAACCTGCTTTCCCTGCAGAATAATGAGAATGTTCAATGTTATCTTAACGTGAGTGTCGGTGAAATGAGCATATTTCCTGTAACCATAACAATAGAATTTCTCATTATCCAGTAATGAGATCATGTTGCTTATGAACTGCAAAAATTCTCATATACATCAATAAAACTGACAGAAGTTTATCAAAAAAGAAAATATTAGTACAACAAAAATCAGACTATGTTTATTTCAGTATTTATTTTTGTTTTCGCTGTATTATTATTAATCTCAGATTAATTTCTTTTCAACAATCATAATTCAATAAAGGTATCATTTTTTGATTTCATAATTTTCTTCTATAATTCTTTTGATAGTACAAATTTAGAATTATAATTGAATATATAATATTAATAATAAATTGTACAATTAAAAAAGTTTTATTATGATAATTATGTATACACATAAACATATATCATCATTACCATCGTCATGTCGTACTGCGAGCACCAATTTCCCTGACTCTCTCTCTCTCTCTCTCTCTCTCTCTCTCTCTCTCTCTCTCTCTCTCCATTTGTCTTTATCATCCATGGTTTTCGGCAGGTCTTCTAGACTACATCATGTGACTGTACACTTGCACGACCCTGTGAAGAAGTCCATCGGAGAACGTCGCTTATGATTTTGTCCTTACTTCTACACCAGTATCCCACATGTTTTGTTCGTCTTATTTGGATGGTGTTAGAGATAGGAAGACGGTGGCCATATAGCTGCTGTTATGTTGGATGTTGCTTCCAGGATTTATTCAATATAGCTCGTAGCATTTTTGTGCAATTCCTGTCTAGCTTTTTCTCTATACACTTAGTCAGAGTCCATGTGATGTATCCACATAGAAGAATTGAGACCACCGCTGCTTGGAAAAAAATGCGTTTTTTATCAGATAAGTCTGACTTCAGTATGATCGGTTACCTATCGATAGCAGTTGAAGCCTTCGCTATTCGCACATTAATGTAATTTTCAGTAGATGAGACGCTGCTTCCGAGCCAGGTGAACTTGTCCACTAATTTCAGAGAACCACCATTTACATTGAAGATGTCTCCTTTTTGCTTAAAAAATAAGTACTCCTTTTTGTGAGCATTCACAAGGAGGCCAATGTAACCGGCTGCCTGCTCCAGACTATGAAGCAGGGTCTCGGCTTGAGTAAGGGCATTGCCAGAAGCCCCATGTCATCTGCGTAGTTGCCCAGTTGGCTAGGGCTGTAGAATACGCCAACTGCACCTCTCCAGTAAGAACCCCTAATGAGTGTCCTGGATATGACACTAAACAATCTGATGGTGAGGTTCCAGTGATGCTGGGGCTTTGAGGAATACAGAGCACCCCTTCATTGCCGCAGCTCCCAGGTCCACTCTGGCCTGGAATGGTTGCACCATATAGGCCCTAATCTATGTGTTAAATGGAAATAACTGCATACTTATGTTGAACTGAATTGTTTGAATTAAAAACTGTTTGACTAAACTGAATAACTTGAAATAGACATGTTTTTGACAATTAAACTGTACTCACATTTAAACTGCGTGTTTTTGCTAAACTGAATTGTTTGAAATGGAACAGTTTTTGACATTGAAACTGTACTTACACTAAACTGAATTGTTTAATATAGAAATTAGAACTGTTTTGACATATAACTGTACGTACACAAAATCTGTACTTAAACTAAACCGAATCATCTGAATTAGAGGTGTTTGAATAAACTGAATTGCTTGAAATAAAAAAAGTTTGACAATTAAACTGTGTATTCATGTTAAACTGAATTATTTGAAATATAACTATTTGCATAAAAATGGATTTGGTGTTAAATAACCTACAACGGTTGATATGCCATAAAACCCAAACAACTAACCAACCCATCAACATCATCTGCATAGTCTGTGCCCGTAATAGTTTGTGCGGGTATTGTCTGCTTCTTGCCTTTTTTAGTGTAAAGCCATTTTATTTCATTAGAACCGTAGATGTTCTTAGTTCGTTGTTTAAGCAGATTATGAACAGATATGGGTCTAATGCAGAACACCGGCAGTAATATCAAAGAAGTCTATGTCTCCAGCCGGTGAGCAAACATTGACTTTCCTGTTACCATAGAGCATCATTATGGCTGCAAGTTTGGGGGGGTTGTGGGCAGACTATAGGCAAAATGTATTTGTTTCATCTGCCCTCTGTGTATGGAGTTAAATGCCTCGGAGAAATCTGCAAATAAAAGTGTCACCTTGAACTCCTTGCTCAAACTAAAATTCGACGGATTGTCAGAATCTGTGATGTTGTTGCTTGGTTGCTCCGAAAACTATTTTGATTCTTCCAAATATTTTTTTTTTTTTCAATTTCTAGTTCGATGCAGTTGCGTTGCAAAGCATGGTAAATCTTAGCCACTATAGAAGTAAGGGTTATAACACAGTTGTTCTTGGCAATTCCGATATTCCCTTTCATGGGGAAAAGGACGATGCAGCTTTGTGTCTATCTCTCTATTGTGTTCTGGTTATGTACGGCTTTGCAGTATCGGAGCAGCAGGTCATTTAATTTCTTTGTTTTCCATACTTCAGATGGTATTTCATCCAGACCGGCAACTTTCTTGTTTTTAGTATTTGTAAGTACTTTATAAAGTTCTTAAGTAATCTGTCCTAGTTTGATGTCTAGTTGATAATTGATAATTTTCGTGAAAAGTTTATCAGTAACTTTAGGGGATTTTCCAACGAGATTCTTGAAATGTTCTTTCCACATGTTTATTCGTTCTTCTTGGCTTATAGCTGTTAGTTTAGCTCTGGAGGTGTTCTTCCTTTTACTCTCTTCATTTACTGTCTGCCACGCTACTTGGGATAGTCTATCTTCTACTAAATTCCTAATTTTATTGATGTGACCTTGAATGTATTATGTTTGTTTTTTCTGGTATGTGTTAATTAGTTCACTTTGTGCCTTCTTAAGTTTCTGAGCATTAGCATTAGTTGTGTTTCTTTTATTACATAGAAACGCTGTTTTCACGTTTCGTTTTTTCCTGACTGCTAATGTCTCCCTTAGAACTCTAGTTGGGGTGTTATTCCAGGAGGGCATTGACAACGTTCTCATATTCGTCTTTTGGAGTGTTTCCGATATCTCCTGAAAATCATCGAAATTGTTTCTTAGTGTAATGATATATATATATATATATATATATATATATATATATAATACAATTATTAAAACAAAAGTACTTTATGATGCTTATATTTACAAATACACACACACACACACACACACACACCCACACACACTCACACAAATATATATATATATATAATCATAATTTTCATCAATTCCTGCTGACAGTATGGAGATGGTTCTTGTTAGGTCTACTAGACTACATCTACTAGATTATATATGTATATATACATTTCAGCTTCTAGTTGAAGTAAAATTAAAGATTAATAATACTAGTAATAATAATAATGATAGTAGTAGCAGTAGTAGTACATATATATGTGTGTGTGTGTGTGTACCGGTTTAGCAGAAAGAAAACTCTGAATCTAAGCCTGTTAAACTCGTCTCTGTCACATTCTACTCGCTCAAAGGGTTTGCGTAAATACACATAGACGCTCTAACAATTATGAGCACACATTATTTATAACTATAGAAAACTATATATATATACATATATATATATATGTATGGGGGGGTAGGGGATGTCCTGAGTAGGAAGAAAAATATTATAATCTTATTCTAGCCCAAAACTTTGGGTAGTAACGTATGATTCTTGCTAGAAGAACCGTGGGGAAATAGTTGAATTGTTTACAGAGTACACAGATGCTATGCTAGGTTATGGGGCAGATGTAGCAATAAATGCGTTAATAATCCTATTATCTTAATAAAACACTGCAAACGAATATGTAAGATTAAATGATTTAAAATAAATATGCCTTAATTTCTTTACAGAATCATATTGTATTTTTAGGAGAGCAATCACTGTAACGCATATCGAGTACTAATCTCTTCGCAGAAGTTGTGTACCTCTACTTGATATTGATCCTGCTGCTAATCTTTATTTATCACTGAATATAAAATTGATATCAAAGAGAAATTCACATCGATAATCAAGTGTCAAAAATTAATTGAATATTCTGTCAGCAGTACTTGATATATTGATTTCTTTATTGTCAGAACAGGTGAGAAATTTGGTGTCCGAGAAACTTTTTTCTTTTTATTCGGTTAGAGTGGCATCGTTATTGAATAGGACAATGAAGATGAACAATGCGGCTGAATTGTCTTTGACGATCGAATTTCGTCGTGAATTCTAATCCTACTTTGACGAGTTTTTATTTCAGAGTATTTCATTGGTTAGTAGGAAAGTTCTTGGAAGCGTAATAATTATTCGCTATTTTTCCCGTCTCCTGGCAAAAATTGCACGAACCCTGTTCGTTTTGGAGAAGAAAAAATGAGAAGAAATGATAGAAGAAAGGACTGATGGTAGTGAACTAATCACGAAAAGGAGACATCGAAGCATATATGAAAATTACGTGCATTGACTTTCAATGTCAGGGAATAAAAATCTAAATCAATTAATTTCCAATCAGAGCAACAATGTATTAGCCTGAAGGGGAAAGTAAGAATTACAATGATTGATAATATAAATGATGTCCGTCCATATACAAAGCTTAGTTCTTTACAGAGGAGAGATTTTCTTGGAATAAAGATAACATGCCCTTTGTGATCTTTATAAATAAGTGTTTCTTTTGTTCTGTTGAATTGTATCGTTATTCAAATAAAATCATTTCTTCTCTGTCACTGGTAATGACCTAACACTTTTAGGATCACAGGTTAGGCTTATTTTAAGAATAGTTTAAACTATATTGTTACAATGTTTTGAAAAATCACCAAATCTCAAATATTAGTCTTTAAATCTTTATCTTTCAAGTATTGTTCATAAAGTTAATAACTTATTCGATTTGTTCCCTTTAATAATAGATTACCTTTCTTTGTCAATTGAATTAGTTTATGTGTCACTGAAAATGCTGGTGTAATGTAGTAGCCACCCACCCTTCACCAATGAATCAAGTGACTGGCTGTGTGACCAATAACAAAGGGTCAACTACAAGTTAAGAGTGAGGAACGGAATTTTGAAAAAGGGCCAGTCAGGCTGTTATTTACCCGTAGAGGCCAAGAAACGATAGATTTCGGGGCTAGCAAACTCTCCCCATTGGGGGGGGTGATTTAATAATTATTTTATAAACTCAAAAATTCAACTTCAGGTTTTCTTGTTTTTTTGGGTAGACCCGGAGGAAGGTTGAAACAGATGAATAAAGTGAATGGTATTTTTCTTTGACCACGTGTCTGACTTTATCTTTCCGATAAAATTATCGTCATTTCTTCATCTTGTCTTTATCTCTTGCAACTTTCTTCAATATCCAGCAATGCAATACCGTGAATATCAACAGTAGTTATATATTTGCTTTCGGGCTCACAAGTTTATGTCTTGAGTGAGTGTAACGTTATTCGAAATTGATTATTGGAAACAGAAATGCAACTTTTTTAACAAACAGAATCAAAAATGTATATTTTGCGTACAATGACCAGAAATCCGTTTGGCTAATATAGCATAAAATACGACTTTAAAATGATGTAATCGCATTTATTTATATCTAATTTTTATCTATCAAAGAGACTGTCGATGTTTCACTGTTTTCTTTTACTAACCTTAGCTTAGTTTGACACAAGATCAAATGTATGAGTACCATCCGAGACTTAGTAACGTTTTGGTATTGCTGAGGAATAAATAACACCACCAACAAAGTCAATCTGTGAGTAAAAATTCAAATGTCAAATATCCGATCAAAACATAAGTAGACATACCCAGGTAGTTTGCTTCAAGGTGAAAATAGTTACGTATTTCCCATCTGAAGTTGAGATCTGTGTTGAATCCGAAACAAAAACCAGATTCGTAAATGTAAATTTACAAACCAAGTAGACACACCTCACTTCAAAGAATTATGTTACACGATTTCCTGTTATCTTATACGAATTATGTCCAGTACTATGATAAATTGTAAACACTCAGATTGACTAAGAAAGAAAGAAAGGTCTTTCTTTACTGTACAAATCTCATTGCATTACTTCATAATAGTTCTAACATTTAAATCTAACGAGGTGGGGGCGCTGCTGGTGTAATGCTAAGCAAGCTAGAAAAGCAAACCTTCACGAGTGTGTTCGAGTCTCATTGGTTTCCTCATTAATAGGGTCATGTGCTACATTTAAGCAAGATGCTTAGTAAACTACAACTCCATAAATTACTTAAAACAAACGAAAATATCAGACTTCATCAGAAAAGGAAACTCCAACAAGAGATGAAAAGCTCTGATATATTTTTTTGAAATATTAATTATAAATTATGCATATGAATTGTGTACATTTGTAAAAGACACTTAATATTTCTATTTAACAAGATATAAAATGAGTATTAACCGCTACCATTAATAACAAACATCAGGGTGACAAATTGAATAATTTACCGTTTCCCAGGGCATTGGAAATTACTTGGCAAATGATTGTATTGATTATCAGAGTACCAACAGCATAGGAAGATTCTTAGTCTGACCTATTATCGGATGTCTACGATAAATTGCCTTTCCTCGGTTAAAAGGCTCCAATTTGTCTGCTATTTACCCATAACTGAGGGAATAATTCGGTTCTTGCCTTTCCGTGAGCCATTTGTTCAAAGTGAATGCAAACTGTTTCTGTCGAATTTTGAACTCCGTCGATTTCCTTCTCTTTTAGGGCAACTCTAAAAAAAATCTGTGAGGGTGAATTAATTTTACGACTCCTGCTTTATATGTGCCTTGCATGAGAGCTGTGAGTAAGACAATTTCTCTTTAGGTTATAGGCTAATATGGTCAATTCTATTCTCACCATTTGCTCTTCTCTTCTAGCCTTGTGTCAGATTAAGTTAAATATCTATAATAGGGATATTAGCTTCTTTTCCTGTGTGCATATTATTTATTTTGACTTTTTAAAACTTGTCAGAACTTCATTCGGATGGAAAGAACAGAGGTTTTACATGTGAATACGCTTTCCAAATATTTCTCCATTAATTATTTCCTTTAATTATTTTGAATTTCATATTAGATACAATTATTTTAATTATAAATCCATTATATTCTGTATTTAAGAATATTTCCTTTTCTCTCGTGTTTACTTTGAATGTTTTTCCTGCCATATTATCTCTTTATTGATATTCTCTCAAGTTTCACTCTCTTTCCACTAGTCCGCTTATTCCTCACGCCTTCCTTCTTTATTTTGCTTTATCTCTCTGTCCCACCTCCTGTCTCTCCCGCTCTCGCTCTCTCCCGCTCTCTTTCTCTCTCTCTCTCTCTCTCTCTCTCTCTCTCTCTCTTCATATATATATATATATATATATATATTCGAAGTTTAAACAATGTATATTTCGGCAGCAGTTTTTCGTTGATGCATGTTTGGTTAAAGAGAACTGACAAAAATGAAATAATATTTTTAATGTAATTTTTTCTTACAAATTCTATGTAACAGAAATTTTGTTCTTGTATTGTTGATGTGATATCTTACTTGTTTATTTTAGAAAGTATAGAAAATGGCCAATATTCCTTTTAAACTTTTGTATCGTTGATAATGAAGATTAGAAGTTAATCTATTTTCTGTTTCAGAATAGGTAAATTTACAGATTTTCATTTACATAAGATCAGAATGAAACAAAAAGTGGATCACAATTTTCTCGTATTTATACTCAGGTTAAACAAAAATGAACAAAAATGATTTGAAGTGAGTAGTTTTCAAGATGTGCAACAGTAACGCTAATCATTTTCATTTATCAATCCCTAAATAGAGTCTTCTATCATGTTTTTATACTCCCCTTTCTCACAAAAGATAAATTTGAGGAGAAAATTATGCATTTTTCATTTATGTTTGGTACAGTGTCTCAAAATAGATGCAACCCTTTCATATGATAAACATTTATTACAAACACAAGCGTAATGGCGGTCATTTGGAACACGTTCTGTAAAAATGCATCTTTTGAGTTTGAGACATCAAATTTTTTTTTTAATTGTTACTATATCAGCTTTCAGGACATGCTATTTTTTCTTGAGTTTCTTGTCTCAATATAATAATAATAGGTTAAATCTATTTTGAAACAGTTTTGAATGATTTTGTCTCCAAATACGTAGTGACGCAAAATATATTTTCTCTGTAGTCAAAGGAATCAAGGAACAGTAGTTGTTATCGTATCAAATTTGAAACAATAAAGAATACAACATTATTATTAGTAGAGTTATTAGCCGTCTCAGGAGTCCCCTGTATATAGAAACATCCCGCATAAGCATTTGAGAAATTACATTTTCTGTCCAAGAAGAAAAAGTAAAAATCGCTACAAACATTAATCTTTCATGTATAATACCTATAAATCTTATTGTGTCATGTTAAGTTGACTGAAAATGCATGGATTTCTTTTTATTTAGCTAAACATTTTTAGGGCCAGTAAAAAATGGAATATAAAGAAAGAGACAATCCGGAATTACGTCCGTAAAAAAATTTGAAGAAAGTCATGCATTGTTCTTTGTCTGGTCTCTTTAGCCAAACTTTCTCTCTCTCTCTCTCTCTCTCTATCTATCTATCTATATATATATATATATATAAATGTCGGTTATAAAGCATATGTATGTAAGTTAGGATGATGTAAACCATATTGTTGATAGTCAATTTCACGTTTATGTGATCATCAAACCAAGTGGTATATATATGTGAAAGCAAAGACAATAATAATTAAAAAGAAATAATTAGATGAATGAATATGCATAGAGTTGCCGATAATTTATCAATCTTTAAAAAGTTTTGGCAACACTTAGTTTCATATCTAATTTGCTATAAAAACGTGTTCTACCACAATGAAATTATTTCTGTGAAAACTTAAAAGATGAAAAAAACCTAACACTGATGTGAAAATATAAATCGATAGATGAATACATAAATAATAAAGCTTGGTTTCAAGTTTCAAATTAATAAGTTAATATAATGTTGTTTAATTTTGTAATGAGATAAGTTTATCCAAGTTATGTTTTTTAAATTAAGCAGTTTGTACCAATTTAATATCGTTAATAAACAAATAGGTTGGATTGGATTCTTTGTTCAATGGCATATCAACCTTCCTGTACTATTTAATGCGAAATCCATCCTCATAGAAGAACAGCAGTATCACTATTTAACCCATAGCTGGGGGAGATAATGGAATTTGTCCAAAGGCGAACGTAATTGCACGACTAGAACTTGCTTACTTCTAGGTCAAACAAACAAATAGGAATCATAAATCTATACATAATTCAAATATATATACGTTATATATAATGATAGGTGGATAAGGAAAATGATACAAAGACTAAACAAACAGATAAATAATCATCGCTTCCCTTACTTACTTTAAAATACATCGTATTCCTTATAATATATATATATATATATATATATATATATATATATATATATATATATATACTAATCTAATATCTACCAGCATTCACGGTACTTCCTGATGATCCGATAAGGTGAAACTTTAGTAGAAGATTTCCGACTCGTGATTTAAGTTAATTTATATATATATATATATATATATATATATAGAGAGAGAGAGAGAGAGAGAAATAATGAGAAAGGGAGAGAGAGTTTTACAAAAGTGATAGTACAAATAGTAATATTCATTTTGTGGTTTTTCTTTTTTTTCTTTTTTCTTAACTTGTTTCAACCAAAGGACATCGTCTTGAGAAAAGATTTTTGAAAAATTTTTTTAAGAAAGCTATTAGAAAAAAGTTTTTTGATGCTGGTGAAATAGCTGATATGCAAAAAGAGAACCAGGGAAAAATGTACTGATGACGTAGCATATTCATTTATTGAATACTATTGATTTTTTTATATCATCATCATCAAATCTGGTTCGTCTAATATGGATAGTTTTAGTGATGGGTGTTGTGTGACCGTACAGCTGCTCTTTCGTGGGGTGCTACCTCCGGGACTGGTTTAATATTGCTCGCAGCATTCTTGTGTAATTACCGTCAAGTTTTTCTCTATGCATTTAGTTAGCGTCCATGTAGTGTATCTATATAGCAGTATCGACACAACCGCTACTTGGAAAAAAAACTGCGTTTTATTTTATAGGTCAGGTCTGAATTCCATATGACCGATAGCTATTGATAGCCGTTCATGCCTTTGCTAGTCGCGTGTTGATGTCTTTCTCGGTTAATGAGACACTGCTACCTAGGTAGGTGAATTTGCCCACCAGTTTCAAAGAACTACCATTTAGTATGGAGATGTCACCTTTATGATTAAAGCACATATATTCCGTCTTGTCTGCGAATACATGGAGACATATGCCACTTAGATGCTCGTTCCAGACTATGTAGCAAGGTTTTGGCTTGGGCAGGTGTATTTGCCAGAAGTGCTATGTCATCGGCGTAGTCCAAGTCTGTAATTGTTTGTGCAGGGTATCTTCTACTTCTTTGTTTTGCCAGCTTGAAACCGTTATCTTTCATTTTATCAATAGACGTTCTAAGCACGTAGTCTAGGCAGAAGATAAACAGGTATGTAGCTAATGTGTTACAGCTCATCTGCTACAATGCCGAAGTAGTCTGTGTCTACATCCGGGGAAAATATCTTCAACTTACCTTTGAATATCTACTATCAGGATACCTGTCAATGAGCTCTTCATTTGGGAGGTATATGTTAAGCTTGGGATTGTTTTATTTCAAATTCGCTTTGTTTAGTTTGTTTTGTTTGATTTATTTAGGTGTTGAGCCTAGTTAAAAGGCAACGTTTAGAATGTTCATATTTTAAGGAATGTCGACTTTCCATAATTGGAAAATTGCTCAACAACAATTTTTCTGACTCCACTCACAATAAGTACATTCACATACTTGTAAAATATGAACTATTTACACGAGATAAATATCTATCGTGATTCTTTTTGATTTTGCCGTAGGCATTCTGATTTTTCGAATTACCTGTGGCATTCTGAATTTTCCTGACAGATTCATTATAGTTGCATCGAATAAAGGACAGTGCATCTTCTTAGCCTTGCCAACCCTACCATAACCTCTTATAGTGCCCCTCATACAGATACTTCTTCTCTGTCTGCTTACATAAGTGCCTGACAGATATGTCTATCACTCAGAATGTCTATACTGCCACACCGATGCAGACCTCAATCAGAAGTATTGATCTTTCGAAGCTGTTCTGACTTTCGATTCAACAAACAGGTCGTTGTAAAACAAAGAGAAAATTGAACATATACTAAGTATCTGACCTTTCAATGTCTACTGCCCCTACAGTTATCATTAAACAGAAAGTCGTTTGTGTTCTTAAATTTTGGTAATGCGTATTTACAATTAGGTAAACTTAAAATTGTCTATATTAATAAAATATATATATGTTCATGTAGGTCGAAATTTTCCTGCATCTGTAGACAATCATAATTGTGTAAAAGATAGATAGATATACACACACGAATATTTAGTAAGGATATCTTAGTTTTTAAAGAGTGTCCTCGCATGTGTGTTGATGTCTGTGCTTGTGCATTTTTGTGTGTATTTGTAAGTTCATGGACACGTGTATGTTCATGTGTATACGTATTTGGTTGTTTGTGGTTTCAACTGTAAAAAAAACCAATGTAATCCTTCATAAAATGACGCATCCTAGCAAGGTATTTATTAGAGAAATACACTTCAAAGAAATTAACTTTTTAAAAAAATGTAATTTCCATCCCAATTTGCAAGTTCATGTCAATTTTGGAGGATTAAAAATGACATTCAAACCTCAAATCCAAACTTCCAAATTCTCGATATTAGATGAAATCATGAAAAGATGATCAGAGTCCTAAAAGCTTTCCTAAGTAGACGCATTGGTATCATCATGGATCACTGTTACAACGGAAATCATAGGTTCAAAGGTTGCCAATTCTCCATATTATTTTTTTTCATCAAATATATACAAAAAATGAAAAAGCACTATGTTTTTTAAATTTCCAAAAGTTTTTTTTTCCTCAATATAGGATTATTCCATTATATTTTCCTCGGCATGGCTTGGAAAAATAATGATGTCATTAATTTAAATAATTGAATCTAGTTTGTTTAAGAATTATTTCATGAAGCTAAAATGTTCAGCTAATAAAAAAATTCTGACGTAACTGTTATTCGTTTATTTACTGCTAAAAATTCAAGTGTACATCATCCAAGTATTTTGATTCTATGATTTTCGTCAGGGTAGTAAATGAAATTGAAAAATGAATAAAATTATAGCTTCTTCCAATATATTTATTTATTTTCTTTACGATAAAAGATACTGATTTCCTTCCCAAAGGTATTTTTAATGTAAACTCTATCCCTGTGAAATCAAGTGCTTGCTCTATTCATTTGAAGAATGATGAGATATTTTTTTACCTTTTGTTGACTGATTTTAACGGTATGCTAACCCACCTGGAGTTATTTTATGCCCAGAATTTTGAGGATTACGTACGGTGTACGTTTATATTTATATTTTTGTGAAATTCCTTTGCACACAGTTATATGATACAAAAGGAGAATCTTCATGGTGTAGTGGTTAGTATGCTGGACTATAACATCATAATAAAAGAGGTCGAAGTTAACTTGTGCTATGCCCTCACTTTCGGACTAATACCCGTGAGAAAGTTATGAATCGCTTCATCCCCCACTATATGTTAAACAGTACCACTACTCTTCATCAACAAGAATAGCTTTCGTATTAAATAAACCAAAACCAAACATCTAATATAAACAATTTGCAAGCAGATCAATATGACCCATAGATTGAAGTCTAATGGGCACTATCACTCAAGAGTAATAACAGTCAAAAGGTACTTCACATTTCCCAGAGCTCTCTAACTAAAGCCTTGAGATCAGATGCAGATTGAGGGGAGGCGACGTTCTCCTCTGAATGCGACGCAGTTCGGATATTCTAAGCCTCTCCACCGATTTTCATATCATCAAACAGAGTACGAGAATGAGTGCTATGAAATCAGTCAGTTTACCGAAAAACACTTCTTCCATGATTAACAGTTGTTCAAACTTGGTGTCTTACCCACCTTCAAATCTTTGACGAACTTCTTTGAAGATTTAAATCGTCGTTTTAATCGTTGTCAAAGGTCTAGAAGTATCCTTAACAACTGTGTCTCCGGTCAATAGTTTAGAAGACACGGCCTTTTCTATTATACAAAATACTATCCCAGTTCTCTATCGTTATTTCACAAATATCCTTTTGTAAATTGAATCTAATCTGCTCATTTAGCACTAAAGCTATAAAGGATTTTTGGAAAGATATTTCTAAGGTTCAGCCTAAAAATATATTCTGTTCCTTAATAATTACCACAGATTTAATAACAAGAATACACAAAGCTCATAGAATTGTACGAGCAGCACACAGATTTTAAATCTTGTCTTCAACAGATTTGTAGGAATTAGAAAAAACAATTCAAATTGACTTAAAAATAATTATTAGAATATACAGAAGCTCCCAGAGGTCTCTGACAGGAAGAGGGACGATGCTTGCGCAAAGAAAAGGAACCGTCCCGAGAAAAGGAAGAACCTGACGCTCTTTCAGCAGCAACTGGCGGAGTCACAACGCCAAGATCATTTTTGCTAACTGGTGGAGGACGACATGCGTCCGTCTATAGACGACGCATTGGCTAACCCTTTCTCTGGTAGTAGTCGTCTCTTTCACCACCAACCTATGATTAAACCCCTGATTTAGACAAACTCCCCAAAACGACTAACACATCGCTAAAGTTTTATATACCGAACACGTTGTTAAAGCTTTAAATACCGAATTTGGATATATATACCCGAGAAACGACTAACACTAAAGCTTTATATACCGAACACTTTGTTAAAGCTTTAAATACCGAATTTGGACAAATATATACCAAAGAAACGACTAACGTATTTCAACACCTTGACTGGAAGATTCAACCATTTCATTTGCATTCAGGAAGAATTTCCCCACCCACTGAATGATCATTGAACCCAGATATAAAGGATAAATAAAAAAGATATCTTCGTCTCTTATCTTTTACTATCTTCTTCTTTCATATAATTCCTTTACAGCCTTCATATCCAAGAAGTTAAAGCAGCAAGATATCGTGGGGTAAAAATAGAATAACCCAGAATGGAATCAGATAGCAAACGGCAACACAGCTTGCCTTGAGACCCCATAGATTCTCAATCGTGGTATTCTGCCTTTGAATGCAGCAATGGACTGGTTGCAATAGATAAACTGTCACCATTCTGAATTATTAATTTTGTGCATGTGCTTTATTTGTTTTAGGGTTTGTCTACTGTGCAGCAAACTAATGTCAATTAGGCATTGCAGTGAGAACTATGACTGAATTCACTACTCCAAAAATTTGGAAATGGCATGTTGTACTGCTGTGAGGCACTACTTGCGGTTAAATATTTAATTAATGTATAAAAATTGAAATATATATATGAAATTTAAAACAAAGGGATCCTTAAAATAAGTATCTTTTTGTTCAAAGCTTGTATTGACCTGCGGTAGCTGGTTGATTGTTTCTGAGGGTCAGTTAAGTGCGGGACGCTTGTTTTTGGTTTTGAGGGTCGACAGGTTTTGTTTAATTTTCATTTTGACAACTACATCCGTCGATCATAATGATAGGAAGGGTCATCTCGTGCAGCGTATTTTTCTGGTCCTTGTTTTGAAGATCAATGTCAAAAAGGAGATTTAATTATATATAAAGGTGAGCTGGGCATGGATTATCCAGTTAAGTGAGGCTGGGAGTTTTTGGTTCAACCCCATTACTGTTCCCATTGGTCAAAGCGTCTAAGAAAGGTTTTCCCTGTGCCTGTGAGATATAGTCCTGAACTAGGACTGGCTGACAAATGGGAATATGACTCCTGGTTGTCTTTTATTGGACAACCAATCAGAAACCGTTTTGATCAAGATATTGATCTATAAAAATAGGATGTTAAAACGGATCATCAGAGAGAACAAGAAAAGGAACCGGAAACCAACTCGAGACTGCCAAACTTTTCAATTCTAGACCCGAGGCACTCTGAACAACCTTCCGGCTATAAAAATTCAAAGTCCCAGACTTTTAGAGATATCAGAATCATACGAACCGCATCTAATTGTCTCATTTCTCTCTCAATATTCTTCTTCTGTTTGCCAGGAAAGCAAATATTTTTGCTTTATTGTCTCACAAAAGTGTATAAATAAAACCATTTTTGTTAAATTTTTAGCAACAGGATTTTCTGTTTATTATTTGAGTTGCTAGACAATCTAGCCACTCATATTACCTAACCATCAGAAGAAGATCCGGCTGAATTGCGTCAACCTTCCTTTGTAGATCTTTCAAACATACCGTGGGTACGGAAGGACTTGACAAAAGCAAACAGTCGGAAGCAAATGTGGTAGTCAGGAACACAACACCCACAAGTACCTTGACCAGTAGTCACAACACATTGGGCTCCGTGACTAGCATATGACCACAGCAGACATTAAGATCAAAAGCTCATATACCAAGATTTCCGAGGATAGATACATTTTCATATTGATTAAAACCAAACACCCAGCCCATATCATAGTATTTTAGGTGGTCACTAGTGATGGTAACGTTATATCTCCACTCATCTTCCCACATAGTCTTAGACTCATTCCAGAGGCCTAGTGGCTGCTGGAAGACCCTACGTCCGATATCAGGATTCTGCACTATGCTACACAAACAAGAGAACCGACCGATGACCGTCAAATGTTTCTACGACCACAAAACCATTAATATATGGCTGATTTACTCCCAAAATTGGAATCTCTTTATTTATTATGTTTGGGCTGCGGTTGAGCAAGAGACTAACAAACACTGTCAAATACTAAAGAAGAACTGAAAGCAAAGATAATGCAACATTTACCAATTTAAACAAGGAGATTGTCTGACGGAGATTCCCAAGTCGTCTGGATACTATGGTTGAAGCCAATGAAAGTTTCTTTGAATAAATTTAATCAGCAGAATTTCAAGATATTTTCTCGTAGTTTTAATAAATGTATCTGATAAAGTGAGATGTCAGTGTTATTTTAATTTTTGCGTTATTCAAACTGTAGTTTACTCATCGCCCCCTGTATATACATCTTTAAATTATCGTTTTAATCGTGGCCACATGTTTAATTGTTTCAAGTCTCCTAAAATACTCTCAATACTAAAGAGAAACGATGAAAACAACAGCTTCTGCCAGCAGCAGAAAATGTTTCCTTGTATTGGCATATTTCAGGATTTCAATAAATGGGCTTCAGTAAAGAAACAAATTATAAGCTGCCGTGATTCTGCGTAGAAATAAATATTATTCAGTGATGCAATGTCTAAAGTGCAAGAATTCTGCCCTGAAGTTAGCAAATTTGAACTCAAGCCACGTTGTGACGTTCATTTCGAAGTAATATCCTTGAGAAAGGCATGAGCACTCTTTTTCCCGCCAGTTATGGGTTAAATAGTATCACTGCTGTTTTTCTACAAGGATAAATTTGGCATTAAATAACCCAGGAAGGTTGATATACTATTAAGCAAAGAAATCAAACAAACCCTATTCTGCTATTTATTAAACTTCCCACCAAGCTAAAAGGTGACACCAGGCTGTTTTAACGTGGGGTGCTACGCAGGAAGCGAACTGCGGTTTCAAAATATGCTTAGACTCCGTCGATATTCCCTCTTCAGGAACACCTCCGGCAGAGAGCAATGAACTCAGTCATTAACCTTTTAAAATGGGAATTCGTAGATGCTGTCTAGATCAAAGGCTCCCTGGATCAAGCGAATAATCTAATTTCACACACCCAGCACTAATGCCAGTAAATAAAATATATACAATCTAATTGTCTATCTGTATGAAGACATAAAGAACGAAACAAGAATGAAGACGAAGAGGCGGAAGAAACTGCGCGCGAAATAAAAGCGCCAGATTAAATTGAATGATTAAAGGCTTTAGAAATTCTTACTTTCCAATACCTCAGTGATATAACGGGGGAAAAAACTTTTTTATAGGAATACTTCAATGGCGCTGTGAAAAAAGGCGAATAACTGATTGTCATTTTGGATAAAATATTTAACAACAGACGGTAAGCGATACATCACCTTTCGTGACAAATAACATGTCAATAGGACAACCTTATAGCTTGATATTCCCTCATTCCATTTGACAGTAAATTCTCACTTTTCATATAAAGAAGTTCGCTCAAATTTTCTTGTAGAATTATCTGACTAGATATGCGAGGATTAGGTTCTTCTGTATATGTTATGCTACAGTATCCTAGAAATAAAATTTTACCATTAAAATGACTAATCTAATAAGAAAAGTAGTGTCATTTTATTTTACGTAGACATTTAATTTTCTTTTAAATCCTCATATCTTAACTCTTTTCAGTTTACTCTTGCTTTTAAAAGAATTTATTTTAATTGTTTGGTTTCTTTTTTAAATGGCATATAAAACTTTTGGGGTTATTTAATGCCAAAGCAATCCTTGTAAAAGAACATTAGCGCTATAATTTAACTCATATCTGGGGGTTAAGAGGGTAAATACTTTTTTAAAGAGTGTTAGTCTAAAAGTAAACGTTATAGTGCAGCTGGAGTTCGAACTCTCTTCTTATAATATTGTATTACAGTACGTTAGCTACTACGCTACGAGTACTTCCAGGTCTATTTCATTTTTTAAAAAAAACTTGACAATCGGTTTTAGTGTTGGTCAGTGTAATTGGTTTCGTCCGGTTCGTATTAAATATGCGTGGATTATGGACGCGTTTGTGGTCTAATGGCTATCGTTGAAGGAAATGAATACGACGATGCTAGACGAGGCTGTCTGCATTTCACAGGGCACTAATGACCTTAGGAAAGGCATGAATCCAACTGTTCTTTAATCATCAATAGTAAATAGTAGGGCAGACTGAGCTCTTTAACCGTGGTATAGCAAACGTTCTAAGAAAAGGAAAACTCTAAATTCAAACCTGTTAAACTCTTATTAAAATTTGACCTTGTGTCACATCGTGCTCTTATAGAATGATTGGTTTAATACATAGGAGTTGGTCATAAATTGTAAGAATAAAATCTCACGATTTCCAGGAATTATATTAATTTATTGCATTTATTTGTTATCTATTGATGATATAGAGGTGAGGATGAAAAATGATTATTTCTATTGTTAAGTTGTCGCTCCTGTTTTCCGAATGCAAACGGGAAAAAAGAGAAAATTATAAATCACTATCATCTTTCCTTCTACGCCTTAGAATATACTGACAGTATCCCCTGCATTAGGTTAAGATGACCACCAAAGAGGACCGCTTGATTATTGCACTAAACAAAATCCGGTAATGAAGCTCAAGTACTCTAGCTCCGGGGAGTGTTGAGTACCCCACCACTGAAGTTACTCCGAGGCGAATATACATATATACATATATATATATATATATATATTGAGAGAGAGAGAGACAGAGAGACAGACAGACAGAGATATTTGGTTTGGTTAAATGGCATATCAACTACTGTTGGTTATTTAATGCCACATCCACTGTTATACTTATAAACAGTTCTCTTTCAAACAATTCAGTTTAACATAAGTACAGTTTAAAGGTTAAACACATCTATTTGACTCCGAGATAGGACCATATTAGGTGCTATCACTCCGGACTAGAATGGACCTGGCGGCGATGGCAATAAAGGGGTACTCTGCATTCCCCGAAGCTCCAGCATTACTGTGAGATTATTTAGTGTCATATCCAAGACACACTTTGGGGAAGTCTTACCCCTCTGCCGAGATAGAGTCGGTGTATTCTACAGCCCCCGCTGACTGGGCTAAGAGCTGGAGAGAGAGGGAGAGAGAGAGAAAGAGGGGAATAGTGGGAGACTCACTAGACGGTGAAACGGTAATCGAATGATAATGGACACAACGAGCTGAATTGAAATCTGTGACTGCGTTTAATTTCGCACTTTTGCCTTTTTAAAAGTTATGAATTCTTTAGCTTTCATGAGGCAAACTTTTTAAGAGAAGGAAGATCTTTGAATTTAACACCTGATAAGTTTTGCTCGGGAAAATCTGTGGTACATTACTACTCTATTATTTCGTTATCAACTTGTTTGAACATGTGACTGAATCTACACTGGCCTTCAATCCGATAAAGAAATCACCAATTTTGGTTGTCGGATAGTAAGTATCTTTAACTCAACTGTTGGGCCCTCATACGTCGAGATCGATGGGGGAGTTCACACACACACACACACACACACACACACACACACACACACACACACACACACACACACACACACACACACACACACACACAAACACACACACACATACGTACATATATATATATATATATATATATATATATATATATATATATACTCTGTGATATGCATAAGGTTTCACAGTAATTTCATGAAGCATTTAATCAATGCTTTTACAAAATTCATGCACCGAAATTAATAAATATTTGCTTGTATTTAAAATAATATGAATACCATTTAAGATAAAAACTAAGTGGGATCATAAAATGATTTTTTAAAATGTGTTTTACTTAATTTATTAAAACACGTGTAAAATAAGATGTCGATAATTTTTCATCATTTTATGTTTATTATTATGTTTACATCTCTTTTGAAATGAAATATCATTTAATAATCTACTTTAATTAAAAAATGCGTTACAATAAAAACGGATTAATTTAAACCTATTTCTGAAAATTTCTAATTTGTTCTAAAAAGCTCTTTAAAATTCCAGAATTCAAATTTATTTGGTATAAAAAGCAAAGTTGTTGTTTTTTAACTATTCACCCAAGGTTTTGATGGTTACGCAGATGGAAATTCGTTCTACAGTAATTTGCTATCATCAGAGTGGTATGAAACCCAAAGAAATTGCGTTGGAGGTCAATTTGCCACGTCGAGCAGTAGTGGACGTGATTAAAAGTGGAAAGAAACTGGATCTATTACACAGTAAAAAGGTCTGGAAGTGATTTTACAAAAAGCTTACAAAAAGAATGGTCCGTATCCTTCTTCGAAGTTTAAAATAACTCATAATTTAACGCCAAAAGTTTGGGCAAATGAAACCACGCAATATTTTGACATCGATATCCATCCTGCAGTTGTTTGACGCATTTTCATTAAGTTTGGTTCCAAGATGAAGCCAAAAATGCTTCTAATTGCAGCAATGAAGAAGAAAGATTGCGACAGACATGTCATCATCAAAATTGGTCCTTTGAAAACTGAGAAAGTCTTATGGATTGATGAGTCAAAAATTGAGCTGCCTTATGGCCAAACAGGCTATCGAAGATGAAGTTTTGAAAATCCTCTGATGATCGTTTAACCAAAAGTAAAACACCCTTTAGTAGTAAATTTGAGGATATTTAGTTTCCGTAAAATTATGTTCCTTGCCATGCATCTAATAGAATAAAAATGTTGTTTTCAGTCAATAAAGTGGTGTAATGGCCTACTAATTATGCGATTTTAAAACCCAATTGAGAATGTATGGTAGATCGTCAAAAAAGGCTTCATGGCAGACAAATAGCCCACACGAAACTCTAAACCGTTGAAATGATAAATGATTGGTCGAATCGAAAAAGTGACATGATCATAAAAATAAATTTGATTGCATTTATGTCCAAAAGGGTCAATGCATCACGAAAGCCTAAAAGAGATTCTAGTTGTTATCTATTTTTTGTAATAAATTTCATTTTGGCGAAAACTTATAGAAATATTCAATTTGAATAGCCCAAGAATTTTATGTAAACAGCCACTCCCATATTTTTTTCGGAAATTACTTCACTATATTGTAATTGAATTATTATTATTAGTGACCTTTTTTGGGGGGGGGGAATGATAATTAATTTTCTGAACAATTTGTATTTAATTTTTTAATTGAAATGATATTCGCAAAAATTTACGCACTCTCTCTCTCTCTCTCTCTCTCTCTCTCTCTCTCTCTCTCTCTCTCTCTCTCTTATATATATATATATATATATATATATAAGTTCTATTACCTTTTATATAAAAGGTAAGGTTAGCTTAGGTTAAGTTAGGTTATTTGGTTTAATGGTATATCAACCCTTGATGATTATTTAATGCCAAATCCTGTTTATATATATAAATGATTTTAAGTGAATAGTTTGTCGGTAACTTTAATTTAAACAAATCAGAGCTCATTTGTTTGTTCACAGTTAAATAGTTTTACGTATTGCTATTTATTGCTTGTACAAAGTTAATTGTTTTCAGGTATTGCTATTTAACACTTATCATTCTGTTTTATTTTAATCATTTGTTTCCTCGCAGTTAAATGGTTTCACGTATTGCTATCTATTGTTTGAACACAATTAAATCGTTCAAGCATTGCTATTAATTGTGTACACACACTTAAATAGTTTCAAGTATTGCTATTTAACACTATTCATTCTAATTAGTATTAATGAAATTCCGTGGTAAATGCTTGAACAGTTCTATCTAACCAATAGATATGCTTATAATATGTACTACCACTCATGGAAAGGGCGGACTAAAGAGATTTATGTAAAAATAGATAAGCGAAGAAAGATGAATGAGATAATAAGACAAACAAGAAACGGATTCTTTTGTTGCTTCCGTACCGCGTGAAAGTGATAACATCATCTAACATTAATTAGACGGGGGAAGGCTCAGTGGCTTAAATAAGATGAACTGTTTGTAAGGCTATTACTACTAGTAGTTAATAGCTATTGAGAAAGAGCACAAAAATTGCATTGTTCAATGGTCCGTGTCTTGTAACCACTCTGGGTTGTCGTTTGTCTTCCTGGATGTATTTCAAGCAATACGTAAATTACAAATTAATTGATTACAAAGGATTAATTACATGCCTACCTTTCATTCCCATTAACGGATTTTATTACCCTTGTTGCTGGTACAGAGAGTTAAGCGTTGAGTATTTTCGCTAATTTGTTGTGGTTTATTTAAATATACTGTAACTATTATTCAACTACGAGTTGATAACGTAACTGTTAACCCTGTCGAAAATGGAATTGCCTAACAAAATTCAAACCCTAAACTGAGACTCTTTGCATTCATTTTTTGTTAATCACTTTATAAAAAGCATGAATCAGTCCCATCCTACAAACTGTGGGTAAATAGTTGAAGATCTTTAGTTTTGGAAAGGCAATCTATTTTCAGCATTCTATAATAGACTTGCTCAAAGGCCTTCTTTTGCTGCCCTTACCATGTAACCCAAGGCACTTAACATAAACAGTTATGGTCTTAGGAAATGGAATCGGTGCCCCAAATTCCAATCCAGCACTGAGCTGTTTGTGTTTCCCTTGGCGTTAATACCCTTGATAAAAGCCTAAATCCATCTCTCCTTCTACAGTTATGGGCAAATGGTAGAGCAGACTAAGTTCTCTAGCCTTGGAAAGTCAACAAGTCGAGGAGAAGGAAAATCTCTTAATTTAGACCAGCATTACTTCATTTAAAAGTTGACTTTGAGCCGAATGACAAACAGGTTGGATAAATGCATATCCTGTAAACAAGTATAAACTTTCATTTAGTTATAACTTTATAAGAAGATGAGCAAAGCCAATTGTTCGTAACGATGGTATAAAAATATTACTCTAACATCTCAACAACCGAATAGATCATGGAAAACACCCATGCAGCGAACTGTTCTACTTAAACAATTTGCCCATAAAATACATAGTCTATGCAAGCAAGTTTTAAAAAACTACTTACATTTTAATTGTTGAACCAATTGAAATTTTCTGTTTAATATAATAAATATTATTTTTTTTAAAATGCTCTACTTTAACGTTGCCCCACCGACGCGGCACCATCTCGAGTATTAACTGATGTTACCTTACGCAAAATACCAGACGGACCCAGTTGTTTCAAATGCAAAAAGAGAAAGAAATAATTACTCGTGTCATAGAAACGCTATAAGATCCATAGGTGGTAGAACAAAATGCTGACTTCCATTTCTTCACCCCGTTCGTTCCTTCAACCCCAGACGGTTCGAATCTTTGAACTCAACAGAGTGTCTCCGACTACCGACTCTAAACTGAACTGTCTGAACTGCCCTACGTCCAAAAATCTCTCTGCTTATATTATATATTAATTACTTCATTGATTGATGAAGTTAAGAACACGTGTCATTAAATTTCGAGTTTTTACATCATCTTATCCTAAGTCAGGCAACAGAAAGATTACTTTTTAATATCAGGCCAATGACAACAATTTCAAAACAAATCTCCAAACCCGACATCCTGCTACTCGTGCGTCAAGTGCATCATTTGACCCTCACACGCAATTTAGACTTCCTTCAAAGATTTTCGCTAACTTACAATCTATCATCACAAATGAAATAATTAACTAACATAATTAATTATCAACCTTAATTATATAACAAGATAAATAATTATATAGTAATAGAAGTGAATAATAATAATAATAATAATAATAACTAAGAAAGAGAAAACTCGGGAGAGAAACTGAATATCTTTAAACTGCAATAAAACTAATGCTATAAGGATAAATTATGTTAAAGCGAAATTGGTATTACTTAACAGAACAGTAAGTATAGGTTATTTAGCGATAGAGATGAAACGATTACTCAAATAAGCGAATGAAGCAAACCACTGCAAAAGAATCACCAGACTAAACAAGGTTTGATGGGAGAGGTGATCTATAGGGAAATATGCAGGACATTAAAATTTGACCATACTACCAAGGGATGGTATACGCTCTAACCAAAATCCGTCCAAGAGAACGAGATGCATAAAATTCTCTGGGATTTTCAGATAAAAATAAAATACCTAATCTCGGTCAGAAAAACAGTATGAGTGTTAATTAGCAAGAAAAAAAGTATTTGTCACCAATTAGGTTTGCCGTTCAGGTTTAGGACAAAGTGAAAATAAAACGAAGCAAAAGAACAGATAAACACTTGAATTTTGCCTGAGAACTAAAAAAAAAAAAACAGCAACATAACAAACTGGGAAACATTAGAGGGACAGTGATACCAGTTGTATTTGGTGCTCCTAGAACTATCCTCAAAGGCCTGGAAAAAAAAATAGAGGGATTGGAAATCAGAGAAAAAAACTGGCGCACTGTGGGTAGATTGTTCACCCATTGCTCAGGAGACTGGGGTTCAATCCCAGGTTGAGTCATACTTGATACCTACTTGCTTAACACTCAGCATTATCATATTTACCCAACCCCTCCGCTCGGGCAGGATATGACACAAGGTCAATTTTTTAAGCGGAGTTTAACAGGTTTGAATTCAGAGTTTTCCTTCTCCTAGACTAGCTGCCTCACCAAGGCTGAAGAACCTAGTTTGCCCTACTATTTACCCATAGCATTATAAGATACGTATCAAGGGAAAGAGGTATATCCCTCCCCTACACCTCGGTGTAGTAGCTATTGAAAAGGGGCCTTCGATTCGCCCTCGACTGCAGTCGCCAACTTTACTTTTTCTTACATTGTTGAAAACTCTCAAGGAATTGGAACAGTTGGAGATTGGAGAAGAATCGAAAAGATTCAGAATAAACCTTTGTTGAGATCGGCCTGGAGACCTAAGGAGATTTGCTGTCACTCAGACTCCAGTAAAATACACACCAGCTAATACAGGTGCCCAAATTCCGCAAGACGTAAAAAATAATTAATCGTATAGTACAACAAAATAAACTGAATGAATTAAACAAACAAGCAATACAATTAAAAATTACACGATACAGATTTAAAACTTAGTAATTAATATTATTATTAAAAATTATTCCTCTTTTATTGTTATGATTTTCTTCCATGTTGAATTGCACATTTTTCCTATTAGCATTAAAAATATCAGAAATATAATTTTTAGAATATAAACAACAGAAAATATTGGGGACTTTTTAATAAGTGCTGATATTGACTGTCACTGCATTTCACCATAATTAATCACGTGATATTGACCAAGGAAATTTGGTGCAGATTTTCTTTTTAAATCTATCTGAACTTTAGCAAAATTGAAAATTAAAGCAATTCTTAGAAACAATTCAAACCATGCCGTAATATTTAGCGTAACCAGGAACGATTGGTGGAAAGCAGTTGCTGGGATTAATGTTACGGAGAGAGCTGATATGCTAAGCATTAATTTTTGTAACCCGTTTAATAAAGTAAAAAAAGATTAATTTAGATCCTAAAAGTGCAAGTTTTATAAATCAAGATTCAAAAATCATGATTTTCTGCCCAAACTCAAATAGCAATTACAAGGATTGCGTGCAGTCCATTACCGTTTGTGCCTCCAATCACATTTGATTTATGGTTTGACTATGAAACTAGGCTGAACACGACACTTTTAAAAGTCTTCTATTGCGTACAGGTGCAATGTTGAAGAGGTGATGAGTGTACAAAAAATGAATGTATGAGTGTCTGTGAGTGTGCGCTTGCGCACTAATAGACACACGCACAGAAAAGATAAAGAAAGAGACAGAAATGGGGTGACGTCAATCTTTTTTGTTTTGATAGACGCAACAGAAGATAATAGAAGCAAAGAAATCAGAGATTAGAGAGATGAAACAAAAAGAAAAATGGCCCGTCCTGTCTATGCAAAACCATTAACCAAATTGGTTTGTTTCCTACGCGGAAATATTCGAATTCAGAGTGTAGTAAAAAATTAGACATTTGGATAAAGCTGTGCACACACACACACACACACACACACACACACACACACACACACGCGCGTATATACATATTTATATTATTATAATTATGATTATTATTATTGTTATTACGCATAAGTATTCGAGCAATCTGTTTGCTTCTAATTGCTTGGTTATGAGCGTCAGAAATAGGAACATTACACAAGAAGTACATTTTATTCCTTTCAGTCTAACAAGGCATAAATTAAGACATTTGTTATGATTCAGAATGCTGACCTCACAGAAAGTATATTTTCTTGAAAATAATCTAATTGGTAAAGGGAAAAACTATATTTATTTTAATTCTATTCTTCTATAATCAAATTAGAATCGATCAAAGAGAGAGAAAAGGCGGATTCTCAATTCTGTTTCGAAGAGTTGCAAGAGCAATAAGTTAATGTGAATATTTTATATCCGTAATGGCTGCTAAGAACTTATACCATAATAAAAAAAATAAGGTTCTTGTTAAAAAAGCTTTGTCAAATAATTTCTACTGCACTTGCGAATTTCATCATGTAGAAACATCTGGTCTTTAGGGTTTGAACAAGTTTAATTTGATTTTTATTGTCCTCGATTGGAAGAGCAATTACACATTTTGCGCGGCGAAGATATTCATATGAAGTGCTGTTATTCAAGACATAAAAATATGAATTCCATCATCTTTCTTTTTATCAGTTTATTACTTTTTATTGGCATCTGTAGAACCGATGCAAACCAAATCACTCTCGCAGAGTTTTACATACTACCTTACATAGTAATCCAATTTGTTGCTGTCTATCGTCTATATAATCTTTCATGAACTTTTCTAGTACGATTTCAGATTAATCAAATTAAAATGTTTTTTTATAGCTATCTTAGGAATGTATTTTGCATTGTTCCTTAACTTGGATTCTCCATTGTAATTTTTATTAGCAAGCCATTAACATTACTTTACCTTTAGAACGAAGTGGTCAATGAAGGATGATTAATGAATATCTCCGACTTAAGAAATGCACAGCATTACTTCCGTTGTTTGATTCAGTTCATTGTAACCGAATTCCTTCTGGGTAGCTAAACTTTCAAGTAATTACGAATATTGCTTATGTTTTAGATGTCAAAAAATCATAAATTTTCATCAAACCAATATCAAATTACAAAAAGGCTTTCCAGCCATATGTCAATTAAAGTAGAATAAACTATTGTGTATATATGATGCTGAAATATCAATCCAATCAAGAAGAGAATGAAACAGAACCATGAAACCTGCATGATATTCAACATATTCTTGTCACTGGGCAAATTGTTATTTCATCATTATCATCATGTTGTGCCGCTTGCACTGATATACTATACCCTCTCTCGCCAGTCCTCCCTATCGTTTATCCTTTCTGGTAGGTCCTCAGGGCTACATCCCGTATACTCACAGAGCTGCTGTATGTAGGTTTGAGCTGGTCTTCCTGCTTTTGCTCGGCCATATGACGGAGTCCATAGCAGAACATCACTTATGAGCTCGTCCCTGCTTCGCCAGCAATGTCCTGCATGTCTTGTTCGTCTAACTTTGATAATTTTAGTGATGGGAGGTAGGTGGCCGAACAGTTTGGGCATTGTGGGGTGTTGCCTCAAAGACTTGATCACAAATTGCTAGCAGCATTCTTGTGTAGTTGCCGTCAAGCGTTTTCTCAATACGTTTAGTTCGCGTCCATGTAGTGCATCCATATAGCTGTATCAACACGACCGCTGTTTGGAAGAAACTGCGTTTCATTTTATCGGTCAGTTCTGATTTCCTTATGACCGATAGTCAGTCGATAGCTGTCCATGCCTTTGTTAGCCACGTGTCGATGTCTTTTTCGGTTGATGAGACACTGCTTCCTAGGTTGGTGAACTTGTCTACAAGTTTCAGAGAGCAACCGCCTAGTGTGGAAATGCCGCCTGCTTGATTAAAGCACATGTATTCCGTTTTGTGTGCATTGACATGGAGGCCAATGCCGGCGACAGCTCGTTCCAGACTATGCAGTAGTGTTTCGGCTTGGGCGGGTGTATTTGCCAGAATCGCTATGTCATTGGTATAGTCGGTAATTGTTTTTGCGGGGTACCTTCTACTGCTTTTCTTTGTCAGCTCGAAGCCGTTTTCTTTGGTTTTATAAATCGATATTATAAGCACGTAGTCTAGACAGATGATAAAGATGTATGGAGCTAGTGTGTCTCCTTGCAGTACTCCTACAACTATGTCAAAGTAGTCTGTGCCTCCATCCGGAGAACGCACTTTCACTGTGGTGTTTCTATAGAGAATCGTTATTGCTGCGATGGTCTCTTTTGGTATGCCGTATGCAAGTAGAATTTATTCCATCTTTCCTCTGTCAATGGAATCAAAGGCCTTGGTAAAGTCGACAAATAGTATTGTCGCCTGTAGGTTTTTTGCTCGTACGCCTTCAAGGATTCTACGGATAGTCAATATTTTTGAGGTTGTAGACCAATTTCTTCGGAAGCCATTTTGGTTTTTCCTAAGAATGTTGTCAATTTTGGGTTCTATGCGGTTTCGTAGTAGGGCATTATATATTTTAGCCGCTATGGATGTAAGTGTTCTACCTAGGTATTTCTTGGCTAATCCGAGGTCACCCTTATTAGGGAAAGGGAGGATACATCCCTTCATCCATCTGTCTATCGGATTTTGATTATAAACTGCGATACAATGTCAGAGCAGTATGTCTTCGAATTGTCTGGTCTTCCATACTTCTGGGGAAATTTCATCAAACCCTGCAGCTTTCATATTTTTAATTTTTCTGAATACTGAGTCGAGTTCCTCTCGAATAAACGGTCCTAGTTTAATGTCTAATTGCTTACTAATAATTCTAGTGATTGATTCATGTGTAAATTTCGGTGGGTTTCCTCGTAGATTCTCAAAATGCTGTTTCCACAGTTTTATTCTTTCTTGTTGGTTTATAGCTTTCAATTTACCTTTGGCTGTGCTTTTCCTTCTGCTCACTTCGTTTATCGTTTGCCACGCTATCCTAGATTGGCCATCTTACACTGAGTCTCTAATCTTATCTATCTGAATTTGTATGTATTCTGTCTGTTCTTTTAGAAATATGCTTGCTTATTCATTTTGTGCCTTTTTTAGTTTCAGGGCATTTGTGTTCGTTGGGTTCTTCCTATTGCATTTGGAGGCTGTTTTCACGTTTGCTCTTTTTTCTCTAACGGCCAATGTCTTTCATGGGACTCTAGATTTAGTTTTAAGTTTTGCTGGTATGCATTTCGTTGCTGCCTCGAGGTGGGTGTTGACGAAATTCTCATATCCGTCATTCAGGGTACGTATTTCCGTCTTTTCCTGCAGTGCATCGAATTTGTTTCTCCATGCTTACGGATATTTATCTCTAATATCTCTTGTTGTTAAGAAGGGCCAAGTCATAGTGTTTGGTGGTCGCTGTTTGTGTGGCGTTTCTTCGTAGGCTCAGTCGTATTTTTGCCATGACAATTCTGTAGCCGGAGGACACACCCTCGAAAAAGGCGTATGCTTCGCAATTTATAGCGCTATTTTTCCATTTCTTGTTTATAAAGACGTAGTCTATTTGTATTTTAATGTTGTTTGCGTACGTGTAGGTCCATAATTTTCCCTCCCTTTTTTGAAAGTTTTTATTGAAACATGTTAATCTATTTTCTATCGTGAAATCTGTTAAATGTTGTCCACTCCTGTTTGACGAGTTGTGTAGGCTGTATTTGTGGTTTCTGTTTTTCTCGATTTGGGCATTCATGTCGCCGCCAATGACGAGAACTTTGTTTCGGAATGTTACGCACTTGAGAAGATTGCCCATCGTAGAAGGCGATGAGTTCAGTTTCTTCACTTACATTAGTAGGGCTGTAGCAGGAGATGATTGTTGCTCTGGGGTTGCCATTAAAAGAAGCTACCATCATCCTATGTTGTATTCTCTCTATGCTATTAAGTGATTTTAAGGCTCTTGGTCCTATAAGTATTCCTGCACCTCTTACCGTGGCATTAACAGAATTTTTCCATGCTGATACAGTGGCTAGCGTCCATCCATTGCCAGTATCGTGATTATAAATTGTTATTTAAATTGGCTTAATTCTTCAAAAAAAATCAATGAAATCTACTTTTTTAAAAAATAAGGTCATTGGATTGACTTGAGCTTTTTTAGCATACGAGAAGCACAAAAATAATCCAAAGAATGATATGGAATACTTCTGAATCTTTCTGAATGTTTATGTGTCTTTCTATGTTATATGTATGTGTCTTTCTATGTTATATGTATATGTGTCTTTCTGTGTTATATATTCATGGATGTTTCTATGTTATATGTTTATGAGTCTTTCTATGTTATATGTTTATGAGTCTTTCTATGTTATATGTTTATGAGTCTTTCTATGTTATATGTTTATGAGTCTTTCTATGTTATATGTATGTGTCTTTCTATGTTATATGTATATGTGTCTTTCTGTGTTATATGTTCATGGATGTTTCTATGTTATATGTTTATGAGTCTTTCTATGTTATATGTTTATGTGTCTTTCTATGTTATATGTTAATGGGTCTTTCTATGTTATATGTTAATAAGTCTTTCCGTATCATATTTTTACGGATCTTTCTATTTATATGTGTATGGGTCTTTCTATGTTATATGTTTATGGGTCTTTCTATGTTTAAGTTTAAGGCTCTTTCTATGATATATGTTCATGGATGTTTCTATGTTATATGTTTATGGGTTTTTCCATGTAATATGTTTATGAGTCTTTCTATGTTATATGTTTATGAGTCTTTATATGTTATACGTCAAGAATCTTTCAAAGTTATATGTTTATGTGTCTTTCTATATTATATGTTTATGGATCTTTCTATATTATATGTTTATGGATCTTTCTATGTTTTATGTTTATGGGTCTTTCTATTTTATATGTTTATGGGTATTTCTATGTTATATGTTTATGGGTCTTTCTATGCTATGTGTTTATGTGTCTTTCTATGTTATATATTCATGTGTCTTTCTATGTCATACGTCTATGAATCTTTCTACGTTATATGTTTATGAGTATTTTTATGTCATATATATTTATGTGTCTTTGTACGTTATATGTTTATGTTTCTTTCTATGTTATATGTTTTTGGATCTTTCAATGTTATATGTTTATGGGTCTTTGTATGTTATAAGTTTATGAGTCTTACTCATCCATCAGTCAGTTCCCATATGCTCACTTTTCTACTGTGTGTTCTTCACTTCATCTCTTTTCTAGTCACCTCGTCTTGTCACATCGATCGCTCTCATGTATCCTTCATCTTATAATCTTTCTTCTCATTCGTTGATGAGGAATGAGAACACGACCACAATTTCATGTGTAATTTTTACTTTTATTTGTTAGCGACATTTCCCTTTATTACCCGTTCGGTCTAAACGGGTAACATTGAGAGAAAAATGGAGCTTTCAGCCGCTCACTTTAAGTGTCTCTTACTCATTGACTAACTTATTCTAACTCTTGAACCATTTTGGTCAGCTGACTAAAACCATCCAATGATGGCCGTGGTCTCAAATTGACGTCGAATTCAATGATTGTCCATCATACTGGTTGAATTTATTGTATCTTTCCCCTCGTGACTCAACTTGAATGCTACTCTACTTGTCAAAGATAGATATCACCGATTAATCGTGTAACAAAAGGTTATCTGCGCGATCAAGTAGTAAATGACCAAGAGCCTGGAAATGTTATGCTATTATATATATTCTCCCCTTCGTTTCGCAAATTTCTTTAATTCTTCCAAAAAGAATCAAATAAAAATATTTTTCACCTCATGCTTCGACCAAGAAGTTTCCATCATTGTTCTCATGCGATGCGATTTTGAAAGTTACAAGAGATTACCAGAATATATGCATAGATATGGAATTAACAATGATAATCTGGTTACTTAAAAAGCTTTGTCTAGTATAGTACAGAGGCTTCAGATTGCTTCTTCTAACTACTAAGACTTAATGGTCATCAATCCAAGAACTGAACAAACTCACTGCTCGTTAACTCTGGTGATCCAACGGGAATCGGTGCTTTCAGTGTGACTTGAATATAAGTCAGGTGTAATGATACTGCTTCTACTTCGGTTTTCCTTGTTTAATGGTATATAAACCTTCCTGAGTTATTTTATGCCAAAGACAGCCTTCTAGAATGACAGTATTGGTATATAACCCATAACAGTGGGGAGAAGGAGGTTCGTACCTTTCTCAAGGGTGTTAGTTGGAAAGTGAATGTAGTAGCGCGACTGGAGTTTGAATTTGCTTACTCCAATGTCGACCATTACCAATTACACCACGGGGACTCCCATGTTTTTACTTTGATTCGGAAGTGAAATCAAATGAATAATGTGATTGTGAGATAAAAACAGATCGTACTGAAGAAAACAATCAAAATGTTAAACGAAAGCGAAAAACTTAATATATATTTCCAGAAAATGTGACCCCTCTGACAAAATAAAGCAGTTCTTTCAAGCTGTTGTGGTATCAGTACTATTGTATAGCTGCAGTACTAAGTAAGGACGAATCCATCAGTGACATTCTCCTGGAGACTCATCTGCATGAACACGCTAGTGTTGGACGACCGGAACGAACTCACTTTGATCATATCTGTGAGGATGCAGGATGTCGTCGTGAGGACTTACCAAGAGTGATGGCCGATATGAACGGATGGGGAAAGAGAGTCAATGAAATCTGTGCTGTCGGTGCGCCTTGATGATGAAAACGTAAAAATTAGGTTAGGTACAAGTAATGATAATTTGCAGATTATCGAAAAAACATTAATCTACCATATTCCTCAATTTGGCTTGTAAGACTCTAAAAAATGTGTACGTATTTTATTGGTAAAAATGGGTTTTACATACCGTCATATGAGGTCGTTCGTTCGTTACTCTAGAAAATCGGTGAAAAAAAACCAGAATTATAACGTTTTGGTGAAGTTAGATTCTAACATCATTTATGTATATATAAACATATGTATGTATGTATATATTCATGAATGAATATATATATATATGTATGTATGTGTGTGTGTGTGTGTGTGTGTGTGTGTGTGTGTGTGTGTGTGTTAGTATATATATTTATGTATATACATGCATAAATATATATACAAACATACAAATATACATACAGGTATATTTAAGTATGTATGTAGACATTATATATGTCATCAAGAAAGCGTTGACGACATGAGTACAAAGTTCACTTCTACCTGTGTGTAAGCAGCACGGACATTTATATCAATACATTTATGGATGTTGATGCACACAGATTCATATGCTGTTGGTATACGAAATCGTTGATGAAAGCAGATAGATATTGATTTATTAGACTGATCATTAACTTTTATTGTTGCGTACATATTGATTTGTACTTATTATGTGAATATATGAATATATTTAGAGAGGTTTGGTAAGCACATAGATATCTCTGCAAGTGACTGCATCAAAAGGTTCTTATTGCAATGAATATTCTTTCATATTGGGCTTATAAAACAGCACATATACACAGATACAAACTCCAGACATACTCATATAAGCACACACACATGCACGTACATATACATACACACACATATATTGTGCTTTATTTGAATCATTCTAATTATATATATGTATATCATTATATCAAGTTCAGCTGATAGTACAGTGTCCTTTGACTTTGTGCTATCAGCTCGACTCCGTCCCTGTCAGTCATCTCTCTTAGCAGGTTATCTAGACTGCATCCAGTGTCTGCATTGAACTAATTTATATGAGGCTTTACTAGTCAGGCAGTACTAGTGTGTCAATGAGTATTAGTACACAGAAGAACGTTGCTTCTGAGTTCGCCCCTGCTTCGCTAGCAGTTCCCAGAATGTCTTGTTCGTCTTACTTGGATAGTTTGTGAGACGATAGACAAGATGCCGTATTGCTGCTTTTTTGTGGGGTGCTGCTTCAATGATTTTTCAGAATAGCATAAAGAGTTGTTCCCATGTAGCTTTTTCTCTAAGTGTTTCGTTAAAGTCTAGGTGATGTAACTATACAGAAGTACTGATACGCCTATAGCTTGGATAACCTGTCGATAGTAGAATATGGCTTCCCTTAGGTAACATCGCTTTCAAACATTGCTACTGAAGTATATGAACCGGTTTTCTAATGCCAGAGACTTGCCATTTAATGGTTTGGTATCTTTATTTAATGGCATGCTAAACTCCGTGGATTATTTAATGCCAAACATACTCTTGTAAAACCCTAGCGATACTATTTAATACATAACTGGATGGATAAGGGGGTTCATACTTTTCCCAAGAGTATTTGTCCGAAGAGAATGTAATAGCTCGAATGGAGTTTGAACTCACTTACTCCGACACTACAGTCCAGCTATTTATGCATTAGGCCACGGGGATTCCTACAAAATTATTTCGAGTGGAGATGGCTCTGTTTTGTTTAAAACACATGAATTCTGTTTATTTGCGTTCATAAAGAGGCCACTGCCTCTCGCTGTAATCTCCAGGCAATGCAGCAGTGATTCGTTTTGAGCAGGAGTATTTGAGAGAACCTCCCGATCATCTGCTTAGCTTGCCTCTATCATTGTTTCTGTAGGATATTGTTAGGCTTCTTGTCTTTTATATTAAGAAACCATTTTCTTTTATTGTATTTATTGATAGACTTGGCAGATTATAAATAGATATAATACTAATGCATCTCTTTGCCAGACTCCAGCGACAATGTCAAAGAAGTCAGTGACACCATCGGTTGAGCAAATATTTTTGCCTCGAGTGAAGTGTCGCGTGTACTTCCATCTTAACACAATATCATATTCCACACTAAAAATGCGGTTAATAAGCCATTTTTCTTACATGTCCGTCAGACAATTGAGCACTGCACATGAAGCAACAGATTTCTAATGCTTATAATTAGAAGTTATATCTAAGTTATATACCCACGTTACTATAACAGCATCGAGCATTTTTATGCAAAAAATGTTATTTAAATTTCTTTTTATATATATATATATATATATATGCACACACACACACTCACACACACACACACATATATATATATATATATATATATATATATATATATATATATGTGTGTGTGTGTGTAAACAAGGGTCATTCAAAATGTTCTAAAGTATATATATATATATATTAGAGGTCAAGTGCCATCTCAGCTTGGGCCGTAGAATACGCCACTGAACTTGTGAAAAGGGTTAAGCAATAGGGAATGTGGAGTACGCCTTTATTGTCATTACTCCCTAGTCTACACTTATCCAGAGTGGGAGTACCTGATAGGTTCCCATCTATGGATCAAATAGAACTATTCGATGATTTACAATTCTTGAAACCATTCAAACGTAAGCAAACAAATGATTGATATTAAATATAATTATTCAGAATTATTAGAGTTAAATAGCAATACGCGAAACCATTTAACTCCGTGCAAACAAATAATTAATATTAAATAAAAATAATCATATTAGACAGCAATATAAATGAGTTGTGCCTTGTTTTAAAATACTCTTATCTACGACGTTTTACGCACAAATCGTGTGTGTGTGTGTGTGTGTGATGTTGACAATATTTGGCATTAAAAAACCCACAATAATTGATATGGCATAAAACACAACTAAAACAAGCAAAGCCAATTCTGTCGTGATGAATAGTGCAGCAAATATACTTATGAAGTTGTTCTAAACTATGGAAAATTTACAGGGGGAAAATAATTAAGAATGTTAGAGAACTAAAATCTTTCTTACAAAAAAATAAACTTTAGCATCCAAATGTAAAGAACAAATTTATAGCGCCACATATGAATTAAAATAACAACATTATTGACTTAATATCGATGTAGAATATTGATTAGCATTTTACAACCCGTGTTTTTTAATTAATTCTACACATCTTCGACAACACGATTTGTAAGTTATCACATTGTTCAGGTGTGATTTTTGTCTCATTCCTCTTGGACTTTCGACCACGATTCAGTCACTGTTATCGGGTTTCTTGCCCGAACGTCATAGCTGATCGTCCAAAGATTCTTATTTCAATCGGAATGACACAAGGAAAATTTTAAGTGGAGTTTAACAGATTTTAATTCAGAGTTTTCTTTCTTCTATACAGGTTACCATACGAAAGTTAATCGGTCCAGGATGCCCTATTATTTACCAATAGTGGAGACAGAAATTTTGGTTGCATACATTTTTCTGGGATAGTAACTCTGTGAATCGCAAACAGCCTCGTTCAGTATTTGAACACGGGTCACTGTGTCCTTTCTTTATGATTATAGCCGTTCAGCCAGAAGCGCCATCTATATCAGTCTATAAATGTATACATCATTTATATCATTAAGAAAGGACTGATGATAAGAATACAGTGTTCCCATGTACCTGAGTGTAAGTTGCAGAACATTTGAATTAATACATTTGTGGATGTTGATGAACACAAATATACTAGTTTAATTCTTCAAAATACTTAATAAGATCTAAAAAAAACAAAAAGCATTTGGTTTAGCTAACGTATTTTGAGCATCAGTTTTAAATACACCTTAAATTTTATTTTGGTATCTTTGTTTAATAGTATATTAACCTTAGTGAACTTTGTAGAACAGTCATGGTACTATTTAACACATAGCTGGGAGATAACGGGGTCCATACCTTTCCAAACAATATTCGAATATATATATTTTTGGCCCAGACTCATATATATGTAGATACGTCAACATATATATATATATATATATATATACATCAACATATACATATATATATGTATATATATATATGTATCCATGTATATGTGTACTTATGTTAATGTATATATATACATATATATGTGTGTGTGTGTGTTATAGTAAGTGTAACAATAATGGAAGTAAACAAAGTCTACGTTGTCGCAGTCCAGTACGTTAGCCACTATGGCACGGAAGCTTACACCTCTTCGATATCAGACATATTGAATTTATAGACAGAGAGTGTGACACTATGATATATCCGCTGTAGAATACGCCGACGGCACCTCTGTGGAAGTGTAATAAACCCCCACCCAACGAGTGTCTTAAGTAAGACATTCAACTGAATGAGATTATGAGGTTTGAGTGCTGAAGTTTTGGGGAATTTGGAACACCCCATAATTGGCATTACTCTCTGGTCCACTTTGACACTAAGTGATAGTACCTATTGGGGTGTCATCTATGGGCAAAAAAGAATACATCAGTCATTTACTAAGGCTTATTATAATCAATTATTTGTAACTTTAAAGCTGTGTGAAAATTATTTATTTTATATGAGGAATATTTGTTAAAAAGAAATACTAATGTTAGACAGAAATTTTTGTAACATCTTAACTGTGTGCAAACAAATGTTTTATATCATGTAGAATTATTAGTGTTCGATAGGAATTCTCGAAACCATTTAAGTGTGTAAAAACAAATTGGCTCTTACAAATCGTTTTAAAATAAAGCTACCAACAAACTATTTGCTTACAAATCACACACACACACACGCAGATATATATATATATATATATATATATATATATATATATATATATATATATATATATATATATATATATAGGCTTGTTATTGAATAACACACAAGGACTGACATACCATAAAAGATTAAATAAAACCAATAAAAACAATGGTAGATATCACAGGATTGAGAACGGAAAGAATATGTCAAACTTAGCTCGTGGGCAAAATCTTGTCTAGCTTTTCGGTTTTACTTGCTGACGATAGTGTGACAACAGGAGAATGCGCATGAATCCCTGATATATATATATAAACTACATAATTCGGTCTGTCGAACAATTTTCCAGCTAAATTCTGCGATTACCTAACGCGCAATTCCACAGGTGAGTCAAAACGGTCTATCATGAAAAGTCTTTGAATTTGTATCGAGGAACCGTTTTACGAAGCCACTAAAAGTATTTTAAAGGTGTTATATAGTCACATATGCAGATTCACATCTACATACGAGCACATATATATGTAGAATAATTCACAACGACACAACGACAAAGACAGATGCATGAAGTAATAAAGATGCAGGAAGACTTCTTTACAAATATATTTTACCTCTCACTTTATTGCAAGGGTTCGAAAGGGTTGTTCAAGTTTTGCATGTGAGAGGATGCTGGAGACCGAACATAAACTTCATATTTTGACCCCACTGTTATGACCGTCACGTTGTGTCTTTCTTGTTCTCCTGATGTTGGGGTCTACTCCATCGGGGCTTTCCGAGGGCCCCCTCGGTCGGGTGTGGCTTTCCCTACCACATCTGGTCTCTAACTCTCTGGAAGTCTGCTGGCAACTGCTTTGGCACCCAACTCAACTCAATTATATAATAATACAACGCCCACACGATCACCCACTGGATCTTTGAAATCGAATGTTTAATCGTCATCAAGCGGAAATAACTGTCATGCAGTTCAGAGGTTACTCTCTTCCGGTGCATCACTGTAGTGGCACAATGGGACCTTCACCTTGTCCCATATCATAAGCCTTAATCCGCCCACGCGATCTCTTTCGATTACTGGTCATTGGAATGTGTCACTTCCTTCCGGTGTATCACCTTGGAATAGCATTTTTGGGCTGGGTCGAAGGTCAAAATATAACAAAGGGACTAGTTCTATTATAGAATTTTGATATTCAAAAAGATAACCCTGAGAGATCTATTTGATTTATTCTGCAATAGTAGAAGTCATCATTTCAACCCGTCGACGGTCAAGGTTATATCTTGATATCTTCGACCGGATGTACCTGTTTCTTGATTGACGGCTGGGTCGAAGGTCAGTATGTTACACACACACACGCACATATATATATATATATATATATATATATATATATATATATATATATATATGTACCTTTAAGTTTGCGTGTTTGTGCATGTGTGTGTGAGAAAGAAAGAAAGAAAGAAAGAAAGAAGAGGGGCAGGTTCAATAAGTTCGTTGTCTGACACATAGTTATCAGTAAAATGTTCATCTGAAATGATTACTGTACTATGTGTACTTTATTTTTTACAACTGAATTAAGTGTATTGTCAATAAAGGTGATCAGGTTGAAAAATGACTGCTTTTTCATAATAGGTGAATAACTATATTCAACTAAATTATTATATTTACATTGAGAAGGGGGCCTTGAGTCGTGTAATGTTTAGCAAGCTAGACTATCAAACCTTCACGAGTGAGTTCGAGTCTCATTGGGTGCCCCATTCATACGGCCTTGTACCACATCTAAGCACAAAAATTAGCAAATTACTATATTCTTATCAATAAAAATATCATACATATATATATATATATATACACTGAGAGAGAGAGAGAGAGAGAGAGAGAGAGAGAGAGAGAGACCGCCCAAAAGATGTATACACACTTCAGGAAAGGAAAAGTCTGTTTAAATAAATTTACAAATACGGTATTTATTGAAATCTTTCCTTTACTGAAATGTGTATACATTTTTGAGCCAGACTCGTATATATGGAGATACGTCAACATATATACAGAAATATTGATGTGTAGATATCAGAGGGCTGTTCAATTATATAACAAAATATGAAATTACTCTTATTTAACTACGATACTTGAAAGTTGAACTTGAATATACATTGAATTATACAGATAATGTGAGTTCAACAATATCAAAATTTTATATTGAAAACTCGTCTTCATTTTATTAATAGCCATAATATTATCAAATATATATTATTATACTTGCAAATAACTTTGAATGCGCAAATATGTGTATACGAGTATCCAATTATATAAATATACATACAGTACCGAGCAAAAGTCTTCGACCTCTTTAAACTATTGTAAACTACTAAATACGAACTTTTTGGGGAATATTTTGTACTGCAATTATTTTTACAGATAAAACATTGGCCTTGTTAGATTCATTTCCATATCTAATTATTATTCTTTGTTGTGGGAGTTTCGAACGAGAGTGGAAGATACTAGACCATCCAAAAAATAGACGTGCAATGATTTCAGCCACCTTACACAGACATCAATGTACAGTATTTTAAAGCAAAAAATATCTATAATTAAAATGTATTACATTATGGTTCATTTCAATCAGATACTGTACATTGTTAATATTTCGTATGGTTTCATTTCCCTTGAATAATTGCTTTAATGCACCTGGGAAAAGATACGCACAAATCCTTCACACGTACAAGATGCTAATCACTCTGACTGAGTTCTCACAATTCTTCAAAATTAAATTGATTCTTTTGACGAACTCTTCTTTTTACTTTTTTTCACATTCGCTCAATGATATTTATATCATGGATCTGAGCTGATCAATACGGTAACACCTTTATTAGCCAAATTCTGTTTTGTTGAATGTGATTAGTGGCATGGCACTCCGTCATGATAGAAAATTTTATCTTCATCCATGTCTGACATGAAATTCTCCTTCAACAGCTCGATGTATTTGGCTGTATTCAAGTTACGATCAGTTTAAGCAACTTTCTCAAATCATCACTTCTTATGTATCCCCAAATCATCAAATTCCCATCCTCAAACTTCACATTTTACGACATGTAACTTGAGTCGTTTCTTTTTTCTGGGGGCCTTCCTATATATTCTGACTGATTAGAATGCTGTTCCATCCTAGTTTCCTCACTGAATTCGATCATATTCCAAACATCTGCTTACCATAGTTCAAACCTCATTGACCACCTGAATTTTCCCTTAACATGCTTTTTCCTTAATGCTGGTTTCTTAGCTGCAATACATCCCTTCAGTTGAGGTTCTCGATGGTTGCACTCAATGGTATTCACAAACACCAAATTAGACAAGTTGCACTCCTCTGTCACTTGGCTCACAGAGTTCCTTGCCTCAGCTTTTACTGTCCTGATCAGTTTTCATAACATGCAGTATTTCTGCTTTCGGGGGCGACCACATCTTGGTCGAGCCGAAATACTTCCAGTGCTTTGAAATTTCGAGAGGTTTTCTGCGATGCCGCATCTTGAAATTCCAAGTTCCTTAGCTACTGCTCCTTGGCTCATATAGTTGGCCATCTTCACTATCTTCATCCTCATTTTTTTGGAAATGTTGCCATGATTTTCACTATTTTTGAGAAAAAAATCAGTGCTGGTGTGGAAAGATATTTGTACATTTATGGCGTAATATTCTTTCCGTTTCAAAACATTGAATCTTAATTGGTTTATATGAGGTAACTGAAAACTTTTGAACGGCCATATTTGGGTATGGTCTCGCATCTTCCCCTCTCCTTCACAACCTCTTCCACAAAATATAATGATTCGATATGGAAATGACTGAGACAGGGCCAATGTTTTATCTGTAAAATAGGCAATGCGAAATATTGCAATTTCCTAGAAATTTACAATAATTTAAAGTGACTGAAGACTTTTCCTCGGTACTATTTACGTATATATATATATATATATATATATATATACATCATCACTTCGAGCAAATAACACCGAGTCAGTATACATTCTCTCACCCTCAGGCCTTATTACCTATCAGCCTTGGCAGGTCTTCTAGACTGCATCCGGTATCCGCCAAGAGTTTATGTAAATCTTTTTTAGTCGTCTAACCCTGGTATATCAAAGTGTAGAAGTCCATAAAAAAACATCGCCCATGAATTTTTCCTTGCTTCCCCAACATGCCACGTCCGTCTTGGATGGTTTATGAGATGGGATGCAAGTAATCGTATAGCTACGGTTTTGAGGAGTTTTTGTCAGGATTTATTCAAAACAGTAGGTTATATTTCCATCTAGCTTTTTCTCTAAGAGTTTCGTCAGAGTCAAGGTTGTGCAACTATACAATAGTATCGACACGGCTGCAGCTTAAAAGAAATTCTGTTTTATTTTATCCGAGAGAACAGATGTGTGTATGATCATTAGCCTGTCAATAGCTGTCCACATTTTATCTACATGTATGTTGAAATCGTTTTCAGTAGATAAGATATTGCTACCGAGTGGTCTACTAATTTCAGATGTTTACCATTTAAAGTGGAGATGGTTACATCTTGTTTGAAACGTATAAACTCTGTCTAATCTGCGTTCACATAGAGACTAATTCCTCTTGCTACCGGCAGGGATTCGGCTGAGGTATGTCTATATGCTAAAAGCGTTAGATCACCTGCGTAATCTGCATCTGTCATAGTTTCTGCAGGATATCGTTTGCTTATCGTCTTTTTTTTAATATGAAACTATTTTCTTTTATTTTATCTCTCGGCGTTCGTAGTAGGTAATCAAAGCAGGTTATAAACATGGTGCTAATGTGGCGACTTCCAAGACTCCAGCGACAAAGTCAAAGAAGTCGGCGTCAGCATCGGCTGAGTATATCATTTCATTCGTGTTTTGGTAAAGCATCATTATTATGAGGCCTCCATACGATAGTGGTATTTGTTCTTAACCTTCTTCTGCGTATGGAATCAAATGCCTTGGATTTATCTACAAACAATAGTGTTGCCTCGTGAAGGAATTTTGACGACATGCTTCATTGCAGTTTATAAACACATATTCCACTTCGCCAAAAAGTCGACTCCCGAATCACGAAGAATTATAGAAGCATAGTTATTACTTCAATAGCTGCTAATGTAGCAAATGTTTACAAGGCCCTACTTCTCAGTCGTATCCACCTTGAGGTTGAGAAAATTCTTTTGAAAAATCAGAACAGCTTTTGGAGAAATCGATAAGTAACTTCAAAGATTCTGACTATCCGATGGATCATCGAAGGAGTACGTATATATATATATATATATATATCATCCTCATTAAGTCGCGCTGACAGCACAGAGTTCATTGACTCTCTTCTGCTATCCATACCAGTCATCCATCTCTCTTGGCAGGTCTCCTAGGTTGCATCCTGTGTCCACACAGAGCTGATGTAAGGAAGTCTTTGTTGGTCGGCCAACACTAGCTCGTCCATGTGCAGGTGTACATAAAAAGTCTCTTATGAGGTCATTCAAGCTTCTTCAGCAGTGCCCAGTATGTTTGTTCATCTTACTTGAATGGTTTGTGAGATGGGAGGCTGGCGGTCGTACAGTTGTAGTTTTGTGAGGCGTTGCTTCCAGGATTTTTCAAGACAGCATGAAGCATTCTTGTGTGGTTCCTGTCTACCTTTTTTCTGTGTTTTATTAATGTCCATGTGATGCATTCATTTAGTAGTATTGACACTGCTACATTTTAAAATAAATGCCGTTTTATTTCTGGGAGAGATCAGATTTCCGTATGCTCAACAGCTTGTCAATACCAGTCTACACCTTCGCTAAGCATATGTTGATATCATTTTCGGTAGACGAAATATTGCTGCAGAGGTGTGTGCACTGATCTACTAATTCTAGAGAGTTGCCTCGAGTGGAGATGTTTTGTCTAAAACACATGTGCTCTGTTTTATTGGCATTCATGTTACTTGTTCTAGCCCATACAGTAGTGATTCAACTTGGCTTGGTGTGTGTGCAAGAAGTGCTTGGTTATCTGTGCAGTGTGCATCTGTCATAGCTTTTGCAGAATGTTGTCTGCTTCTTGCTTTTTAAATGAGAAATGAATTTCTTTTATTAGATGTATGGATGTTCGAAGTATGTAATCTAGGCAGAGTAATAAAGTGTTCATGTATCTTCTTTCAAGACAGCAGTGAAAATGTCACAGAATTCTGTGGCGCTATCAAGTGAACGAACCATTGCTTTCATGTAAAACATCATTATAGCGGTAACAATTTGAGGGAAGACCATATGCAAAAAGTATTGGTTCCATCTTTCCTCTGTGTATGGAATCGAATGCCAGGGAAAATGTACGAATATTATTGTTGCTTCGAGATTCTTGGCTTGTACTGCTTTAATGATTTGATGAATTGTGAGAATTTGTGAGGTTTTAGAGCGATTCCTTTGAAAGCCGTTCTTATTTTTCCTAAGAATTTTCTCGATTTCGAATTGGATACAGTTGAGAACCAGGGTATAATAAACCTAAGCAGCTACAGCGGTTAGAGTTCTCTTACTGTATTTCTCAGTGATTCTGAGGTTAGCTTTTTGGGGGGAAAGGGGAGGATGCACCATTTTGTCCATTTCTCAAATGAGTTGTGTTTATAGACTGCATTGTATAATCGGAGAAAATCGTTAAATTTTCTGATCTTCCAAACTTCAGGGGGATTTCGTCGAGGCCTGCAGCGGTTTTTAATTTTTTTTCAATGCTATATCAAGTCTCTTTCTCCGTAAACTATCTTAGTTTGAGGTCTAGTTGGTCATTAAAAATTTTTAAATGAATTTATCACAGATTTCCGGAGGTTTTTCGAGCAGAGTCTTGAAATGTTATTTCAACTTGTGTTTTCTTTCTTCCAGACCGGAAACCTTAGTTTTGCTCTCGAGATGATTTTCCTTCTTGTCATGCTTTTCCTGATGTTCTATCTTATACTGAAATTGTAATCCTACTGATTTAGACTTTTTAGCCTTGAATGTATTCTAATTGTTCTTTTTGGTAGGTGTTGGCTGGTTCTTTTTTGGACTATCTTTTTAAGTTAGGATTTTTTTATTAGTTAACTCGTTTTTCCTAAGAACTAGTAAATCTCATGGAACTCTACGTTTGGCTCTTGGTTGGGTTGGTATCCTCTCTGCGGCTGCTTCTACACGAGAGGTAGCAAAGTTTTCATATTCTACATTGAATGTGTGTTTCAGATGTCTCCAGAAGAGTATCACTTTTTTTTACGGTTAAGTAGGTGTAAGCTCATATTTTCCCCTCTTATTTTTGGAATTTAGCGTTTTGGAATGAAAGACTGTTCTCAAGAGGAAAATCTGCTAGATATTAACCATTTCTATTTGGCAGGTTGTATAAGCAAAATTTACAATTTTCGACTTTGTCCTTTTGAGGATTCATATCTCCACCGAGGATTAGAATGTCATGTTTGGTTTGATTTGATTGTATTTGGTTTTATGGCATATCAACCATTGTATGTTTTTAATGCCAAATTCTGTTTATATATTAGATATATATATCATTTGTAAACACATTTTGAAGATAACAATCTTAAACGAGCCTTAGCTCCTTTTTGCACAGAGTTAAATGGTTTCAAGTATTGATATATAACAGTCACAATTTAACATCAGTTATTTGTTTGCACAATTTGTTCAATTCAACTCACAGATAGGACCTGGGAGCAATGAAGGGTACTTCACATTCCTCAAATCTCCGAAGCCATCAGATTTTTAAACTCATATCAAGGACATGCATTGGGAAAGTCTTACTCCTCTGCAGATATACAGTCGGTGTATTCTACAGCCCTAACCGAAATGTGTAAATTATGGGAAGATAGCCTGTCATGATATTCGATTCATCACTGGCATAGAGGGGACTGAAGAAAAGACAAGCGTTGTGCATGGGTCGGCATAACATGTTGCACCCATAATTCTCGGTAGAGTTACCTCTATGCTATCAAGTGAATTTAAGCCACGAGGACTGAAAAGCATTCCTACACCTCCAATTGTGGCACTGACAGTCTTTTCACGCAGATGCAGAGGCAAATGTCAAAGCATTACTAGTGTGGCTGTCTGAAGATTATAACAATAGATGGTGAACTGTTATATATATATATATATATATATATATATGTGTGTGTGTGTGTGTGTGTGTGTGTGTGTGCGCCTAATCCACTGCTAACAAATACCTTCCACGTTCATGAGTCAATGTTAGGTGGTCACGAATTTTCGAACAGGGAATTGAGAAACTTTGGATACCAAAATATAATTCTCATTTAACGAATAAGAATGTGACTGGCTCACTTTTCATCGTTAATGTAGAAACATCAACACAAAAAAAAAGAAAAGACAAAATTTTTTCTTCTACCCATGGCCTAATTTCGAAACTAATAAAGACTAATTGAAAAGAAACTAATTAAACAGAAATATACTTATTTTTTTATCACTTTTGTGACATTATATTTCAAATCAAAAAATAAACTTTTACGTAAACTCTTCAATGACTTCAATAGTTTTCCGATGACAGTTATTTAAGCTGCATGAAATATCATGTGATACAAATGTTTTAAATAATGAAGCACTATCCGTCAATGGCAATCTAGTATCTGAACACCTTCCCTGTAAACCAAAGAAACATCGAAAATAGTAAATTTTGCTTATACAACCTGCCAAATAGAAATAGTGAATATCTAGCAGATTTTCCACTTGAGAACAGTCTTTCTTGCCAACACTGAGAAGTCGCGCCGATGCCCAAGACTTCTCTAATTTACTCTCCGAAGCTGACCAATGTTATTTTATCTTGTTGGCAAACCTTAAGATATCGTTGATTTCAGATAATTCAAAATACGCTACAATACCAGCGCATTCTTCCTTAAAACGATATCCAGAACTCTTGAAATAACTAAAAAAACAGGTCAGAACTCTTTATGAATTCTCAATAAAGCAATAAATGTAATGTTTATCACGTTAATTTTCTTTTTTTAGAAAGACTTGGAACATTGTTAATATATAACCCTTTATAAGGTTTTGTCGATGCTCGCATAATGCAGCTTGATGTTATTGGTTTGATTTGGTTTAGTTTCTTTTTCAATGGCATGTCATCCCTCGTGGGTTATTTAAAGCCAAAGAAAAAGAACGGTGGTTGTACTATTTAACTCCTAGCTGCAAAAATAAGGGCTTTCATACCTTTTCCAAGGGTATTAATCCGAAAGTGAACGTAATAGCGTTACTGGAGTTCGAACTCACTTTCTAAGATGTCACAGTTCAGCACATTAGACATTTGGCAAATGGGACTCCCTTTTGATATCATTACAGTCTGTTTTCTTGGCACACTTTACCAAACAATCGAACATGAATTTTTACTAGCAAATAGGAACTGGTTATTTTCGTTCGCGGTCATGGTCAATATTTATCAGGTGATTTTCCAATCAAAGTTGTCAACCTGAAAATACAAAACTGGTTTCATTAGTTTCTCAACAGAGAGCATACTTTCGTTTTGAGTGATTTTATTGGAAACATTTCGAGCTTTATTTTAGAATCTGCCCACTTCTTATAATTATTTTCTCGTGATATTACTGGCTAATTGTATTGTTTGTTTTGGGTACAACTCACCGACTTATGTTCTCAGGAAGTGGTTAAATGATTGTTCATTTAGTTTGAACGGTAATCTTACGAGATTCGTTCGAGTACTTTTTATTCATGTTGACTCCCCTTCACCTTCTAGTCACAACTTTATTGTCTTTTGTTTTTCGCTCTCTCTCTCTCTCTCTCTCTCTCTCTCTATCTCTCTCTCTCTCTCTCTCTCTCTCTCTCTCTCTCTCCTTCTTCTTCTTCTTCTTCTTCGGCTATTCCGGTCAGCATCACTGTTGACCTGCAACGGCAGTGGAATAATTAGCTGAATAATTAAGCTGGTGGAGATATGATTAATATCCTACAAATTAATTATTTTCCTTTTTGCATTTGGGGTTTTTGAGTCTATAGAGCATATTGTTTTACATCGACAAGAGTGCCGATGGAGACAAAGCTAGGGCGATAGGTTTCAAGTCATACGAAAGTTTTTTCGTAAACTGAGAGCAATAACTGTAACTATTACGTTGAAAGCACTAGATTACCGTAGTTAAGCAGCGATAAGCCCACCCAGTGCTTAGTAGAGTGATCATTTAGAAACAGCGGGTACTTTAAGCAATCTGCGGTCTCGGTGCCAGCCTAAGAAAAGTTTATTAATTGACTTTAACTTCATGCCAACCCGATATGGTTATTTTATGCCAAAAAGTAAGAAAATCGTCTTCGTTGTATGTTTATTTTTATATTTTTCTGTCGTTATCTTCATAAGAACTTTTTGCTCAAAGTTATGTGGTTTCAAGTATTCCCATCTAATACAAATAATTCGCACATAGTTTTATGCTTTCAACTATTCCTATTAATAATCCTATGTACGCGCACAATTATATGGTTTCCATTAACTAATAATAGTAGTATAGCTAATAATAATAGTATTATATCATACTATGTGTTATTTCTTAATACAAATATTTTAGAGTTATATGGTATCAAGTATTCCTATCAAGTACTAATAATTTTGAAGATCTATTGGACACGTACATAGGACACTAACAGATGCCACCAATCTGAGTCAGAGTGAAACAGGAAGTAATGTCATTTAAGTGGTACTCCACATTCCCTTGATCCCTAGAAATGAAGCCTCACCATCAGATGCTGTTTAATATCATACCTACGACACCCATTTTAAAGGAATCTAAACCTTCTGCAGAAGAAGCAGCGCATTTTAAGCTCCAGACACAGGCGAAGAAAAGTTTAGTTAATAACAATAATTCTATCTACTTGTATTGATATCGTGAGCTAAATATGAATCGCCCGAACTGGGTATCTCGTATTTATTTTGAAATAAAGTAATTTATCATTTTCTTGCACTTTAAATCTACGGAGACCCGCTATTTTCTGGAAAATCTGGGATCAGATAACAATTTGATGAATGGATTCTTTTTAATCATCCTTCTCAACCTTATCTTTCTTCCCATAAACTCCAACTTACTTTGGTCGCCAATTCTACTGTGATCATAGATAACATTATGATATTCCTGACCGAAATATAATTTCCTCATAATTTTATCAAGAAAATGCTTAGATATTCAGCAAAATCTGAACTTATGCTTTGAAATTCGCACTTTAAGAGGTCCTCATTTAACATAACATCATTTCCTTCCGAATTCCTTTTTATCTATCTTAACATTCTATCATATATATATATATATATATATATATATATATATATATGAAAATAATATGCAATAATATATGTATATTTGTGATATACGCTAATATATAAGTACATGTGTATACTTATAAAATATACGATAATATATATGCTATGTATATGAATAATATATACCGAGTTTCGGAAAATTCATACCGACAACTGAACAATGTAAGAACAACAAAATAACAAGCAAAAATTACAGATTCTCGAAGTGCTCCATATAAAAAAGAAACAACCTCAACTCAATAGAATCAATTTCGAATTCAGTACAAATGTACTTAAATGTCGTTAGCTACAGCTGCTACCTATAGAACTAAATTTAAAAATAAACGCTAAAACAACACACCAGTATAAATAATAAACACTTAACATTTTCAATCTAGTAATGAACATGCAAAGGTCACATGGTTTTTGCAATGTCCACAACCCTGATAACGGCCCAAGATACGGCAGAAAGTATTGGGGTACCAATTATTTGTGGTAGATTAATTAACCGATTCCCACCGGAAACCAGAAAATCTTTGCCGCGATTCAAAAGGATAAATACAAAAAGGTGTAGACAAAAGATGTCTATATTCTTCAAACAAATATGAATTACTGAAGAAATACTACCTAAGTACACACACACACACACGCACACACACCACACACACACACACCACTCACACACACACACACACCACTCACACACACGCACACACACATTTATATATATATATATATATAATAGATTGGAGATTATATACACATGCGTATATGTATATTTATGTAATACACGTGTACGATGATATGTGTGTATGTATCTATGTATCTATGTATGTATAATATATACGATTATATATATGTATATATATAAAATATACGATAATATATATACATACATAATAATTACGTTCATTGTGTAAATATATATATATATATATATATATATATTTATATATCATATAATCATTTATATGTATAATTTATATATATATATATATATATATATATATATATGTAAATATATATATATATTACTTTTTTCGTATGGGCACTTTTATTGATAGTAAACACATGAAACTCTAGTCTCCTTCGAAGTAATCTCCTCCAGCTGCAATGCACTTGTTGTATCGCTCCAAAAACTTCTGGAAGGCCCCATCGAAGTCCTCTTGTATAAGCGTGTCAATGACCTTCGTCACAGCCTATTTCATCTCCTCAATTGTCTCATAACGACAGCTTCTGAGCTTAGGAATAACCAAAAGTCTCTGGGAGCAAGGTCTGGACTATAGGGAGGGTGACGAACTGTTTTGATGCCTATCTTGGTGAGATGGTCTGTGACAAGAAGAGAGTTGTGGACTGGTGCATTGTCCCGGTGGAAATGCACCTGTCCCGATTTGAAGAGTGTTGGCCTCTTCCGACGGAATCTCTTCCTGACTCCCTTAAAACCTTAAAATAATGACCCTAACCCTTTAGCCAATCAACTCTGGTGTATTGACTTCCTTACTCCTCCCACACCTCTCATCATCCCTCACAGACTCCCTGCCTTTCTGGTATCTCTTATGCCACTCAAAAACTGATGCTCGATTCATGCAAGATAGTCCAAAAGCAGTTTGAAGCATTCCATACGTTTCAGTAGCATTTTTTCCAACTTTAAAACCATTCTATTGCATATCGCTCTTCTAAAGTGTCCTCACGTCCAGACTGCATTTTTGAAATTCACAAGCTGTGACAATCAGACATTAGTTGGGTGTATTCCAATTCCTGCTGTAGTTGTTCAATTAAACCTGAAATCATAAAAACTGGTCAGGCATCTCATAAGATGTATAGCAATAACATACTGAATTTTCAAGAGTCTACGAGAATGTCAAATGCCTATACAAAAAAAGTCTGGAAACTAATTGAATGCACCACGTATGATATATTTACGATAATATATATATATATACGATAATATATGATATATACTATATATATATATATATATATGTATATGTGTGTGTGTATGTGTGTGTGTGTGTGTGTATGTGTGTCTGTGTGTGTGTTAGTCAAAATTTATTTTATGTTTCAATTAAAAGAAAGCCATCAATTTGATATAATCCCATAGAGAAAGATCTTATCATTTCGTAAACTGAATCTTATCGAATCATTTCAGCCGTCGTTCTGATTATTTTACTCATCCTTTTTTTTCTCGCAACGTGCAACCACCATGTTTTAGCCGATATATTCTACAGCCTTCTTCAAGTGTCCAATTCCTAAGGATACTAATAGGTGCCATTGGAAATTGTTTCGAAAGCGTGGAAAAAAGTCTGAAGTCATATGAAGAATCAAGACTATCCACACCCAGGAACTGTTAAGATCACTTAGAATACTGAGAAGAGTCCTGGAGATCTGAAGAGACTTGCTGTCAGACTTTAGAGAAAAACAACTAGTTGCAATTAATTTAGAATCTTGCATTGAGTGAAAATAATAATCAATGATACTTCATAGAGTAGGAAGAAATATAATTAATTTAATGATACACGAAACAATGATATTTATTTAAGATAACTTATACGATTTTACGAATTTATATATTGGCTGGAAAACATAATTTGGCTTATTTGGTGTGGGGTGTCGTTGAATAGCATTAACAACATTTAGTTTTTTGTTTCAAACAATCACTTTTATTTGTATTGTAGCTGTTATTACATCAACAGGCATTTACATTTTTTATTAAATAGAGGAATTATATCATATATTGAATCATCACGACCAAAAAACTTACAAGACGCCGCAGGTTAATTAGCCGCGCAAATGTGATAACAAATTAATTTGGTAACGCTTGTGTGTGATGTGGACCAGTCGTTCAGCGGTAGAGTTTCAGCCCTGTATTCTGTTGTCGCAGGTTCGACCTCCAGTGGGGGAGATCATGTATACACTGCTGATGATACCTAATAAGGTTGATATAACTGTCCAGTGGTTCAGCATATCGAACGTAATTGTTTACTGGGTTTTCTGATAATTCAATTTAAAACAAACATTTGTATCAAAATTGCAATTTTGTAAATTAATTTTTACAGTGAAAGTAGGCTACTCAACTTTATACAATGCTGAGACAACCAACCTTCTCAAAATATGCAAATTAAGTGCTAAAATTCATTTGCATAAACTTTATTTTGTTCATCACTTTAAAGTAAACTTTCGACAAAAGCTAAATCAAGAAAGCACATGGGCTGTCAATCCATTCGAAATTGTTCAGTTTTTGAAATTTTTTATTTATACCATACATCTTAGTTGATGCTTCGGGATGGGTCGTCAGTGATGTTTCCTTTGGGATCATGGGGGGTTTCGGGTCTTTCAACATCAGACCCCCTCACCCAAATGACCCAGTTGGCATCGATCTAACTCCAACTCCCATCCCGGCAGCCAACCTGCGCATCCACACAAGGAGAAAACAAAAAAAAAATGACCACAGAAAAGGCTCTATATATAATTTTGCAACAGCCAATCAGAGCTAAGCTCTACTGATGACTTTAAAACTTTTCTTTAAAAATCGGGAGGCCACTTTACTCTGCTTTTTTTTTTGCTACAATGGGGTCGTTATTCGGTTATTTGTTCATTCCGGTATGTATTCCTTCCTTCCCCCCCCTTTTTTTTTTTTAATTAATTTTTACTTAAAGAAAAAACTTAAAAACTTAAATAAAAAAAAATAAATAAATAAATAAAAAATAAAAAAATAAAAACTGTACATAACTAAAGAATTGCGATTAAAACAACAAACTCGTATATAAAATGACATACGTTTAGTTTTAAAACTTATCTCCATTAAACACTGTACATAAATATACAATTACGAACTAAATCAGACACCGCGCATTACTATACGTTAAAACATCCTAATCGAACGGTTTACGAATGAGAAAAGTCGAAAAAAAAAAAAAAAAAAAAAAAAAAAACTTAATAAAAAATAAAAAATAAAAATCTGTACATAAATATCAATTGCGATTAAAACAAGAAACTCCTATATAAAATTGACATACGTTTACTTTTAAAAATTATTTTCATTAAAAACTTTACATAAATATACAATTACGAACTAAAAGAGACGCTGCGCACTACTATACGTTGCAACTCATTGAAAGGTTTACGAATGAGAAAAGACGAAATAAAATAAAATAAAAAAAACAAAAAAAAACAAAAAAAAAAAAAAACAACCGAGGAGTACGTTGAAATCTTCACAAAAACATTGTCGTTTAAAATGCTATATTTACAAAATGGCTAAAACGTCTAAGATATTAATCAATTAAATGAGCCGGTTTCAAATGAACGCTTCAAGCCTAATACAACCACACTCCTTCGCGCGCAAAAATAAATAGATAAAACTAAAAAATAACAGATAAAAACTAGATAAATCATACGTGTATATATCGTTTTAAATTAGACGATCTTTTTTTTTTTCCTTCCTTTTTTCCCCCCTTCTAATAATCACCTATCTACAACCCCAACTATCCGCCCTTCTGATCCACAGCCAGTTTGTTGCTCTTTCAGCTGCAGTGGTAATATTTTTCAGGGCCTTACGTTTTCCCGCACCTGAAATGCCGATGCTTGACAACGCTTTACTCATCGACCTTGCGTTAAATCCACGACATCCCACTTCGACTGCCTGGCATATTGCCTGCCAACCATTCATTCGACATTGCTCTACTAGCGGCTCATATTTGGCTATCTTTCTTTCGTGTGTGGACTCCATGTTTTCTTCCCATGGGACTGACAATTCCCACATTATCACCTTCTTTGTGGAATTTGAAAACATTACTAAATCTGGTCGGAGCTTTGTCTCCACAATATGCGCTGGAAACTTCGTCTGCCTTTCCAGGTCCACCAACAATTGCCAATCTGGCGCCGATGACAACATCGATACTTTATTTTTTGTCTGCGGCTGTTTCGAGCTTCCCGCTCTAACAAAAATAACCTTATGTCTTCCAGGACTGAATCTATTCGATTTTAATGCCTCAGATACCACTCCAGCAATAACTTTGAGGACCTGGTCATGTCGCCAGCGATAACGCCCTTCACTCAATGATCTTGGGCATCCGGATAGCAAATGCTGTAGCGATCCTTTACCCCCGCACAACTGACATGCTGGGGTATCATTTTTGCCCCATGTGTGAAGGTTTGATGGGCTAGGGAGAAGATCATAAACTGCCTGGATCTGGAATCTTAGCTGGCTTAAGTCAGCCTTCCACAAGTCCGACCAGGTAATTCGCCGCCGAACATAATTTTCCCATCTGGTCCAGGCACCCTGTTGAGACAGTCCTACCATCTTTGCCAGCCTAGTCTCCTCTATACCTTCTCTTACTTCTTTTTGCAAGAGCGCCCTTCTTTCTTTCCCTCTGGCGTTGTCTATCCTTGGACTCGGATAATATCCCAGGCCTCTTGTCCCACTGGCCACAGTACCGACCATAGCCTTCTGCTGCAATCTCTCTTCCGCAACCTTCAGTTCCCTGACAGCGCTCCACTTCCTTCCTGTGCGGATTTCAATTCCTGCACCTGCTACCTTTAAATCTCTGGAATCTCTATACATAATCGCCTCTCTTGTGCGTGTCACCACAAACTCTTCTTTGAGACCCCTGAAAGGAAGTTGGATCGCATTGGAGGTCCCATATAAAGCCGCGCTACTTAGGCACTTTGGCAAACCCAACCATCTCCTTAAATAGCCGCTAATTTTCCTTTCCATTTGTTCTACCGTGGTAATAGCTACCTCGTATAACATGAGTGGCCATAATATCCGCGGCAGAATTGCGTGTTGATACAACCACGCCTTAAACTTGCCGGGCAATCCTGACTTATCTATCTTTCTTAGCCAATCATCAAGGTCGCCCCCTATTCCTTTAATTGCTGCTTGATCCTTAGTACTGCTGTCGAACCACTTGCCAAGACTTTTTACAGGCTTCTCAGTCACTGTTGGAATGAATTCGCCGGCGATTGTGAAACGTGCCGTGCTTTTAATCTTTCCCTTTTGTAGTACTAGGGACCTAGATTTTCCTGGTTTAAACCTCATGCGGGCCCATATTATGAGTTTTTCTAAGCCCCTCACTATCCATTTACAGCCTATGACTGATGATGTTGTCACTGTAATATCGTCCATGTAAGCTCTCAATGGAGGCTGCCGTATCCCGGACTTTACCCTTGGACCCCGACACTCCACTTCCGCTGACTTGATTATCATATTCATCGCAAGGGAGAAGAGAGTGGCTGAGATTGTGCATCCGGTTATAATTCCCCTCTCTAGCCTGTGCCAGTCCGATGTCTTAGTACCCGACGTAACTCTCAGATTGAAGTTATTGTAATAATCTAAGATAAGATTACTGAAGGAACTTGGAACATGATATCTGCGGAGTGTCTCTTCGACCACTTTATGCGGGATTGAACCGTATGCGTTTGCCAGGTCTAGCCATAGCACCGCTAAATTTCCATTATTTTCTTTAGCTTCACGTATAAGCTGCGATACCACGCCGGTATGTTCAATGCAACCTGGTATTCCAGCGACACCTCCTTTCTGTACTGAAGTATCAATGTACTCGTTCATTATTAGGAACTTAGATAGGCGCCTCGACAGAATGCTGAAGAATATTTTCCCTTCTGTATTTAGTAACGATATTATCCTGAATTGATCGATTTCTTTGGACTTTTCCTCTTTTGGGATCCACACTCCTTCGGCTTGTCTCCACTGATCCGCAACTCTCCCCCTCCTCCAGATTGTCCGCAATACTTTCCATAATAAGTTTAGAATGCCAGGACATCGTTTATAAACTGTGTACGGAACTCCATTCGGACCTGGAGCTGCGCTTGTCCTAGCTGCCTTAACCACTTCTTGAATTTCCTTCCATGTTGGAGGTTTATCATTAAATTCAACACTTGGTGGTTCTGGACTAATCAAGGAGTTTATGTTATCGAGTTCCACGTCTCTGCTTGGATCACTGAAGGTGTTACTCAGGTGGGCGTTAATTTCTTCCACTGGCCTTTCCAACATACCACTTCTCTTATCACCGAATAACTTACGAGCAAATCCGAATGGATTTGCCATGAAATTTGTCCTTTTCCTAGCTCTCTCCTTTCCTCTCCGTCTATGCCATTCTGCTCTTCGTATGGCTTTTAGTTTCGCTCGTAATAGACCCCTGAGTTCTTCAAGGGCTGGCCGAACCTCAGGTCCTGCGGCTGCATGTTGTTTCTTCAGGGATCTGAGCTCCCCTCTGATCTTTTTTATCTTTTCTGCCCTCCGATTCATTTTATAAGGGACCTTTGGCTGTCTTGGTTCTTTATACCCAAATCTCTCCGCTGCAAATTTATTGATTATTACTGTGAGTAATTCTATCCGAGCCTCTACGCTTCCTTTTGAAGATAGACGTGCGATTTCGCAAACGTCCTTATCAAAATTCTGCCAATCCCCTATGCTGTTCGAGGGGGGCCATTTGATATTTGTTGTCGTTGACGTCGATTTAGGGGCGACATTTGCGTGGAGAGACTGGGTTCTGTGGTGTACTTCCTGACCCTGCTTCTCCTGCGTCTGATCAAGATCTTGTCCTGTGCGCTGCTCCTGTCTCCCCCCCCCCCATCAGACACTTCATACGACCCTGGTGAATTTTTAATCCTCGCAAATTCTTGCAGGTTTTACCGCACACACATTTCGAGCTCATAATCCTTTGGTCGGTCGATTCCGTTTCCTGTATGTCCGTCCTATTGGGGACCTCATTCTCCCCCCCTCTCGGGATCCCCTGGGGGTATTTTCCTGTGTGAATATCCGTAGCTTGTATTTAGGGTATCTCCTCACGGAGATTGCATTTAGGGGTGCTATCCCGTCATGCCCCGATTGCCGTCTTCCCGGCTGCCAAACTGTCTCTCCAGTTCGTCACCAAATCTTTTCTTTGGTTGTCACCCGTTCTTTCTCGGTCGTCACTGGTTATTCCAGACTTATATTTATACCATACATCTTAGTTGATGCTTCGGGATGGGTCGTCAGTGATGTTTCCTTTGGGATCATGGGGGGTTTCGGGTCTTTCAACATCAGACCCCCTCACCCAAATGACCCAGTTGGCATCGATCTAACTCCAACTCCCATCCCGGCAGCCAACCTGCGCATCCACACAAGGAGAAAACAAAAAAAAAATGACCACAGAAAAGGCTCTATATATAATTTTGCAACAGCCAATCAGAGCTAAGCTCTACTGATAACTTTAAAACTTTTCTTTAAAAATCGGGAGGCCACTTTACTCTGCTTTTTTTTTTTTGCTACAATGGGGTCGTTATTCGGTTATTTGTTCATTCCGGTATGTATTCCTTCCTTCCCCCCACTTTTTTTTTAAATTAATTTTTACTTAAAGAAAAAACTTAAAAACTTAAATAAAAATAAATAAATAAATAAATAAAAAATAAAAAAATAAAAACTGTACATAACTAAAGAATTGCGATTAAAACAACAAACTCGTATATAAAATGACATACGTTTAGTTTTAAAACTTATCTCCATTAAACACTGTACATAAATATACAATTACGAACTAAATCAGACACCGCGCATTACTATACGTTAAAACATCCTAATCGAACGGTTTACGAATGAGAAATGTCGAAAAAAAAAAAAAAAAAAAAAAAACTTAATAAAAAAAAAAAAAAAAAATCTCTACATAAATATCAATTGCGATTAAAACAAGAAACTCCTATATAAAATTGACATACGTTTACTTTTAAAAATTATTTTCATTAAAAACTTTACATAAATATACAATTACGAACTAAAAGAGACGCTGCGCACTACTATACGTTGCAACTCATTGAAATAAACTGTAATGTGCAATGAAAAGTGAATACTTTACAACAATAAGACTTTGGGGAAAGCTGTCCGAAGCCTTTCTAACCGTAATAAAGGTATGAATTCATTTAACGATGCTGGCAATATGTATATGGTGGGGATTAAATGGTTTTCCTTTACAGTGAGTTCTTTCCGGAGATGTTAACAACTGATTCAAACAAGCACTGGTTCTAATTAGACTTAAATCAGCAATTGACAAAATGTGTGCATCCAGAATTATGGTAAACCATGTCTATCAGGATAACTTTATTTCTTTGTAAGTACAAAGAAGGCACGAGGCCTTAAGGTTTTTTGGGGAGGGGAAGGGAGCGGTCTTACTATTCTATATATTCTAAAGGGACCTAGCTAGCCACATTCGCCGACCCATTCAACAGTACAATATATAACCATTCATCCTTCATCATGCGCGCAGCAGTTACCAAAATACCGCATTTGCTTTATGAAGAAAACCTACTTAAAACCCAAAAGTGGTATATGATTTTTATTTACAAAATATGGTTTATGTACAATGAAATGATGGGAATGGGAGAAATATGTCTATCAGGATAACGCATAATCGAATGTTTCTTTGGTGCCAATCAAAAATTACTATAACTGAATTACGGAAGCATTCAGTTTTCCATATTCACCAATCAGAGCAACGTTAAATCATCATATTTTTTTTCAGTCTTTTTTTAAAATATTCAATTGATTCTGTTGAAGAATGCAAACACCAACTAGAGAAGCTCTTTATTCTAAAAGTTAAATTATCCTTGGAGGATGGAATCATGAAGTTGCTTTTAGACAGTAGAACAAAATGGTAGATATAATTGTTCATTAAGTAATGTGCAACTGTTTAAAAACGATTTTTTTTCTAAATTTGATATGATTAACCAAATGACGGTGCAGAAACAATGTTACAAAATTAGAGGAGCTTGTGATGTAATGGTTATCGTTGTTGGAAATAGACTCGACAAACCCAGTTCAGTTAGAAGATGAGAATGAATGTATTTCACATTAGATTCATAACTTTCCTAAGGGTATAGCGCAATTATTCTCCCTTCAGCTATAGATAGATAGTAGAGCAAACTAGGCTCTTTTACCTTGGTATGGCAGCTAGTCTAGGAGAAGGAAATACTTAATCCAAGCCGGTTAAACTCCTCTTATAAATTGACCTTGTGTCATAACGTATAAATATATATATATATATATGTGTGTGTGTGTGTGTGTGTGTGTGTGTGTGTGTGTGTGTGTGTGTGTGTGTGTGTGTGTGTGTGTGACTTTAACCCAACGAAAACGGTATGTCTTGTAGAGAATTTTCTGTGAGACAAATTCATTTAAAATACTCTTACAGAATAAAGCAATTTACAGTTCAGTTTGCGGGGATCCTCTTTATGTTGCTAAATATTTAGTCAAATTTTATTTCCCTGTAATCCAGCAAAATTAATACATAGTAGATTTTAATGAAAGCAGTAAACTTAAAATGCTCTTTGACAATGAAACAATTTCAAGTTCAAATTACAACAGAATGATAATTCATGGGGTCCCTAGTCGACCTAAATGTCACTTTTTAATTTTCAAAGGAATTCTTACTTGTTATCTTTGATTAATAATTTGTTTTGTCCGCAGTCTTCTTTTAATGGCACGTTTTGTATTAGGTTTTGCATTATTACTTGTTCAATGTTTGTACATTTGTAACATATTCTTTCAGGGGACTCTGTTGAATAAATTGTTAAATTTGATTGAATACTGAAATGTTTACCTATAGAGTGTTTCTATGTTGTTGTTTTTTACTTTGTTGTGTATTTTATTTTTGTAAGATCAAAATTAACAGAACTCAAATAGAGAAACACATGACTTGAAAGCTAAGGACAGGAAGAAAGTAAACGTAGCTTATTCATCAAATTGCAAATGGCATGATACAAGCCAGTAGATATTATATCATATTATATTGTATTATATTATTATAACAGGGTATGTCACGTAGAACTCTCTCCAGTTCTTTAAAAGAAGGTAAAAATGAAAAAACTTTTCAATTTTACCTTCTTATATAGTAAAAATGAAAAAACTTTTCAATTTTACCTTCTATATATATATAATATATATATATAAGTAATAATATATATATATAAAGGTATAATATATATATATATATATATATATATATAAAGGTATAATATATATATATATATATATATATATAATATATATATATATAATATAAAGGTATAATATATATATATATATATAAAGGTATAATATATATATATATATATATATATATATATATATATAAAGGTATAATATATATATATATATATATATATATAAAGGTATAATATATATATATCTATATATATATATATATATATTATATATATATATAAATAAAGGTATAATATATATATATATATATATATATAAATAAAGGTATAATATATATATATATATATATATAAATAAAGGTATAATATATATATATATATATATATATATATATATATATATATATATATATATGTATATATATATATATATATATATAATGCGATTAGAAGGAAACTCAAACCTGGATAAATTGTCATTATAAATTTATTTCAGTGAAGACTATCATTATATTCTCCGTCTCATCGTACGCTCTGAATGTGAGTTTTGTAATAAAAACCCGGATAGAGAATATGTATAAGAAAAGCCATACATCGAGCACTCTCAAAGATTTATATGAAATTACTCATATATTTTATACGCGAATAATTCACATCGACTGTCTTCGGACGCTGACTGGATGCATACATACATACACACACACACACACACACATATATATATATATATATATATATATATATATATATGTGTGTGTGTGTGCGCGTGCGTGCGCAGATTTATGCATTAATGAGTCCGGCGTAAATTATGGTATACGCAACCTACAACATACATAAACACACTAACATATATTTATGTGTGTATATATGTATGTATTTACGTGTCTATCTATCTATCTATCTATCTATATCTATATATATATATATATAGATATAGATATATATATATATATATATACACGCACAGTAATGATCTTATCCATAAAGAAACTCTGAATATGTATTTACAAACACACACACACGCACACACACACTATTTTGTATAGAGAGAAAGAGGGGGAGAGAAAAAAAGTAATTTGCCTCGCTCTCTATTTTTCTATGAATGTGTGCGTGTAACTTTATATGTATAAAACGACGCATATCAAGACTGTCAATGAAGTAATAAAATTTCTACATAAATTTATGCTTATGTTACGTCCCTTAATAAATTTACCAAGATAAAAGCTAACGCACTACCTTCAAAAGGAAGCTGGAATCATTATTCAAACAATAAAGTTACCCACCTGTCACATCAAACAATTAACCAAACACTATTTGTGAGTTAAATTCTCCTGGAAACTTGTTTTGCTCATCAACACCTTCGTTTCCTATCCAAATCTCACCTTATTTGAAACTACATCTGTCCATCTGTACAAGGAAGTTATATTTTATTGCTTCCTTCCTTTTCCTTCTACCTCAATTTCATTTCTTGTTTAAAATTTTTTTATTATTCTGAAAAACTAAATCCCCTTTGGCAAATTACTATATCTATAAGACCGGTTTTAGAGCCAATATTCTCTCTCTCTCTCTCTCTCTCTCTCTCTCTCTCTCTCTCTCTCTCTTGTTGGTCTGGTCTGCCTAATTGATTATCATATAAATAAAACTCGTGTGTTAACACCTGTTACGAGTGCGTCACTAACAGGGATTCGCCTCGATTTTCTTTTCTTGTATTAGTTTCTCTTTTTTTAAACTTCTTTATACTATTTCTTCGAGATTATAGGGGAAAGGTTCCCCAAGTGAAAATGCTGACCTAACATACCAACTATTTCATGGAACACTTTTTTCAAAAACACGCTCTCACACTGCATTCAGTCAGCCGTCTTTCCATCCATAATACACCATTTTCTCGTCTGGCATCTTTCTCGATTATTTTAATAATGATGCTTTCTTTCCGTTTTCTGAAATTCTAGATTTCTTCGGGCAAGAGTAAGAAAATGAGATTTTTTAAATTCTGTTAAAAGAAAGTTTTGGCTTTGGAATAAAGTCTTTTTCAAAGAATAAATACCAGTGAATAAGGCTCCATTTGTTAATAATTTTAAAATCATTTTACTTCATCAACCATCTGTAAACATCAAACATATTATGACCTAAAACGTATATAATAACCATGTACCCTCAGCAATGCGTATATTAATTCTGACAACAGACAAATCCCTTCTTCATGATTTCTAATGCACTTCTACATTCGAAAGTCCATTGCAATTAATTTCTAGTTGTTTATTAACTGCTTTGATACTGAAATCATTACCTATCCTGTACTCATTGGGAAGGGCTTTAGAATATATTGACTGTATCCCCGGCAGGGAATGGAGTAGCACCCTCTCCTACACTTCGATGTAGAAGCTATTGAAAAGGGAGCCTTTTCAATAGCTTCTATTTATATAGATAGAGCTATTTTCCCCACAAATTCTTTATTTTGAGCGTTCACGAGTAATATTCCTCGGGTCCATGTAGACCTTGGAGTAGTTGCAATGAAGAGGTCCTCCATTCTCCCCAGAGCTTCAAAAGTAGAGCCTCATCATCAAACGTAGGACAGGGTTATCCCCAGGTTATCTCTTCTTGAAAGGTGTCTTGCTCCTCTGCCGGGTATAGTAAGTAAGTAAGTAAAGTTGACACCTCTCAATAAGAGATAACCTGGGGATAACACTGACCTACGTCTGATGATGAGGCTCTACTTTTGAAGCTCTGGAGAGAATGGAGGACCTCTTCATTGCAATTACTCCAAGGTCTACATGGACCCGAGGAATATTACTCGTGAGCGCTCAAAATAAAGAATTTGCAGGGAAAATACCTCTATATATATAAATTAACAAACCTTCTTTAAACAATTTCGAATGTAGCAGCCGCGATCAAAAACACTTTCAACATTTTTTCCGCTAATTCTTTCTTTTACCTTAAGTAAAGTTCTTCTCTTTCGTAAACTCTCTCCCTCTTGTTCTTGCTCCAACTCTTTAAATAAATGCATACGTCTCGTCATTATGTTTGCATACTGAAATGTTCATTCCCCTGAGGATGGCTCGAGCCATGTTCGAAAATACTTGGGGAAAATATGGTGCCTTTTTGAATTCATTCCATCCAGATGTCACGCGACTCATACGAAGACTTGAACGGATCAATATAAAATGAGCAGACGTGGAGCGTCTGTCTTATTCAATATGACATTCTTAAAACAGAAACGGCTGTATATATACATATATATATATATATATATATATATATATATATATATATATATATAAAGCGATATCATAACAACAAAACAATAATCACAACTGTATTTAACGCCCCTATCATTTAACGAGATATAAGGTTTCGGCTTTTCTTATCGCTAAACACTAATACTACCTCTACTATAAGGCCATTTCATTTAGCCTAAGTTTTTCTGTACTCTAATACAACAAATATCTATGCCAGTATGAAAAAGATTTTTATGAATAAATACATATTCTGGTTTCCTAATATCTGCAGTTGTAAATTTTGGCAATCAATCTCAAAAAGAAAGTAACTCTTACCGACCCAAAATTAATGAATTGATTATTTTCTCTGATTAATTGCATATCAAACTTCATGGGTTTTTTAATGCCAAAACCATCCTTTGTACGAGAACAGCTGCGGTACCGTTTTGTCCATAATTAGGAGGAGGAGAAAGTAACTCTCACCGACCCAAAATTAATGAATTGATTATTTTCTCTGATTAATTGCATATCAAACTTCATGGGTTATTTAATGCCAAAACCACCCTTTGTACGAGAACAGCTGCGGTACCGTTTAGTCCATAATTAGGAGGATAAGGTTTTTTTTAGACTTTTCCATTTGTTATTAGCCAGAAAGTTAATGTAATAGTACGACTGGAGTTCGGACTCGGAAAAAACAGGTGATCTGTTTGTATCTAAAAATCCCAGAGAATTATGTGTGTCTCATTCTCTAGGATAGATTCTGGGTTGTGTAGATACCATTTGTTTGTTTGGTCAAATTTGAATTTCTTACACAATTCTGAATAGATCCCCTTCCCAACCCATTCGTGTCTAGTCTTATACTCTTTTTATGCTAATTTGTTGTATTCTTTTATTATATGATTGATTATTTCGTTTCTATCACTACATAACCTACACTTGCTATTTTGTTGTGTCTAATCAATTTTTGCCTTCGTCTGTATGGCGTTGTTTTGTGCTGCTATTAGAAGCGATTCAGTTTCTCTCTTAAGTTTTCCCTTTCTTAGCCAAGTCCAAGTCTTCTCGTGTGAGAGACAAATGTAGATAAAATTCAGGTTCTTCCTTCACAAAAAAAAAAAATCTTCAATATTCGGCACTGTTTACTATAAGATATTCCGGCAAAAAGTCGGATGGCAGATCGATCTCACGTTAATCTCGAAAGTTGACAGCTAGACGTTCGTAGTCGACTAAGAGGAGAAAGTGAGATTGACATGCAACCTCAGTGGAATGAAGCGGGTCGAACGAATTCTTCTTCTCCGACTGACTAGTGAAGTGTTTTCGGTCTACCAGTCATTGAACGAAGAGAAGTAATCTAATGCAATTCAGATCAACGATGCCTTGTTCACTGCTCTTGCAGTGGACCGCATCGTGGTGCACGAAAAATTCAGGTTGCGGAACATACACCCAGAAGAAGCAGCCGACGTTTACCGTGCTGAGTTAAAAAAAAAATTCTTAGCGGAAACGATGGACCAAGGCATGGGATGTGTTTTTTAGCCAGATTTCCAAGCCACGGGAAGGCGTTTCGCTTGCATCCAACCCTTTGACCAACTACAAGAAAATGAGGTCAGGGACGAGATCTCAGCACCAGTCTCCTTCCTAAGCTCCATCTTAATGAGGTTCTACTTGTTATCGCTGTACAAATCTATGAAATTAAAAGTGTGAACCCGGGTTGTTCACGATCACTTGTAAGCAGAAGACTTTGGCCTTCGTAGAAGACGAAAAAAGTACGTTTGCTGACAGAGAGCGAAAAAGTCTCTGTGAGCTATGGAATCGAACTTATCCAGCTTGGTGTAAGCAACAAGAAACCCATTGATGTTGCTGGCTTTCGACCTGTTGCTCAGGATCGACAATATCAATAATCTTAATGAGGTGTTTTGAGGACTCTTTTGATGCAGCTATCAGCCTGACCGAACCTGATATCCATGTGGATTTCAATCCGGTTTGGAAATTTTTAGTTGCATTTTGGAAATGATCGAAGGAATCAGATTTTGTTTGTGAATAACGAATGAGAGTTTCGTCTACCTTTGTCAATTAGAGGACGCTGGTGAACAATTCTCGTCGTACTCTTACGATAGTAGTTGATTTCATAACTAATTTTTCTAAATCTTCAATATACGGTTCTCTTCAGTTCGTATAAATCATAATAATTATTTTGAGATACAAACAAATCATCCAATTCAAGCCAGAAGAAAATATCTTGGGTCAATGTACAAGAAAAAAGGAACATGTCATCTCGAGGATTGGAACATTTCAGTGGACCAAAGAGGGAAAATGAAAGAAAACTAAAAAAAAAAAAAAAAAAGACAAATACTTGGAGCTTCACCAGAAGGAAATATATAGAAAATGTGGATGCCGGTAATACCCGTTGTAGTTGGTGACCTTGGAACGGTCCCCAAAGTTTTAGGTTATAAAAAATAGAGGTATTAGAAATCAGTGGAAGAATCGAGACCATAGTATTGTTGAAATAGGCTAGAATGCCCGGAAGAGGTAATTTACTAAGCTTTTTTGCTTAGATTTAGCACAAGGCCGCATGAATTGGGCACCCAATGAGAATCGAACTCACTCGTGTAGGTTTGCTAGTCTACCTTGCTAACCATTACACCACCCGAGGTACCCTAGAATGCCCGAAAGAGACCTGAAGAGACTTGCTGTCACTCACGACTCCAGTGAAAGACCACTAATTACAAACTGGTGGGAAAAGCTCAGGGTAAGTAAAGTTGGCGACCGTAGTCGAGGGCAACCAAAAGGCTCCCTTTTCAATCGCTTCAACACCGAGGTGTAGGAGAGGGTGCTACTCCTTTCGCTGGATTGCTCCTCTTTTCCCTTGATACGTACCTTATATTGCTGATTGTTAAGCAAGGAGGTATCAAGTACCATTTTTAAAGTCTTTGGTATGACGCGACCTGGGATTGAACCCAGGTCTCCAGGACGATTGGCGAACACTCTACCCACTGGGTCAATGAGCCGATTAAATAATAATAATAGTAATATATTTTTATTATTATTATATTCATTTGCTACTTTTTAAGTCCTAAACGTCTCCTCTGATTCTATTTGCAAATATGGTTTGAAAAAACTGGCAATGTTACCAAAATTAGAGAACATTTTTCCATTTTTATTTTGTTTTCTTACTTTTTTTCTTTCCCAACTAAATCAAAAGTTGCTGGGTATTTGACAGTATGTCAGCCACCCGTTAATTTTTGTCTCTTCCTCGTTGAAATTTAATACTATTGGTTTTCTTCATTTTCCTCTCATAAACTTAGCACTCCAATATCATCTGATGCCTCTCACTGAAACTCAAACGATAGTAAATCTCCTCTGAATTCCAACAACCTATTGAATATTCTTACTGATTTTATGAATACTGTCACCTAGATAATTCCAATTCTTTCTTTGATCTCGTTACTTATAAACCTTTCACAAAGCTTTTCCAGACCGTTCTCAACGAGCTAATGTGTATAATTGGCATCTTCATGTATCTTTTTTGATTTCCGGCAAGGTTCCCTTTTAGAAAGTTTTCCTTTTTTCAAAATCACTCTATGTTCAACTGGAATGAGGATATATATAGTTCAATTGAGAAGAACCAGAAGGAGGAGGAAGTCAAATCTTCTGGCCATATAAAGCCTTCGTTTTCTAAAAGTGTTCATTATATTCGTATGTGTATGTTAGTATATAACCGTAACACTGGAAAAACAGCACATTATAGTGATATTTTATAACAGTAAGCTTTAAACGTTTCTAGAGGACAAAACAGTTTCGAGTTACATTAGCAACTTAATATTTTTGTGGTGTTTGCGTTCGCACGAAACGTAATTTTTAATCCTTTAAGTTATCTCTATAGAGAAAGTAGAAATTAAAAGGTAATTAAAATCATTTATTCTTTCTTTAGCAGAAGTATCACTGTAATCATGGACCACTGTTGGAACAGGAACCCAACAGTTTTATGGGTTATATTAATATTATATTATGAACTTGCATCAACACAACAGGTGTCTTTGGTTATCGCTTATTGAGATATAAGTGCAAATTTCCGCAAATCTCTCATTTTCCACCGACCCCAACGAAGCCATGTTCTTAGTTTTTTCTCGAATTTCTCTTTCATTAAATATTATAGCCGTTAAATATTGGTTGGTTCGTTGGTTGGTTGATTTGGCTCCTTTTTTTTAATGGCATATCAAACTTTGTTGGTTGATACCAAAGCTATCCAGCCATTCCTGTAGAAGAACAGTAGTTATAACATTTGACCGATAGCTGGAGAAATAAGAGGGTTCATATTAATCTGAAAATTACCGCATTAGCTCGACTTGAGTTCGAACTCGCTGTTCAAGACCGCAGTCGAACACTCCAGTCATTAAACTACTGGGACTTCCTCCTACATATTGGTTCTACTGTGTTTGACAATGTTACAAGTATTCAGGGTATCATGAGCTCAAACAAACCTAAACTTTATGCTTAGCATATTCCAAGTATATTTTTATTGTCCTATTTCTTTCTTTTTTTTCACGGTATAAACAACGACCTGGCAGGTTCTAGTTTTCTCAGCAGGGGTCTTCAAAATATGATGGTTTGAGTGCTGAACTAGGGGCCCTGATATCAGAGAGTTAGAACGATTACAATCGCTTTCGGAATAATACACTTAAGAAATGTATGAACCCTTTAACCTCTACCTTATGGGTTGAATACTACCACAACTTTTCTTTTACAAGGATGACTTTGCAATTAGATAACCTGCGAAGGTTGATATGCCATTAAACAAAGAAGCCAATCCATCCAACCTTTTCTCATTGCCTATTATAAGTAAAACGTCTTTTTGCTTTAAGTGACCAGTTTAGATATTAAAGTTCTAGAAAATATATTTCCTTACGTGGTCAAAAGTAAAATCTTTTAATACTTCTTAATTATACTTCTACTCATGATGCGTTTTTGCTTTTTTTTTTCTTTCTTTTTTTTATTCCCTTTTGAGCCAGTTTGTTTGTTTTTCGTTGATGTTTTGCCGTATCATATCTTTTTCTATAAAGGCTGAATTTTAGGGTTTGTATATTTTGTTTTAATATAATTAGTGCTAAAGCATTTGTAGTGGGGTGTCACGATAAGAAATACCGTTTCTATCCTCAGATGTATTATTATTATTATTATTGATACTGCATTTGCTTACAAACTGTGCATCAAACTCACTGCCAAGAAATTATCTGCATAGTTATCTATGATATATATATATATATATATATATATATATATATATATATATGTGTGTGTGTGTGTGTGTGTGTGTGTGTGTGTGTGTGTGTGTGTGTGTGTGTGTGTGTGATGTTTTTTAAAAAAGAGATGAATCATTCTATTTTAGTTTCCTCGTATCTTTTTCCAAAGGTCATACTATTTATTTTATGTTTCTATTATGAAACAGAAGGTAATTTTTCAAAGGCAAACGAAACTTTTTGTTGTCGTTTTTATAATTATTTTTGTTAGCCGTTTATTAGATATCTACGCCTTTTGATTTTTTGTTGTTTTTTTTTTGTTTTTTTTGGAGAGGTTGTTTGTTTGCTTGTCTTGTTTTTATATATGAATTAATTTCATCCATCGAACTTACCAAAAATTGTTTTTAAAAGCGACTGCCAAAATGAATAAATAAAATCATTTCTGACGTCCCTATAAAAATAAAACCAGATACGGAATGGAAAACTGCGAAGGAAATGAAAAAAAAACGAAGATAAATTACAGATAGTATCGAGCATTGGACTTTGCAAGCCATTGAAAGTGCGTTCGTTCGAAAGTAATTCTCTTCTACTTCAGCTTTGTGGCAAGCTAAAATAATCATAATTATGCCAGCAAAATGATTTAAAGAGAAAAATAACTTATGGATATAATATAGCATAAAATGATGTAATAATATTATTCTGCAGATTGAAGATAGAAGACATTTTTGAAAAGCACGGACCACCGCGATTAGGTTTCATACAAATGAGGGGCTTTTAATGCTACTTATGAATTTATCTATTCGAATTAATATTTTCATTTTGTTTCTCGTTTGTAGCCTAATCGACTATCAAATGCTAAGTGACTCTTTCACCGTTATCATTAAGAAAAGAAAAACTGTAAAACTCTTTCGCTAATTTTTGTATTTTTTCTGTAATAATACCAGTCAAATACGCTACTAAGAGACAACATTCAAATACTGGATCCTTTTTCTCCTAAACCTAGTTCACAAACAAATATACATACATAATTAACACACACACAAACACACAATTGCGTATATATATATATATATATATATATATATATATCGACGAAAGACTTTGAAAAATTCTCATTTTAACCAGTAAGTGGTAGCTATTTTTTTTAATGAAATTTGGTGCAGAAGAGTTAAAAGGACTTTACAAGAAATGAGCTAAGTAGGTTAAACTACTGAAGAAATTGTGAAATAACGTACATTCAATCTCTTGGTCATTCATTTATGATTTTATATATATATATATATATATATATATATATATATATATATATATACATGTGTGTGTGCTTATTTGTGTGTGTGTGTGTGCTTATTTGTGTGTGTGTGTGCGTATGTGTGTGTGTTTTATTTTTTGCTATATAAATGAATAAAGACTACTCAATATCGGTTATTCAGTATATATATATATATATATATATATAACTTTGAATAGCGTTTACATAGTCAACGGCGCTCAGTGACAGACAGTTTCTCCTCTATGAAATCAGCAAATCAAGTTAGCTACGTCATTTAAAGTGTTTGTATAGTTATATAACCACTAAATAATTACGTACAGACCCTCACACTCACACAAATATATATATATGTGTGTGTGTGTGTGTGTGTGTGTGTGTGTGTGTGTATGTGTGTGTGTGTGTGTTCATGTAATAATATATATGTGATTTTATATATGTGTGTGTGTGTGTGTGTATATATATATATATATATATATATATACATGTGTATATGTGTGCACGCACGATCACGCATATATACGTGGAAGTGCTCGTTGTGTAGTGGTTATCGCCATTGGGAATTGACACGGCAAATCGATTCCAAATTATGGATGAGGCTGCTTGCATTTCAGGTAGCGATTATACCATTGGGATAAGTATGAATCCAGCTACTCTCCTGCCAGCTATGGGTAAATAGTTGGGCAGATTGGGCTTTTTGGTCTCAGTATGACATCCAGTCTAGGCTAAGCAAAAATCAAATATCAAACCAGTTAAAATCTGTCTTAAAAACTGATCTTGTGTCGCATCTTGCTCATGCCAAGTGATTATATATATATATATATATATATATATATATATATATATATATATATATATATACTGAAACATTTATTGGAGATGTGCTTTGATATAACTGTTAGCATCGTATAAAATGGACTCGTTGAATTCAGTTGAAATCTTCCTCCGATGAGTCTCTTCGTTGTATCACTTTGTGTGTACCTATGGTATAAAGTTGCTTTACTGCCTTACCAATGGGATTACCATAACATAAAATTTCAAGGAAGAATAGGAGTGAAGCGCAATGAAATCTATCCACACGTTCTGTGTCTCAAATCTCAAAGGGTGTGCTTAACGCAACTCGGCAACTGACAAAAATTCATCGTCGGTATGAGCAGCTGAATTTAATTGAATCCTAGTTTCGTTCACGTCGATGATAATTCGTGTCCGGGTAGTGATTACCTATCCCCCTGCTTAGATATTCCAGTGGAATTCCAGCTTTGAATTCTCTTCTTGTACATGTCGAAAACACCGGTAACATTCTCTTACAATAACGTGCGGCTTACATGTTCTGCATTCCATGAACCCGAACCTTCATCCTCTGGGATTAAGTGCACGTTGTTATTTATAGATTATTTTCATAAGTCCCGTAAAAAATGACAAGACTTTCTTTAATGTGCAATATTTTCGATTCGTAAGATGAATGATTGATTGGTTCTAACAGTATTTCAACTCGTCTAGGGATATTTCATGCACAGAGGTTAGGAAATTGTGTACATTGTACGATTACGTTTACATTTTTTGTGTATATATTAACCTAAATCCTCCACTAAGGGTAGGATGTGACTTATGATAAATATTTGAGTGGAGTACATCTAGTTTAAAATCAGTTTTCCTTCTCCTAGACTGGTTACCATATCAATACGGGAAGCACCTAATCTACTCTACTATTTATTCATCTCTAGGGGTGGGAAACAGATGCACTTATGCCAAAGAGTCCAGTATTTGAACTTGAGTAGCCAATTTAATTTCCTTCGACGAAAACTGTTACGATAAGCACGCCTCTGAATTATGCATTTACCCAACCCCTCCCCAACAGACAGGATGTTACACAAGGTGAATATTCAAGCGTAAAAAAACTGGTTGGGATTAACAGTTCTTTTTCTCCTAGGCTGGTTGCCTACCCAAGCCCTTCAAAAAAACACAGCCGGACCGACTATTTACCAAGAGCTGAGAGTAGGAGAGATGTACTTGCGCAAACTGAAATGCAGACAACGGGATTTGAATTCGAGTTGTCAATTCCATCTCCTACAATGATTATCGTTGCACTAAATGTACCTCCTAAATAATGTTGGTATATGTCTTTCATTACCTCCCTCCAAAGAACGAAGAACTCAACAGCCTAAATGTCATGAATAAAACACCGAGATACTTGTATGAATAATGAAGTGAATGTGGAAAACTTGATTTTAGAATTTTAGATAGCACACAAAAATGTCAGAAGAAATAAGAATAATGGATATACAAATCCAAATAATTGTGTAATAATGACAATACGTCAAATCAGAATATTAAAAATCATTACCTTTTATCTTTCTCTTTAAATAGCGTTTAAGAATTAATGGAAAGAATTACCTGGTTCCGCGCGAGTATCTCTGAAGCTTTTGACTTTTAGAATGACATTTACAGAATCTACAGAGAAATTTTTACATGGTCTTGACTAGTGCATCGACAAAAATAGACTGATATTAATCTTTGTGTATCTTATTTAAGGAATTACTGTCATGTTAGTGTCGTCTCGAGCGTTGAAACGCATTATGTCAGCATTCTTGCAAATGGAAGTCACAACTTGGATTGAGACATACCGAGTTTTCAATTTCTGTGGAATATATTAGTTTCAAAGAACTTATCTAGAAAAAATATATATCCTCTTAATATTCATTTTCATGTATGCTAAATAACGACGTTTTCGAATAATAATACTTGTTTTTTTTTTAAATGATAGAGTTGAAACCGTGAGTAGACTCGCATATTTTTAGAAGAATCTAATTCATTTGCAATTAATTAGAATATAGAAGAACTTTACACACGGTTATCGTCATAGAAAATAAAATCCGCGACTCGAGTTCAAATCTTTGACGATGCTGTTTGCACTTCATCTTGCATTAATGTACTTGATAGAGACATGAATCCTTGTGGGTGGTTATGTTCTTCCAATTTGAGATTTTTAACCCCTTTAATCTAAAGTTGAGAGAATGACAGAAATATTTTGTCATCTTTGCTTTTTTGAACGGAAAACATCTTTCAAAAATACTTTCGTCCGGCAAAAAACAAAGGCCTGGCTGCTAGTGTTAAGTTTTCATCTAAATTTGAAAACCTGAATCAGAAATTCGGTAGCCGAGGAACAATTTCAATTACCATGACAGAGAGTGAATGGTGTAAGCGGGAGGAAAATACTCCGACATCCAAACTGTCAGCTAAGAAGAAATACTCCAAAAGTGAAAAGAACACTTCAAGAATCTACCCTCCTGAATTCATTTATAAAATTACTGAAGAAATTATTAAGGGTTAACAAGTCATCGAACTTGGAAAATATACACAGGATGAACTCAATGCAGTTCTAAAAACAATGAAAAGCATAAAAAATAAAGACCATGACAAAATATCACCCGAAGTATGGAAGACAAGAAAATTTGACGACGTACTTCTTCAATTATGCAACATCGTGTACAAACAAAATAGAATAGAAAAATGGACGAAATGCTGCATTCAACCCTTTCGGGAGAAAGGCGTCTTCAGAAACAAGAACTTCAGTGGCATTACTCTTACTGCCATCGTTGCTAAGGTAGGCAATGCCCTGTTTCTTAATTTTATCCGACTTGAAATCGAGAAAATTCTTTGGGAAAATCTGGAGAGATTAAGGAGAATTAGATCCACGGCTTCTCAGATTCGCATAATACGTCGAATCATCAAAGGAATACGTACAAAAAATCTTGAGTAAACACTTTTATTTGTACATTTCTCCAAGGCGTTTGACTCTATATAGAGAGTAAAGATGGAGCTAATTCTTTAAGCAAATGGTCTCTTCAAAGAAACTGTTTCTCTATAATGCTGCTACACAAACCTTGAAATCAATGGTTCACTCACCCGACAGCAACACTGATTTTCTGTTAGATTGTCACTGGAGTCTTGCAAGAAGATACATTAGCACCATTTCAATTTATAACCTGCATAGATTATGCTTAACGAATGAAACAAAATGATGTTACACTAAAAAAGACAAGACGCAAACGATATCCCAGAGAAACTATCAGTTATAAAGACTATGCAGATGATCTAACACTTCTCGCAAATTCACATCCCCCAGCCGAGTCTCAGCTACATAGCCTACAATGTATAACATTGATTTCATGTGTGTCATCTTCATATAAAATCGCAAGCCTCTGAAATAAATAAACAAGATCATAGACCTCGGTAGAAATATCTCATGTACAGAAAGTAATGTTAGTATACGCATAAAAAAGTCTCGGACTTCTATTGACTAGATGTCGATCATATGGGAATCTATTCTCTGATAAGATAAAATGCAAATTCTTCCAAGTTGTAGCCGTTTCAGTACTTCTGTATGGATGCACCACATGGACTTCAACGAAATATTTGGGAAAAAGCTAGATGAAAACTACACAAGGATGCTACGTTCTTTTCTGAACAAATACTGGGAGCGGCATTCCATAAAACAACAGCTATAAGACCACTTTTATCTCGCAAACTATCCAAGATGAACAAGACATTCTGGTGGTTAAGCAGGAACGAACTCTTAAGTGACATTCGCTGGTGGACTCCTACACATGGACACACTAGTGTTGGGAGACCAGTAAAAACTTCTATAGATCAGCTCTGTGCAGATATTGGATGGTACGCAGAGAACCTGTCTTGAAGGATGGCCCATAGGAACGGATTGCGAGAGAGAATCAAGGTAATCCGTGCATAACTTGATGATATTGAATTCTTGTAAGTTACTCGAGGATTACGCTTTATCACCACTTAACAATGGATCTGACAAAATTGCGTAAATAATATTGATTTTATATTTGATATGCATCTAATTTATTCCCACAGTTAAAAACGGCAATATATATGCAATTTCTTTTTTAAGGTATAAGGTATACATATGAAAAGATTTTATCTTGCTCGGTTTTATCTTGTTTATGCTCAATATGTCTTGAATATTAGATTAAATTTACAATGAAGTAAAGATAATTAATCTTCTGTTTTGTCTTTAATCTCTTTCAGGTCACAAAGAAATTGATAAAAACATGAAGTATGGTGTTTTATCTATTTTAAAATAACAGAAAATACTTATTTTTTTATCATCGATGGAATAGCGCATGTTCTGAATCATTTCCTAATTCAATTGAAATCTTTGTAATGAAATGTTTGAGCTCGCAAGAAAGTTCTGTGCATAGATAGATAGATTGATAGATAGATAGATAGATAGATAGATAGATGTAGCCTTCATGGCATTGTGGTTAGCTTGCTAGACTACCAGATTGAAGTAAGCAGTCACACAATTACGTTCCCATTCAGACTAATACTCTTCAGTAAGGCAAGAACCCTCTTATGCTGCCAGCAAAGGGTCGAATAGTAGCACTGCTGCCAATCTATAAGGATGACTTCGGCATTAAATAACCCACAAAGACTGATATACCTTTGAAACAAAAAAAAGACAATAGATAGATAGATAGTGATTCCTATCAACCGCAGAAAGGTGTTGACTTGAAAGACAAAGAGAAAAAGGCTCAATATCAAGATACATATCTACTAAATGAGAAAAATCTGTAATTTAAAAAAAATACAATTCGTTTCTTCATGTTTTACGCAAGTAATAATGATTTTCCGACAATGGTCAGACTGCAATTTTTTTTTAATTACTTTAAACTCATTGTCTGAGTATCACACACACACACACACACACACTCTCTCTCTCTCTCTCTCTCTCTCTCTCTCTCTGTGTGCTGTCAAGTGTTATCGATTAATACCTTGTGTCACCATAATAACGGAATGTCTCATTAGTCTGTTGTAAGACCAGGTTACCTTGAATCATATATATATATATATATATATATATATATATATATATATATATATATATCCGGTGGAGGAGGAGCTCGTGGTTTAACGGTTATCTTCGTAGGAAATGAACATGGTAACCGGAGGTCAAATCCAGAATGATACTGTTTGCATTTCACATGGTGCCGCTACCTCTGAAAAATGCATTCATCCAACTATCCACCCCCTAGGTAGAGATAAATAGTACGGCAGACAGGGCTCTTTAACCTTAAGTATGCCAACCAGTCTCAGAGCGGGATAACTCTGAATTTAGACCTATTAAAAATGACCATGTATCGCATCCTGCTCATGTAGAGGGGCTGGATATACATATAAAACTTCGATGTTATAGTCTAGCATGTTAGCCACAACGCTAGGAGGAATCCCGTTTATTAGATATATACAAGTTGAGTAGCCTTTATAATATATCTTAGTCGGACATAAGACAACATGTGCGGTAAACTTGAAACTTTCAGATTCTCTCAATCTTAATGGTCTACTATCCTAGGTATAAGACTGAACTGCATGTGGTGGTGAAGCAAAAGTCCTGAAGCTGTGGAGAAAGAGTACTCTTTTATTGCTCATACACTCAAGTTCACTTTGCGGTACTCCCGTATTGGGAGTGCCTGTTAATGTAACACCTATGGGTCAAATAGATATGTTCAGTAATTTACTAGGGATAATTATTATTAGTTATTTGAAACCTGAATACTGTGCAAAAATCATTTATATTACATATGAATACTTGGTAACTAGAATTGCTAATATTCAATAATAATAATAATAATTTTTACTATTTAACGGTGTGCCAGCAAATGATTAATACTTAATATAATTATTAACGTTTGATAAGAATATTCAAAATAGTCTTTAGTTTTAGTTTTGCTTTATGGTATATCAACTTTTGTGGATTATTTAATGCCAAGTCATATATATATATATATATATATATATATATATATATGTATGTGTGTGTGTGTGTGTGTGCGTGCACGCGCGTATGTGTATGATTTGTTAGCGTATAGTTTGTAGTTAATATTGTTTTTAAACAAGACAGAGTTCATTTTTTTGCACGCTGTTGAAGGTTTTCAAGTATTCCTATCAAACAGTAATAGTTCTATTTAATATTAATCATTTGTTTGCACTCAGTTAAATAGTTTCAAGTATTGCATTTTAACATTAGTAATTCTATTCATCAAATATTCCTATCAAAATTTCATAATAATCATATGTTTCGAGTACTGATCTCTAACTGAATGGGACCCAAGGAAGTACATTCATTCTGAGTCGAAGTGCACCAAAGAATAATGGCCATGAATGGGGTACTCTACATTCCGCAAAGCTTTACGATTGAAGCCTCACTTATAATTTAGTTTAGTGTCATATCCAGAACACTTACTGGCGTAGCGTTAATCCTCTGCCGAGATTAAGTCGGTGTATTATACAACCCCAGCCAGTCGGATTCCCAGCTCAAAGTCCAAGGAGCAACGATTCCGTTCTTGGCAGAGAGTGCACTCATCCAGATGCTTATCTATTGCGGACGTCAACTTATAATGCAATACTGATTATCTGATAGAGTAGTGTTATGTAGCCAGAATTAAGGACGACAATACATGTTTATATAAATATATAAAAAGTTGGTGACTTTAGTCGACAGTAACCCGAAGGCTCCCTTTTCAATAGCAAATACACTGAGGTGTAGGGGAAGGTGCTACTCCATTCTCTGGATTGTCCCACTTTACCTTTGATCCTTACCTTATAGTGCTGAGAATCAAGTACCATTCTTTGAGTCTTTGGAATGACTCGACCGAGGATTGAACGCTGGTCTCCCGGACCATTGGCGGAAACTCTACTTATTAGTCTAATGACCCGGTCATAAAAAGTGTTTATTTCTCGAAAGTGTCGAAACGATGCAAGTGAGAGACAGACAGATAGACAGACTAAGAGCCCGGACACAGGACTGCTATATTTGACACCATATCTTCTTTACCCACGTTATGATTCATAGGCCCTCTTAGTACTTCTTTGATGGGTCTGATCAGGTCCATTTCTTAACGTGAGGCCACCTGCACCCACTGGGGGGTGCACGCCCAAAGCAGCCTCTGCTCTGACTGCCTGTTTCTCCTGACTGACCGCCTGTGGGTTGAAACTTTGTGCCTTTATAATGTTTTCAACGCCCACGCGTTTTCCTTCCGGTTCGTGATTCCTTTCCGCCACCCACTTTCTTTTCACAGGTGTATATTCTGCTTAAGAAATCTCTCACTGATGGGTCTTTCAAAGGTAAATGTGTAATACTAGTTCTCTACGCATAACTCCAATGTAACTTTCCCATAATGTATAAATCTTGGTTCAGTCAAGCACAAAGCAATAGAAGTTCAGCACCAATGAGAATCTAATGCACAACCTGTTCTACAGAATGTTGTTGCTAAATATCCCTCTGACGCATCAATTAGACCTTTTGCTCGTTTGCTTGCAACTTACATCCCAATTGATGATAATGGATTGTTGACTTACTTGCACGAGAAAATATTACTTATTAACTAATTGTGGGTTAAATAGTACCACAACTGTTCTTTTACAAGAATAAATTTTGCTTTAAATAACCTACGAAAATCGATATGCCATTAAACAAAAAACCTAACTGTATTACTCATCAAAGTTCAACGTGTCGTAGACAAGAAGAAAACAAGAAATAAAAACAGGAAAAAAATACAAATTCTTCACTTCCTTCGTTTTTAAAAATGTCAAAGTTTATTGAACTCGTTAACAAGCGAAGAAGACAGTAGAAATTCAAATCGTGTTAAGTCTTAATGAACCTACTTAAATCAAGTAATGAAACTGTTTTTCATTTATAAGTTTGACACGTTGACAGACTGCACTTGACAGTTTCATGTAAGAAATAGTAAAAACAAAAACAAAACATCCAATGTCTTCCTAAATCATTCAGAACTGATTTAGGGCGTACTTTTACACAACTGCTGAGATATTAAGTGATTCACACACACGCCCCGCGCCCAAAAAAAAAAAAAAAATCAATTTTAAAATTAAAAAAAAAATCAAGATTCATTTAAAATTATCTCCGACGCGAGTTCTGATCGAAAAGAATTTAAAAAGACTAAATTTAAAGTGTAAATGAAGTTTAAATATAAATGAGTCGAGATAATTTTTTTTAAAAGCTTTACAAGAATCAAAAGAATTCGTTTCACTGACTATAGTTTTGAAAAAGGTTATTAACATTGAATTGATTTCTTTCTTGCTTATGTTGTTCACGTGACATTTTAATCGGTGAATTCTCTAGAATTCTTCAGTTGTGATGAGTAATAAATAGACAATTTGTCTGGCCTCTTTTTTAGAGACTAGATCAAGTATGTTATCATTTTTTTTTCATAGAACTGTTCGCAGATCTCATTTCGCCCAGCCGGCGAGTTATAGAATGCGCAGACTGTATCCCCTGAAGGGGGGTAAACCCACCAAAAATGGGGAATCCAACGTATGACTCTAAACTGCAACTGATAGTGAAGCTCCATATCTGGGTTTTGCGAAGTACCTCTTTATTACCATAGCTCCCAAGTTCTCTCTGACTCGGAGTGGCAGTACCTGTGTGGGTTTTATGTAGAGGGCAAATAGATTTGTTTCAAACTTATTCATATTCGATAAAACTATGCGTAAAGAAACAAAAATACTTTTCAGAAACATCAACTCAAAGAAATATAAATATATATATATAACAAGCACGATTCCCTTACTTCTAGGCATAAAATAGACCAAGGCAGTTTGACATACTGTGAGATTTAATCAATCAATCAGAACATGATGTAAAAAAATATTCTTATAAATGCCATGTTTGCTTTCGGTTCTAAAAAAAGAGTCCATAGCATTAATCTCGTTTTACAGAGATGCATATAACACCAGAGGAAGGCCGAAGAAATCATGGGTCGAAACGTTGTGTGATCAAAAATAGCAAAGATTTTAACATTCCAAAGTTTTCTTTGGAAGCTTTTCTTTATTCATTCACTAAAACGATATTTTTTTTTGTCATGTTTGAAATGAGGTTCGCAGTACCCAAGCAGAAACAATATCATGCAGATACAAAATGAAGCACTCGGGATCAAGTTATTGACGTCATACTTTCAAAATCATTCGACAACTGCTTTCGTGACCATCTATGAATAAGCTTGGATCACTACTCGATTAATTACCGGAGTAATCAGACTAAAGACAAAGATATTTCTCACGAGTTATCTCTTCAACTGTTCTTAAACAATGATCTTTTTCACTGCTTTCATTAATATCTACGAATAGACTTGGATTGATATCCTCAGTGCCGTCGATAGGGACCTCAATTCCCACAGCTGAATATGAACACTGCCTGGAGTTGCACAAAACAACAATGCAATTAAATAATTTGTGAGAGCTTTCCAAAAATTTTATTTTAATTATTATTTATCTCATTTGATGTTTGTTGAATACAAAACAGTTTTTTTAATAAATGAATGGAACCAATAGAAATGTCTATATTTACCGACTAATATCCAGTTTCAGAGGGAAATGTCTTACTAGCTAAAATATTCGACTATGACCAAGAAGTAAGCTAGTTCGAACTCCAGTTGTGCTTTTACATCTACTTTCGAACTAATAATCCTGTGAAAGGTATGCACCATTTTATCTACCCCAAATAGGGGTTAAATAGTACACTTCAATTCTTCAACACGGATGACCTTGCTATTAAATAACCCACGAAGGATCATTTCCATAAAAAAAATGAGGCATTTTTTATTTTTTATTAAACCCAAAATCCTTAATATTTTTTTTTAATTATCAGGTAGTATTTCTTTCAAGAGTTAGTTTAACGCAAGCATGTTTTTAAAATTTTAGTTACGTTGCAGATTGACTAATTTTATATCAGTTGGATTTCTCGAGCAATTTATCTTTCGAAATTTTTTTTTATTATGACTATTATATAACAACTTTTTATCTTAAATGAATATTATTTTAAAGGAAAATTTATTATCAAATTTTTCTCAAGGAATGTGGATAAGTAAAAAATGGAATAAAAACTAAACATCATTTTATAGGTTCAATTTTATTGATGAAATACGAGGTGCCTTCAATAAGTTTCCAGACTTTTTTCGTATAAGCACTTTTATTGACAGTACACACATGAAACTCTAGTCCCCTTCGAAGTAATCTCCTCCGGCTCAGATGCACTTGTTGTACCGTTCCAACAATTTCTGGAAGGCCCCATAGAAATCCTCTTGTATGAGCGTGTCAATGACCTTCGTCACAGCTTATTTCATCTCCTCAATTGTCTCATAACGACAGCCTCTAAGTTTTTCCTTGAGCTTAGGGAATAACCAAAAGTCACAGGGAGCAACGTCTCGACTATAGGGAGGCTGAGGAACTGTGTTGATGCCCATCTTAATCAAATAGTCTGTGACAAGGATGGAGTTATGGACTTGTGCATTGTCCTGGTAGAAATGCCACTAACCCGATTTGAAGAGAGCTGGCCTATTCAGACGGAATCTCTTTCTGAACTCCCTTAAAACCTCAACGTAGTATTCCTTGTTGACTGTCTGTTCAGTGGGAATTCAGTGCATGTTGATCATGCCAGTGCTGTCAAAAAAAAAGTGATCATCAAAAGTTTGTAGGTGGATTTGCTCTGTCTGGCCATCTTGGTTCTGAGAGAGCCAGCATGCTTCTACTGGGAACTCTGTCTCTTGGTCTCTTGGTCTCTGGGTTATAGCAGTACATCCAGCTTTCATTGCAGGTCACCAGAGCATTAAAAACTGCAAGATCTGAATTGATCAGCTTGACCATCTCCCTGCTGTCATGACAACGTCTTTCTTTCTGATCCTCTCTGAGCACCCTTGGGACAAACCTCGCGCCAATCTTCCGCATCTTTAGTTCCTCGCGAATAATTGTGTGTACAGTTCCCACACTGACATCAAACTGTGCACTTATTGTCTCTATAGACACAAGACGGTCCGTATCCATGAAATTCTTTATTTGGCCAATCAATTCTGGTGTTCTGACTTCCTTACTCCTCCCACACCTCTCATCATCCCTTACAGATTCTATGCCTTCCTTGAGTATTATATGCCACAAAAAACCTATGCTCGATTCATGCAAGATGCTCCAAAAGCAGTCTGAAGCATTCCATACGTTTCTGTGGTATTTTTTCCAAGTTTAAAATAGTATTTTATTGCATATCGTTCTTCTAAAGTGCCCTCACGTCCAGATTAGATTTTAAAATTCACCATTTGACAATCAGGCTTTAGTTGGGTGTATTCCAATTCCTGCTGTAACTGTTCATTTGAACTTGAAATCATAAATATTGGTCAGTCATCTTATAAGATGTATCGCAATAACATACTGAATTTTTAAGAGTCTACGACAATTTTAAATGACTGTCCAAAAAAGTCTGGAAACTTATTGAATGTACCTCGTATTTGGACCATTCGTATAAGAAACATGAGAAAATTCTGATCTAAAGATCCGAGCTTGTCATCAAGAAGAGACTAAGCTTACCCCCACAAAAATCATTGCCCTCTTCTCAACTTCGTATATGATATAAATTAAATCATAGAATCCAAGAGAAAAAAGTAACGGACAAAGTAACAGGGAAAAATACCTGCAAAAATTCTCATTAAAACATTTGCAGAAACAAATCTATTAATTGGCTAATACCCTTAAGGGTTAAATAGTACTACTACTTTTCTTCATCAAGGGTGGCTTTGGCATTAACTAACCTGGGAGGGTTCATATGCCGTTAAACAAAGAAACCAAACCTAACTAAATCAACTCAGTTAAATTTCAATAAAATCTTCAGAACTTATTGATTTGTAAACGAATTTATTTATAAAATTTATTTGGTTTATGAAAGATTGAAGGAAATTTGTTTAGTACATCAATCCTCCAACCCTATTTATCTCAGTGTAATTTCAATAAAATGTTCCTGAACGAGAAAATTAAAAATGAAATAAACCTATTTTTTTTCTTGGGAAACTTTTCGTCATGTTTTGTTTTGTTTTATTTTATAAAAATAAACTATACAATTTTGAATCAAGAATACAAAAAAAAAATGCCGAAAAATTATTTTAAAAAATATTTTCCATTTTATCAATTTATTTTTTTGATTTAAAAGTCTTAAATTATATGATCGGTCTAAGATTTTGAAACTCTCTCATAAAAAAATTACTCTTAATCATCCAAAAACGAAAGATTTCAACAAGTTCATATTTAATATTTTACAAATATAGGTACTGAAAACAAATTCAACAGTCACTCAAGTTAGGAAATAACTATTATTGAAAATTACAAAATATTTTTACAAATTCTGCATTATTTGGTTTTGTATTTAAGTTCCTAAAAGGATGTTAAGATAAAATAAAATAATAAAATCTTCATCATCCTGTCGTGCTGCTAGCATGAATTTTCCTTTACTCTCTCTCTCTCTCTCTCTCTCTCTCTCTCTCTCTCTCTCTCTCTCGTCATCCGTTTCTATCATCCATCGTTTCTGGCAGGACTCTCAGGTTATATCCTCTGTCCGTACAGAGCTGTTGTTGATAAGTTTTAGCCAGTCGTCCTACACTTGCGCATCCGTGTGAAGGAATCCATAGGGGTCCACTTATGAGTTTTCCTTACTCCTCCACCAATGTCCCGCATGTCTTCATCGTCTAATTTGGATGGTCTTCGAGATGGGTGGTAGGTGGACGTACAGCTGCTGTTTTGAGGGATGTTACTTCCTGGAATTCTTTAACATAATTCGTAGCATCCTTGTGCAATTGCCGTCAAGCCTTTTCTCCATACATTCAGTTAGCGTCCACGTAGTGCATCCATACAGCAGTATCGATACGACCGCTGCTTGGAAAAAACTGCGTTTCATTTTATCGGTCGGGTCTAACTTCCATTTGACCGAAAGTGTTTCGATAGCAGTCCATACTTTTGATATAGCGTATTAACGTCCTTTTCGTCTTGTAATAGTAGCGAACACTAAAAGATGAGACGTTGGATCCGAGGTAAGTGAACTTGTTCACTAGTTTCAGAGAATCATCATTTAATGTGGAGATATCGCCACTTTGAGTAAAGCACATGATGTCCGTTTTGTCTGCGTTCACATGGAGGTTTTGGCTGCCTGCTGCCTGCTCTAGTCTATGCAGCAGAGATTCAGCTTAGGTGGGTGTATTTGCCAGGAGCGATATTTCATCGGCGTAGTCCACATCCGTTATAGCTCGTGCGGAATATCATCTGCTTCTTGCCTTTTCTGTATTTCTTTCATTTAATCTATCGACGTCCGAAGTAAGTAGTCTATCAGAATGGGAGTCAGCAATTCTTCTGAGAGATGGAGTTAAAACAGTTTGTCCAGATGGTTATGGAAAATATAGAAAGCTTGAAAATAGCCAAATATTTACAAGACGTATGTAAGAGATGTATTTAGATTTTTCAGTTGCTCTTCAAGTTTTATTAATGCGCCCTGTAATAGTAGCGAACACTAAGAGAAGTTTCAGCACACTGGAACAAATTATGACATTTCATATATCTACATTAAAATATTTGATCTTGTGTTACATCTTGCCTATGCGGAGAGGTTGGTAAATTCTTTGATGGATTACACACTATTTGCTATTTTGTCAGTTAAAAGTATCTATTCTCGGACTCTGGTCAGGTTAGGTTATTTGTTTTAATGCCATTTCAATCCTTGATGGCTATTTTATTCCAAATCCTGTTTACACACACACACACACACACACACACACACACACACACACACACACACACATATATATATATATATATATATACAAAAAAATTAACTTAAATCGCGAGTCGGAATTCTCCTACTAAAGTTTCACCTCAACGGATCATCAGGAAGTTTAGCACCGACCGTCGGTGCTAAATTCCCTGATGATCCGTTGAGGTGAAACTTTAGTAGGAGAATTCCGACTCGTGATTTAAGTTAATTTTGTAATAGGCTCTACTTGAGCACTCTTATAATTGTAGCATTGCGGCATTTTACGGTGGGTTTTATTTTTCTTTGGACCAACTGACTGCATATCTCTTGATTTTTTTTCAACTGGTGGGATGAAGTTGGCCTTTTTTGTCCTATGATATTTTTTTCTTTTTTCCCCGGGCAGTGATTCGAGATATTTTTATCTCTTGTTTCTGGCGGTTTTTTTTCTTTTTGCCTGGTAACCGTGAATGCTGATAGATAGTAGGTTAGTAAATATATATATATATATATATATATATATATATATATATATATATATATATATATATATATGATTTTTAAGTAAATAGTTAGTAGATAACATTATTTTTAAACGAGTTAAATCTCATTTGTTTGCACACAGTAAAATGGTTTCAAGTACTGCTATTTATTGTTTACACATAGATAAATAGTTGCAAGTATTGCTGTTTAACACAAATTATCATATTTAATATAAATCATTTGTTTGTACCCAGTTAAATAGATTTAAGTATGGCTACTTAACATTAATATTAATTTAGATCGGAATACTTGATAAATACAATTATTCATCACTTGTTTGCACGCATTTAAACGGTTTCTAGCATTGCTATTTATTGTTTGCACCTATTTAGATGGCTAACAGAATTGCTATTTAACACAGATAATTCTATTTGATATTGACAATCCTTAGTAAAAGATTGAACAATCCTGTTGATCCATAAGTGGCATCCTAAGAGTTACTACAACTCTGGGTCAGAGTGGACTTAGAATAATGGTAATGAAGAGGCACTCCTCGTTCTTCAAAGTTCCAAGACAGGAGCATCACCATTAAATGCAAGTTTAATGTCATACCAACAACACTAAATGTTTACAAGCATTTCAATTTATCCCTAATAATTCAACTTTATATTGATCATGTTAGCACACAATTTTATGGTTTCAAGTTTAGTTAATGATTAAATAGTTCTATTTGACCCATAGATGAGACCCTATCAGTTACAACCACTCCTGGCCAGGGAGGACATGGGAATAATGTCAAAGTAGAGGTAATCTACATTCACCAAAGCTCCAGGACTTTAGCATCTCCGCCAATTTGTTTAGTATCATATTGTAGACACTTGTTAGGTAGGTCTTACCCCTCTATAGATGTGCAGTCGGTGTATTCTACAGCTCCAGACAACAGATCGGTATTCAGGCTCTGAAATACTATCAAATTATTGATACTTCGCAAGAAAAGCTAATTGCAAACCTTTCACTTGATAATTAATGCATGACAGTGACTACCATACCTGTCCTAGGTTTCACTTGACCGTAATATTATAACAAATTCTTGTATAGTATTGTAAAACTCATGCAACATCTTCATTATAAATGTCTAGATATGATTAAAGCATGGAACGAATTTGTCTTCTTATACTTATGTGATTTACGAAAGATATTCAGTTATATTAAAATGTTATTTTCTGTTTAAACTTTCAATTTAAGTGAGGGGCCTAAAACAAATTCTCTGACTGTCGGCGGGTCTTAGAATATGCTGACTGTATCCCTTGCAGAGAAGAAAGATCTCCCCACCCCCGAAAAATATGAGTGTCCTTTGTCCTACACAAAACTGCATCTGATGAAGAGGGTTCAAGTTCTGGAAATCGTAGACTACTCTACACACTTCAGAGTTCCAGGACTTAAGCCTTCTCGCTAGAAGCAGTTTTACGTCATTCCCCGAACATCACTTGGGGTGGGAGTCTTAGCCCTCCGCATGGTATGCCGTAGCTGTATACTACTAACTACCTGTAGGGGGAGAAATATGTGCGTTTGAAATAGATTATTTTCTAAACAAACTTGATACGGTTACCATGAGCAGGAAGTCAACAATACAACGTTAAATAAAACAACTGCTGTAGAATGTTAACCATTATAGTTTTAGAAGCCAAACTTGATATTGTACATGGGATATTTGTTGCCGTGTTATTGAATGTGAGTTCGAGTTTTGCTCAACCCTATTTGAGAAAGTTGGGTTGATGCAACAAACCTATCGATATTATAATTGACGATTGATTATTAAGAAAAGACAAGAGTATTTATGGACGTCAAATGATAATTATACGTAGACTCACCTTATTCTATTTTTAAGTAGCGCTTAATTTACAGTTTCACACATAAGTACAGTTCTATCAGTTTTTATAAAAAGTTATTTGTCTTCTAAACTAAAGATAGCAGGATTTTACTTTGTTGAACACAATAAAATTAACACAGATGTTGTTAGGTATTATATATCTAACAAACATTGGAGCCAAAATAAGATTTAGCCCGTTGCGTAAAAACTAACATGCTGGACTGCCACATTTGTTGTAAGCGAGTTCGAAATCCAGTCGCGCTGTTAAATTCACTTTTTGATTAATACCCTTGAGAAAGGTTTAAAACCCCTTATTCCCTTCAACAATTGGACAATAGTACCCGCACTGTCATTTTACAAGAATGACTATGGGATTAAACAAACCACAAAGAATAATATGCCATTAAACAAAGAAACGAAAACAAAAAAATTATAACACTTCTAAAATAAAAACCAAATTGCATGAATACATATAGGATATCATATATTTAGATTTCTAAATTCAAATTTTGGAGAGTTATGCCACGGATTTCATAATAATGATTTATGAAATAATAGAGAAATGCTGAACAGTATTAAATCTGTTATATACATATATATATATATACATATATATATACGAGGATCATTAAATAAGTTTCCAGACTTTTTTCGTATAGTAAAAACATGAAACTCTAGTCCCCTTCGAAATAATCTCCTTTGGCTGCTATGCACTTGTTGTACCGTTCCAACAACCTCTGGAAGGCCCCATGGAAATCCCCTTGTGTGAGCGTGTCAATGACCTTCGGTACAGCCTATTTCATCTCCGCAATTGTCTCATAACGACAGCCTCTAAGTTGTTCCTTGAACTTAGGGAATAACCAAAAGTCACAGGGAGCAAGGTCTCGACTATAGGGAGGCTGAGGAGCTGTCTTGATTCCCATCTTGGTCAAATAGTCTGTGACAAGGATGGAGTTGTGGACTGGTGCATTGTCCTGGTGGAAATGCCATTGACCCGATTTGAAGATTGCTGGCCTCTTTCTTTCTGAACTCTCTAAAAACCTTAACATAGTAAGCCTAACCCTAACCCTTTGGCCAATCAACTCCCGTGTACTGACTTCCTTACTCCTCCCACACCTCTCATCATCCCTCACAAACTCCCTGCCTTCCTTGAATCTTTTATGCCACTCAAAAACAGATGCTCGATTCATGCAAGATGGCCTAAAAAGCAGTCTGAAGCATTCCATACATTTCTGTTGCATTTTTCCAAGTTTAAAACAGAATTTTATTGCATATCGTTCTTCTAAAGGGTCCTCACGTCCAGATTGCATTTTGAAATCCACCAGCTGTGACAATCAGGTTTTAGTAGGGTGTATTCCAGTTCCTGCTGTTGCTGTTTATTTGAACTTGAAATCATAGTAATTGGTCAGTCATCTCATAAGAGGTATAGCAATAACATACTGAATTTTCAAGAGTATAGGGAAACTTTAAATGCCTGTACAAAAACGTCTGGAAACTTATTGAATGACCATGTATATATATATATATATATATATATATATATATATATATATATATATATATATATGTATCAATACTATATCTCTGGCGGTGGGAAAAACCCGATGATACAATCTGTAAATAAAAGATATTGCACAAATTTATATCTGGAAAAACAAATTCAAGACTAAAAACATTCGAACTGCTTGAAAATAATCAACCAGCACCACAATGTGTATTACTCTCTCTCTCTCTCTCTCTCTCTCTCTCTCTCTCTCTCGTTCTTGCTTTCGCTCTCTTTGTATATACATAAATATATATAGAAAGAGAGCAAGAGAAAGAGAGAGAGAGATTTATAAAAAGACTGATGCTATGAGATGTCTTGGATTCATGAACAAACATTCAGGATTACATAATAAAGATTTATAAAATAAATGATTTGATACTTTTCAACATTCCTCTGTTATGTATACATATAGTAATTTACGAAGCTCTTGGCTTTGATGTGGCACAAAGCCGAATGAACGGGGCACCCAATGAGAGTCACTCGAGTAGGTTTGCTAGTTTAACTTGCAAACCATTACACCATCAGAGGTACCCGTATATATAGCGAAAGATTGATGTCTTGATTTTGCGAGCAAATGTTCAAGAATAGAAAGCTCACACAGAACAGATACGTTTTCTCCATCAGTTGTAGAAAATCTGGCAGTTGTAGGTAACTTTGGTTTTCATCACCTCAAAGCATGACCAATATTTTTCTTTATAAAGTGGAACGTGCAGGAAGATATATCACTATGTCTTTCTATCTACAGCTTCGTTTTCCTACTGGAAATCATCAGTTCCAAAAGACTTTTGTTGAGAATTCGGAGGGACAACTTGTATTTGTTCTGTTTTGTCTTTCTGTTAATTTTATTTAAGAAAAGATAAAGTAAAAATGTTATCTGATTCATCAGGAAACAGCAATCGGCTTCAATTTTTTTTTCTTTACAGTGCTATTTCAAGCCTGTTTAAGCCATCAGTTAAGATTGGACCTAACATGTTCTGATATTCATTACTAAACTCTATCCTTTGAGTAAACCTGCAAGTTCTTGGACATCAAAAAGAAACGTACTTGACTTTATAGGATAAAAGCTCCAATTTTTCATCATCTAAATTTGCCCAACACATTCTATTGGGATGTCGTTAAGATTGGTTTGGTTTGGTTTGGTTTTATGTCATATTAACCGTTGTAGGTTATTTAATGCAAAATCCATTTTTATGCATATAAAAAGTTCTTTTTCAAATAATTCCGTTTAGCATAAGTCCACAGTTTCATTTTCAAAAAGAATTTATTTCAAACAATTCAGTTCAGCATAAGTACACTTTTTTTTGTTTACACACGGTTAAATGTAAAAACAGTTATATTTTAAACAATTCAGTTTGGCATAAGTATGTAGTTTAAATATCAAAAATTCTATTTCAAACAATTCAGTTTAGCATAAGTACACAGTTTAAATGTCAAAACAGTTATATTTTAAGAAATTCAGTTTAGCTTAAGTTCACGGTTTAGTTGTACTTGACCCGTAGATAGAACCCTATCAAGAGCTATCACTCCGGGCAGAGTGGACAAGGGAGCGATAGCAATGAGGGAGTGCTCCGCATTCCCCAAAGCTCCAGCATAACTTAAGAATCATCATCAGATAGTTTAGTGTCATATACAGGGCACATATTGGGGTAGTCTTACCCCTCTGCAGAAATACAGTCGGTGTATTCTACGGCCCCAGCCGACTGGACCAATGTCAATAAGAAGCGTTTACATCTACTAAAATCATCATCATCATCTTGTCGTGCCACTAGCACGGATATCCCAGACCCTCTCTCGCCACTTTTCCCTATCGTTCATCGCTTCTGGCAGGTCTTCAGGGCTACATCCCGTATCCTCACATAGCTGCTGAATGTATGTTCGTGCTGGTCGTCCTGCTTTTGCCCGGTCATATGTGGGGTCCATAGGAGTAGCTTCGGTTAAGACCATATTCGAAAGGCAAGAATTGAACACGAATTATTTATAAGAGTATTTAGGAAAAAATATCTCCGGGTTCATTAATCAGTTGACAGAATAACTTCTGAACTGAGCAACAAATTATTAGATGTCTCGGACGTTTTTCCAAACTCTAGATAAAGATAAGAAATGCTGTATTTTATGATATGATAAGAATTGTTGTATTTTAACAGATGTGGAGAAAAACTTATTGCATCAGATTAAACTTAGGCTCTTACTAATGCCTCTTTTCTTAAACAAACGTTAACTGTTGTCTTAAAGCTTGATAGACACAAGTTATTTGATTTATGGCTGTTGTTTAAAAGCTCACTGATCACATAACCTGATTGAGTCGAAGGGATAGTACTCATGCAGTGTGTCTTACACAGGAATAACCTGGCGGAGCCCATCTTTTTCCAGGTTTATAACTTGTTTGAATTCAGATTTCTCTTTCTCATAGACTGGTTACCATATTAAGATTAAAAAAAAAACAAGTTTGCTCAATTATTTAACCGTAGCTAGAGGGAGAATACTTGTATTCACAACTTTCCACATGGTTTTAGTGCTATGAGAAATGTGAAAAACCTCCTTCAGGATTTGAACTCGGTTCTCCCCTATGACGATAACCACGAGCAACTTTCTTAAGAATCCCGAAAATCAACATCTTTCCTCTTTGAATTGTTTATTTCAAATATTTTTCGTCTGTGTCCGTTGAAAGAGTATTGACTTGCTTAAAAGTCTCACAAATCAACGTCTTTCTACTTTGAATTCTGTATTTAAAATACGCATAATGTACAAATATTATCAAATACAAAACGTTTATTTCAATGATTTTGAAATATTATGCATATGTTGCTAGTAGTCTTACACTATATATTCAGGTTATCATCAAGATTGATGTATTTGTTCAATCAGTTCACAGATACATAAATTTCCTCCTCCACGAATTTTTTTTTTTTTTGGTTAAAATATGATGGCACATTCCGATATCCCAACTTTTCCTGGATTATTTTTTCGACAAATGACTTCAGAAGATAATGTTCTACCGTGATATCAATAAGTTTGTTGTGTATATCATTTTCAAAGTGTGATATTTTGTCTTCTGATGTTGATCAATGCATTAAACTGGCTTCTTCTATAGAATTATGTGCCGTTCAGTAAATGCACTATACAAAATTGTTCAGGGGCACCTCTGGTGGTGTAATGGTTAGCAAGTTAGACTAGCAACCCTACACGAGTGAGTTCGAGTCTCATTGGGTGCCCCATTCATTTGGCCTTGTGCTAAATCGAAGTAAAGACCTTCGTAAATTACTATACAAAATTGTTCAGAGGCGCGATTAGCGTAACATTTATCGTCGTAGGAAATGGAGTTCACATCCTGAACATAGCTGCTTGCGTTTTATTTCGCATTAATGCCATTAGGAAAGGTATGAATTCCTCCTCTTCTCTTGTTAATTATGAGTAAATAGTCGAGCAGACAGGGTCATTTAATCTTAGTTAGGCAACCAGTTTAGCATAAGAAAAACTCTAAATTCAAACCAGCTATCCTCCGCTTAAAAATTGATATTGTGTCACATCCTGCGCGAGGTGAAGAGGTTGAGTAGATACACACTCTGTCGGAGATTGTTAATTATTTACACTACTATTGACGAGCTGATCTGACTAAGCAGAGAAACTATAAGAAAATTAAAGCTAGGATTCTAAGGCAATACTGTTTAGCAAGAAATATATCAATAATCTCTCGTGGAGCTGATTTATTGATTAATTTTAAGGGAATACCATCTCGTCTAGAGATATTTTACGGCTAGATGTTTATTCTAAGTTCATGCTTATACCTTTTATATAGTTTTTTTCTTAATGGTTTTATCGAATATGAATAATTTTTAGACAGATCTATTTGACCCATAGATGGAACCCTAACAGTATCACTCCTGGTTAGAGTGACCCAAGGACTAATGACTATAAAGGAGTAGTCAACACTTCCCCAGATCTCCAGAACTGGAGCTTCACCATCAGATGAAGTTTAGCGTCACCATCAGGACAAACTTTTTTGGTGGGTCTTACCCCTCAACAGGGGATACAGTCAGCGTATTCGAAACCCCACCGATAGGGTGATCTTAGAGTTAAGACAAAACAGAAAAGCCAGAACACAAATTTCTGAAGACGTTCACTGTCTCCTTGCTTAAAGGAATCCGATTCAAATACAGCGTACACTTTGCAGCAAATCTAGTTAAGTAGTTTTCAAACCTATATAACTGGGTACGGATTTCCTGAAAAAGTTCCAAGAAACTTGTTCCGTTAATCATAGATACAGGCGCTTGCCAAACACCGAAACAGTTGGTCCGACAGAAACTTTGCCAAAATCTGTAGTCTTATTCGAAGCGCCTCTTCTTGTTCAGCTTCCTCAACAACTAGTTTCCCCATTCCCAAAATTTCGAACGCAAGCCAGGCAGAGATCGAATTATAATGTACGGTCGCATATCAACTGCAATCGACATCATAATTCTATTGGACCGTCCGCCTATGATCATTGATCCTCATTAATGCCACTGGTGATTTGGAGAACAACATTAAGTAGAAACGACGATCATTAGTCATGCCACACCTAGTAATCAAGAGAGAATTTTATGGCAGGCCATGTTTTGTTCTGTATATATGTATACAATTTTAAAAACATACATACGAACGCACGCACACTCGCACACACACTCGCAAGCATGCACGAAGGCACACATATAACCACACACGCACACACACACACACACACACACATATATATATATATATATATATTACATAGTGATGATTTGTTAGATCATTGATAGTGTGGTAAGTTTGATACTAATAGTTTATAAGTCTGATATTTACACATCTCGAGCCAACTGTATAAAACACACACACGTGTGTGTAAGTTAGGGCAACGTTGACACAGCGGTGCTAGGTGGTTGCCAGTTTCTTACGTATGCATTCATATGACCAAGTGGTTGCCACGAAGGAGGCATCTTTATTTTAATGGGATATCCACTGCGTAATAACCACTGCGTCAAATCTTTGAACCCGTGCTACCCTAACAAAGTTATATATGTTTTATCCCTAATGTTGAGACATCTTTATTTCTAAATATAGTAAACTGTATTGTATATGTTATATACATGTGTAAATTTGTGAACCTATCTCTGTATATGTATGGAAAGAGAGAGAAAAAGGAAAAGGATTTGCATATTTATATAAATGCATATATGTGAATGTTCATAAACAAATACTGACGTTCATATCGCGCCTAAACATATGTACGTATGTATTTACTCAACCCCACTACAGGATCCGTCACAAGGTCAATTTTTAAATGAGTTTAAAAATTATTAATTCAGAGTTTTAGCCCGATTGCCATATACCAAGGTTAAAGAGTCTAGTCTGGCATACTATTTATCCATTACTGAAGGGAGAATAATTGGATTTATACCTTTCCCAAAGGTATTAGCACAATTTAAATTACAAGCAGCTTCATTTAGGATTTGAACTCGTACTGCGGAGGCCATTTCCTACGACGATAACCATTACACCACAACCACTACCGAAAAATATATGCATGTATGTGTTTACCTACTCCTCCATACAAGCATGATATGGCACAAAATCAATATTTAAGTAGAGTTTAAATTAAGAGTTTCCCTTCTCTTAGACTGGTCGCTTAAACAAGGCTAAATATCCCAATCTGCCCTTCTATTTACCCATAACACAGATGGGGAATAACTGCTTCCATGCCTTTCTTAAGGGTAATAGCGCTGAGTTTAATACAATCAGCCTCATTCAGGATTTGAACTCGTGTTTCTGTGATCATTTCCTACGAGGATAACCATTACACTGCGGGCACTGATGTATGTATGTATGTATGTATGATGTACTCCTATTTACCCAACCCCTCTGCTCGGGCAGGATATGACACAAGGTCAATTCTTAAGCGGAGTTTAACAGGTTTGAATTCACGGTTTTCCTTCTCCTAGATTAGCTGCCTCACCAAGGCTGAAGAACCCAGTCTGCCCTACTATTTACCAATAGCTGGAGGGAGAATAATTCAATTCATACCTTTCCCAAGGTACTCAATTCCTCCGCCACAAAAAGGATATGACACAAGGTCAACTTTTTAATTGAAATAAAGATGGTTTGAATACTAACTTGTCCATCTCCGAAAGTGGTTTTCTAACCGAGGCTAAAGAACCCCAGCTATCCTACCCATCACTCAAGCCTGGGAAGGGAGAAGGTAGATTCATGCCTTTCCCCATAGCATTAGAACTATGTGAAATGCAGACTGCCACGTCTCTATATATGAACATGCATGGATAATTATTTATGAAGCTTTTGCTTAGATATGGCACAAGGCCGTATGAAAGGGGCATCCAATGAGACTCAAACACACTTTTGAAGGTTTGCTAGTCTAGCTTGTTAACCATCACACAAGCGAGCTGACCATGCTTGCATGTATACGAGAGTCTTTCAAAAAGTTCTAAGTTTCAAATTTTAGTTGTATACATCTCACCTTTTAAGATTAGCTTTTCTGGTTTTAAGTAAAGGATTACTTTGTGGCTACTGCAAAAATGTTCGACTATAGCTTTTCGTCCTGGGTAAGGCTTAGATCTTTTTGAACGATTCTAATATGTGTATTTTCTAATAAGCATGTTTTATATTTTGGTTGGTTGGTTGCTTGGTTTTATGGCATATCAACATTTATAGGTTATTTAACGCCAAATCCATTTTTATGCAAATGATTCTATTTCAAACAATTCAGTTTAGCATGAGTATACAGTTTAATCGTCAAAAACGTTTCCATTTCAATCTATTCAGTTTATTCAAGTAGTTCTAACTCAGCTAATTCAGGTTAGTATAAGTATTGATTTTGATTACTCACAGTTCTATTTAAACAATCCAGTTTAGTGTAAGTATAGTTTCAATGTCAAAAACAGTTCCATTTCAAACAATTCAGTTTAGCATAAGCACACAGTTTAAATGTAAATACAGTTTCATTGCCGAAAACCTCTCTATTTCAAGCAACTCTGTTTAGTCAAACAGTTCTAATTCAAACAATTCAGTTTAGCATAAGTATGCAGTTAGTTCTATTTAAGCCATAGATAGGGCCCTATCAGGTCGTACGATTCCGGGCCAGAGTGGACCTGGGAGCATTGGCAGTGAAGGGGTGCTCTGCATTCTCCAAAGCTCCAGCATAACTGGAACCTCACCATCAGATTGTTTTGTGTCATATCCAGAACTCACATTGGGAGGTCTTACCCCTTTGCAGAGGTGCAGTCGGTGTATTCAACTGCCCCAGCCGACTGGGCAATTATATTTAGGGTCTAAATTAAGTACGTGTCTTGGACGGAACTCGTCAAACCTTTCAAATAACGTTAAGATCTGTCATTTCATCCTTCTATACAAATCCCCTGATGTCTTTTTAAGAGGACTTTAATATTTCAACTTCAAATGCAATTTTTGGCCAACGATTTTCTAAACATTTAATTTCGAAATATCGTAACCAACCATACAATAATGAGTTGATGCTTTCTGATCTTATGATTTAAACATAGACATTCAAATCTAAAACTAATAACTATTGAATATCTAAATTCACAAATATATATATATATATATATATATATATATATAGATATATAGATATATATATATGTGTGTGTATGTGTGTGTGTGTGTGTGTGTGTGTGTGTGTTGACGTGAATATAGACAATTTCGTTTATCGTGGACATCATAAATACGGAAGACACTGTGAGCAACAAAATCTCTGTGATATTAGTGATCTGAGAAACGAGTTTGAATAACCCTCGGCGCATTGCAAAGTGTTTCATTTACATTTTCATACATACATAAATACATAGATACTCAGAGATATTTATATTGTATTGAAACATACGGATTTAGATATTGTTTTCAGAAGCTTCTCGTGGCATAAAGCTTATCTTTGTAAGAAATGGCTTATGTGACCAGCGCTCAAATCCTGGATCAGGCTTATTGCCTTTCGTATAGCGCTAATACCATAGGGAAAGGTATGATTTTAATTATTCTCCCTCTAACTATGAGTAAATAGTAGGGTAGTCTGAACCTATAGCCGTGGTTAGGCAACCAGTCAAGGAAAAGGAAAATATCATTCAAACCAGATTTACTCAACTATAAAATTGACCTTTTGTCACACACTGTCCGTGACAGAAGGCCCGGGTAAATGCATACAAACAGTCATAAATATGTGTGTCCGTTGGTGCGTGTTTTTGAGTCTTTAGGTTGATTTACTAGTATTGTTTTAGGACAAGTGTTTCAAAGTGAACACATCCACACGTGCACTCACAAACACACACAGAAACACACACATATGGTGGGAAACATAGTATATATATACACACACACACACACACACACACACACACACATATATATACATATGTATGTGCGTGAACAAACGATAGATTGATAGAGAGAGGGGGAGGGAAAGAGAGAGAGAGAGCTTTGATTTGATTTGATGAATTTTATTAAATATCAAACGTCTATTAATATGATAGTCCATGGAATCTGTGTAATATTGAATACAATTAAATAATTTCACAAAAGACATGTTCCTTATGCGCCAGGGAGAATCGTCAGTGATATTTGGTTTCCGGAATTCTTGGGAGTTTCGGGTCTTTCAATATCCTATTTCCTCTCCCAAGAAAACCAATCAAGCCTGATATGACCCCTATTATTCTCCTCTAGCTGGTTGCATTAGCCTCCATTCTTAGCCTCCAACTGATTGTGGTTTTCTCGCGTGTTCCGTGATTTTGTTTCGATTACATCACTGACCAATGGCATTCAATTCTATTAAACCGTTCTTTATAAAAGAGTATTGTTTGTCAGTTCGAGTTTTGCCGCTTTTTCTATACCTGGATAAATCGACACGAGATATGGTAGGTTATCTTCTTTTTTTTCGGTTGAGGGAAGGATCTATTTTACTAAGTAAAACTTGTCCGCTCATATGTATGAAAAAAAAAGCAAAATGTTAATAACTTAATAGCTAAGTAATCGAAATAATTTTTTTTCTCTCCCCGCTTTAAACTTCAAAGCTTTTGAATTAATTGTTATCGCCATTGTTGATTTGATGACCATTATCATTTATGAGACACAACTGTGAAGCAATTAATTTTGAAAAAAAATTAAATGTAAACAGCGCTACGTAAAAGACAAAAATATAAGGTTTTAGTTTAGAGACAAACAACTGGTCAAATAATTATTTTCCTCTACAGGTTTAACGACAAATAATCTGAATTTGAATAACTGTTTTTAAGTCTCAACAGCTTCCATGTTACTAGTCACGATTTGGTTTGCCATTAAGTCGGTAAAGGATGCCATAACATGTTAACTGAAGTAATTCTCGTATAACGACAGTTATTATTTTAGTCACGGCTGTGTCGTAATTTTCATCTTGTTTTTAAAAAATGAGCAAAAAATAATGCAAGTTATTTCTCTCTCATTTTGGGCCCTAACAGGTGTTATCACCCAGAATAGACGTGGTAGTAATTTTATCTGAATAAGTCCACATGCCCGAAAATAGCAGCAAAAACCTTTTGAATAATATCGCCAGATGAAGATTTTAATCGTGCCATGAATGAGAAAATTGTTTTTTCTTTGCAATACATGAACTCTCTCTCTTTATTTTCAAGCGTTTTGCTATTTTTATTTTATTTAGCTGCTTCTGTCATTTTTGGATTGCCTTTCTTCATTTCAGCCCAACCAAAGTTTGTTCGGGCTTTTTAAAATGATTTTGGAGCAAAACCTTCATAGCTTACTACTGTAAGCCTACAGCCAGTTTTCGAACCTTGGACTCTGATTTGTTCAACTAATTCTAAATATTTTAACGGTTTCATTTTGTTAGCCACTTCTACGTTAATATATTTCCTATCCGGTAAATAACTCAGACTTTCTCATCATTTAGCAACTGCACCTATGATTGTTTGTTTTTTTTCCTTAATTTTGTCGCTAGTGTTCTTCCACGTTCATTTCTTTTTTGTGGTACTCCATTTTCTGCTTGTAGAAACCTCACTTCTAGCTTCATCTACTTTAGGGTCGTTTGAGTTTTTGTACTGCATTTATCTAGTTAGAGTTACTAAGTATTCCTCTACAAGTCCACTGAGATGTGCATTAGAAATCCTGTATAGAGTTGCTCTGCTAAGACATCTAGATAGTCCGAACCGTCTTCTTAGAGAGCCACCGGTTTTGCTTTCCATAGATTTTACCGTGGATATAAAGAACTCAATTGCCAGCGGCTAAAGAACTCTATGAAGAATAGCGTGTTGATACGTCCATACTTTGAAGCGACCGGATAATTCAGATTTATCAACCTTCGTGAGCCGAGTGTAATATTTATCAGTCGCTTCTTTGGTCGCTACAGAATCCCGTAGGATGTGATTGAAGTTTTATTCCCCCCAGGCTTTTTATTGACTTTTCGGTTAATGTCGCGTTATTCTCTCCGGATACTTTAAGTCGTGTTTTTTTTTTGTTTTTTTTTCTTGCTGTCTTTCCTTCTGATCTTGAGTTTTATGGGCTGAAATTTATCCTAGCCTACGAAATGAGACTTTCTACTCCTCTTGAAAGCCACTTTCCTCTAGTCATTGAAGAACTAAGCCATATTATCTACATAGACTGGAGTAGGTGGTTGTCTTACTCCTGTTTTTTGTAACTGGTTCTCGACATTTTTCCGCTGATACTATTATGTTCATGGCAAGAACAAATTGCGTAACTGACATGGTACAGTCTGTATTATCTATCTTTCCATCCTACACCGATTCGGTGTTATGCTCCCCGTTCCGATTCTTCTCGTAAAGTTACAGTAAATCATGATGAGGTCGTTGATTTTACTGGGTACATGGTGTTATTGCAATGTCTCCTTCACCGAAATGAGAAGGATTAAGGTTTAAGCGTTCCTTAGGTCGAACTATGCGACAGTTAAATTGTTCTTGCACAGCTTAGTATCTTTCAAGAGCTGTGTAATCACTCCTCTGTTTCAGATATTCTGGCTTGCTAAAAATTCCATCTCTTTGAATGGATATGTCGATATAATCGTGGAAAAAGTAGTAAAAATTGTAAATGTATGATTGATTCATTTTAACGGCATGACAGTTTGTCTAGAGCTCTTTTATGCCTAGAGGTTAGGAAATCGCATTCATTGTATGTTTATATTCACATCTGTTATTCTTTGCAAAGGATTCTGTTAGATACAAATCTATTAACCGATCTATGGGATCCCAACGTGTACTACCACTCGAAGTTAGTGGACATGGTAATCATGGCAATGAAAGTGTACTCCACATTCAATAAATCTCCAGAACTGTAGCGTCACCAATTGTCATACTCAGGACACCCATTTTTAAGTGAGTCTTACCTCTTTGAAGTAGATAGCATATTCTAATCCCCGCTAACAGAACAAATAAAGTTTTCTCTTTATATGTATGCATCTGTGTGCATATTTCAACGTTTTTCTAGCCTTCTAAAACTCTGTTACTTTACCACACAAACTAATTACGCAACGATGGATGCTACCAAACGCTTTGATAAACGTTAGTCTGTTTAAAAGAAACGCTAATAGCGACGACTCCCAAATGAAAACTTGCTTAATTACATAGGTGTGTGATTGTTCGCGGGCAATTTTCTTGTAATATTGAGTAGATGAATGTTCCATTAAACATAATGATTTATCAACTTAATTAGTTTGAGAAAAAATGAATACATCGAACTAAATCTAATCAATAAACTGGATTTTGTTTTTTCACTACGTAGATGTTTTAGACAACTGCAAACTTTGTCTTATTTTGTATTAATTATTTGGCGATTAAAATAAACAGGGAAATGGGGTCTTTTGTACATAGTTGATAGATTTTACTTTGAATGAATTTCTTGAGTATTTTCTTATATATTTTAATATTTTGATTATTTTTTCTTTCTACAATGTATTTTTTTATTTGCCGTTCAGGACTTTTTTGTTATAACAAGTGAAGACACGTATATACACACTTTTTATCTACTTTAGCTAACTCGATATAAACAGATGTTTGGAAGAAATATATTTCTGCATATATAAGTATATATTTGCTTCTCACCCAATGGAGTAAAAATATGACAAACATACGATTCAAGATTGCATGTAGCCCTCCATATATTTCTCGATTTTCAAGCATCATGGCGGGCGTCTAAACCAATCTTTTTAGTACAATGAAGAGGTACTGCGAGGGGGGTACAAATTATCTTTTACCAAGTTGCAAAATATTAGATCAGTAACTTTTTTTCAGATTGCATTAGCAATTCGGAGGAAGTGCGAACTTCAGTCACTATATTACGTTCACTTTCGGACTAAAAAAATAGGAAAAGATACGAACCCCTTTATCCCTCTAGCTATTGGTTAAATAGTGTCACAACTGTTTCTCTAGTTAAGTAAGCCATGAAGATTGATGTGCCATTAAACAAAGAACCGGAAAGCGATATATCGTGGAAGACGATCAATATACACAATCCAACAAAATCAAAAGTTGAAAATGATTTAAATAAGATTTATCTTAATTTATTTTTGTGCAACTTCCATATAAATTAACCGAGAAAAGACTGGAAACAAATTGTGAAGCCCAATAACAAGGAAATATTTTACAACTATCCACACATTTACCCAATACCTCGGCCACAGGCAGGATGAAGTAAAAGGTTAGTTTTAAGCGGAATACAGCTGGTTTAACTTCAAAGTTTTTCTTCCCATAGACTGATTACCTAACACAGTCTTCCCTATTATCAATCAATAGTTCGAGGAAAACAGATGGCTTTATGCCTTTCACAATGACATTAGCGAAGTGAAATGTAAATAGCATCGTCCAAGATTTGAACTCTGGTCACTGATTCGATTTTCTACGACGATAATCGTTACACTGAGCTCGCCTCTTTTTACAACACTGTAGAACTCAAGATCTTGAATCAAGTGAAATGAACCACTCCTAAACATAACAAATGTTGCTTCACTTCAAAGGATGATGTTGAGTACATGATTAAAGTGATGTCCTCTATAAGATCTATTCAGAGAACCAAAGAATTAATTTTTAAAATGTTTATTATTAATCATGATTTGGTTTCTTTGTTTAATGGCATATCAACCTTCGTAAGTTATTAAATGCCAAAAGCATCCTTATAGAACAGAAGTGGTTATATATAACCCACAGCTGGTTGGAGAGATGGCTTCATACCTTTCTTAAGAGTATTAATCCAAAAATGAATGTTATAGAAACTGGAGTTTGAGCTCGCTTATTACGATATTACAGTCCAGCACGTTAGCCACTGCAACACGAGGACTCTCTCCAGTTCCTAAATATACCAAATGAATGCATCAATATATAATTGCATTTAAAGTGCATTCTAGTCGACCAGGATAGCGCTAAACTGCATGAATCTTTAGTTATGGTGATCAGACAAAAATTGATATTCTATAGGTTCGTATATTTTCTCTTGTCCATCGTATTCACTTAGTATTACACCTTCTGATGAGCCTTTATTCCAGTCTTTCTACAGTCTTTTATACTAAAATCTTTGGAAGAATGCAATCTGTATTTTTAGCGTTTTTACAGAGGTGCAACCACTTTAGCATTGGCGATGTAAATCCATTCTTCTCAGATGATCAACTTGCCCAGTCGGCTGGGGCTGTAGAATACACTGATTGCATCTCTGCAGAGAGGTAAAATCCCAATGAGTGTCCTGGATTTGACACTAAACAATCTGATGTTAAGGTTCCAGTAATGTTGGAGCTTTGGGTAATGCAGAGCACCCCTTTATTGCCATTGCTCTCAGGTCCACTCTGGCCCGGAATGGTACCACCTGATGGGGCCCTATCTATGGTTTGAATAGAACTAACTGTATACTTATGCTAAACTGAATTGGTTGAATTAGAACTGTTTGACTAAACTGAATAGCTTGAAATAGGAATGTTTTTGACAAACTGTACTTGAATTTAAACTGTGTGCTTATGCTAAACTGAATTATTTGCTATGGAACTATTTTTTACATTGAAACTGTACTTACACTAAACTGAATTGCTTAATATAGAACTGTTTAACTATGTGTAAACAAAATCTGTACTTATACTAAACTAAATTAGCTGAATTAGAATTATTTGAATGAACTGAATAGCTTGAAATAGAAATGTTTTTGACTATTAAACTGTACTCTTGCTAAACTGAATTGTTTGAAATAGAACTGATTCTTTTTATGAAAATGGATTCGGTGTTAAATAACCTACAAAGATTGATATGCCATGAAATCCAAACAATCAACCACCAGATGATTAACGACATTTTTGTTTTACTTGGGTAAGTAAAAAAATTTGCAATATTTTTGTAACGTTAGGCACAATTCAGTAGTTCCAGATTCTTTTGCCAAAGTCGTGAAAGTGACGAACAACACGGAACTGGGATACCAAACTCCTCTGATACTATCAGAGTGCTGCACGTAGGTTTTACCTCTGTGGCTTGAAGCACGGCCTCAGAATCCACGCTTTTAAGCTTACATGAGCTTGCCTAATCGTCGAGGTTCTTGCATCTCGAGGGAAATTTCTTGAAGTATCTGGTTACTGTACTGTGATTAACTGCGTCTTCACCCTTCATTCAAAAATTTGGTGGGGGGTGCTTCTGCAGCTTTATGGCTCAATTCGAACTCGTCAAACATAAGCTCGCAAATTAGACCATGTGCACGTTTGTCTGCGCTTTTCAAATCACACACCGAGTGAAGTAATGCATAGCGAGTAAGCGCGCAAACTATCGCAACACTAGCGACCACAGTAGGTAATTCATACGACTAAAACTGCTTCGGACACATGATACACATGCCGTATACTTGTAATTACGGGAATATTGAAAAAAACTTTACCCGCTTGAGTACTATCTCGTAATAGTGCAAGTAAGGATCTGTAATAACTATTTTTTCAGGAAATTTGAGTTGTTTCTGGCTCTTGTTTAAAGTTACCGGAAACAAAAGTGAGATGAGGACGAGTTCATAGTTAAGAATACCAGACACGTGGTTACCGAAAAATACCACTCGCTGAATGCATTACATTTTGTTGGGAAAGAGTTATTAAGTGGATCTTCGAGGATTAAGATTTTGAAATGCATGTTTACAATATAAGAGAATATTGTCTGCTTTTATTTCTAGAAGTCAATCTCTATGATGTTGAAAGGGATTATTATGGAACTTCTTTTCGCTGCTTTTACGTTTTAAGTTAATCATTTTTGCTTTTTATTAGTATTTTTATTTTTGTATTCATATTTTTTAAATGTATATTTTCTAAAATTTTTTGTTAAATTTCACCTGGTTTGGTCTGGAGTTATTGCCAGTTTCCAACTTAAAATTAATAACCATAGATTTATGCTAGATGTTCTCTTTACTGTCAGATTTTTCTCTGCGCGACGCAGTTGATAAAATATAACGGCTGCAGTGATTTTCCTATTTTTCAATATATATGTTTATATTTCTTCTTTTTTTTTATTGTAATAAAGTATAGAAAACCAATGGATACTTAATCATTACTTGCTCAAATATTTAGAGTTGGAGGTCGCTGGAAAAATAGATGAAAGCGAAGCAAAGTTTACATGATTTCGCCATATTTATGGGGGGAAATAGAGATTTAGTAAAAAAGTTTTAAAATGAATTAATCATTTCCGTTTTAATGGGGTGTTTTTTATTGCATATTTTTATTTTTGTATATTTTCAATGCTATATTAACATATACCTGATACTTTCAAACGATATGAATTCACTACTATCGACGATTTTGCAAAATCTTATGAGAGGATTCAATCAAAACGATAGCATAGGTTGATTCAATGACAGTGATTTTAATGTCGAATAAACTTGAGATATTTTTTGCCTTACGGTTAAGGAATCGGTTACATTGTTTCGTGAGATTTTACTAAAGATAAATGGTATAAAGTATTCCTATCAAGTCAGAATGATTCTAAAACAGATATATTTGACTCGGAGATTGTAACCTAAAAGGCACTACCATTTGCATTATAGTGGTCCTGGTAGTAATGAATAATCCGGTCCCGTCGGTAGAGCTTATAATACACTAACTCTATCTCTTGCCAAGGGATAAGAACCATTTAAATTTATTTGGTGATAAAACTAAACTGCAAATGAGGATGATGATCCAGTCCGGGAGATCTGCAGAATGTTAACTACCACTATATTATAATTACTCGCACATCAACATCGATGATGAATTGCTTTTATTGTATCCTATTTTCAAATCTGACACAAGAAAGAACACAATATTAGTTGAGTTATTAGCGGTCTCATGTATATTGAGGCACTATTTATGTACGTATGTAAATTATAGACATGTAGGTATGTACAATTTATATACACACACACACACACACACACATATATATATATATATATATATATATATATATATATATATATATACACACGCTCTCTCTCTCTTTATTATAGATGATTGTACATTTTTTTGGCTGAGCATTATTTTAATATATACCGCAGGTTTGATATTTTGAACTCATAAAGAACATTAGATAGAAATAATATACTGCTTACTATCCTGCATATTTACAGTTGTATTGTATTTTTTTGTAAAAATGTTAGGTGATGGATTACTTTTGATATGAGAACCCCGGGGTAAATTTTTTTGTTTTTTGAAGGGGTAAATTTTACTATGGATGTGACAGGCAAAACGATTCTAACATTAATCTCTGAAAGTGTAAAAGAGCTACTTTATTTTCTTACGATATTAACACTTAACGTAGAGTAAACAATGACGATGAAGACTATTTTGTTAATCAGGATTATCTTTTAGATGATCTCACAGACGATGATTATGATAAAAAATGAATGATAGTAAGAGTTTGAATAATGGAATAAATCCCGATCTAGAGTTATCGTCTTATCATAACGTGAGATGACTCAACTACCACTACTCTCTCATACGACAGAAAGTAATCAGAAACTACTGTTGCCATTACTTCAGCCCGTGTTATTTGTTATTGGTTTTTTTTTTATATGTATGTAGGTGGTAAGATGATGCGAAATTTGAACTTTCCCCTCAGATCTCAGGGTGGCTAAAGACCAAGAGGCTAAGGTTCAAGGGGTTAATATCATCAAGTGTCTGTCAAGTTCGCCTCCAAAGATAACCCCAAAACTATTATTTCATTGGCTTCTGTTGAGTCGTCAATATTTGCGAAATTCTAACTTTACATAAGTACGCGGAGCTATCTAATCGATAACTGTTGGCTACAGAAAGAATTTTTTTATGTCAGGATTTATACCGTAATGGCAGCATACAATTCGATGTGGCGTATAAATCGACTTTAAGATTTTTTTGCTCAAAATAAAGCATTGTGCTATATAGGCCAACCCCCAAACATACAGGAAGTATTTACCTAATCCTTCCGCATAAGCAGAATGCAATACATGTCAATTTCTGAGCGGGTTTTTATCAGTTTGGAATAAGGACTTCCCCTTCTCCAAAACCTGTTAGATAGCAAGGTTGAAGAGCTCAGTCTGCCTTACTATTTACCCATAGCTTGAGGAAGAATAGGATGATGCAAATCATTTCTAGTGGTATTATAACAATGTGAAATGCAATCAGCCTGGTCCAAGTATTGAACTCGGGTCATCGCAAACATTTCCAACGATGATAATTATGACATCATGCGGGCCTCCTTCAGTAAGATACTATCAAAATATATGAAACATGCAAATCCTTAACATTAAAGCTTATATTCATAAGAATTCACTATCTATTGCGCTATCATGAAATTGCAAAGGTAAGTTGTCTGATGCGCTGCCTGTGTGCTGTGACTTTCCGGTTTGTGTTTAAATTCACTGCATCAGCTGATAGTAATGGTCAATGATAAATATGATACTTTAGTTGTCTTATTGTCTTATTTAACGAATCAACACAATAATATAAAAAATGGTTACTAAATACGAATTTACGTTGGCAATATTTGTGTTTGTTTGCTGGTGTAACGTTAAATGGTATATGTCGATTTTTAGTACTCTTCCACGAGTGGACCATTCTCTGTTAAAGGTTTGGATTTTAACTCAACTGTTGAATAGCCGTGATAAAGGACTAAAAAGGCATAACACATTTCTTATATAATCTTTATTACTCAAAAGTTCGAAATTGCCCGTAAATGTGAGAGACAGAGACGAAGGACTCGGACACTGATTGACGGAGGACTGTTATATCGACACTTTTCCTAACCCACGTTTTAATTCCATATTCAGAGCCTTTCGTCTTTGCTTTGCAGGAGGTTCTGTACTGGGTTTCCCCTGTTAGCACTCACTGGCCACTCTCCGAATCTCTTTTGACTGTTCTGTCTATGAGTATCTGTGTGCACATCTAATTTCATAACGCCAACATCTTCTTCCGGTTCGTGATACATATGATCTGCTTCCGGCTATCAACCAAAGTGAGCTGTCCTCTTGTATACACAGCTAGAATATCCTGTTTAGAGATCATTACGTAAAGGGTCTTTAGAAGGTAAATATGCAACACTGCCTTCTAAATCAAAACCTACTATTGTAAAGATGTTGTCAGGCTTAAAATGTCGACTTGTACACTGCAATTTACGGTAGTAGTTATTTACTTAGTTTTGCTTTGTCTAGGACACAATACTCGCACCTACCTAATTGGTGGGGCTTAGAATGCGCAGACTGTATACCTGATAGTTGGGTAAGATTACCCAACAAGAAGGGAGGTCTGGGGTATGACACTAAACTGTATCTGATGGCAAAGCTCCAGTTCTGGAGATCTGAAGAGTGTAACGCTTTCATTGCTATTACTCTCGGGTTCTCTCTGACGCTGAATCTTAGTGCCCATTTAAATCTCATCTATGGGCCAAGGAGATCAGTTAAAATTATTCGGAAGAAAATCTTTTAAAATAGCAACACAAAAAATATGAATACAACGGAAAATAAAACGAGATTTCCTATGCTCAAGGGATAAATTAACTCTAGATGATTTGGAATGCTGTAAAAATCAAGCAATCGAATTGCTTATAGTACCTGCTATTGTTTTTAAGTGTTCACTGATCATAGTACTGAGTTGGCTCATCGTAATTTAACTTCGGTAATCTGGCGAGAATACAGTTAATTGAGCTCTTTGCTTGGTTCAGTACACAGAAATAAATCTCATCGCTGATATGACAGGAAATGGCATTGTTGCTTTCAAAGTGACCTGACTGTAATTCACGATGATATGTTGTTGGCTACTGTTGAGGTAATCGTGGTGAAACGGTTATCGTCGTAGAATCGGCAACAGGTGTTCAAACCTGAATTAGACTGTTTGCAATTCACATAGTTTTTATACACTTGGAAAAGGTATGAATTAATCTAGTCTCTCTTCAGGTATAAGTAAATAGTTGGGCAGACTGAGCTTTTAACGCTTTGTTTAGCAGCCATTATTGGAGAAGGAAAACTAAATTTAACTCGGTTTTAGACCTGGAGAGATATGGGCTTAGCTTGGTTATTCTTGCCTAAAACACGATTTATAAATAAGTCCCCACGATAGACCAATCTATTTATATAATCACCTCTTTAAAAAAAAACGCGTTGCAGTAAATTAAAAAAGCCTTCAACTTCATTGTTTTATCAATATTTTAACTTGCTTTTGATATCGTAGAATCACGGAAAAAACTACCGGGTTAAGAATATGCAAATAATTGTTTTATGATGCCTTCAATTATAGCTAGTCCCGAAGCATTACAGAAATAAATATTCCAACATTTTCTCAAGCAATTTCTACATTGTTATCAACATTTTCAGAAGATAAATATTTACTAGCCACACCAAGGTGGAATACCAGACGACTTCAGGTTTATTGCAATACTGCCAGAAGCTGAATCAGTTGATTTAGTTCCAACCACAAATGTCCTGGGGATCTTACTTCCACTTTCAGTAGATTATTAGGAATTTAAAACAAAATATAGCATTAAACAAGATTGCATTTTCTGCAAAATAGCTTAAAGGTTTAAGAATATATCGATTCGAAGAAGTATATAAAAAAAATACAATGATACGATAGAAAAATTCTTATTATTGCGACTAAAAGATCTAAATGACGCATATAATTCTCGTAGTGAACCGGCATGAACTGGACACCATTTTCACCCTGTCAACCCAACTAACACCATAACAAAACCATGAACTTAGACTTAACCCTCCAAATTGAACCCTCTATACTATTCAACATCTTGTCATTCATACCCACTGTTCCAAATAGCAGTTGTAGAAGTGAAATTTTTCATTCTAATATTTAAGAATTTTGTGATGACGAAAATATTAGGCAAACGCTATGTTTTTACAAACTCTTTGGCCAATAGGAATATATGGCATAGTCATTGATACAAAGGTAATTCTTTGTTTTTCTAAGAGTTTACACAACCTTTTAGACGCTCTTAGAGTTACGGTTATTGTATGAAATCTAATAGGTGACCCGAATTCAAATCCCCAACGTTGTTTGCATTTTACTTCACGCTAAAGACTTGGTTAAGGCATGAACTCATCTGTTCTCCTTCAATTATGGATAAATAGTTGGGTAGAGTTGGTTCTTGATCTTTGCTTAGGCAACAAGTCTGAGAGAAGTAAAAATTTGCTCCACTTAAAAATTTTGTCACATCCTACTCATGGCGGAGGAACTGGGTAAATACATTCTCAACATAATTTTGTAAAGTTTGTTCATTTAAGATCGATGTCTATTTTGATTTGATGGATTCTTCGATGGTCCTTTTTAGATATTGAACTTTTGGAACTGCTAACCAGACAAAATTGATCATTTAATCGAAACAAAATGTTGATTTTGGTGATATAATCACCTGGTTTTCGGACGAAGTGAGCGAACAATAACAGCCAGTTGAGTGACTGGTATCATATATTAAAACTTCTTGAAAAGGTAAAATACTAGAATTGCAGTTATTTGTAATGAAGCGTCCCTAAGAAGCGAAAGCCCATCTACAGTTGAGAAGACAATACACATGAAGATTTTGTGTTCGTTACTTCGGACTCTCTTTACAGTGCCCAGATCTTCGTCATTTCTCGCTTCTACTTTAGAGTCCTGACTGCTTGTCCGTCATAATGAGCAACTACCTTCTTGGATCAAATTTCCATATATATATATATATATATATATATATATATATATATACACAATCACGTAGCTTTTTCTGTTTTGCTATTGGCCCCACAACTTGAACATTTCTATTTTTAGCATATTTATTTACATGGCATCGCCTATTAACAGGTGACCTGGTAATACGTCTACAAATTCAATAAACCATATTATCAAACTTCTAGCAACCGGCTGCATTCGGTCATAACATGGGGTTAATAGACCCGGAGAATAATTCATACGTAAGAACTTTCTATAATGTCTTAATGATCGTTTCCTGGACTGGATTTAAATACTGTGATAGTATCACCATGAAACAAAATAACCGTTCAATTTTCTTATTCGTAAAACCAAAACACATCTTGTGCTCCAAGTTCCAATGTGCCTTTTAATATATTTGCACGATCCAACATTGTTTTTGCTGCATCTCTCTCTCTCAGACTTAAAAGTCTAAGGTCTTCTTGAGCTTCTTTTTTTACCTATATTTTTGTGAACTAGACAAAACTTTTCACCCACTGTATCAATACTGTAAACTTTAGAAGGTGTCGCCGTTGTGGAATGACTAAAGTGCTGGAGTGCACCCTTAAAGTAAGCAAGTACAAAACTCCAGTCGGGCTATTACATTTACTTTCGAACTTAATACTCTTGGAAGGTATGAAGTTACTTTTTCCCTCAGCTCAGCCTTAAATAGTATCACTGCTGTTCTTTTACAAGGATGGCTTTTACATAAAAATTACCAGCGAAGGTTGATATGCCATTAAGATAAAAAAAACCCGTAGACTTTAACGAAACATTTGTTACATTTTAGCTCTTTTCCTATAACTGGTGTAACGGTTATCATCTGAGAAAATTGACACGACGAGCCGAATTCAAATCCTGAACAAGAATGTTCATGTTTCACTTGGTACTAATGCTTTTAGGAAAGGCATGAGTTCATCTCTTTTCCACCCAGTTATGAGTAAAGAAAAGGGAAGACTTGAGCTTTGGTACATTAACCGATCTAGAAGGAAAACTCTGTATTCAAATGAACTTTACCATATTTACCAACCCCTCCGCTCGGGCAGGATATGACACAAGGTCAGTTTTTAAGCGGAGTTTAATAGGTTTGAATTCAGTTTTCTTTCTAGACTAGTTGCCTCACCAGGGCTGAAGAACCTAGTCTGCCCCAATATTTACCCATAGTTGGAGGGAGAATAATTGGATTCATACCTTTCCCAAGGGTATTAGTGCTATGTGAAATATATTCAGTCTCGTCCAGGATTTGAACTCGTGTCGCCATGTCCATTTCCTACGACGATAACCATTACACCACGGGCACCTCCTTCAAATGAACTTTACTCCGCTAAAAATCACCAAGTCATATTCTATTCATGGCAGGATACATACATTATACAAGAAAAAATAACCTTGCCTAATACGTGTTCTATAAATCGAAATAATTTTAACGCAAAATAATTTGAAACTATTACCTTTATTGTAGAGTCTGCACACTCAACCAAGAGTGACAAATATAATGAAAAGAGTAAAAGATTACTGTGAATGTGTGAGACTATAGAAATTCAGATCAACTCGAGAAAAGAATGAGTGGTGCTCTGATGAAAAATTTCAAAATGATTAATGGAATTTCTTATTCTATTTGGTATTTTCCAAAATTTCTCAAACTGGAAATTTACCGTCAAGGCAGATCTCTAAAGTACAAACAGACAGGATATTTTTTGCTAGTAGAGTAATATATTTGGGGGAAAATTGCCAAATCAGATCAAAAACAGCTGTGGTGCTAAAACTCTTAAGATTAAATTGGATTGTATCAGAAGAATGGTATGAAATAGAATTTAAGAGTTTATTTTAGTGAACTATCAGAGGAATTACGTAACAAAATTTGCTCTATATATACGAGATATTGTATTCATTGTGTATATGTTGTGTACAAAAACATTTAACGGTTTATGGGACAGGATAGTTTTTTGGACCTCCAAAAGAAAAATATTCAATAAGTGAAGAAAATAAAAAAAAATTGCTAATCAACTCGAAAGAAACAAATATAAGATTAAGTACAAAGGCAGTAAAAAGAAAGAACACAAGGATTAAATCAATTAAAGAAAAAAGCCTGAGAACAAATATCTCCTTAGGGATGATAAGCACAAAGAATTAGAAATGCTGATATTGAGATAGAAAAGACTAATTGATGGCTAAAAAGTGCTGTACTGAATGCGGAAACAGGTTAATAATAGCAACACGGAACCAGAGCCTTTCAACTAGAAACTATCAGACAAACAAAAGTCTGAATAAATTGACCAGTTTGTGTCCGATTGCTGAATCCTAACAGCAATAGAATATAAAGGCGTGATAAAATAGAACGTTACATTCACTGGAAAGCATGCAAATAATATAGAATATTGGATTGTGGAAAATGGTATACTATTCATTAGGACTTAGTTATCCTAACAGATAGAAAAAGAAGCAATAGACCATATATGCATAGTGATGAAGGACTGTAAAAGATAAACACTTCTATTTGATATGGCAGTGCTAATAGATATCAGTCAAAGAATATAACAAGTAAATAGAAAGACCTGGAAACAAATTAAGAAAACGTGGCACCTTAAACAACCACTGTGCCAGTAAGAGGGGAAGCACAGGATATGACCAACAAATGGACAGATGAGAAACATATTAACAAGATAACTGGCATACACAACCTATATGAGATACAATAATATTTTGCAGAACTACTCATCTACTTATAAATGTGGCTGAAAAATATCGACCAAAAGAAGTAGCTAAAAATATAAGTACGTGGATCACTACATTCTCTTACCCGTGGTCTGGTGAAGAATTGTAAGAAATTGAAAATTGAATAATACTAATTTAAATATCCTACTGAGTACAGTTACGTCAATCTAATATTTGGCGTTTAAGCCTTTAATATTAAGAAAAGACTACGGGTATTCATTGCATACATATACAGAATCTCGATCAATTCAAAACAATGAGTTATTCAGAAACTTGTTCAATTTCAATTATCAATCAAGAAAGTAATATGCAAATATTTCTACTATATGTTGGTTACAATCATGTGTAAACGTTTCTCTACGGTTGATATCTCTTTAACTTTCAGAGCTTCCGTATAAACATTGTTATATTTTTTAACCAATTTTAGATAGCCATTCATTGCTTCTAAATCGAACCATCAAAATTCTTCAAATTTAAAACCTCTTAATGTTTTTTCGCGAGTGATTATAACAGACTTTAAACAAAAACAAAACGTTAAACTTTAATTTAGAATCTATACAAAAGATTGATTTGGGAATATAAAAATATAAAACGCGTTCATTAAAAAGGAAAAGAATTATTTCGAGTATGACTTTTGTTTTTATAAATGCACTCCTGGTTACTTATAACTAGCACATTTTACAATCAATTTTGGCTAGTTGATTTTTCATCTTAATGTTGCGTATTTTAATCACACCTTGTGATCGTTTAAATTCTCCGAAATTTATATAAGGATTATGGATTAGAAATAAAGAAATAGCTCCCGACGAGATTGGAATTCGCATCACATATCTTTTATCTAAGTGGAGCACAGTATGTTTGAATTCAGTTTTCCATTTCCTCGACTGGTTTCCTTACCGAGACTTAAGAACCTACTCTGTCCTTCTATTTAACCATTCTTGCTGTTGAATTGAAATAGATTCATTTCCACGGGCGTTAGCGCAAAGTAAATTCAAACAGTATAGTATAGAATTTGACCGCGTGTCGCCGATTCTATTACCTATGATAGCTAAGCGCACCTTCTATTGATATTTTTTTTAGATTATACGAAAGTTATTCAATAATCAAGACCACAAATTTCAGAAGTAAGCTAATAAGATTAGGTAACACATTTTTTTCTTCTATTGAGAAAGTCGAGTACCAAAACCAAGAGAAATGGCTGCCGCATTCGTTCTTCCACTATTAGGGACTAGTCTCCATAATAATCTCTTTTTGGTTATAAGACATCTAAGTGAAGTATTTGCCCATCACCTTGATGACAGCTTCCGTCTAGTTACTGTAGATGATTCAATGGCCAATTTCTTGAGAAAACGCTATTATTAATACGCTTCATATTTTCAGATTTCAAAATGGCTGCGTGAGTACTGGTGTCGTGTCGGGAAGTTCTGACAGAATTAAAATATATGACACTGGTAATAAAGCCGAATATGCTATCAGTTTCCTTTATATTTTATGATTCCTTTATTGAAGTATTCGCTGAACTATGGTATTGAATCTGGATTTTAAGAATCCCTAGCGAATATAAACTGCACTAAGTTCGGCCTTGGAGCATTCATCCCAAATGTTGTCCTATGAAAGGAATACATTTAAATACCCTGGTAATAGCATGTAGTGACAATTTACCTAGTTCTTAGTTATTCTCCTGAAGTATTTTCAAAATAAAATCTTTTAATTTCTGACCTTATAGAACCATATTGACGCAAGCATTTTTGATTACTCAGTTATTTTTTCGAGCAGAGCTGATTAAAAACTTGAAAATTTTAAATTATATCTTGCGTATGTCGGAGAATATTGATGCTATTGTTACATTAAATCAATTGCTTGAGCATTCTGAAGTACCTTATTTTATTTTCTTACTTTAAATGTTTGATATTAAATTAAATAGTAACAAATAACAATTCTTTCAAAGAGTATAGCACTCCCAACCAGGGAAAAGACGACCGTATTCCCTTTTACAGTGACAGTATAAAGTCTATCTTTGGACATTGAAATTATGTGGAAAGCGGTTGCCTGTCTCCCTGAGGACACTTGTCTCATTGCTGGAGACGCTTGTTCACACTTACTAATTGCTTAAACAAAAGACACTTCAATCGAAAGTATTTGATTTGCTTATTTTTTTTATCTAATCCATTTGAATAATACACCATGGAATCTTAATATATATTTCTCCTTTTAACTTCACTTTACTAATTCTACAATTTATATTATTTCACCTCGTAGTTTGGCAATTCAATAAACTAGATATTTCCTTTTCTGTAAATACGTCCATATCTTTTGTTGGCTGGTATGCTATTAGCGAAATGAAGAAAAGTGAGGATCACTTAAAAAGAAAAGACACGCACTTGGAATTAAAATTTCACCTCAGTCAGAAGTAGAAGAACAGTTTTCCCAGCTGGGTGTATCGACCGCTGACCCGGGTACCCCATCAAATAAACCATAGTTTGGATGAAGAGATTAAGTGTTTCGAGGAAATCCAACTAAGTTGATTGAGCTAGAGTAAGCCGACCCGAATTCCCATCGGTGAAACCAATACGTCAACTGTTTCTGCTCAGCGCGAGGGTAAAGAATTACTAAACTAACTAGATTCCATGCAGGGTATTACGCTACTCTAAATATCGATTGTCCATGTAATTAAAAGCTTCAAACTGCTGGCAGCTGGACCTCAGACATGCGCCTTTCGATTTAAATGGATTTTAAACATGGCTCTTGTGTGGCAGTAAGTGGTTCAAACATTCAAATCAAACCACCATGTTCTCTGGTTCAGTCTTTGGTGTATAGAAATAAAAACAAGAACAGGTAAGACTTACAAGAATATATTGCCCAAATCTGCTGGGGCTGTAGAATACACCGACTGCACCTCTACAGAGGGGTAACCCCCCCCCTTCCACAACGAGTGTCCTGCGTATGACACTAAACAATCTAATGGTGAAGTTCCAGTGAAGCTGGGGCTTTGGAGAATCCAGAGCACCCGCTTCATTGCCATTGCTCCCAGGTCCACTCTGGCCCGGCGTGGTAGGACCTGATAAGGCCCTATCTATGGGTTAAATATAACTAATTGCATACTTATGCTAAATTGAATTGTTTGAATTTGAATCTCAATGAAGGGAAGACTCTTTATCTGATGAAAACTGAAAGTGAAGACTATGACTCAATGAAGCAGCTAATGAGAAGACTTTCGCAATCAACCAGATAAAAAAGTTTATTTACCAGAATGTGGAGAGTTAATTTTTTATGCAAAAAATACAAAATTCTGCCATATATAGAAGTGTAAAAATTCTCTCATGGAATTTGTGAAAATCGTACAGTACCCAGTGAAATACAAATGGAACAAGCACGAACTGGAGGCAGTACTGAAAAATGAGAACGTGAAAATCGTGTAGAACCTCTCTGTGCAGATGCGCTGTCGTTCATCATTGTTGATCAAATAAAAATATTTAAGACGAATAAACAATCGTGCGTCCTGCTCAGTTGACTAGTGCTGTAAAATTCACCGACAACATCTCTGTAGGTATTGATACCCCTTCTCCGGCAAGTGTCCTATATATGACAATAAACCATCTGATGATGATGCACCAGCTCTGGAACTTTGGGTGATGTCGAGTACTTCTTCATTGCCATTACTCCGCGTTCAACTCTGACCTGGGGTGATAGTACCTGATAGGGCCATATCCATGGGACAAATAGAATTTTTTCAAGTTATTAAAGATTTTTCAATGATTGCTAAGTATTTTATATTTTCAAAACTATACAGATTTCGAGAAAAAGACTCGGTGTTCCCGATCATTGATCTGATGTTGATTTACGAACAACAGCAATGATTGTTAATTTTGCTATCCAATAAAACTTAGAATGAAAATAAAAGAAAGTGATAAGATACACAAATACCGGATCTTGCAGATGGATTAAAAAAACTGTCAAACATGATAGTGAGACTGATACCAACTGCAGTTAGTAAACTTCGAAATATCCACAAATATTTGGAAAAGAGACCGAGAGAAGAGTAGATTAGAGGAACAATCACAGCCAGACAACAACACCGTTGAAATCAATATTTTCAGAGTCCTGGGAACCTGATAAGATTAGCTTTCACTCAGTCCAGTTAAAAACGCACAAGGAGAATAATGTGGAAAAATTAATCTTCATGGAATTGTATAAATAAGATTTGACCATGAATACAAATGGTACATTCATAAACCAGAAACTGTTCAAGATAATGAAACGCACAAAATTTCTGACTTAAATACACACATCACCCAATCAAAGCTAGAAAACTAGATTTAGTTTTTGTTAATAAAAAGAAAACAACTTGGAAATTAGCAGAATTTATCCTTCTAGAAGATTAGATTTAAAGTAATGGAAAGCAAAAACTAATAAAGTTACTGACCTTTTCCAGGGTTTCCTGTAAAATAAAATTAGAACATGAAGATGAGAGTAATATCGGACATTGTTGGAATCCTTAGAACAATCCCAAACACCCTAGAAAATATATGTGAACTTGAAATCCGAGGAATAATTGACTTTATCCAGACTTCTGAAATCCTTTGAATTCTGAAAAAAGTCCTGGAGAGATTAAGAACTCTACTGTTACTCAGACTTCACTGAAAACCACAAATCACCACGGGTGTGAAAAACTAGCAATCATGAAAATAATCCATTTTATGTTCGTTGCTATAAAAAAAACTTTCTTAATTCTTTCGATAACGGCCTTGAATTCGTGAACCTTTGCCCAACCTTACAAGGAAACTTATCTATCTCATCAGTTCCTTTCAGAACGTTAACTTATTTCTTGTTACCATGCTTCAGACACACGGATAGTTTACAATATCTGCTGTCTCAAAGGGACCCTCCATCTAATGCTCATCACTTCTTAATATCCATTATCTGGCTGGAGGTGCCCGTGATGTAATGGTTATCGTCGTAGGAAATGAACACGGTGACACGAGTTCAAATCTTGGACGAGAATGATTGCATTTCACATAGCACTAATACCCTTGGGAAGGTATGAATCCAATTATTCTCCCCCCAACTATGGGTAAATAGTAGGACAGACTAGGTTCTTCAGCCTTGGTGAGGCAACTAGTCTAGGAGAAGGACAACTCTGAATTCAAACCTGAAGGACAACTCTGAATTCAATTCACATTACTCATTCACACCTGTTAAAAGGGGAGGATGCCCCAGTGTGTCCATCATGCAAAGTACAACTCACAACCAAACATATCCTTCTAAATTGTAACAACCTTAAACATATCCGTACCAAGTACTATCAAGCAAGAAACCTGAGGGACATCTTTAAGAATACAAACCCTGAAAACATTTTTAATTTTCTAAAAGAAAGCAACTTTTTCAGCAAGATATAAGCAAACATCTCTATAGAACTGCTACTTTATCGACTGAAATTCAAAATAACCTTTTTGGCATTAAATGACCCACAGGGGTTGATATGCCGTTAAACAAAACTCAAACACCTCGGTGTAGTAGCTATTAAAAGGGGAGCCTTCGGGTCACCCACGACTACGATCGCTAACTTTACTTACTTTACTTTATAAGAAGGTCTGATATACAGTGGGGAAGTATATTTTTGATCAGTCACGTATTCAAATTTTTAGTTCTTGTTTTTATCCTTTAAGCAAGCCGTTTATACGAGCAGTTTTTGGTGGAGTGAGTTTTATGACATAACGTTTGAGTCGCATGATGGTTATCGTTGAGAATAGTGGAATCGGTGAACTGAATTCAAATTCCTGCTGACGTATTGCTAAGTGGACGCAAAGAGCTTCTCTTTTTGAAAGGCATAAATCCATCAATTCTTCCCGAGGGTATGGGTAAAATAGACTGGAAGATTCTCTAGCCTTGGTGAACAACCAATCTTGGTGAGATTTAGTATAATATAACCTAAAATGGTTGATATGCCGTAAAACCAAACCAAACCAATCTTGGTGAAAAACTATAAATCAGTTGTTACTTATTAACCAGGTAAACAGAATTCCTTTTGCTTGAATTTATGATCGGTACAAGGCGAAACTACCTACGGAAGATAACATCTTATTTGGGTCAATGTTCACATCACAAAACTTTGACGCTGTGTGTAACAGATGTTTTCAATTCAATTCGGATAAATCAGTTCTTTCTTTCTACTTTCTATTTTTGTGACAGTATAATCTAAGATACACACAGTAAAGAGACTACCTCGAAGTAACGCGTGCAAAGACGTCATAAAAGCGTTATGATCGTTGCTGAAATACAAGGAAATGAAAGGAATAGATTTTCATTAAGAACCGATTGTTTTGTTATTTGTTGGTTGGTTTTATGGTATATTAACTCTTCTTGGGTTATTTCCTGCCAAAGTCAGTTTTCTATATATGGTCTCACAATTATATACAGTACATAAAATGTGTCTTCAGGTAAACAATTCATATTCGGTTTCTTTGTAAATGTACCACTATATGTATTTACCAACCTCTCCGTACAAGCAGGATGCGACACTAGGTCCATTTTTAAGCTGAGTTTAACAGGTTCGAATACAGAGTTTTCCTTCTAGATCGGTAGCCATACCAAGCCTAAAGAGCTCAATATGTCTTACTATTTTATCCATAGCTAGAGGGATAATAATTGGATTCAAACCTTTCTCCAAGGGTATAAGCCCTATGGGAAATACAAAAACTCGTCTGGGATTCGAACTCTGGTCTCCGTGTCCATATCCTACGACGGTAAACATTACTCCCCCGGCGAACCAATATATTAATAAAGTTACGTCATTTTAGACATTATCTCAAACGGATCTATTCGGATGGAATTGTCCCGAATGTTATCACTCCAGATTAGAATGGACCTCGGAGTAATGCCCACAAAGAGATAACTCCACTCACCGGAACCGGAGCCCTCCACCGAATGCAGTGTATGGTCTTTCAAGGGTATTATTACCGATTTTGTATTTATTTACTACTTTCAAGTACCTCTTCATTTCAATGATCGACTATATAAAAGAGCCTGTATTCAGATGTGAATAGGTTTTCTTGGAAATCTGAACACATGAATCAGTGAGTATGTATATGCATAAAACAATTGAATGAATAAAGTCCTTGCCTATTATTCATTTCATTTCGCAAACATTTCCCGAATGAACTCAGATTTTCCAACATACATGGTAAGGTGCCTTTTTGTGAAACTATGAGTTCTTATGATTACCTTTGCAAAGAAAACAAACTACAATTGTCTTGCTTGTTTAATTATGGCAATGCTTACATGCTGCCCTTTCCCCTAGTGGCTTGAATCATGCAGAGCACCTCACATCAAACTGACTGTATCACATTGAAACATTATGGAGGTCGTTAAATGCTGTATCCAGTCTTACGTTTGCTTTTACTTTTACTCTATGATCCTCTGATACAGCAAAGTCTTCACGTTGACAAAATGTTTTTATTTATATAACTATAACAAGGTTTTATATACTGTATGCTTTTCTGACTTAACATATTTCAGTGACATCATGGAGGTGCCCGTGGTGTAATGGTTATCGTCGTAGGAAATGAACACGGCGACACGAGTTCAAATCCTGATTGCATTTCACATAGCACTAATACCCTTGGGAAAGGTATGAATCCAATTATTCTCCCTCCAGTTATGGGTAAAGAGTAGGGCAGACTAGGTTCTTCAGCTTTGGTGAGGCAACTAGTCTAGGAGAAGGACAACTCTGAATTCAAACCTGTTAAACTCCGCTTAAAAATTGATCTTGTCATATCCTGCCCGAGCGGAGGGGTTGGTAAATGATATTTCAGTGACATCATGACTATCGTTGTGGGTTGGGGAGTCGGCGAGCTAAATTGAAATTACGGCTGAAGCTGTTTACGTCCACTTTACAATACTTCTCTCCAGAAAAGCATAAATTCATCTATTTTTCCCTTAGATATGGGCATAACCACACCTAATTTTTAGCCACAAAAATGCGTTTTTATCGTATTTTGCATGAAAGGAACAAGCCCAAATTATTTGCTTTTCTACGCAATTAAAATATTTCTTCGGCATGCTATGAGGTAAAGAGAAAACATTCAAACACATACATCCAAAACTTTAATACAATCAAAACCAATGCAATGCTTTAAATAAAATAGTCTATCCCTTAATGCTGCCTATTGTTTATCTAGATATTCCACATTCTAAAACCACGCCACTATCGGAGACATTTTTATTCATTTTAGTTATTTTTATTTACAAAATCACATGTCATCGTCTCAAAAATTCTAAAAAACGATTTTATTCACTTTAATGAAGTATTTTTACGTGGATTTTACCATTTATAATATTTGTACATATATAAACCGATGTTATGAATTGTAAACAGTGTTAAACAAAAAAATTATCTTCACTAATCGCTAATATATAGGCTATGTAAAGAGAATTTGGATCAAAATTTCGGCAAGGTCAGGCCTTAAAAACAAAACAAGCTTTAACGTTTCAAAAATATATTGTGTAATTAACTACCCATTGTTTTGATGTGAAAAAATGGTCTTAAAAGTTGTTCCTCATATGATTATGCGTGCACGTCTTGGGCGCATGCCGAAGCGTTAAATAAAAATATTCGTCAATTTATCTAGGTAAATTATATATCTGTAGAATATATAATTTCAAAAGTGCAAAGGCATTACAAAGTCAATATGCCTGAGTAAATACGTTGGCTAAAGCTAGGCTATGAATTGTAATCATAAATCCATGAATTATACAATAAGTTATCTTTATATTCGTTGTTTCGAATTCTTTGTATCAGACACGATTATATACATTCGCTAAACGGTGATGATGGTGCGGTAAAGCACAATTTTATTTTGGTATGGGCTCCCTCAAGACTACAAAATGGCCAATATTTTTTCTGTTTTACTAGACGACCTATAAACTCGTTGGGCTTCCGTTGTGACAACAACATTAGGTGATATTCATCCCTCTATTTTGGAAGGTGTGAAAGATTGATTACCATTTCATTCTCATGTCCGTTATATCAAAATTTTGGATAAATTATGAGTTAATGCAATTTTTACGTATTGCTTTAAAACCTCGGTATAAGATTTCGCTTTTGCGATGTTAGATCATATATAATAGTCGACCATATTCGAGGGTGACCCGAAGACTCCCCTTTTCCATAGCTACTACACCAAGGTGTAGGGGAGGGAGCTACTCCTTTCCCTGGATTGCTCCACTTTGCCCTTGATTCGTACCTTATAATGCTGAGTGTTAAGCAAGGAGGCATCAAGTACCATTTTTTGAGTCTTTGGTATGACTCGACCTGGGATTGAACCCAGGTCTTCCGGGCCATTGGCGAACACTCTAACCGCTCGGCCAAGTTAAAAAACAAATATTTGTTTGGTAATTATTTTTTAAGTCCTCAACTAGTTTCGACCTTCAGACATTGTCAGGATAAACGTATTGGAGTAACATTTTTTTAAAAAAGGACCGTAAACATCAAATAGTGAGTTCTAAACTGGGAAGATATTTAAGAATGAGCAAGGTATATTTCAAATTAATTGTTACTGCTTTTGGCAGATATTTAACTCTGACATTTTTTGTTTATTTAGATGTTTGGTGTCAACCTATATATCTCCATCGTATTTCAAAGCGTTATTTGGGGGATGTTTTAGTTTGGTGCTAAAGCCATTTGGTGATTATGTTTTATCCATTTATCTTTGTGCATGTGATCCAATTCAGTGTTTTTTGTTCTTAGATTTTTGTTTTGGTTTTTTGTTTGTTTGTTTTTCCCTTACGAACGTAAATTTTCCTTCTCTAATTTTGTGGCTGTGTTTGAGCAGAAATGTTCTTCTATAGGTTATTGTTTAAATCCATGGATTTGATCCAGTGTATGCTATTTTTTAGTGCAAAATTAAATGACAATTCTATCTTTCCAGCTTTCGGCAGCGTATGCGATCCAGTAAATAACATTTAAATTTCAGCAATTAACTTCGCGTAGGAAGTTAGTTTTTCATTTGTGAAATATGTATATATAAAATAGATCAATATATCTGTTATAAGCATATCAGTTTGCGCGAATTCTGGTGATTTGTTGAACTCTCTCTCTCTCTCTCTCTCTTTCTCTCTCTCTCATAGATGGGTTATCTTCGTCGTTACATAAATAAGTTATACCATGATCGAGGAAAGGTATTTTTACACAAAATATTAAATTTGATTTAATCGTTGATGGCATTAGAAGAGAAAATTGAAGTTTAAGGGTAAACTGAGACAAATCGATTTTTCCAATTTTTTAAACTACGAAAGCAAAACTTTGGGGGGGTGAGGAAGGATAGTGAAAGTTCAGTTGAGTTTTCTAAGGTCAGAAATTGATAAATTCGGCCTTTTTAAAATGAATTTTCATAACTCAATCGCAGACACGCAGGCTCACACACACACACATACAATATATAATATATATATATATTACATTTGAATTGTAGAATTGTATTATATTTGAATTACCATGACTAGAAAATCCGGCAAGCACTTCTATGTGACATACGGAACAGTGGACAACTGTTTCGACCTTATTAGGTCTCTTCAGCAGTGCATACCGTGATCTCCAACCAGCAACCTTAGAAAGCAGAGCCGAAACTCTATCTCTATAGCCACCGGTCCACATCACACACAAGCAATGCCAAATTAACTAGTCATGGTAATTCAATTAATATAATACAATTCCACTATTCAAATGTAAAATCTTTTCCTGTTATGAGGTTAAGCCTAGGTGGATAGGTAATGCCGACTTCGGAAGACATGACCTTGGAGTAACTGTGTCGTCTGCCGGGATCAAACATACCTTCAAGACACATCTGGTTAAGTGGTCATGCATTTACCATGACTAGTTAATCTAGCATCGCTTGTGTGTGATGTGGACCGTTGGCCCAGTGGTAGTTTCGGCTCTGCTTTCTGTGGTTGCTGTTTCGATATCCTGTGGTGGAGATCACGGTAGGCACTGCGGATGAGTTCTAATAAGGTCGAAAAAGCTGCCCAGTGTTCCGTATGTCACATGGAAGTTGTGGCCTGATTTTCTAGTCATGGTAAAACAATTATATATATATATATATATATATATATATATACACACACTAAGTTCTTCTCATAAATTGAGCACCCTGATAGCCGACATAAGAATATATGCCAAAAATTGAAGCATTGTGACACGAAACAGTCTATGAATGACGTGTATATATATATATATATATATATATATATATATATATGTGTATATATACATATATATACACACACACACAGAGGAACTGTGATTGCATGTATAGACCCCTTAGAAAATATACTGGAAAAAGTTGTCTTACATTCCATTTTGCGTGCATTGATTCAACTCACCAGATAGGCGATACTTCATACAGTCATATAATTAAGGGCCTATCTGGCGATGCCAAGTTAGGTGAACTAATATCACAGATAATATTAGAGTAAAAAAAACGCTCTATGCTTCTAAATGAATTAGTTCCTTTATTTTATTAGTTTATTATGGACTTTGAATGGATTCTTAGGAAATAATAAAATTTATACCATTTGGCATGCCCAAAAGTAACCATAATTCGAAACCAATTTCGCTTTTATTACCAAATAAATCTAATGTTATCTTATAGAAAAGCTTACATTAAAATTTTCTAAATAATTCGATTACCACACACACACACACACATATATATATATATATATATATATATATATATATATATATATATATGATTTGCCTCCCATATCATAAACCATTCAAGTAAGACAAAAGATTCTGGATAATTTTGAAGTTAGGACGAACTCAGAACTGACGTTCTATGGACTCCAGTTCATAGATATTCAAGTGATGATGGACAAGGAAATACATATATCCGCTCTGTGGAAGTAAATTATTCAGTCTAGAAGATCTGCCAAGAGCGATGAACAGAAGGGACGGATGGAGAGAGGGAAAAAATCAAGGGATTCCATGTTGTCAGCACGACTTGATATATAGATGGATAAACGGAGATATATATATATATATATATATATATATATATGTGTCTCTGTCTCTAAGTTTTCTTTGCAATATGAAAATATAGATTAGAAAAACTATTCGGATTCAGTCAGTATTTTTCACTGTCTGTTTATTTCTTGCTAGGATGTGTCTGATGTGGAATGTGCCTAGGGATTTGGCTTTTTTCTTTCTTTCTTTTTTTTTTTTTTTTTTTTTTTTCGTCGATAATTTAAAGAAAATACTCTATGCTTTACCACATTGCCGCTATTATTTATGCATTCTGTGTAACGATTGGTGGAGAAGTAATCCATAAACGACTTTTCCACAACCTCTCTGACCTCAAACACATGAATGATGGCGAAACCGAGCAAATAAATACACATAAAAATACACGTAAAAATGAATAAAATAGGATAATCAGAAAATAAAATCTGTAATAATAAAAAATAATTTTAAAAACAACCAAAATTGATACTCGTTATTTTTTAAGCGCGCATGCGTAAATAACGGACCAAGGCAACAAAGAATAGCAGAATTGTCTAAATAACAAATGCGCATGTGTGTAATGCACGGAAGATGCATTTCATAGCAGAAGTCGGTCTGGTGTAATAAGAGACAAGAAAAATCGTTTTGCTTCGGCTGTGTCACTATGGAACGAGAAATTCAATTTTAAGATGGATACACCAGAAAAAGAATAAGATTGGCAAGACGGAAGTCATGGTCCTAATTCTTTTTTTTTTTTTCCCCTGAAATTCGTTCAACATTGATTCATGTGGAACACAAGGACATTTTTCCTTTTGGAAATAACTATTTTCTGTGCAAATTCTTTGACTTTTTCAGTCTTTCTCCTTGATTTTGTCTTTCGATTCACGTGTCTGTACAAGTCGGTTTTTTTTTAGAAATGCGACACACAGACGAGCTATTACTGGTGAATGTTTGGCTCAGCTTAATGAGTAAAACAACTAATTAGGGAAAACCAGATTAGGAAAAAATTCAACTTGGAAAGCAACTCCCACTTAAAATTTTAATTTTTATATGAGCTTAAATACTTAAAAAATATCCATTTGAAAAACGGTATGATCTAACATTCTAAATTGGCCACATTTGTTGATATTTTGTTTTTGCCACTGTGATACCAGATGATTGCTGAGTATCGATTGCCAACGAGCCTTATCAAAATTCAGTTTATCTGATTTTTCGTTTCTTTTTTTTTTTTTACACGAGTTGTAACTAGTGGTTTTCACTAAAGTCTGAGTGACATCACGTTTTGTCAGTTCACTAGGACTCTTCCCGGTATCATAACTGATCTTACCAGTGTTGCTCTATGGACAGTCTTAATTCTTTTTCTGATTTCAACTTTCCGTCAGTCTCTTTTCTAGTTTCTTCATTATTCCGAAGGCGCTAATTATGATTAGTATCACTGTCGCTTTTATGTTCCATAGCTTTTTCAGCGCTCTCAAAATCTTATCAAATGGATACTTTTGGTAACTTTTTGTCCCATCCGGTTTGTTGAATTTATATGATAAACAGCAAATATGTCCTGGGAAGTACGCTATCATTGTCATTTAATTTCATTGATAAGTTATATAAGTCGAGATGAGCGTGAATCCACAACACTATAAGATTGAAAAATGTTTTATTTTCCAAGTTAAATCCTTATGCTATTGTATTATCAACAAACCCACTACGATATACTGTTTTTATTTTGTGGTAACATTCATACTAAAATCAGACTACTTTAATGATTATTATTAATGGAAAATGTATATGTTCATGCAATCATTAGATGATCGAGATAAAAATCAACATTTGAAATCTGTAATGCGTTAAGATTGGCAAATTCTTCCCTTTGAGATTGAAAAAAACATTAGTTATCCAACTCTCAGTATATTCATGTACACCTAAATACACAAAACACCTTATGAAATAAATATTTATACGTCGGTTATTTAATAAAAGATTATCATATCGGGCAGAGCGGTAAGACCCCTCTACTAGTGTTCAAATTATGACACCAAACTATCTGATAGTGAGGTTCCAGTTATGCTGGAGCTTTAGGGAATTTGGAGCACTCCTTCATTGCTATCGATCCCCGGTTCACATTGGCACAGAGTGGTAGCACCTGATAGGGTCCTATCTATGGGTCAAATAGAGCTAAAATGCATACTTATGCTAAACTGAATTGCTCGAAATAGAACTGATTGACTAAACTGAATAGTTTGAATTGAAAAGTTTAAAATTAAACTGTACTTATGCTAAAATGAATTGTTTAAAATAGAACTATTTGTTTGTATAAAAAGAGATATAGCATTAAATAACCTACAGAGGTTGATATGCCATAAACCCAAACAAATTAAATCAAACTAAAGTCAATATACAAGGAATTAAAAAAACTTTTTTTTCTGAATTTTCTATAAAAGTCAATAAATAAGGAATTTCTAAAACTTTCTAAAAAAAATTTTTTTTTTCAGAACAATTTTCTATAAAAGTAAACTCTGCATTGTTTGGCATTGGTTTATTGCAAAATTTATTTTGATCTTGAAAAAATTGAACAGAAGTCTGTCGTTGAAATTTTGACGGCTGAGAAGTACAAGCCATCTGAAATTTACAGAAAATGTGATGGGTTTGCAATTAGAAGCCACTGCATAGAGAGAAAGCATACTGACTCTCCAGTAAAGTAAAAGTACCATGGGCAGCGGTCAGTAAAGAGTCTTTTAATACAAGAAAGGACCCATCCCTACTTATTTCCTTGAAAATCTAAGACCAGTTTTTCTATTGCTCCTTCGGCAGGATTCACTTTAATATATTGAATAAACTGTAAGTTTATAGATTATCGTAATTCTCTGCATGGGATTGATTTTATTCGAGTTATCAGCCTCCTATTAAAAAACAGTTTGATAAAATATTCTTGATCAATATTTGATAGCGACAGAAAGGAAAATAAGGGAATTAGCAATACAGAGCAGGGGGTACCCTTGCGTTGTGGTTAACGTGCAACATCGTTGTAAACGAGATCGAACACTAATCGCGCTTTTACGTTCACTTTTTGACTAATACTCTAACAAAAGCTGTAAACGCTATTATCTCCCTTGTTCTGGGTTAAATAGCACCACTGGTGTTTTTCTACAAAGGTTGATATATTAAACACAGCAACTAAGCCAAGTCAGAGCAGTCATAATGCAAACAGATCCTTTAAGATTTGCACATGACCTGGTTCGCCTTTTTTAAACTTTTGGTTTTAGAGTTCAATAGATTAAGCCAATAATTCTTTCGTGACGCTAGCACCATGCTATCCTCTACAAACTGTGGCATGTTACTAGGGAAAGAAATGAGCACCGACAAATAATCCACACTGATCTGAGAGATACTATAAAGGGAAATACACTGTATGACATTTCGAATAGAAAATAGTTTATAGCAACACATCTATCCATATTCACTCGTAAGCAAGCAATCGATTTTTCCTCTTTTACTACTACTCGTTTCTGAAGACACCTAAGTTTAACTTGCACTTTATCCAAATTATTTTTTCATTATGCAACTGGATATCACCAATCAAACACTATGACCTCTTTCACTAACCAAGAGTTTTCTCAATGAAAGTGCATTAAACTGCATTTCAATCAGCAAAACTGGAAATGGGGATTTGAATGATTTAACTGCATATCAAGTTGTATTGGGTACTTTATGCCAAGATGGTAGGAAATCATGTTTATACAGGGTATCTCAAAATAGATTCTACCAATTGATATGATAATGATTTATAATTAAGACAAGCGTAATGGCGGTCATTTGGAACAGGTCCTGTAAAAAAAGCATCCTTTGAGCTAGACATAAAATCAATGTTTTTCAAGGACAGGCAATCTTTTAAGTTTCTTGTTTCAGAAATAAATCATTATCATATTAATGGGTGGCATTTATTTTTAGTTTTTAATGATCTTGTCTCAAATAAGTAGACGCAAAATATTTTCCTCTCTTGTCTAAGGCATTGTGATTGAGGATTAATAGTTGTTACAGTATACTATTTTCAAATCTGAATAAAAACACATTACTATTATTATTATTATTATTAGTTATTAGCAGTCACATGGGTCCCATATATATGGAAACACCCTCTATATACATTTTTACTTGCGTTTGTATTGTTTCTCAAAACTTTTTTTCCAGTTATATGAAGTGTTAATATTTAATACAAATAATTTGTACGCAGTTGTTTGGCTAAAAGAATCTTTATTTAATACTAATAATTATGTGGTTGAAAGTAATTATTTTTGATTTCAAATGGTTACATGTAACCAATAATTATCCTTAGTAAATAATTATAGCTTCAAGTAACCATTCTAAATTCAAATAATTTAGTTATATATTGTACCCGAATCAAGTACAAATAATTTGCACACAATTACAATACCAAGTATTCCTATCGAACATTAATGGATTTCAAACAAATCTATTTGACCAATACATGGTACTCTAACAGGTACTATCACTTCTGGTCAAGGTGAACATTAGAGTTATAGCAATAAATTACATCTCTCCTAGATCTTCAGAAGTGGAGCCTCACCTTCCGATATAGTTGAGTGTCATATACAGGATACAGTCAGCGTATTCCAAGGCCAACTGAAAGGGCGATGTGAATTAGGAACTTCGAAGAAATAATGAATTGTTATGAAAGTGTCGTAGTGAAATAAGTTTATCTTGGTTTGGAAATCACTTGGCGAATTTAGTCCTAATGTATACACAGGCATAGAAAAAAATTTCTTAAAAACAAAGTTAGTAAGACTAAAAGCATATTTCAAAGAAATGCTATTCAATACGGACGTGTTCAAATGACGAAATCGGGAAAAAAAAACTTGTTCTGGACTGAAAATGAATATTACGAGAGTCAAACGTCATGTTCGATCTAACATAGAATTAAGGCCATAAAGTTTCCTTGAAAGTATCTTACACCTTTTGACCTTTGTTTGGTTGGGTAGAGGCGAGTTAACAGGTGTACTTAGACTCGAGGTTATCGTGGTAGGAAATGGAATCGGTGACCCATGTTTAAATCCTTGATCAGACTGTTTACGTTTCATTTCGCGCTAATGAAAAGCACGAATCTGTCTGCTCTCCCCATCTCCAGACGAGGAGAATATAATTAGGTATTCAAGGTTTCCTAGGCTTGGTTAGGCAATCAGTCTAGGAAAAGAAAAACTCAGAATTCAAATAACGTTTACTCCGGTTACAAATTAATCTTGAGTACCCAATCCCTCTACTGCAGGCAGTATGTGAAATCAATACATACAGACGTGGGTCGGTAAACATTAAATTACAATTGTGGTCATGTGAAATTGAGTTGAAATAGTTGTGTATATATATATATATATATATATAAATTTTGCGCTAAGAGCCTTTCAAGATAGTAAAAATTCTTACAGCGCTCATTATACAAAATTCATGGCTCAGACTTTCATAGTTATGTTAAGAAGTTGTAAGACTGCCTAATACCTTAGATATACCATATTTAAGCAGTGTATAAGTAATCAAAACAAAGCATCACAGCTAATTTTGTTTTCCTGATTATCAGGCAATAGTACATTTTGACGAATCCAAGCCCTACGGATGAATGTGTGCAACACAGAAAACACGAGATATGAGGAAGAACAGGTTTTTCATTATGAAAGATAGTCAGTGTGAGTTGATTCATTAAAAATTTCTTATAGATATGACAAAATTCATAACATATATATAAAATAAATTTTGTTAAAATAAATTTTATATATGTATATTTAAGTATATTTGCAAAGTGTACTCAAGAGCAGTGATAGAGCCTATATATCTTATTCAGAATTGCAGAGACATAATCAACGGCGTTTGATGATTCAGTTTCTCGTTAATCCGATCATTGGATGAGGATTGACAGTTGCCAACTGCTAGTGAATTCTATGTCTATGCAATTGTAAATTCTTATGAGACACACACATTTTATATATATATATATATATATATATATATATATATATATATATATATATATATATATATATGTGTGTGTGTGTGTGTGTGTCATTTCAGAAGTTCTAGGCCTTATATATATATATATATATATATATATATATATCTTTTTAGATTTGTTGCTCATCTTCGTATGAACCTCACCTACACAGAGATTACGACATAAAAGAAGAAAATCTGGTTCGGATTTCTAAGTGGCAGTGTCTTATCACAAAAAACTGTTCAGCAACAGCTTTTCTTTCTGGGTGAAGCCTAGACTTTTTGGTCAATACTGGTGTATATATATATATATATATATATATATATATATATATATATACTGACGATACGAACAGAATATATCTAGAAGATTCTACCGGTAAAGTATGGCATGATTATTGTTGTATAAAAATTCGTAATTGTGCGTGTTACTTTGACAGATCTTTAAATGATCTCATCTATAATCAAAAGGAATCTTTACATAATTTTATTTTAAAAAATAACATAGCTGATCAGCGACCATAGCAGTTAATTTTAAAAGATGTTTATAGTTTTTCGATTCCGATGTGTGTGCTTATAGTCCAACATGCAACAAATATAGAGAAATAAGAATAAATAACAGAAGAAATGAGATTTTTGGAGTCTGCAACTTTTATTCTGATGAATGACCTGCGAAGCATCTGATCATGTTCTCCCTAAAAAATAATCTGATTATGTTATTCCTATAAAACTAATAGTTTATCAAATCGTTTCTATAACTCTTTTCAAGGACAAATCGCAACTTTCTGACTACTTTTCTTCAAGGGTTGCCTAAGCGCCTTGCATTACGCCAGTTATCCAGTCTAAGTAAGTAGAAACACGAGTGAAGACATTCGGTTTGTTCTGTGGATCCGCTTTGCTACTGTAGGAAGCGACGCCAGTAAGTACAGGTTTGCCGTTCAGGTAACACAAAAGAGGACTGCCACTGTCACCCTGCAAGGAAGAGTGAAGTAAATTCATTCATATACAATATTAATCTAACAAACATCTATAAGTGTCAAATCACAATGAATGATGGCTACAGTGATTAGATTTTAAATTCAAACAGTATATTGAAAATAAATTAAACGTATCAAATTACAGTAAATGTCAAGTATATCATATTCAGCTTTGTTCGATCAATCTATGAAAATTATCAAGGCGAAATATCGCAATAAATGTCAAGTTTATCAACTATATTCGTAGATGATGGGGATACAATGATAGAAGACCGGTAAGACAAAAGAATGGGGGATTTAAAGATTGTTTTGCTCCAAATTGGCAGGATTTGATTCCCCTTGATAATTGGTATACGAGAACCTTTTTACTTAATGTGAATCGTGCATCTATAAAGAACCCTGGTGTCTGATGTTTTACAAGAAGTCTTACAAACGTCTACCAATGAGCTTAATCCTTACTGAGTAAAGCAGCATTGTGCCTGGAAAGTTTAATAATAAATACCGACTCTAAATCAATCTTAGAATATCGTAAGGGATAAAATCGCAGTATTTTGTAGATTCATAACATTCTTAATAATATTGTTTTGTCTTTTTGGTCCCTTAAACCTCCCCCATTTTCGACGCCCATGAGCTCAAGACTCTGGACTTCTGGCTGATAATTGTAAAATGTTATAAATTATCAAGTTTTTTACAGGCTGTTAGCGACAATAGCGATTTAGTTAATTAATACTACTACTGATGGTAATATCGGGATTTTGAGCTAGACAATCACCTAATATCGGTTAAAAGACCAGACCTCGTGTTAACAAAATAAAAAAGAAATTGTCATCTAGCGGATTTTGCGGTTCCAGCGGACCATTGAGGGAAAATAAAAGAAAACGATAAGATTGACAAGTACTTAAACCTTGCCAAAGAACTGAAAAAGCTGTGGAACATGAGTGAAGGTAATACCAGTTTTGATTGGTATGCTGGGAATGGTCTCCAAAAGTCTGGAGGGACTGGAATCAGTTGGAGAATCAAAACCATCCAGACTACAGCATTGATCAGATCGGCTTGAATACTAAGAGTCCTGAAAACCTGAGGAAACTTGTTGGGACTCAGCTGGTTGTATTTTACTGGGATCAAATGTATGAAGAACTCTCAAGGTGAAAAATAACAATAGCCACTGAAGGTTATGAGGAGAAACATGAGATACTTTGACATTACAAACGAATGCATCAAGCTAACGCAAAATAAATATAAAACAAGGTATGACTGGGTGTGAAGGATAACTCTGAGAATTGTGCAAGAGATTCTTTGACTATACTCTCAAAAGATACATTCAAAAACTAAAATCCGTCCAAGAAAATGACTCTTAATATGCTCTGGACACGGATTTCCGAATCCTGACAAGGAAAGATTTGGTGTTAATCAACTAGAAAAAACATGTCGTCTTGTGATTTTCGCTGTTCCAACGAACCACGGAGAAAATGAAAGAATGCAAAAAGATAAATACTTTAATCTCACCAGAAAGCTGAAAAAAAAAATGGAACATGACCGTGATACCAATTGAAGTTGGCGCACTAGTAACGCTTTTCAATGACATGAAAAATAGGCTGGAAGAATTGAATCTCTCAGGAAGTGTCTTTAATTGGAATCATTTTGAGATGAGGTTTCTTAATCTGAGAATTAATTTTTATTTATTGCGGACTTTTTTCCTCATCTTGGTAGTTTTTGTGTTTCTTCTGTCACTACGTTTCGGCCAAATTTCACATCTGGCCTTCTTCAGGTGATTTACCGCGACCTCGAATAGGAATGCTGAGTCTTGTAACCGTATCCCCAGTAATTACTGCCTTCCATAGTTGTTGTCTATCGCACCACGTTTTTGACCAAGTAAACCTCCGGCCGGCTTGGGTAGGATTTGAAACCGCTATCTTCTGACAATGCTCACCTGGAACCGCAGAGACTCAACGCCTCTATCCGCTGCACAATCTCAGGAAGTATCCAAAATATACGGACCACACTTGCGTTAAGATTGGCTAGAATACTCAAGAGTCCTTGAGATTTGAGGAGACTTGCAGTCACTTATTTCAGTGAAAGACCAACAGCTAATGCTGGTGTGAAGAACTCATAAGGAATGAAAAAATAATTATAGACAATTGGTTAGTTGGTTGGGTTTTATACATTATCAACTTTTGGAGGTTTTTAATGTCGAATCATGTTCATTCATTTAAAAATCATAATTTTAATGTATGTATAGTTTGTAGGTAACATTTTAAACAATCCCAAACTCATTTGTTTGCACACAGTTAAATGGTTTAGACTATTGCTATATAATACCAAAAATTCAATTTGATATCAGGCATTTGTTTGAACACAGTCAAATTGTTAAACTGATCTATTAGATGTATTAATGGGCCCCAAAGAATAGATCTTTCTGTGATTGACTTAAAAACAGGAAGATGTGAAGTGGTATTTTGAGACTGATTCAGGATGAGGTTTTACCATGGGCAATAAAATGAGTGGAATTTTTAGTAGGCACGTGTTATTTCATATTTGGAAAAGAAATGTCACACTCCTTTGGTTGTAATGTCCATCTCACCAATCACTGCTAACTTTGTTTGTGACTCCCAACGCAAAACATAAGTAATATAGGTTGCAACAGAGGCTTAATTCTATAAAACAGGGATCCTTCGCCAGTCTCTTGAACAAATAAACAAACATTAGGAACTCTATTAGGAGTGATATCCAAAGCTTCTTTGGATCCTCTTACCTTCTCTCTTGATTATCAAAGATTACAATTAATAATAATTCTGAACTTGTGAGGGAGATTCACGCAAAATTCAATATATGCAAATATTCTCGAAAATCCCGAGGTCTTTGGATTACCGGGCCCAGATGTAATATATCATCTGCAACCTTCTATCACAAACATTTCCAGAGTACAAGTTCCTATTTTATTTTCCTGTTACCTTAGCCTCGAAGAGAGAAGGTTTAAATGACTCTCCCACTGACAACATAAAAAGTACAGATTATCGTTTTCCTTTGAATTACAGCCCCAGATTGCTTGTATGGTTATATCATTGTCCTGTGGCCTTTTTCCTCCTTTCGTATCTGATATCCTAAATATCTTCATATTTTAGTGAGTAAACAATATTGAAATAAGGTTAAAGGTCATATTATTTCTTATATGAATAGTTTACGGTTCTCTAAATAATATATTTGCCTAGTCGGCTAGGGCTGTAGAATACACCGAGTTCTACTCTGCATGGGAGTAAGACCCCCGCAACGAGTGTCCTTGATATGACACTAAACAATATAATGGTGAAGCTCAAGTAATACTGGAGTTTTGGGGAATGCGGATAACCCCTATATTCCCATTGCTCCCACGTCCACTCTGATCCGGAGTGGTAGCGCCTGATAGGTTCCGATCTAATAGGTCAAATAGAACTAAACTGTGTACTTATGCTAAACTGAATTGTTTGAAATAGAACTCTTTATGTATAAGATGGATTTGGCATTATATAACCTACAATGGTTGATGTGCCATAAAACCAAACCAAAATTCTGAATAATATACGAATAATTGATCAGTCTATAGGAGAGTAGAACTGTCTGCTGCCAAAAGATTAAAAAAACATTTTTCACATCGATTACTAATTTCTGAACATAATGCCCTTTCATAATTCAGGATGAAATATTAATCTACATAGAATGACTAACACGGAAAATCTCAGCTCAAAATTTAGCTGAAAACATTGAGATGAGTGATCCATTTATGTAAATAGATGGATGGATAGACAGATATCTATGAAAAGATAAGATAGAAAAACCAGAATGACATAGATATGAATAGAATAGATGTTAACTGTTGGTTACCCCATATACACAATTTTGCGCTATTTCTAGCTATTGCTATCAAAATAGTTGATTTGTAAATTCCTCTCTCTTTCTCTCTCAAAAAGTAGCGTTTTCTATATTCCTCGACAAACCCTCTGGCTTAATCACATTAAAGAAAAATATATATTCGAACTTTAATGTAAATATCAGTTTCTGATCGTGGTTAGACGTTCACGTGTACGCACATCTCTGTAAGAAAATTCACATGTAAGTTATTCAATATGCATATTAATTTCCACCAGTTTGCAGTGCATACAGATCAGTTATTGCTGCTTTATGACCGAATAAAATTTCATCGATTTTATTTTAGTCTCTGTGATCGGCTTTCGGTGACTCGCTTAAAATTTTATGCTGTCTTTAACAATAGACGGACTTTATTTTTATTCTAAAGAATGTGACTGAGTTCGTTCGATGAAGCCAGTTACATATTTGTCTTAGTTTCCTTTCAGCTTAGAAAATTCGACGCAATTGCATCTGATGCAGTTCAACGTGGTGCATGAAACTGCATTTCGATGCAATGACGAGGAACATTGAAGTGTTTGCAGTTTAGAATCGATTTGATGTAAGGAAATCTAATATGGAATATCAACTGCTGAAAATAGGCAAGGTTGTCAGGATAGGAGAGATTAAAGGTAGCAAGAGATGGGAAGGTAAAAAAAAAAGTGAAAGAAAAAGAGCTGCTGATCGCTCGAAGCAAGAAATCAAAGAAAAAGAGTGAATAAGAATTAGCTATTGATCAAAGAAATAAAACATGGTAGCAAATAAGCAGTTGATCAAAGAAAGAAATGTTTTAAAAAGTTGGTTTCTTGGCATATCAACCTTCGAGGGTTATTCAATGCCAAACCATCCTTAAAGAACAAAATGATAAAATTTAACCCATAGCTGTGGGGGGGGTCTTGGAGTATCATGCTTTTTCTAAAGGTATTAGTCCGAAATGGAACATAGTAACACTACTGGAATTCGAACTCGCTTACTTCGAGATCAAAGTCTAGCACTTTAACCATAACGTCACGAAGACTCTCACAAAAAAGGGAGTAATTTAGAAAGAAAGTGGCAAAAACCCGATCAAAGAAAAAAAGGAATCGACTGAAGAAAGAAATATAAACAAAAATAAATTACAACAGATCCACTGAAAATTGAAGAGATTAAAAAAAAAAGGGAAGAACTGGGAGTGAACGGAAGAAAGAAATGAAATAAGGGAAGATTTTTTTTTAATTATAAGGAAGGAAAAAAAATAGAATAAAGTGAAAAAATGAATGAACAAAATAAATAAAAGATTAAAGCAAGACTCGAGTGTGAAAGTAAACGAGATAAAAAAAAAATGAAAGAAAACTGTATAAAATATATATGATAAATAAGGTAAAAGAAAAGAATTAAAAATTTTAGAAAAAAAATGTGGAATTCAAAAGCAAGATACGATGGACTGATTAATGGAAGGAAAAATATTTTTTTTTAAATTGAAAAGCAAGACATTTGAAATATTATCAAGCTGAAAGTTTAAGATCAGATTTTTTACCAGATTCGATCACTTAAAAATAGTTTTCGGCAGGTGAAATAAACGGAAGTCTATTTTTTTTTTATCTTCCTCACCAGTAATATTTTCTCGTTGACTAGGCTCTCCCTATCTTAATTTTATTTCTTTGTATGCCACCATAATCTACATGGGGTGTTCGAATCATTGCCATCTCTAAGAAAACCAGCCTTCAATCGTAACATTTTTTGAAATATTTATAAACCTAACCCAGCTAGCGTTTTGTTATGGCTGCTGCTAACAGAAATTCTGTTTTTATAAAACGGTTACAATCATCCTGGAGATTGTTACTTGCTGGAAATCGTATTAAGATTGAGATGTGTTGAATGGTTGGTTGGTTTCACCGCATATCAATCCTTATCGGGACATTTAACGCAGAATTATATTTCAGACAATTCACTTTAGCAAAAGTACAGTTTCAAAATCAAAAACAGTTCTATTTCAAACAATTCAATTTTGCATAAGTACACAGTTTATTTCTATTTGACCCGTAGATAGAAATCTATCAGGTGCTACCAGACCGGGCCAGGGTGGACCTGGGAGCGATAGTAATAAAGGGGTACTCCGCATTTACCAAAGCTCCAGCATTACTAGAACCTCACCAGCAGATTGTTTAGTGACATAACAGGACCCTCGTTGGAAGGGTCTTACCTTTCTACAGAGAAGCGGTCGGTGTATTCTACGGCCCCAGCCGACTGGGCAAATTGAAACATGTGCTTTTAGCACAATTTGACCGATAGCCAAGTTTTCATTACATGGATTTAAGATAACTTCAAAATTGAAACATTTCAGACGGAAATACTAATAAAAATTGTTTCCAAATCAATATTCCTGTTAATTTCCTTTTATCTTTCTGATAAAGTCATTTGCTTTTGTTCTCTTTCGAACATATCTCCTCTTTATTCTACTTCCTCTCTTCCTTCCATCTTTACAATTCAGAGCCGCACCAAGAAAAATACATATTTACACTACAAGCAGGTTGCCACGTACTTTACTTTTTCCTCCTCCTCTTATCTTCTCATTCAACTTTCAATAACTAGCTCATTTGAGGGGAGTGCTTAGCGTTACAGTCGTAGTAAATAAACATGGCGACCCGAGTTCAAATTCTGGACGTGACCATATGCGTTTTATTTTGGTACAAAGGGAAACATGAATCCATTTCTTCTCTCGACAGCAATGGGTAAATAATGGAACATACTGGGTTTTTTAGCCTTAGTAAGGCAATCCGTCTAGAAGGAAAACTCTGACTCCAAACCAGCTTTACTCCACTAAGAAATTGCCTTTGTGTCACATCCTGCCCGAATCAGAAGCGTTCGATAAATACATGACCATTATACACTTGTTTCTGCATTCGGATACAATTTAAACCACTTTTTTGACTACTCCCCAATTTTGTTTTTGTCTCTTCGTGTCGAGGACTTTAACTGTAGCATAGGTATAGGAAGCTAGCAGGGATAGCTATGCCACGTGGTCTTTCCGATATATGTCGGAGACCGTGAAAATTTATATAGAAAAACATCACCTTCGTATCTTTCTTAAGGGTTAATAGTTGGCTAGCTACCGTGAGTTGTCCGATAAGAGAGAAAAACTGGTTAGTATTTTCTAAAAAGGTCACGGCTCCTCTTGGGATAAAACTTTGGCGTGACTTCCCTCTAAACCGGTCGATTCAATTCTGCCTTTATAAAAACGGGTCACCCTCTTACTTCCATGTGTCGTGTTGGAGGAAGAAACATATTCGTTTCCAGTATTTCTGCATCTGCACAGAACATCTGGAACCTCCGTTTTTTCCCCCAAGTCATTTTTAATTACTACGAATGTGTAGGTCAAGCCGTTCGGAGAATGTTTACATTTTTTTTTCAATTTTCTATAAACCGTTCAATTTCGTTACATAACTACCATGTAATTTTTTTCAATATATTAAGTTCTTTAAAAGATGACGGAAAAATATTTACATCGTCATTTAAATGACATTTACGCTTAGCGCCACCCCTTGCTGAAAGACAATAGTTCTACAATAATAAAAAAATGAAGCAACAAAAATTAAGTTAAAAAACTCGTCAAAATTAATGATTAACAATGCTTCATTTACAGATAAATAAAATATGGGAAACAAATCTATAGGGCGTGTATTCTACACACAATTGATATTAGATTCAGTTGTAAAGAAAAGTACGTATTTGGCCAGCTAAATCTGAAAGGACTTTTCTAATATGATAAACATTTAGATGAGTGGCAGTTAAAGAACAACAGATACAAAGTTAGTGGTTGGTAAGCGTCTCACTAGTTAATGATCTAATCTAGTGTAATCTTGCTTATGTGAGTTCGATCCTCATTGAGTGTCTTAGATTTATGACTTCGTGCTGGTTTAAATAAAGATTAATGAAATAACTTATAGTTCAATAGCTTGATTTTGAACTCTGTCACATGACCAGCAAAGAAAATATTTAAGTTTTGAGCCTTGGGTGCGAACGAGCTTTTATAATAACATCCTACTGAGGTGCCCGTGGTGTAATTGTTATCGTCGTAGGAAATGACACGGCGACACGAGTTCAAATCCTGGACGAAACTCATTGCATTTCACGTAGCACTAATACCCTTGGGAAAGGTATGAATCCAATTATTCTCCCTGCAGCTATGGTTAAATAGTAGGACAGACTAGGTTCTTCAGCCTTGGTTAGGCAACTAGTCTAGGAGAAGGAAAACTCTGAATTCAAACCTGTTAAACTCCGCTTAAAAATTGACCTTGTGCCATATCCTGCCCGAGCGGAGGGGTTGGTAAATAGGATAATAACATCCTACTGCATGTAATATTCGCACATTTTTTGGGGGGTGTTAAAACCTCTTGAATACAATAAGTTTTGTCCGTGGTGTAATAGTTATCGCCGCAGGAACTGGACACGGCGACACGAGTTCAAATCCTGGATTGATTGCATTTCACATAGCACTAATACCCTTGGGAAAGGTATGAATCCAATTATTCGCCCTCAAGCTATGGATAAATAGTAGGGTAGACTAGGTTCTTCCGCCTTGGTGAGGATACTTGTCTAGGAGAAGGAAAACTCTGAATTCAAACTTGTTAAACTCCGCTTTAAAAAATTGACCTTGTGTCATATCCTGCCCGAGCGGAAGGGTTGGGTAAATATGAGAAATTGTTTTACTCTTTGGTTGTTTCTTTGTTTAATGGCGTAGCAACGTTCGTGGATTATTTAATGCTAAATGCATCCTTGTATAAGGGTCATAGTGGTACTTGTTAACCCAGTGCTGAATGGGGGGAGTAACGGGGGTTCATACCTTTCTCAAAAGTATTAGTCTGAAAGTAAACGTTATAGAACAACTGGAATTCGAAGTCGTTTACTACGATGCCGCAGTTCAGTTCATCAGCCTCTAGCCCTACTCTTTTATATATTACGTAGTAGTAGTTGTATATTATTGAGTTATTGTATTAGGTGTATATAGTGTCTTTTACTTGTGTTTAAGTGACTGGAAGTCTTAACACTACTCCAGATTTAACACTGCGGATAGTGCTGATTTTTAGTAATGCTGTCAACTGAATGGTAACAATTCTTCAATGGTTGTGATTGCTCCAAGAGCCACAGTTATAAGGAGACGAACATCACCTTAATTTTTTTATAACGTCCGCTTAAAAACAAAACAAAAAACTACTATAAACATAAATTTTGTTTTTGGTTTTTTATTAACCAATTCTCCTGAAAAATTAAGTAAATCTGATTTTGACGTCGTTTGTTTTCTGGAGTAATTGCATAAGTTTTTGAGGTTGAGTGGCTTGCTCCACACATAAGATTCTTTTGAATTCTGAGTTTTCCTTCTCCTAGACTGGTTGCCTTATAGCGCTGAAGAGCTCATAGCCGCTGTCTTACTATTTACCAATAGATGGTAGGTAGAAGAAACGGGCTTAAAACTTTTTTCTCGAGGGAATCATCGTAAATTGAAACGCAAACATGATTTGGACTATTATCGTAGAAAAAACAAACTCAAGGAACAACCATTACACCACACGAGCTTCTAACACTAGAAAACGCAACGATATCCATTGTTTCTCGTGTTTTATTACTTAAAATTAATCACGTGCGTCTCCAGGTTTGTCACCTCTGAATTTACTTCTCTTCCTGAACTCGGATTTTAGTTGAGGCAAATATCATTGGTTTGTGGAGTGAAATCTCAGTCAATTGCACTATTCTCATAGGATCATCTTTCCTATCAAGTCTGGTCTATTCTAAAATCTTCCTAGTTTATTTTTATTCGTTCACTTGCAATTACTATTCTATTTCACAACTATTCACAAAAAAGGTTTATTGCACAACGTGTCACTATCACCCATCTCAGTATAAACGCAGAACACAATGCCGTAATGCGCTATACAATGGCTGCATTTCTTCGAATGTCAAATTGATATAATAGAACTATTCGAAATATTTTGGTACAATTGTTAGTGCACCTGTTATTAGAGATTCGAAGCTTATGTACGAGAGTTTTCCACTGCTCTCGAGCAAGGGTCGTGTATTTTTCTAACTTTTTGTTGTTTTGATCTTATTTTGTCAGCAGACATAGCCACATCAATGTCGTCACAGATTCTCTTTTTATTGATTCTGACGATTAAACGTAGTCATCTTTCTTAGATTATTATTATTGGTAGAACCTGCAGCAAAAAAAAAAAAAAGAAATAGCTGTTGATGTTTATGTACCATTAAACTCACTGTTAACATGTCAGTTTAGAATACCAAAACGACTTCAGTGATTTCGAACTCTATTGATATTAGATATTATGTCTGATAATTCCACACGAATAGATAAATATTTAAAAATATGGAGTTCCTATATAGTAGAAATTGTTAGCAAATTGTCACAAGGACTGCCATCAATTCGACCCGGACAAAATAAACATGTGAATACGTATCACAATCAACGGGTTTCTCAAAATTTGAAAACTTATTTATGCAATATTTGCATAATTTTATTTAGAGTGTGTGTATATATATATATATATATATATATATATATATATATATATATACTCGTCAAAAGTATGTGGCCAACCTCAAAAATGTTTGTTTCATTAAAAATACTTGTTTTAAGATGATAAAAAAGTTAAGCGCCGATTTGTATTTATTATACAAAAATACAAGTCTTCTTCAGTAACTTTGAACTTTGTATAACCAGATTTCTCTTGAAATATTGATTAGAAGGTTTGTTATTTTTAGTACTAAAAAATTAAAAATTCCTTGAACTATAGTGGATTATACTGTTCGGAGATATCAGAAAAATAAACAAAATAAGACTGAAAGTAATGCGGATAGACCAAAAGCAACAAAACCAGATAGGAATTTCATCGGCCACCAGCTTGTGTGACAGAAGGTTGATTGCTCCAAATATCATGACAGAATGTGTCAACATCAACTGTTTGGAGAAGACTCTGGAGCTGGCCTATATGGCAGACATGCTGTCAAGAAACACTGTTGGGGAAGCAAAATATCATGTCTTTAATGAGCCAAGTCTCACAAAGACTAGATAATGGAACGGTAGAATAAAGTTCTTGGGACTGAAAAATCAAAGTTCGAAATCTTTGGGTCACATAGGAGGGTCTATATGCAGCGAAGAGTTGGTGAAAGTTGCGATCCCTTGTAGCTTACCAACTATAAAGCATGTAGGTGGCTCTGTTATAATGGGGAGGGCTTCTGCCATTTTCCCTTCACCTAGTGTAAATAAATACCCAACTTTGCGAAGTGAATCAGACCAGCTATTATAGAATACTGCATAATCAGGTAATCAAATCTGGAATGCGGCTTGTGGGTCAAGGATTTGTACTCGAGCAAGATAATGATTCAAAGCATACTAGTAAACTCTGCCAGAGGTAGATAAAAGCTAAGAGGAACATCGATTGATGTTTTTTGCCAGCGCAATCAGCGGACTTAAATTCTATTGAACTGGTGTGGGATGAACTTGGCCGAAAAGTCAGAGCTAAACAATCCACAAATACAGCTTATCTCAAGCAACTTAGAGAAAAGCTGGGCAGAACTATCTTCTTTCTACCTCTAGTCTTTGATAAAAAAAAATGCCGAGAACATATAATGCTCTGATAGCTGTCGAAAAGGGTCATTTTGATGAATTAAATGTTTAAGATTTTAGTTTTGTGTAATTCTCATTTTTTTTAGTTAAATTTGTATGTAAGGTGGCTCATGAAGACTTGTATTTAGTATAATAAATATAATAATTGGTGTGCTTCACGTACAGAGAAAACTTATGAGAAATAACAATTTATCAAGGTGGCCATATATTCATGACAGGTAGTGTATGTCTATATATATTTTTTTTTCGATTCATATGTATGTATAAATGTTGTACTTAGGCAGCAAGTCATTATTTAAGCGTGTTCAAATAAAGACCATAGAGTATTTTCTTTTTAGGATTTTTAAGTGAAGCCGTTCAAGTCTTATTTTCCTAATTTCTGGATCGAGGTGGTGAAGAAAGTGCCTCATACTAGCCTAAGTGCTTTCGAACATTTCGCTGGTCATCCTAGAGAGTTGTTTGTTGTTGTGAGTTGCAGTGAGTTTTTTAATTTATTTGGAATGGGTTTTTTGTAGAAAATATTTGGCTCATTCTGTCAGGAAGGTGGTAGGGTTAGTTATTAGCATTAAACACAGTTCTTGAATGTTATTTTATTTATAGTAGTATATTTTTATTTTTATGGTTATTGCTTCGAAGATTTGTAAGCGATTTTTATTTTTATACATATTTTTATTATTATTAAAGAGGATCTTTCTTATATCGAGGGGATTTGAGGTTGTCAGTGACTTTTAGGCTTTATCATTAGATGCTGTTTTATGGTGCTCATATCTGAGAGGGGGTGCGACGAGAGAAGGTAGTTGTAGTATGGCCAATGTAAGTATTAGCTGTTTTGTTATTTTCCGAGAGACACTCTCGAAATGGACATGTATATTTATAAACTACAGTGGTTTGGTAAAGGAAAGTTTTGGGGGGTTTAAGTTATTTTTAACAATGAAGTTTGACGTTTTAGATTTTGTATATTAGATAATGAGTTTTATTTGGTTTTGTTGTTCAATGTGTTTAATGTGTCTATATAATGTTGGTTAGTACTTGTCCGTCTAATTTGTAATTTTATGCACTTGATTCCTGCAATATAAGTTAATTCTGCTAGTATTATCGTTGTTATTTGTATGGATGTTATGGAGATAGTTTTATTAGTTGGTCCATTAGTTTATTAGGAAAGTTATTATCAACTAGGGTTGGTCTTACGTAAAATCTTCGTAAAATATTGTCTTGGAGGATATGTGTATATGCATATAAATGTAAAATGTGTGTGTGTATGGACAGATGTGTATACCCTTACATATATGTATATACGATCATATATATATATATACACACAAGTTAATATGCATGTTTATATATATATATATATATATATATATATATATATAAACTATACAGAATAATACATATATATAAAATATGTGAGTGTGTATATAAGTATGTGTGAGTAAACTGACCATTTCACGTGGCATTGCCAATGTTGGGTAACCAGGTAGTACTTATTTACATTAGATCTCTGCGGACACGCTGTACTTTGGAAGATCTACCGAGACCGGTGGATGATAGAGATGGAATGAGTGAGAAAGAAATTCGTGTTGTCAGCAAGACTTAATGATGGTGGGGCTATATATATATATATATATATATATATATATATATATATATATATATACACATGTGTGTGTATATTTCTTCTGCATATTATTCCTGTGTGTATATGTATATATGACTGGATATATATGTATAAATATAAGAAATATATTTTTTATATATTGGATATTAAATAAGTACTCACTGTTTTTCAACAGGTTGCATTCCGAGAACTGCGTGCATGTAGTTTCAGATAGTAACACATCTAGGAAGTACTATAAGCAAGCTTGAATTTCAGGGAATGTTACTTAGCTGAAGTGTAAACAACTTGGTTTTTCATAACGTTAAACATTTCGGATTTCGTGCCAAAGAAAGTGTATTTTCGGGGAATTTTACTGCCCTATTTTATTCTGAAGAAATCTGCGGCTGAAGCACACACAATTCTTGTTGAGACTTACGGTGACCATGCTCTGTTGGAAACAACGTTCAAAGATTGGTTTAAACACTTCAAAAATAATGGTTTTCATGTTGAAGTTAAAAAATTCTCTGGCGCACAAAGTTTGAAGACGAAGAATTTGAGGCATTACTTCATGAAGACTCTTGTCAGACACAAGCTGAACTTGCAAAATCATTAGGAGTTGATCACAAAAGTTTCAACCATTAAAGAAAGAACGGCTGCTATACGAGCAGACACGACAAAGTGACTTTGCAACATGACAATGCAAGGCCACATGTTGCAAAACCAGTGAAAATCTACATGGAAACACTTAAATTGGAAGTCTCATCCCATCTGCCGTTTTAACCAGACATTGCTCCATCTGGTTATCACTTATTCCGAACTATGGCACATAGCAAAGCGGCACTTTAATTCTCATGAAGATGTCAAAAAAGGGACCGACTCGTTAACCTCAAAAGACGTGCCGTTATTCCGAATTTAAATGCTGCCAGAAAGGATGGGGAAGTGGGGGCTAGCAATAAATGATAACACTCAGTTACATAATTATTACAATTTTAAAAAAAATAAAACATTACTTTCCATGAAAAATCAGCGAGAACTTATTCAAGGTTCTTACATATATATATATATATATATATGAGAGAGAGAGAGAGAAAAAGTTCTGTTAAAGATCACGGACACTCACTTTTTTATGATATTCAAGTAAAAACATTCAAGTAATATTCTTCGCATGTCCAGGTCGAGATGGAGAAAAACCCTACTTTAGCCCAAGCGCTTTCGACCATTTCGCTGGTCATATTCAGGGGTAGTGTTAAATTGTTTGGAAAAATGTGAGTTTTATATTTATTCGGAATGAATTATAGATGGGGTTGGTTCATTCTGTTTGGATGGGTGCATTAGCTGTTGAATACGTTTAACGCCTAATATCTATATTGCCCATAAAACAACCATGCTTTCTCCTCGCCTTACCTTCTACCTTTCCGACATAAATGCTATAAAATAGCATATAACGACAAAGCAAAATAAAGACACTGACAAACTCAAATCCCCAGACATAAGAAAAATTCTAATTAACTATACAAAAATCATATATAAAAAGAACAATAAAAAACGTTTACCAATCCTTAAAGCAATAACTATTTTTAAAAATTAAAAAAATTACTTAATAAATTAGCATTCACGACAAGTATAAACATATTAAACGTATTCAACAACAAAACCACACATCCTAATATATATTTATGTGTATATATACATTCATACCACATAAATATATATATATATATATATATATTAGATGTTCCTTTATATATATATATATATATATATATATATATATATATATACACACACACATTTCTCTATGTATGTATATGTATATATATATATAAAATCTCAAAACGTTCGTTTAAACACATAGGTATGTATATACGTCAATCATTTAATTTACAAGTGTGTATTTATTTATTTTTGTATATATAAAAAGTAAAGTTAGTGACCGTAGTCGAGGGCATCCCGAAAGTTCTCTTTTCAATAGCTACTACACCGAGGTATAGGGGAGGGCGCTACATTTTCCCTTGATGGCTTTGTTTTACTCTTGATTGACGAACACTCTGCCAATGGTTGTGTTATGTATAATTCTGTTTCTTTATGTCAATCCTTTAAATCTATCCCGCTTTGGAGGTGAACTTTAGGGTAAGTTTTCTTCATAGGAAATTAAATTTATGACTATAAATCTACTACTCTGCTTCTGTTGCTGTTTGTCTTTCCCTTCTCATTATTTCCAACATAGTCGGCGTGGGCTGTAGAGGGTTAGGGTTCTCAATATGACATTAAGCAATCTGATTGTGAGGATCTAATAATGCTGGCTGTTTGGATAACGTGGAGCGCCCTTTCATTGCCATAACACCCGAGGTCCACTCTGGCCTGGAGTGGTAGCACCTGATAGGGTCCGGTCAATGGATCAAATAGAAGTTTGATAATTCAACTGTGTAAAATAAATGACTGACGTTTAATTGAATTGTTAGTGATACATAGCAGTAATTGGAGCTATTTAACTATCATGACATGCTTACAAAAAGAAATATATATATAACGGATCTGGCATTAAATAGCCTACAATGTTTGATATTCCATAAATCCAAATATTAACTACTTCCCTTACGAAAGGCATTCATCCATCTCTTCTCTACATAGCTATGACTAAATCGATAGGTCTCTTCATTGTTGGTTCGGTCCCTATCTAGGTGACAAAACTAATTGTACTCAAAGTAGAAATTGACAATGTGTCACATTCTGTTCGTTGTAGTTTGGTTTAGAAAATGCACACGCATACACATATCTGTATTTTCATACTCAAGAAGTGCTGTCTTAATTTCGTTGAATCATAAAGAAAAATAAATTTATTTCTTAACCACTCAGATTAATTACTATCATACCTCATATCTCGCTAGATATTTCGCGCATCTTTTAAAATCTCTCAAAGATCTTTATGGTGTTAAATAGCTTCCCAGAGAAGACGTTTAAGATACATTTGTTTCGCCTATATTTATTGCAAAATCAAATTGAGTTTTATTCAAAGCACATATTCATGTTGTGAATGTATATACTATACTGATTTATATGGATATTATTGAAAAAAAAAATAAATGTATATTTATGCACAGAAAGTAAAATATTGTATTTGAAATGTATTTACTAAAGTTAAATTAGGCATAATATCACGTCATATGAGAATTGTGTTCGGAATGAAAATGGACAACAAGCTTAGCATTGACATAACTTATTTCTAAGCCCCGATGCTTTATTTATTTATTGTTGATGCTTCTTGCAATATATTTTTGCCACACAAATGCACATACCTGCATGTATGAAAAATATCGATCTAATCTTATTTTTCTATTTGTGTAGACATATCATGAAACAGATATGCTCTTGCTCTATAAAAATACCCATATTGTAACATTTACTACGAGCGATCTAATATATAATTCTCTTTGCTTGCTTGCAACGTTAAATTCCAGTCTGTTACCTCAATCAAAAGTGGCTTTATCTCTCTCTGTCTCACTCAAATTTTATCGGGAGAGTTTGTCTTGAAAACTTTAAAATGAACTTAGGGGTCAACCTTCGAAAAAGAACATCCCACCCTAACTATTAATCACCTTTTATATCCTAATAAATAACATCTCAATTACATATTGCCTAATTGAACATGGTCATCAAACTGGATGAAGTGAAGCGGAGACATCCCAGTGGTGTTGTGGCTAATGTGCTTGAGAGCGTCACCATAGTAAGCAAGTTCGAACTCCAGACGCGTTACGATGTTCATTCTCGGGAAAAGTATGAACCCTTATCTCACTGGTTCTGATTAAATAGTCTCACTGCTGTTCTTCTAAAACGATGGTTTAGCATTTAATAGCCCCCGAAGGTTGCAATACCATTAAACAAAGAAACCAGATAAGATGAAAGAATGTTTTAACTTTCGTTGATACAAGATAATTATATACCTGCGCAATAATTGTTGTGTTATTAATTTAATTAATGCAGGCACATATAAACTTATATCTAAACTTTTCTTAGTTCAGTATCCTCCTCCAGAAATGTGCATGCTCAGGAATAAAAATCATACGATGATCGAGTAGAAACACTCAAAAGAAAAATTGCATTAAAGATTTATTCTATGTATGTATGCATGAAAATAACGGCTGCCACTCGGGTAATGCAAAGCTTTTCGTATGAATTGAACACTCTGGTATCCGGTAAGGCAAAATGTAAACAAGTAAAACTACTACATAATGCCTTATAATTCCCGAGTTGACGTATGTCGACTAACGGCTGAGCGGTATGATACTAAATCTAACGTAAAGTTGCGTTTTTCAATCCCAGTTTGAAGCGTCCTCCGTGTCCAGCCACACTGACGGGGGTTGAGCACTCTGGCGAAGGAATAAATGGCTGCCACTCGCGTAGTGCAAAGCTTTTCGTATGAATTGAGTACTCTGGTATCCGGTAAGGCAAAATATAAACAAGTGAAACGCCTTATAATTCTCGAGCTGATGTATGTCGACTGGTGGTTGAATGGCATGATATTAAGTCTAACGTAAAGTTGGGCGGGTTTCTATCCCAGCTTGAAGCGTCCTGCGTGTCCAGCCACTCTGATGAGTTGTGATACCCTGAAACAGTCTGTCTGTGAATAACAAAATATATATATATATATATAATATATATATATATAGGAAATATTAGGAAATTAAGTTTGTTAATTATTTCCCTATGGAAATACCTGTACGTAACAAGTATGATGGTGGATTTGCTTATACACATTGCTAAAGTAAACTGTTGGTATGAATGCGCGTGTGTTTAAAGCGTATTTTTGAGTAACTTCCAATTGATAACTTCCAAACTGTAAAACGTATCGATTTCTAAGCGTTTAAATCTTTATTTGATTCTTACACCTCATAGTGAAAAAGAAAAAAGTGATGAAAATTTATTCCTGATACTGGATCTAGTAATGTGTTATTGAGATTTTTTAAGTGCTAAACTAGGCCTCTTTCTTTTCTCGTTTTCCTCTTCTCTTTAGATGACGAAACGGTGAGAGTAAAGAGTGAATGACAGCGAAAGAGTGAAATTGAGAACGAATAAACATGAAGCACAAGGCAACAGTTTCGCTGATGCAAAATGGAAGTGAGAGTTGACTGAAATCTCGTAAACAAAAAATATAGTCATGGAATACAATTATCAGGCAATACTTTACGAGATGCTGGTTACGTTATATATCAACCTATCATCATATATTCCTATTCATTGAATACTGTTGTGACTTGCATCAATGCCTCCGTTGTTAGAAGTCGGTATTCAATCCCACCTAAAATCCACGTAAAAATATTGCGCTATTTTATGTATGTGCGTCAGTAAAATTTTAAAGAAGAATTTTAGGAAAATATTCTCTGCATTCAAAATTATCAAAATTACATCTTATGAACTAGTGAATATGATAGAAAAGAAGAAACCTTAGCTTGAAACTGATATATATATATATATATATATATATATATATATATATCTATATATCGTTAGTTAAGCAAATGCTTGTGTCGACCAATACATGAGAAATAATTTTGATAAACTAAAATATAAAAGAAACGAAAAAAATCTTCAAATGCTATATATGATTTCGTAAGTAAACATAATCACAAGATCGTCTTATGAAGTAGAACGTAAGGTAAGCACTAACCTTAGTTTGGTATAGACTTAAATATAAAGAAAGGTTAATTCCTGGGGAGGAAGATTACTTTATCCCACATCAGTATGCCTTCCTAGAAAATAAGGATTTCATATTGTGGCATTAAAGATCAGCAGCCCTTCCTTATTTGGAAGATACGTTCATCACAATATATCTATCCTTTTAAGTATATTTATAAAAACTCCAAGGATCATATAGTATCCTTATGAATTTAACTATTAAAATGAGGAAGTCTTTGGTGATAAGCCTTCTATATGGAAATGTTTTACTTTAGCCTATGTGTTTTAAGTGGGATGAAAAGTAAGCACTCTGAACGAGGGTCGACAGTCATGACTATGAAAAATATCACACTCTGTATTATACTACTATAGCAAATTTAAGCCAACGAAATTTTGTTATCTCACAAACTTATGGGTAATAATCATCTAAAACTATTCAATGGATTTGGCGTACGTTTTGGATGCGATGAACTGTTGCGAAACTTGTATTGAACCAGTGCCAGAAACGATATTGCGTTTTGATGGGAATTAAAAGAGCATCTCAAGTTTTATCTTCAAGAACGCGGTTATTTCTTCCCTCACACACACATATATATATATATATATATATATATATATATATAAGTAAGTAAGTAAAGTTAGCGACCATAGTCGAGGGTGACCCGAGGGCTCCCTTTTCGATAGCTACTACACCAAGGTGTAGGGGAGGGCGCTACTCCATTCCCAGGATTGCTCCACTTTACCCTTGAACCGTACCTTATAATGCTGAGTGTTAAGCAAGGTGGTATCAAGTACCATTTTTAAAGTCTTTGGTATGACTCGACCTGGGATTGAACCCAGGTCTCCCGGGCCATTGGCGAACACCCTAACCGCTGGGCCAATGTCCCGGTATGATATATATATATATATATATATATATATATATATATATATATATATATATATATATATATATATATATATATATATATATATATATATATATATATATATATATATATATATATATATATATATATATATATATAGCAATATTTGGTGGGGATTCTTTACTCCATATGCCTTCGTGGTTCGGCGATTTTAATTTTCTTTGGAACTGCAAGTTTATAAGATTTTGAAAGTCCTCGTAGCCTAGGATCATGGTCTCTCAGATTGACTTCTGAACGGTACACATTGTAGAATTTAAATACGAAAATTCAATATTTCATTAGCAGCCAGCCGTTAAGTGTCTTCATAGACGACAGTATTTGGTAGTTAAGAATTAAATGACTGCTGAAATTGGGCCTGTGCGTGATTTCTTTGTAAAATCTATCTCCTTTTCTAAGGGAGAACGTTGTGTTGACTTATTTCGAGTATAAATCTCATGAACGTATTCGAGAATTTAATCAAGTTTCCCAATCTACACTTTCAAACAAGTAGATAGTATTACGTTCGGTTGATGAATTTCATGTCCGGCCAGCCATATTTGTTAACAGCTTAAATGCTCGATGACGTGTCCAAGCACACAACAAAATATCTAAGAAAGCTACCACATATTATTTATGTATCTTAGTCTATAAACAACGTGTGAAGACAAATCAATTACAGAACAAAGATTAGAAAAACCCCACATATTTCTTGGTTTTCAGGAATAATTTTCCATATTTTACCAGCAAAGAACTAGTATGATTATGATCAGGATCAATACTCAAAAATGCAACAATATCTCCTTAAACACATTCGAAACGTCATACTTATTATTTCAAAAGTTACACTTGAATACATTGAATTCTTTATAAATTTAACCTGGTTTTCAATACAAATATTAAAATAGACCCTGACCAGTACGAGATACGAAATATTGAGATATTAAGAAAAAATAATTGACTCCAAAGTGATTCTGATATATGTTGTCAGAACTGACTGTATTTTCGCAAGAAAAAAAGAATAATTGTGATCTATTTACTTTTCATCAAGTTTAATAACTGCAGTAATATCTATAAATCTGAATAAAACTGGTAAGTTAAATATATTTTCAATTCAAATACATATGTTTGTGTGTGTGTGTGTATATATATATATATATATATATATATATGTGTGTATATATGTTCAAAACATAATAAATATTAATACTTAAAGAAAAACTCTATAAAATATAAACAATTTCTTAGAATAATGTGGTTATTTTACTTGGATGCAAAAAGTAATCCTCCGACCGGTAGGTAACTCGAGTGACCATAATATTGTAAATAATTTCATATATTTATTTTATATACTGTCATTTTGTATATAATTCCATAATAAGGTAAATGTATATCAACTTTGAAAAAATATAGCTAGCAGATATACTGATTATATCTTTTTTATTACATATCAGACGATTAATTTCATCATGAAACGCCTGATATATATTCTCCTTATTCCTTTATAAATTCGTTACTTTATTTTTGTTTCCTCACTGCTTCCGTATTGACAATTTTTTTACTTCCTTCCACAATATCACTTGCCAAATATTTTTACTTTGAAATGTAATGCAGTAAATATAGTTGGGATATATATATATATATATATATATATATATATATATATACATAAACTTCAAACATAAATTGCGTAATTGTTGCCAGAATGTTCTCTTAGATCTCATTAATGCGATTTTATTGAGTGAAACTTTGTGCCACTTGTTCAAATGTCAGCAACTTACATTACATCTATCTTTTCAAAGAATTCTATATTTATGAGCCATATTAGTCAAAACGAAAGACAGAATTTAGAAGCACATTCTAGATTAAATATTTCTCGGAAATATATTTCAGTTTACTGCTATCCTAAAGTTCTAGCAATGTTGGTGTGCAAATTAATCGAAACACAGTAGAGGCTTAGTCGCTAACTTAAGTGAGCAGTTCGATTTGCTAGATCTCTGCATACATGCTTAAAATAACTAATACGAAGGATACATCTGCCGCTAAGTTAAATTTCTCGAAGGGCTTTAAATGCGCTGACGATATGCTGGGTAGAAGGTAAGACCATCCCACTCCCCCAAAATGCGGTTTCCTGAATGTGACATGAAACTGAATCTGGAGGTTAGACTACAGTTCTGAAGATCTGCAGATTGTAAAGTTGTTGTAGACAAGCCTATCGTATCATTTCCGAGAGTTGTGGAACTGGTCCATGACTTTGATCCACTGCTCTAAACAGCAATACATACGAAAACCGGCAGTGTTTCTTGGTACGCAGACCGGACCGTGGTCTTTGACAATCGGTGAAGACCGCCTGACATGCCTGCTGGGGAAAAACTAAGATTCCTGTAAGGTGGCCGAGAACGACATTCCTTGGCCTCCGGGGACCGTTCTTTAGGCTTTCACCTGCTTCGGCAGCTTTAGGTTTGTTGGCTGGCACCTGAGGCGCTCTTTGGGGGGTAATGCTGACGGGGTCAAGGTATTTTTGTATTCGTCGTGCATTCAAGCATCGGATCATACTCGGCCCCTACATTAAAAAAGGCCCTATGTGATACTCTGTCTGGGTGGGGAGCTAGACAAATACCAATACATACGGATACCATTATGCGAAAAGTTTATGTAATTCTTAGTAATTTGCTACGGAGTGCTAATTCGTTTGTATTAGGAGACTGAATCATTCTATACTTTGGTATACATAGAAAATGCAGATCAGTGCTATTAATATTAGGGACAGTATGGTGGCATGTTAGGGTTTTGTCTATGGTGTAATATAAATCTGAAAAAAAATCTATTTTGACAGGAATATGGATACAAAAACTGAAAGAACACAAGAAGAATAAATATAAACGTACAATTTCTGCAGTTATCTAACATGGTAGGTAGAGTGTTCGCCAATGCCCCGGGAGACTGGGGTTTAATCCCAGGACGAGTCATACCAAAGACTCAAAAATGGTACTTGATACCTACTTGCTTAACACTCAGCATTATAAGGTACGTATCAAGGGTAAAGCGGAGCAATCCAAGGAAAGGAGTAGAGGCCTTCCCAACACCTTGGTGTAGTAGCTATTGTAAAAGGAACCGTCTTGTCACCCTCGACTACGGTCGCCATCAAATATTGGCATTAAATGACATACACGGATTGATATACCATAAAACTCGATCAAACTAAATATATACGTATACATCTGTGCGTATATATATATATATATATATATATATATATATATATATATATATATATATATATATATATATACATATGTGTAAGTAATATATATATATATGTATATATATATATATATATATATATATATACACGTATGTGTAAGTAATATATATATATATATATATATATATATACACACGTATGTGTAAGTAATATATATATATATATATATATATATACATATATAAGTAATATGTATATATATATATATATATATATATATATATATATATATATATATATATATATATATATAATTTTGTGATTATGCATAAAGAAACCTTTGGGTTGCAAGGTTTACTCTTTACTTATATACGAATATTTAAAAATATACAGATAAATCAATACGAATAGATAAATACAAGCATTCAGCGTAAATTTATGTACACACACACACACATATATATATATATATATATATATATATATATATATATACACACACACACATCATATATATATATATATATATATATATATATATACACACACATACATCATATATATATATATATATATATATATATATACATACACACACACATCATATATATATATATATATATATATATATATATATATATACACACACATCATATATAAATATATATATACACACCTAACTGTGAAGAGATACACTTGTACATTCGTAAATGTGTATACATATGTTTGCACGTATATATATATATATATATATATATATATATACGTTTACCTGAATAAGTAATTATATACAGGTATGTATGTAAACGTGTGTGTGTGTATATATATATATATATATATATATATATAGGTAGGACTTGATGACTCCTACGTTGTTTTATTCGTCAAGCTTGCTAACCATAATACCACCAGAAGTGTCCCCAACACATACGCATATATGTGGAGGTGTCCGTGATGTAATGTTTATTGTCGTAGGAAATAGACACGCTGATAGCATTTCCCATAGCACTAATAAAAAGGGTAACGGTATGAAAAGTTATTCTTCCTCGTGTTCTTGGAAAGTATTATTGTACACTTGCTTCTTAAGCCTTCGTTAAATAACCAGTCTAGGGAATGAAAACTTGAAATTCGCACAGACATATATATATATATATATATATATATATATAATTAGCCGACTGTAGTCAAAGGCTTGCCCAATTGGTTGGGGCTTTAAAATACACCGACTGCATCTCAGCAGTCTTCCCCAAAAGGGTCTTGAATATGACACTAAACAATTTGATCATGAGGCTTCAGTAATGCTGGAGTTTTGGGGAATGCGGAGTACTCCTTTATTGCCATCGCTCCCAGGTACAATCTACCTCAGAGTGGTAGCACCTGATATGGTCCTATCTATGGGTCTAATAGAACTAAACTGTTTACTTATGCTAAACTGAATTTGTTGAAAAAGAACTGTTTATATGTATAAAAATGGATTTAGCATTAATAACCTACAATGGTTGATGAGTCATAAAACCAAACCTTAGTCGTCGGTGACCTGAAGGTTTCCCTTATTAATATCTACAACATCGAGGTGTAGGGAAGAGTGCTCCTTCTTTATCTTGTTCGTTCCACTTACCCTTGATTCGTACTTAATGATATTGAGTGTTACGCAAGGAGGCATCAAGTACCATTTTTGAGGATTTGGTATGACTCAACCGGGAACTGAACTCCGGTATCCTAGGCCATTAGCGAAGACTCTAACCATTATACTAATATATACCCCAGAAAAAAAGGAAAAGCATAACCAGATGTACATTGAACAGCTATCAAAATATCTTCACTCATTTAACTCGATGTGGACAAGAGAGAAAAGAAAACAACTTGATGTACCTCTAAATCTGTGAATGTATAGGCATATAAACATAAAATAAATACGTGTTAATAAGTACATTTAAAATATTAATAAATTTATTCTATTTTCATTAATTTATTCTAATTCTGAATAAAAAAAAGAATTAAACTTCGCTCAAAACAAATATTAGTCTCCTGAGGACGGCTACGATGTCTGAAACACGTATAGAGCATACTTATATGAAACAAAACCAAGTACTGCATTAAAAATCATTGATTTTAAAATATTTACTTTTCTATAATTAAGCCAACCCATTTTTTATACAATTGTGTGTGTGTGTGTGTGGAAACACACACACACATATATATATATATATATATATATACCCCTCCAACAAAGCAAGATGGACATATGAAGCTCGTAGACCAGTTTGTATTCTACATACTCATAGCTGGAAGAAGATTACTTTGAATGATAACTTTCCCCGGGGTCTTAACTTTTTGTGCAATGCAAACATTATCTGTTCACGATCTATCGCCGTATGCATTTCCTACGACGGTATCCATTACACCACGAATATGTTATATATATATATGTGTGTGTGTGTGTGTGTATATAAAATTTTCATAAATACTCGCACAACGATTCCGACAGCAAAACTATAATTGAATTATGTAATGTTTGGACGTGTCATCTCAGCAGTTAAATCAGTCACTCAATGGGGAATGAAATTTCAATGAATATAACATGTGAATCGGTGTATAAAATTCTTTCATGTCTATATATATATATATATATATAGTCTATGTGTGAGCAGATTATTGATAAGGCTATTTTGAGTAAAATAACAACGTTAGAAAGAAATATTTAATTTTGTGTTAAATATTTATCGCATTCTTCGAACATTATTCAGTGAGCATTCTTGATCACATAAACCTAAATTCAATTAAACAAATTTGAATTGTCCTGTAGTTTCTACGAAGCCTTTCATTGAACCGATTGAAATTTGCCATTGAACATTTCATATGGACTAAAGAACGATGGGCTTGTGTTCCTTTCAGCGATGAGTCAGTTTAACCTGATCAGTTATAACGGGATAAGGTTCGTTCGACGCAGTCCAACGGAACGATATTCGCCTCAGTGCACTAAAAGCAGCATTAAATTTAGAGGAGGAAGTGTTTGGCATGATTTCTATGCTGGTACAGGACCTCTTGTCAGGCTACACGGTAAAATTAACACTGTATACAAAGATATATTAAAGAAACTTGTACCTAATTTGAGAACTGAAAATAATCAACCAGTTGTATTTAAGCGAGATAACGCTCCGTATCACACAGCGGAGTCTGTTAACACATTTCTTTCTGAGGTGAATGTTATTGTTATGGAGTGCCCAGCTCAAAGCCCAGACATGAATCATATTGAGAAGATCTGAAAGTTATTAAATGAAAGAGCTAATACTAACCTTGGCATTAAAATATCAAAGCACACTATTAAATAGTGTGCCCAGTGGTAGAGTTTCGCCTCTGCAGTCTGTGGTTGCTGGTTCGATTTCCAGTGGTGGAGATCATGGTATGCACTGCTGATGAGACCCAATAAGGTCGAAACAGCTGTTCAGTGGTCCGTATGTCACATGGAAGTGATTTTCTAGTCATGGCAATTCAACCATATGTGTGTGTGTGTGTGTATTCATGTATGTGCGTATGTAAGTATATAAATATATACGCTGCAGTATATTCACGTATTCATATTTGTATATAAGTATATATAAATCCATAAGAATTATATATATATATATATATATATATATATTTGATAGAAATATGTGAAAGTTGGATAAATCAAACACTTAACTCCGATTTAGATGCGTGTTATTTTGTTCATTTATTCCAAAGAACTTTTTCAAACTGAAACCATTTTCTGAGTTTTTCTATCTATAAGCAAATGAGGATACAGGTGTAGCAGGAAGGGGAGTGTTTCAAATCAAATTCGACTTTAAACCCTCCCCTCCGATTTATTTGCGTGACATTTCGTTAAATGTTTGATTTATCTAACTTTTCACCTATTTTATCATACTGTCAGATTCACCACAATCTATCATTTCAACATATATATATATGTATATATGGAAAGTCCTTTAAACACCATACAGAGTCCCAACAGACCTGATGGGTAGGTCTTTGTTGTTCGGTCAGCACTTGGGTGTCCGTGAGAGGCAGCCCACAGGAAAACGTCACTTATGAGTGTGTCCCCGTTTCTCGATCGTTTCTTGTTCATTTTACTTGGATGGTTTGTGAAATGAGGATTATCTGTACAGCTGCTTTTTTGTGAGTTGCTTCTTCAAGGATTTATTCAAAACATGCAGAAAAATCTACATTGAAACAACACAATGATGCTGCAAGCGCTTTATTTATGTCCAGGTGATGCAGCCATAGAATAGTTGACACAGCTATAGCTTTGAAGATTTCTTAGGAAGATCAGATTTCCATATGGTCAATAATCTGTCGTAAGTAGCCCATCAAAAATATCAAATATTATCCTTAAATAATGTTTCAAACACTGAACAGAAGATAATTCACTTTTACTCAAAAAAAAAAAATGTAAATAAAAGGTAATATACCTGGCAAATCGAGAAGCCACCATTGGCGTAACCGGCACAAACTTTCATTTCAGTCATATTTCCTTCAAATCCATCGCAGTCTGAATTCATACGGATGACGAATGTTCCCCGTAAAGCAACCAGAGAAAGTTCGCCACCTGAAAAATATTGTAAAATACTAAAAAAAAACCTACTGGAACATAAATAGTACATTATCATCTGGGAGAATGATGGGAAGTTCTTACATTATACATTCCTTAAATCGGGTGTTTGCTTGACGACTAGGAAAAAATGATTACTGGTTGACAGGGAAGTTTTCCCTTATTCAACATATCCGGATTAGCATCAGCTCTTGACTAAAATCTCATGTCTTAAGAAAATGCCCAATTCCTTGGAAGGCACCAAAAGGGGTATGCGATGATTCTTTGCTAAGAAAAATAAAGTAAAAGCTCTGAAAGATCAAAATTGGCACAAGTCTTGATATTTTTTGACCCAACGGTAAAATCAATGCTGAAAATATGTAACAAAAATCAAATTATTATATCACCTCGTGGCTGTAGCATACGCCGAATGTACCTCTTTTTTATAATTATAAAATACGTTATTAAATAATAAATATACAAAGGGTTACTGAAATGTTTTCAGGGACTTGCTTAGGGCTATGCAAAAATGTTTATCAATATATTCACTCTGCAGTTCAACAAAGCCTACGCATAGTTTCCCAAGTTATATCAATCCTTTTTAAAAATTGTTTTTTTTTTCTTTCTTGGTTGAACCAAAAGCTTTTCTTTAAGTCCTGTACAAATAACTCCGAATATCTTGATTATAGGCAAAGTACATTTGAATGAATGAAAAAAGTTATCAATTTACATCAAGATCTGAACATGTTCTGAATTCTATGAAGACAAATAACAACATAGTATCTTATAATTATCCTTGTAAATCAAATATTATTCCACCCAAGAATCTTTCATGGTTATCTATTAAAAAAAATATAGCACCCTGAACAATTGGTGAATAGGAAATCTATTTTCTAACATATATATACACAACAAGTATTCTGAAAAATGTTATCTGCTTTATATTGTATTTTATCGTACACATAAATGTATGTCAAATTTCAGATATGTAGACATTTTGAGTGGAAGAGAAAACAAATTACACCGTCAATTTGGAAAATGACGTAGTTGTCTAGACAGATAGGATCATTGCACAAATTGATTTACACAGGACTGGCCATTGGACACTGGCTTTTGCTTTCGGTCCATCAAATATGTCTAGCAGCTTAGCATTTTTACGAAATCTTTGATCGAATTATTCACAGAAGGAAAACTCTGTTGAATAAAATTGGCTCTTACTGAACCTTCACAAAACGAATTATCTTTACTTTCCTGTTTTTGTTCGACTTGTTCTTTTTAAATTGGATGATATTTTTATGGGCAATTTGGATCAAACAAACTACAAATACTATCAAATAAGTGCGAATGCATACATTCAAAATCCTTTAAATATCTTTTAAAACTCGTTTAAAGGCTTATTTTTGCTGCCAATAAACTAGATATTAAGTTAATATATATTCAATAAATTGATGTGTTTATAAAACAAGATGAAAAATCCAATGTTGAATACTAACTTACCTGAGAAATAGAAAGACGAAGTGCTAACTATTTGGTTTTGATTTTTATTATCACAATATACTTCGAGTATAAAATACGATATTTTTCTGCATAGAGCCCTGTAAAGATTTTACGAATAAAAAACCCTTTTAGCATTAATATATATATATATATATATATATATATAAATGCTAAAAGATTTTTGATTTTTATTACCACAATATACTTCGAGTATAAAATACGATATTTTTCTGCATATATATTACATTTGGCCCCCTCTTCCAATGCCTATGAATGAAATAATTTGTAATTTGATTTCCATTTTAGTCTTATTTTGATGCTTATTTTTATTTTAATTCTTTTATTTTATCTTCTGAATATGAACTGTAACTCCACATTTTCTAGTCTGCGACTTCGAGAGAAGCATGTAAATAGTCATCTGACGAGACGGAGAGTATAGTAATATTCCCTGCCAAAATAAATTTATTATTACGACTTAACCGAGTTTGAGTCTCCATCAAATTGTACTATATATATATATATATATATATATATATATACCTGTCCACCCACAAATATATACACACTTCAGGAAAGAGAAAAGTCTGTAGAAATATTATGATACTAAACATAGTAGATTTTTATTTTATATAGTTTTTTTTTTTTTTTTTTTTTTTTTTTACTGAAGTGCATATAGATTTTTGCTGATTTGTTAGAAATATATATCTTAACGTGGAGTAGGTAATATAATCATGGAAGGAAAATCCTATACCTTCCAAAGCCCATAACAGATTTTAAATTCTTTTAAGTGCAATTAAAAAAAACCTAATCGAATATTGCAACTGTAAAAAAAGAGTATTTGTATACATATGATCAACTCCGTTTTCTTTTTTCAAGTAATTTGATGTTACTTTTATGTAAAGAATGGGTATTTTTAGAGCCTCTGTTTCAAAACACCTTTACGGATGCAGTAATGAAATCTTTAAAATAATGCCAATATACCAAACTGACGACTACGCATTACTCTTACTAACAGAAAGATAATTCATAGGCTCTATTTAATGTAGGTTTAAACTTATTTAACTTCACTTATTTATAACCGCAAACATACATACACACTATCTTAAATATATCTGACATATTCAATTCAAAAATACAACTGGATGAACATTAAATACGTATTAATACGTTCTCTCAAACATTCATCTGAAAGAGGAAGAAAAAGAAAGGAAAAACAAGCGGATGAACTCGTATGTATGCGAATATACATCGACACAAAGTATGTGCAGAATTATCCTGGTAAATGTATAGCAATAAATTGGGTGGATACTTATTAATATGAACATATTAAAACAAAGATTCGAATTAAAGAATCATGCCCCTTATAAAAAGAAACAAATTAGTCTTCTGAAGAGAACCACGAAGTCCAAAACGCATGTGGAACATAATTATATGGGAGAGAAATCCCTAAAGTACCACATTCAAAATGGAGTTAAGGACCTATTCATTTAAATGTTATTATTTATGTTCACTAAAAACAGTAATGGTTGAGTGTAACTGCAGATACTGCATAATTAACTTGAAAAATGGATTGATAATTTCTTTGATATAGCATTTTTCCTGTTTTGCAGAAATATACTGACAAAATTCGAGCAATTATTGTACAAATAATGGGAACATATTTGTTTAAAAACTCAATGACTTTTTAAAAGTTTCGGTCGGTTTTTGTTTAATAATCGTTTTTGTTGCTATGTTGCTATTATTCAAGATCAATTCCTTTTAGGGTCTCTACTTCTAAAGAGTGTGGGTCATGGTTATCTTTCGATGGCTGTTTTGTTCTCTTCTATAGAAGCCACTCTTATAGAGGAGCAGCAGTAGTTCCCCGATCGAACTGTCGATCCTGAGCGAAAAGTCGTCAAACTTACGTCCAGGACCCATTTGGGTATTGACTTTGGTCGTCCATTGGTTTATTCAAATACCTTAACGTACATCATGCTGCTTCCCATGTGTACATAATAAAATAAATGAACATTTAAAAAAAAAAAAAAAAAAAAAAAAAAAAAAAAAATTTTTAGACCAAGCCGAAACACTTCTGCATAGCCTGGAACGAGCAGCAGCAAGCATAGGCCTCCATGTTAATGCACACAAAACGGAATATATGTGCTATAACCAAACAGGGGACATCTCCACTCTAGAAGGAACCCCTCTTAAACTAGTAGACAAATTCACGTACCTAGGAAGCAGCGTCGAATCAACCGAAAAGGACATCGAAACGAGGTTAACGAAAGCATGGACAGCTATCAATAGGCTATCGACTATATGGAAATCAGACCTAACCGATAAAATGAAACGCAGTTTCTTCCAGGCAGCGGTCACATCGATACTGCTATATGGATGCACTACATGGACGCTAACAAAACGGCTGGAGAAGAAACTAGATGGCAATTACACAAGAATGCTGCGTGCAATCCTCAACAAGTCCTGGCAGCAACACCCCACAAGACACCAACTGTACGGCCACCTGCCCCCTATCACGAAATCTATTCAAGTTAGGCGAACCAGACATGCAGGACATTGCTGGAGAAGCAGAGATGAACTCATAAGAGATGTACTCTTATGGATCCCCACACACGGCCGCGCAAAAGCAGGACGACCAGCACGAACGTACATTCAGCAGCTATGTGAGGATACAGGTTGTTGTCCTGAAGACCTACCTAGGGCGATGAACGATAGGGAGGAGTGGCGAGAGAGGGTCAGGGATATCCGTGCTGCCAGCACGATATGATGATGATGATGATGACTTCTAAAGAAGCAAAAATGAGGAAACTAAACAATAACAATTTTTTTTCAATTGTTCTGACAAATATATAGGAAAATAATATATAAAATATTCTTTTCTGTGATTATAATTTATCATCATTTTTTATTAATGTATTTAGACTAATTTCCGCATATTGGTTAAGGCGGGGTCTCCGTTGCGTAGTCGCTAACGTACTGAACTGCAACATGGAAGAAAGTGACTTCAATCTCCAGTCGTGCTATTACTTTCACTTTCAGACTGGTATCCCTCGGAAAGGTATGATCCCCATCCCTCATTCCGCAGCTATGTGTTTAATATTATCACTGCTGTCTTTTCTACTAGGATGGCTTTGGTATTAAATAATCTATGACGATTGATATACCATTAAACAAAGACAATTATTAATATATTGGTTGCTCATGTTTAAGTCGTTGAACAATCCTGTCTTCTGTTTTTATTTGGGTCAAGTAAATACATAAGCCTGTGTTGCATCCTACCAGTGGCAGAGTGGTTAATTTTATTTTAGCGGGGTTCAGTTCGTATGAATTCGGAGTTTTCCTCCTCCTTGACCGGTTTCAGAATCAATGCTAAAGAGCCTAGTCTTCCAAATTTACCCAAAGCTGAATGAAGAAAAGATGTATTCATGATTTTTCCAATTGCTTTAAAACATTAACAGCTTCATTATTTCCTCTTCGTTTGTCTTCTGTGGTTATTGCGTACGTTTTCATTAGGCAAGGTTGTCAGCTGCAGACGTAATCTGATTTTGAATTCAGATTTTTCCGTCTAGACTCCAGGGCGAAAGAGCCTTGTGCACAGTTTGTCCAACTATCTAGCCATAGCTGGCAGTAGGTGAAAAAGATTCTTGTCTTTCACAAGTGCATGATTCAGGGTGAAGCTGCTTGCGTTTAACTTATGTCCATTTGTAACGTAACATAGTGGGTCCAAGTTATAAAGAAATCGAGAGGCTAATTTGGGGGTAGGAGGAGAAAGAAAAAAGAGAAAAAGCAAGCATAAAAACAACGGTAAATAAGACTAGAACAAAACCGGAGGTCCCAAGTTTTCTGGGTTGGTGTAGAACCAGCGGAAGAATATGTTCCTCCCTCCTCCACTAAGCAGAAGTAAGAGACGACTTGGGATTGAAAATGAGTTAGCAGCCGGACGCAAAGAGGTAAAGACGCCACGTAAATGTAAAGACAGATCAAAATTACGGCCCCCGTTTTGGGGTGACCTCCGAAAAATGGTTTCACACCAAACGCGAAGCTTCGAAAATGAACCCAGCGAACAATCACGTTAGAAAAAATGAGAAAATAGCTAACGCAGGCGACTCAGTTTTCATACGCTCTTTCTTTCTCTCGGCAACTACTTAAAAGTTTATTCGTTACTACATTTTTTATGTTAGTGAACTAAGAGTTTCGTGTGTTCGTCAACTTTTTTCTATTGAGAGCTTACAACAGGGCCCGACACCTACTTAAGACGTAGCGATACAGCCACTAAAAAGTTCGGGCACGTGGTCGTACAACCGTACATATTACGTGCTACATTACAACGTCTATTTGGTACCGACTGTTATGGTACATATTTTCTAAGGCAATAACCGTTACGCTACATGCCTTCAAATGTCTGTTTTTGGTAACCAACAGGGGAAGTCAAAGCGAATTTTATATTCAATCAAGTTGTTAGGTCGGTTTTTATGGTATATCAACCTTTGTAGGTTATTTAATGACAAATCCATTTTTAACAAATAATCTGAACTATTTGGTCAGAAAATACACACGCACACGCATGTTTGTGGATGTATATTTTAAAATGAATAGGTCCACGAAGAAATTTGTATTTTCAAAGACTTATTTATTTATTTCGTTCTTATATAGGTTAATGTTTCCAGCTTATTGCTTTCGTCAGAGAACATATACATGGTGCCTTCAATAAGAATCCAGACTTTTTTGTACAGGCATTTAAAATTGTCGTAGACTCTTGAAAATTCAGTATGTTTTTACTATACATCTTATGAGATGACTGATCAATTTTTATAATTTCAGGTTCAAGTGAACAACGACAGCAGCAATTGGAATACACCCTACTAAAGCCTAATTGTCACAGCTGGTGAATTTCAAAAATACAATCTGGACGTGAGGACACCTTAGAAGAGCGATATGCAATAAAATTCTGTTTTAAACTTGGAAAAAATGCCGGAGAAACGTATGGAATGCTTCAGACTGCTTTTCAACCATCTTACATGAATCGAGCATCAGTTTTTGAGTGGCATAAGAGATTCAATGAAGGCAGGGAGTCTGTGAGGGATAATGAGAGGTGTGGGAGGAGTAAGGAAGTCAGAACACCAGAGTTGATTGGCCAAAGGGTTAGGGTTACTATGTTGAGGTTTTAAGGGAGTTCAGGAAGAGATTCCGTCAGAAGGGGCCAGCACTCTTCAAATCGGGTCTGTGGCATTTCTAGCTGGACAATGCTCCAGTCCACAACTCCATCCCTGTCACAGACTATTTAACCAAGATGGGCATCAAGACAGTTCCTCACCGTCCCTATAGTCCAGATCTTGCTCCGTGTGACTTTTGGTTATTCCCTAAGCTCACAGGCTGTCATTATGAGAGAATTGAGGAGATGAAAGAGGCTGTGACGAAGGTCATTGACACGCTCACACAAGAGGACTTCCATGGGGCCTTCCAGAGGTTGTTGGAACGGTATAACAAGTGCATTGCAGCCGGGGGAGATTACTTCGAAGGGGACTAGAGTTTCCTGTGTATACTATCAATAAAAATGCCCATACAAAAAAGTCTGGAAACTTATTTAATGATCCACGTATGGCACAAGGTCTTGTGAATGGGGTACTCAAAGACACTTGAACTCACTTGTGTTTAAAGTTTGAATGGTTTTCAATTGGTTATGGGCTCATATAAACCGGCTCATTGGCCAAGTGCGTAGAGTGTTCGCCAATGATCCGGGAGACCGGTGTTCAATCCAAGGTCGAGTCATAGCAAAGACTTGAAAAATGATACTTGATACCTCCTTGCTTAACACTCAGCAATATAACGTACGTATCAAGGATAAATTGGAGCAATCCAGAGAAAGGAGTGGAATCCTACCCTATTCATCGGTGTAGTAGCTGTTGAAAAGGGAGCCTTCGGGTCCCCCTCGACTACAGTCGCTAACTATTGAGGACACCCCTTTCTTTTCTTCGACTGTTTTTAGTCTGTTCACATCTAATTGGTCTTTGATGTTTGATATGTTTTGTCGTTTTACTCTAGGTAGTTGTGTGTGCGTTAAAGTGGTTTCGGATTTCACTTAGTTATTTCTTCTGTGTGTGTTTTTGTGCTTCAAAATTTACTGGTAATTATTTTTTTACTAATTTTTTTTCTAAAGATTTTCGTGTGTGTGTATATATATATATATATATATATATATATCATCATCCACAGACAGATCTGTTTCGTTCTATCAAAACACATCAGTGTAGCTAGACAGTATCTTCCCGTAGCTGGGATCGAAACCCGGTTGACTCAAACGTCAAACCAAAGCTTCTAACCATTCAGCCACGAGTAGATATTAGCTGCGAAGTAAATTTTAAATGGTTATGAATCACAATTACTATTGTTTACATACATCCGTTCAACGGTAGCCGAGGCCTCAATTCAAACGAAGAGGCTTGCAATAGACGCTAATGGCAATACGATTACTTCTTTGCCAGAGAACTCAACCCCACGCAGGTAGGGGAGTATATATATCTCTATAGTCATCCACAGACAGATCTGTTTCGTTCTATATATATAAATATATACGCACACACACAATGTGTGTGTTTGTGTGTATATATATATATATATATATATATATATATATATACACACAATGTGTGTGTATATATATATATATATATATACACACAATGTGTGTGTATATATATATATATATATATATATACACACAATGTGTGTGTATATGTGTGTGTATATATATATATATATATATATATATATATATATATATATATATATATATATACACACATTGTGTGTGTGGGTATGTGTATATATATATATATATATATATATATATATATACACACAATGTGTGTGTGTCCACGTAAAACTATATATACTGCACTAATCCATGACTAAAATCATAATTTTACCTTTATTAGAAAATAATGAATTTATGGTAACATTCCCTGTTTCTCGTAGAATACTCATTTTCAGTGAAATTTAATGAAATATCTGCGCGCACATGTTTGTTAGCTTCAAAAAATTGACAATGAAATACTACATGTCAGTCTCACTATATACTAGTCATCTTCATTATCATAAAGTTCAATAACGTATACAAAATACTTCTGCTATTCTCATAGTCAATCATCTTTTATAATATATATATATATATATATATATATATATATATATATATATATATATATATATCTCAAGAGAAAAAAATGGTGCTTCTTTACACACGCACATATATACATGCGTTTGTGAAGATGACAAAATCCAAATCAATAGAGAGGAGAGAGTGAGTTCACTTAACCGCCGCATCAGTGTAAATCACTGCATGCATCTTTGCCAACTGATTCCTTTCTGTCTCCTGGTCTAGATACCCGACACCCATCTTGGAACCTCGTCGCCTACTTGTCATATGAATATCAAATATAGACAGGTATGGAAACGGGTGGAAACTAGCGAGCAAGTGATGTCAGAGTGATATCGATTTGGTTTCGCATGGGCACGAGGCACATAAATACACGGTGTCTACCCGTTTTGACAAGTGCTTTTCATAAGCCGTTCTAAAATGAAAGGAAACTTTATATGCGTCAATTTAAGTAGGTGATTCAGAAGTTGAAATGGGCTAGCACACTTGGTCAACGTTTGGATGGAATATTGCGGAAAAGGTTGAAAATCGAAACGTTTCTATATTTTTCGAGTGCTTATTAAAGTTTTGAAAGACGGTGGGAGTTGGAAATGGTGACTCTATCCATAATATAATTCATTGTTAGCAATAACACCTTTAGTTTGCATTTTTAAATTATTTTCTCTTATATGATCATATATAAATCCTATCCATAATGATTACACTATAAAATGACTGCGACACGAACAAACCTTCTGATTATAATAGCTAATTATCTGCCCAATTATCGAACCGCAAAAATGTTTTACAATATGATGGAAAACAAATATGTATAAATTCTATCTTGGATAAAGTACCCGACCTCAAAACAAGAAACTTTGTTTTACTTAGTTACCATATTATTCGTGAACTCTCTCACTCTCTCTTGTGGATGACAATATATATATATATATATATATACACACACATACTACTATGAATGCTCAGCCACCTGAAAATATATGTGGTAAATTATAAATAATAAGCAACTAAAGACTTAGAATAAAATTTGATGATAATAGTTTTTACGACTTGAGAGTTTTTCTCACCATCGTTACAGGGAGTAACATCAAGTCTTTTCATGTCTCTGCTTAGTATTCTGTCACCCCAGTGAAGGACCATCAGCTAACGTATGGCAATTATATAATCGCACTAGAAATAATTTATTTTGCATTTAAGAAATCCCCAAATGGAGAAAATAAATCATATATTGCCACATAATGATCTTGATCACCCTTCCGTGAATACTTCAAATAGCAATATATAAAAGGATATCTAAAGCCGGATTAAGTACACACAGTGTTTACGGCTCATGGTGACTTAAATATGTAATACGACAGAAATTGAGAATTGTTTATTCATAAATATAACAAATTATAATACTCGGTAGAATTGGTATTATTTTAGTATCTATTTGTTATATCAATTATTTATCTGCTATTATTTTGATAAGTAAAGTTTTTCAAATCACAAAGTTCTCCGATATAAGTTATTTTGTTTAGTGATACTTGAATTATTTAAATTTTAAAGTGTGACCTACAATCTCATTCGTAAAATTATTTTTAAAAAGCATCTACAAGAGAATAGAAAGATATCTACAATAAAATTTGCCGATTTAAATCTTTTTTCAAACTAAATAATTGAAATTTATTTTGAAGAGAAAAGCAAGTTACACAAATTTCTCGTCCTCATGTGTGGTTCTTTTGTTTCTGGGCGAGTGAAAAGTACTTAAAACAACACATACAATTTGGACATTTAGAAAAAATAATTAAAAACTGGTTTTTATTCTATAGAAAAACTATTTAAAAAATAAAAAGTACTAAATTTTCAACATTTAGTAATGTTCTGTCTATTTGAATTATTAACTTTTTCAATTTGCAAATAAATTCTTTTCTCACCCGAAAGTTTATTTTGAAAAAATAAAGACCTCGACCAATTATTACATTCTAAAATAAGCCTGATAGTCAGAAGCTAAACAATTTGTTTGGTTTCGAATCACACCAGTTTTTAGTCGTTTATTTTATAAAATTCTGGTTGATTCAGCATGACAGATTCATCAATCGATATTTTAAAGAAAATGGCTTATATATATGTGTGTGTGTGTGTGTGTGTGTGTGTGTGTGTATTTTTGTCTTTAGATATTCAAGACACATGTTGTATATAAAAAAAAAAAAACAGATAATTTGCTAAACTTGGAGGATTAAGAACTAAATGTTTTTGCATTCAGTATAATTTTCCTATTTTTCTGTAAAAATTTTTAAAAAACGCAAGCTAATTTTGAATTTTTTGCGTCATTCTGAAATCTTGTTCTTAATTGTCAACTCTTCCTTCTGTGTGAGCACGCTCGAGATTATCTTACTGGTTTGACTGATATTTCAAATTACAATGATACTTTTGTGTGCAAAATCCTAAATAACCTTTGTAATCTTGGACATTAATATTTGGACGGGCACATATGCTTTTTATGTTCAGTACTAAATTTACGTAATTCATTGGTATATGGAGTTTCTTCTCCATTTATAGTTAACAAACTGACGCGAAAATCATCGTACGACGGTAAGCTCTTCACATTACAAATATATTATTAGCTCAGGTTTTTATATATTATCAAACTTATAAATATATATGACGATTGGATTGAGATAAGTAACTGACTGCTTCTTTGGTATGTATGAAGAAGATAGAAACTTTCTAATAAAAGAAAAGATAGAAGACTCAAAAGGAAATGCTTTAAGACTTAATGAAAAAGAACGGAATTAGATAAGAGACGAATAAAGCCTCAAGAAAAAAGAAAAACGTTGGATGTCGAAGAATTGAGAGAAAGCTCAAACACATCCACGTGTGTTTGGTTAAGTTTTACGGCATATCAACCGTTGTGGATAATTTAACCAACCAACACACACAAATACGGTTTATACGTTTATATTACATATACGATTCATTAGCGAATAGTTCAAGCCTGCGCTCATATGTTTGCACAATTTTCAAGTACTACGATTTATCAGTAACATTTTGAACTGCTCGTTTGCAAACATTATTATATACTAATACTTGAATGAATGCTGAAGAGAAGTATAAGTTAAAAATTATTGAACTATGTGCAAACAAAACCATTTAATATTTCTATTCAACCAGAGATGGGACCCTAACAGGTACTACCGCTATGGGTCAGAGTGAACCTGAGTGTAATGGTAATTAAGGAATAATCTTCATTTTTAAACTCTAGACGACCTCTGATGGTGGCACATCCAAGATACGCTATGCTTGTGGTCGTATTTGATTTTATAAATATATATACATGTTTGCATAGGTATTAGATCAATATTAGTAAAAAAGAAAAAAAGATGTTTTTAGCATGACAGTTTAATTGATCTTTCCATTTTCTCTTTTTTATTAAATGACTGTGTGAGAGAAAGATGAAGTAAATTTCGCGACCGTAGTCGAAGATGACCCGAAGGCTCCCTTTTCGATAGCTACAACACCAAGGTGTAGAGGAGGGCGCTAATCCTTTCCCTGGATATCTTCACTTTACCCTTGATACTTACCTTACAATGCCGAGTGTTAAGCAAGGTAGCATAAAGCACCATTTTTTTTTTATTTGAGTCTTTGGTATGAATCGACCTGGGATTGAATCCAGGTCTCCCGGGCCATTAGCGAACACTCTAACCAATATGACAATGTCGGGTACAAATAAGAGAAAACGCTATTAAAAAAATCGAAAAATCTTCGCTTTTTAAAGATATTGACTCTGCACTGTCTGGAATTGGTTTATAGCAAAAATTTTCATCTTCAAAATTTTTTGTGTTTTTGAATAACCAAACAGACCCCAGTTCAAGCCTTGAGCACAGTTATCAAATCTTCGTTTGGGAAATGAAAACTGCGTAATTCACCGGAGAATGTGTGATATGTATCGAAAAACATGTTTAAGTCAAAAAAGAAAATTGTTTACAAATGGGCTAAATATGGATTTGCCACAACGAGGCTGTGTCAAAAAGACAGTCGATGGAGTGGAAAAACACAGACTATCCACTAAAGAAAATTGATTTCCCAGAAGGTGTAGCTGCAAACAATACTTTCTATTGCCAATTCCTGAGGAAAAAATTCAACTTATTTATTGAATGATCAGTGTTTATATGCGCAATTGTGTACTTACATGTGTGTACATAAATTTGAATATTCTCAGAGGATTATTTTATATTTGTAAATGTAGTAGAAATAAAATAAAGTTATGAGAGTTTTAAAATTCAAGATCTTTAAAGCTACGTAATGTTTTTGCCATTTCATTTTATCAATATGAACACAATAAATTTTAAACTGGATGGTGACAGTAAGATGTAATGGCTGTGCAAAATGTTATATGTAAGGATTGATCTTCAAAGAAACTAAATAGAATTTTGGCTGTGATTCAAAATTTATTCTTCACCGGAAAGGAAAAAAATGTTGAAGGCTGTTCCTAAAAAATAAATTATACATGAAAATACGGCAAAAAAATCATTAAAAACAGATTTACAAATGTTCTAAACAAATTTTATTTATGTTTGCAAGTTAGTGTGTGTCGACTGTAGGTAATTTTTTTTTTTATAGGAATGTATATTTCATATCACTGGCGCTCACACACACACATATATATTGTGAGTGTGCATTTACATAATTTGCTACATTTATAATTATATATAACTGTATCATTAAAGAATTGCGTCAGCACAGTCAAAAGGACTTGGTGACTGAGAGTCTCGAAGTTTTTGTTTGGTGAAGATGATTTTGGCTTTTTTTTTCTTCTTGGCAAAGATTACTGTGTTTTGATGTGTTGTTAGCATGAGCTACTTTTCTTACAGAAAATAACCTGCGAAGTGTGTGTATATATATATATATATATATATATATATATATATATATTTTAGGTGTCGTATGGGTCTTCAAAGTGCTACGCTGCGTTCGTGTTTTTTTTATTGTTAAATGATTTGTTTGTTTCCAGGGACTTGTTACACATACACACACGAGCTACAAATTATATTACACTCTGTTTGTGTGTAACAATCTTTTATATATTTTCTGTCATTAATTCATATTTTGTGTGAAAAGAAATTAAAGCTTACAGGTATAGAATTTTTTTAATTCTTTAAGAGAACGTAGATTTAGGTTTAATATATCTAAGTATCGTCCAAATATAAAATTTTAGGCCATGGAATCGGACATTAGCAAGGTCAGAGACATTAAGGTAGGCGTATAAAATTACAATAGTTTGTGAATGCATCTACGCATGTGAGAACGACACATTTTTAAAATTGAAAAAGCAAGACATTCAACACGATTTTGAAAATGAATCAATATATATAGAAATTCAAATAAATTCAGTTCCATTTGTTAAAATTATGTATTGGCTCATATTACCAATCAGCCCAGAATAAAGAAGTTTTGACCATAATCGCTATTTCAATAGGCCAGATCTATCATTCAGTAGTTTCGTTGGGGTTTTTTTCTGTTGATTCATTAGAGTTAACATAATTCTGTCACAGATTCACAGACAAAGGAAACCAAACTCTGAAATTCCATAAATATACTCAGCGAAGAGATTATTATATTTTGCAAAATGTAATTCAGGTTTACAGCTTTACGAACAAATCAAACGAATCTATAATCTTCATCGTTAGTCTAATATAGCTTGGAATGTTGCCCAAAAGAAAACTAGAAAACAAATAGTCAATATCAATTAATGATCATTCTGCAGATGTTTTTTTTTCTCTCATAGTTTATAGTATAAGTTGCATTTTTGACATCTCTGGAAATGAAAGTTTGGAATTTAATGAACTTAAAAATCTATTTTATGTAGCATTGTCACACATTAGTAAAGAAAGTAAAAGTATCTTTTAAGTTTTGAGGATTACTTCCAGGTCCACTCTTACCCAGAGTAGTAGAACCTGTTAGATATACGAAACCCTGTTTAAAAATTATTCGTATTTGCTTTGACCGTGAGCAAAAAAGAACGTGATTCCCTCTATGGGACAAATAGAGCGAAAACATTTGAGACATCGTATATTTCTAGCCAATACTGATAATAATTTGTTTCTATAGTTCCTGTCTAACACTAAATATTGTACAGGAATAGATATTCCAAATATTATGGTCAATTATATTGTTTGAAATATTTCTATGACTAATGTTTTGTGTTAAAACAAACGATTATAGAAGAATCAAAAAGTGAAATCGAAAACTGTTTGATTGCAATTATCAAATGCAATAGAAAACTGAAAAATGAACGAATAAAATTTTGGCATTAAATAACCCATAAACTGTTGACATGCCGTTAATCCAAATCGAAACAAATCTTTAGAGAAATATATTATGATTTTATGTACGTTTTTAGTTTTCTTATATTACATACCTATACATGTGTGTGTGTGTGTGTGTATATATATATATATATATGTGTGTGTGTGTGCGTGAATATGTATGGGTGCGTATATATACATATAAGCGTGAATGTGTATATGTATATAGACATATATACGTGTGTGGATGTACATATGTCTGTACATGTGAATAACTATAAACAACGTCAAAATAGCACACAGAAGTTTCTATCAACCATTCAGATATTAAGACAGATAAATTTGATTTCTTAAGGGTATCTGCTATTCGTTATTATTTGTGAAAAAAATAAGGAAAAAAAGAGGTGCGGTTATCATGAGCAAGAGCAAAAAAGTATTTTTGAAATCGAGAAACTGAAATTTAAAGAAAGATAATACATTTAATAATATTGAAACGGTCGAAGGTTAGATGGAGCCGTGAATATTTGTCCCGGCAACTCAAGGGATCACTTGTCATCAATCTGACAAGTATTTCATACTTTGCTTTCGTCGTTGGCCGTCTTTAGTTATTCTTCGTTTGCTTTAGCCAGTTTCCTGAATATCTTGCAAGAAACTCATGAAAAATGCTGTCATAACGGGAAAACTGCGAAATGTCATGTGTAACGTGTACGTAGATTGTTATTAATGTGCGATGACAAAAAGACATTACTGTCAGTTAAACTGTGGAATTGATATAGATGTTGTTTAGCAGTTAGATATTTCGTCTGAAAACTTTTCATCGTCCTGCTATAGAAATACTCAACAGAATTATCCCCTTTCAAGAGATGATCGATGTATTTTTATAGATTCAAAATTAATACAATTCCCACTTACCGTCGTAGGAAATGAAATCGGTGATCTGAGTTCAAATCCTGGATGAGTCTTGTTCTAAATTCAAGCCTGCTTTACTCAACCTAAATATGCAGTGCTATTTCAGAATTCAATTTATATGTTCAATCTTATTTTCAGGTAGCGATTTGCATAATATTCATATCTAATTTTATAATTTTTTTCTAGTAAAATATCATGCCCATGTGTTCATTGGATTTTTTCTTCATCAGTTAGGAAATAAACTTAGAGTTAAGTGAGAGAAGATTATTAGAAAGTGAAATATAGCGACGGGCAAGTAAGTCTTTTTTCTAAAGTTAGATTTTTTGCCCAGATGTTTAGATTTCTGATTATATACCAGATGAAGGCAGTAGAATAAACTGCCCGAAACATTGTGTTAACTCCTTCCTAGTATTCTTGTTGAGTTGACCAAATAATATCTTATCAAATCAAAATTCCTTTAGATGCAAGAAGCGTGAATATATTTAGCTGAATTTCTTGTTGCTTGTTCCCAACTAAGTAGTAGTTATTGGCCTCTACGTAAACTTAAATAAAACCGGGTTCATGTGTTTTAGTCGAGATGATTTCAGAGGCTTGCCATTTAATAGGGAAACTAATAGACTAGTTCATATAATTCGATAGCGAGAGCTTATCTACTTAAAGCGATGTCAGCGCACGAGGTGAGTCTGGAATTGAAATAAATTGACACCTGTCCTGTTACTTTTCAAAAAATAAAAAAGGTTTCTTTAAAGAGGAAACCATATTGAGTTTATTGTACATTCCCATCTTTCTTCACAACGTCTCTGTGCACTCTTGGTGGTCTCAAGGCTGTAATCATGGAGCAATATTAGGTAAATCGAAATGTTGCTCCAGTACGGTGAGGCTGGTCTCAGCCAGGAACATCCAGGTTCTCAGAATATTCAGTCCTGTTACTTTTCAGACAGGGTCAAATGTTCGATGCCGATCTTCTAAACACTTTCATTTGTTCGAATGATCACGAATCAGCTAGACATGACAGTCAGCCAATGGTAATCACAACACTATCTGCTTTACCTGCTCTACGTTTCATATTAGCACTGCATGATGAAGGCTTCACGCTCCAGGAGTCACCTTTCGCCTTTTCGTGTCTCTTTTCGAAAATCTTGTACCACTCAAAAACATATGCGCACAACTTTGGGAAAACTCCATCACAGGCACTTGAAATGCTTCAACAAGTGTATGGAGATAATGCAAACTGGACTAAAATATCAAGTTTATTTGTAACTCATTGCTCATAGCTGAATGACCTGAAAAATGTAATGGGTACAGAAAGTTTACAATTATTTCTTGGATATATAACTGTAATCTTGATTATAATACAACCTACCGATTAATATTTTGAGCTAAGCTGACACAGCACACTCAGTCCCTTTACCAATGCGTATGTCTGTCTGAAAAGTAAAGGATGGATAGGTTTTTCAGGTTATCGACTATAAGGAAATCTGATCTTCCCAATAAAACAGAAATTCTTCCAAGCTGTATAGCCGTGTCAGAACTAGAGTATAAAAAGCTGGCTAAGAACTACACAAGGATGCTACATGTTGTTTGGAACAAATCTGGGAAACAACACACAAAAAATAGCAGCTATATTACCGCTCACATCCTATCTTACAAGCCATCCAAGCATGTTTATCCAAATTATCTGCACGAACAGGACGTGATACAAGGTAATTTTTTAAGAGATGTTAAAAGTTTTTCCTTTTAGACAGGTTGCTATACCAAGGTTAAAGAGCCCAGTTTGTCCTATTTACCATAACTGGAGGGAGAATAGTCGGATTCATACCTTGTGAAATGCAAATACTTGTCGTCGTAGGAAATGGACACGGCGACTCTAGTTCAAATCCTGGTCGAGACTGCTAAACTCAGAGTGTTTCCACAAACTAAATAAGACCAGCAATTTACAACATGCTTTGCTCGAGAAGTAACACCAACCACATAAGCGACATTTTCAATGGACTTCTCAGTACTGCTTCACCAATTTTGCTCTACAGGTAAAGCTTCCCATTCACCAGCTCTGTGAAGACACTGAGTATCATCTAGAGGATTTATCAAGTCTAATAGCCGATGGACTGATAGTGAAATAGTAGAAGGAACCCGTGTTGTCCGAAAGCTTTGATGATGTGATGATTGAAAAAGCCCAGATGCGTGCCAAGGAAAACTGAGTTCATTTTATGTGTGGGATTAAACAGGGTTCTTTTGAAGGAAAGGTGTGAGAAGCTTGACTGAAAAATCTTCTGCTAATCGTGAGGTGGAATATAGTTAGTGTAACCAACATTATCTAAAAGACCAAACTTGTAGTCATTATTAATTGTCGTGTGTGACTTAGTTTTCTTATATCTACTTACCAATGTTATTGACCTTACATTTTCAGTCATAAAAACCATTCTCGTGCTTATTTCACCTATATGAATTACGTTACGGGGCAGTAGAATACACCGGATGCTAATCCCCACAACGAGTGTCCTGACTGATAGTGAGGTTCAAGTAATGCTCGAGGTTTGGGGGATGCGGATTACCCCTTCATTCCCATCGTTTCCAGGTTCACTCTGGACCGTAGTGGTAGCACTTGATTGGGTCCCATAGAACTAAACTGAATCGTTTTACATGGAACTGTTCTTAACATTCAAACTGTGTACTTATTTCAAAACAATCACTTGATTGTTTTGAAAAAACGTCAAAGAATCCATCTATTGGCCAAAGCAGAACGAAAGAGTACTCTCCACTTCCCACGCCTCCAGAAGAGGAGCCTCATCGCATACACAGTTTTGCGTCATATCGAGGACATTCTACATTTTGGGAATTCTCTTATTTAAGTTTCAGATTGTGATTATATGAAATAAGAAACAACTGTTGTTCAGTGATATATTAATCTACACTACTATTTTTAAAAAAAGTATGGATGCTAAATTCTGAATCCCAAACCAAGGGGTAATGTACTTGACCAAAACCCTACTTCGATAACACATGATTGTGAAAACCTTAAGTTTAGGAAGAACAACGCATAACAAGACGTGGTGCATCTAAGCAAAGATAGACTAATGACTAATGGGATTCTGCGACTTTTGCTGTTGCAGATTTTCAGACCTTTCGTACTACTGTGAACCCTAAAACAATCTTAATAGTCAGTATAGCTCCTCCAAACTCTGTATCTTTGATTCAGTTTTCTCAATTTTCTCTTTAATATCGACGACGGTGTCCTGGTATTTTAGGTTTTTATGGAAAACCTGGATGCATAACTAATCTTTTATTCGGCATTTCAAAACCGTGCAACTAAAGACATTATTTATTTATTTTTCTTGGACCTTTCATCAGAAGAGGGTCGATGATTAAAAAGTATGGATTTTATTATCTAGGAAATCGATATCACCAATGACTACAAGACATATTATGGATATTACTGCAAACTAATATTGTTTAAGAATACTAGAAAATATCGCTTATAAGGAGGTGCGTCTGTGAAAATTTTTATGTATCCTTCCATACATATGTGGTGTGTGTGTTTAAGCAAAAATATGAATGCGACTCAAAAAAAAAAATTTAGTACACTTATATATTTACGAATAAATAATATAGCATTGAAACATTGGTTTCGAAAAATATTTGGCATTATGCAAAGATGCTAGTTTTTTCTTATTCTTTTTGATTCTATAACATTCCCCTAAAAATAACAATGAAAGAAATCTTGTCAGCCTAATTACGAGCGATACTATATATATATATATATATATACGCACGATGCAGTGATAATATATTCTTGTTACAAGAAAGGACATTATCTTTTTGTAGATTTGTTATTGAATTATTTCTTACATGAATTAAACATTATGACAGGCGCTTTTAAGATTCTTTTTTTATCATCGGAAGAAGTAGATGCGGTGACCAGAGTTCAAATCTTGAACTAGGTTGTTTGAGTTTCGGAAAAGGTATGAATTCAACTATCCCCCCTCAAGCTATGTGTAAATATGACAGACTGACCTTAACTTTGGTATGGAAACGGTCAAGGAAAAATAACTCACAATTCAAACCAGTAGCAGACTTGGAGTGGGATAGGTTACATCTGCCAATGATACACATGAGTAGCGCCATCTAATCAGGATAGGTTACAGAACCAGTGTAATAGAAAGGGTCTACCAAATGGGCTGAACTGCGGGATGAATTGATGGAATAATATCTATATCTTATTCTTTGATGAGGTCGTGAACTTTTCTGCACATATATGTAAAGTTGACGAGCATAATCGAGGGCAACCCGAAGGGTTGGTGTTTGCCAATGTCCCTGGAGACCAGGGTTCAATCCCAGTTCGAGTCGTACAAAAACACAAAAAAGGGTACTTGATGCCTTTTTGCTTAACACTCAGCATTGTAAGGTACGGATCAAGGATAAGTGGAGCAATCGAAGGAAAGGAGTAATGCTTTCCCCTACACCTCGGTTTAATAGCTAATGAAAAAGGAACCCTCGGGTCGCCTTCCTTCCAAATATGTATTTATAAATAAGTAATGAGCGCGTATATACACATTGCTTTTTTTGTATATAAATGTGACTAGGTGTATCTACGCGAATTTTCGTGCATAATTGTTCGAGGAATCTGCGCTTGTTCTCTAGTGTTTCATATTTATTAACAAATATACCTGCAATTTGAACAATTATATCACCGATTGGACTTCACTTGGTAACTGTAGGAACATTTTACCCCAACCGACGAGTCAGTGAATACTAGAAGTTCCAAGAGTGAGAGGTTATTTTAATTAAAGATTTAGTATATGATCTGCAGTTGTCTACTTTTCGATATTTGTGTTCTTTTTAGTTAATGTTTTTTGCAGTTTTTATTCAGTTATGAATGATTTTTATTCGATTATCGATTTGCTGAAAGATAATGTTTGAATTTCTGTCTTGATTTGAAATATGAGATCGGCAAATTTGTCATTCAACCAGTTTGCAAAACTTATTAAAATCGAACATGATTAAAAAAATTAGAACAAGTTACCGTAAAGCTGACAACCCCATCCAGAACCGCCACATGTTGTACCGAATGGGATCATTTTTTCGTCTAGCAGATAAGGCAAAGGCATGACGTCAATTGTCTGACCATCAATTGGGACTGGCTCATTCAAGAGAAGAAGGGCGATGTCATGTGTTGTATAATCTGTACATAAAAAAGGAAGCTGGTTAAGTATGTACATAAAATTAATGGACACATACAAGAGTCAACTTAGGAAAAAAGAAATATCAAATTAGAAAAGAGTAATAATTTATTTTTATTTTAATTTTCTTTCCGTTTTTTTTTTTTTGTTTTGTTTTTTTTAACTTTTAGAGAAATAGAAACAATAAAGAAACCAAACAAATAAAAGAAAACGAATACAAAGAAGGAATACAGAAGAAAACTGTATATGCGTATATATATATATATATATATATATATATATATATATATATATATATACACGCATATATACTGGAGCATAAGTCAACTCCTGATTTATGGTTTCGAAACCATCAATTTATGCAATCCTATTTTGAAGACAAATGTTACCCTTAGTATGTACGCCCTAGCATGTTTGAATTTTAAACTCAAAAGGAAAACTCATGGAAATTTCGACGCCAATTTTCGGCTTAAAAATTTGATCAATCCCCCTGTATACAGTAACAGATAAATTAAATAAACAAAACAAGTACAAAGAGGAATAGAAATTGAGACGTTAAAAGAATCTAAAAAAAGAGAGAATGGGGTGGAACGAAAACACACAAAAAAAGAGATGGCAAAAAGAAGACACCATGAAACGAAGATTAAAAAAAAAAAAGGTGAAACGGACAAACAAAAAAAAAATCAATTTTTGTTTTTAGAATTGAAAAAAATAATGAAGCGTGTTAGAATTTATATTTCATACTTACCATTCATACTATAAAAAGGATATAATACAATTTTACTTATCCTTCTCTGAACTGGCAACCAGGTTTTGTCGTTGTTAACAAAATTTGTTATATCAACATAAAGACCTTGGATAGTGGTCTACGAAGAAAGAGTAAAAGAAAGATCATATGTTTCAGACAAAAAATAATTTAATATAAGCGAAACAATTTATGGAGCAACATAATTGGACGATCTGCTTTCTTTATAGTCACTAAATATTCTTGCATATTATGGTATCGCCTCTTGTAATCAATAAACTAAAAAACCAAATATGTGATGTGGCTTAAGCTATATCTTATATATGCCTAATAGCTTTCTCCAGGAAATGGCATCTGCTGAGAGAGAGGTACGTGCTATCCAGGGAAAATGGCATCGTCAAAGACAGATGCGCACGTGGCGTAACGGTTATCTTCGTGAGTAAATGGGTTCGACCAACCCAGTTCAGATCCTGAATCAGGCATTTTACGTTTCATTTTACCAATACCTGGGGAAAGAAGGCTCATGCGTCAAGGTTGACGGATGACTCCATGATATATATATATATATGGTTTGACACCATTTTTCCACCGCTAAACATTACATCAGTGAACTGATTATGAATTTCAGTCTCTATCTTTGGCAGCGCAACCTGGCTAGCTGGACAACTATAAGTATCAAACCTTTTATCGAAATATATGGGTCAACATGTGTTAGGCTACTTATACCTCATGTTATTACTCTGAGGAAGAACTAAATCCTTCTTAGGCAAAAAGAACGTGTGTGTGTGTGAGTAATATGTATGTATCTATCTATATATATATATATAGGAAGCCCAGAAAGTAAGGTTCAAACATTTACTCATCCAGCATGTTCATTATTCTATCTGGAAATGTACATATATCACTAGCTATGCAATGTTATGTGCTTCATTTTTAGTTTCTATGGATACTGATGCAAAATTTCCAGTCAGTGAACAAGTGTATAAATAATTTAAGGACGTTGCGTCAAATCACTTGGTTTTCTAAAGCACTTTTCTGAAGAACATCTTATTTGATCCTAAAATCGATTGTTATGAAATAGTCTAGGAAAAGTGATGTTCCAACTTTACGTAATCACCAAGTCTAAGCCATCAATCATCTTAAATCAAAGCTTCAACGCGTACTGCTCTGTCAGCAACAAAAGCCAACATCTTCTGAAGTTGATAACCCGTGAAATATTCCAAATGATTTACAATATCAATTTGTAGGGTTCCAAAGTAGATTTCCAGCCTTCTGTGTCCAGTAAACTTATTTTACTAAAAATTGTTTGGCAATAAAGATACAAGAATTCGATTTTTTTCAATCAGAAAATGGCTTTGGTGAAAGATGGCATGTTCTGTCTGCAATGCTGAAATGACACTCAACATTTAATGGATTACACAGACGAGTATCTTCATCTCTTTTGTAATTATGGCAGTAGGTCGACCAGTGGACTCTCTGACCATCTATTAGTATGTGGTGATATATTGTCAGCCTTGTTTGCTCTCCAGTATTTTTCATGCATCTTCTGTTAAGACACACGGCTTTAAATTGTCCAAATAGAGATAAGATTCACACAAAAATAATCACTCTTTCGATCAGTATACAATCCGAATGTCTGGTGTGTGATGATATATTCAAGGTCTGCTCTCCAGCATTTTCATGAATCTCCTTTTCCAATGGTATATTTTAAAGATGAAAGTGAAAAGATAGCAAGATCTACACACAAAAATAAACACTCCAACCGCCACGGAAACAAAAAATCTCGATAACCAAAGATTAAATTTACGAAGGACATTAGAAAGTCCGATTATTATATCACAAAAATGGCATGGTAAAAATCAAAACGGAAACTAGGATGGTAGTCTGAATATTTCATGGGAAAGTTTGACGTTTATTGTGTTATGACTTTAACTAATGTTGTTCGTCTAGTGGTTTTTCGAATAGACTGCTAGGTTGTTTTTAAAAACGACTATAAATTAAAAGAATACTAGATTTTTAAAACCATATTTACCAAATATAGATCGGGATGATGGACAAGAAATAACATATCAGAAGATTAGAATATGCGTTGAGCTTTTTCCACATGCCTGTTGAGTTTTCTGATAATTATTTTAGGTTTAGTAGAATGTATACAACACAGAGGAACGGGAAATTAAAAGGTGAGTCTTTAAATGAATTAGAGGAGACAATACTTTATACTTGCCTCCATATAATCACATTATTATAAACATTCATTCCAAGACATGTTGACGTTTCGTATGTATTTTTCCCGACACTCTTTACGTACAAATAAAATAATGAAAAATCAAGAAAGGAAAAAAAAAAGCTGAAAAAGAAAAATTGAAGTTAAAAATACGAAGAGAATAAGACGTGACAATTGAAAAAGGATGATGGGAAGGAAATAAGAATAAAGGAAAGAAGGGAAAAGTAAGGAAAAAAATGAAAACTGACTGAATTGATTATAGTGAGTTGTTATATTGAGAATAAGACGAGACAATTGCAAAAGAAGAATTATGGAAGGGGAAATAAGAAAAAGGAAAAAAGTAACGAAAATAATGAAAACTGCCTGACTCAATTGATTACATGAGTCGTCTCATTTCTGTATTTCTAAAATCTATACAAAATTGTTCCAAGTCACCCAAATCCGATCACAACATATATATATATATATATATAAATAATCTCCTCTTTCACTCTCTCTCTCTCTCGCTCTGACTCTTGTATATCAAAGGAAAGCGGCTACACTGCATCACTGCTGATAGTACAAGTTTATTTTACTGATTTGTCACCTCCACAATTTCTGATTTTGAATTTAGTTTTTATTTCCTTCTTGAACAATTTACCTACCTAAAAACTTTGAGTGCCTTGCTCCCCCTAATATTTATTCTCTGCTTTGGGAAGATGGATACATATTTTCCTATGTTCGTTAGCGAGTAGTGAAAATCAAACAGCCTCATTCAGGTTAATTCATATATATATATATATATATATATATATAACGTTTGGTTTTGGCTTCTGTTCCGGGAAACTAGGTTTTAATCACAGGTTGAGTCATACCAAACACCCAAAAAGGTACTCGATGCCGCCTTGCTTAACACTCAGCATTATGAGGTACGGATCAGGGGTAAGTGGAGCAATCCAGCAAAAGGAATTGTACCCACTCTTACTCCTAAATGTAGAAGCTATTGAAAAAAGGAGCCTTAGAGTCACCCTTGTGTGACAATACACCACCGGCCAACCCCCACTATCTCAACCAACCAAAGTACTCATGACCATCAGAATCGTCTTGTGGTTTTTCTCATCTCTGGCCATGGGTATTTCACATTACTTCACCAACACACAAAATACATAACCGAGTGGGGGGGAAGAAAAGAACAAACAATCACAGGCTTGAGTTAGTTCCAAGCACAAGAGGGGGAAGCCTGTGACGCTTTTTGTGCATTCTGTAAGCTAACTCGAGCGAAAACTCTCACAAAGCAATGCTGACTTATCTTCTCGCGTTGGTCAACCCGGCATCTATAGGTCAACAGGTCCTAGCAGCTACCTTTCTGACTTCTCCTCTCTGCCCGACTCTCATCTCACTCACTGACCCGTTCCGCCGACTGGTCTCTGCTGCACCCTTTTGCTAACTGTGTCCTTCTCTTGACTCTCTCATGCCGACTGATTTTCCCTCTTCTCTGGGAACTTCCTTCCCTCGTTTTCTTCTGGCCTCCTGGGAGATCTCGTTCACAGGCCCTTTGTGTGGGTTTCGCGCTAACACAGACAAAGGGATTCTCTAACTGGCACCCACATCCACAGAAACGGATTCCACCCATAGTGTCACTCTTGAGTACGGTCCCCCAACTTATCAATAGCGTGTGTGTGTGTGTGTGTGTGTGTGTGTGTGTGTGTGTCTCCTACTCTCTACGTTTTCTTCCATTCTGTGTTACAGTGTGTGTGTATTCAGCAAATAGTATTCGAAATTTTGCCATTCTTATACTTTTGAGAAATCTACTTCTGCATGATTTCACTTCCATCTCAAAGTATCGCAACAAAATATTTTGTCTCAAGTATACCACAAAGACTCAGGCAGTTTTAATGCCCGCTCATAGTTTAGCAGCAAAAAGGAATGCTCCTTATAATAAACAGTGACTGAACCAATTAAAATTCATTGGAAGACTTTACAGGGAATAGAAATTAGTATTTAAATCTCGGTTCAATGAGTGGTTTGTTTCAGCCATTTCTTCCTTCATGTTCAAATGCGCACTCTTATACAAAGATTTAACAAAGAAAATGGTTTGTGTGGCAAATGTTCAGTAAATATAAAGGTAAAATGTAACATTCAATCATCCTGAAAGTGTACAACTCAAAAACTAACTCTTAAGTACTTCGACGGTGGCGGTAGAAAATAGAAGACGGTGAAATCCATCTGTTAAGTAATATTTTCGTGATCCGCCAGCCTTATATCTATTTGGTTTCTTAAATTTTGGATAAAAACATCATGGAAATTGTATACTTTTTTTTTTAATAACTATTTTCTCTTGTCTCTCTTTTTCTCTTTCCTTACCTATCTAAGTTTGAAATAGATAAAAATGGTATACAAGCAATCACTTTCAGAATTTGAATAAACCTATTAACGTATACAGACCTGATCAATACTTTATCCCATATCATCTTATATATACGCAGTCATTCATACGTACGTACCTGTGAGTTTCTATATTATTAATATATACACAAACACGCACACATGTACACACCCATGATATTATTTGATAGCAAACGATATACTCGCATCTAGTTATACATTTAATCACGAGGTGCTATTAACCAAAATTCCTGAATTTAAAAAAAATTGTAGATGCAGAAGCTGATCAAAGTTTCTTATGTCTCACCGGAAATTAAAGAAGAACATCAATTTGCTAACATGTTCTGATCCAAGATGTCTTTCCAGAAGATGAAAAGTTAAAAGAATGTTTTCAGCAAAACGTTCATTTCAGTGTATGTATGTGTATATATATATATATATACATACACACAGAAAAGTATTATCTGTTTTCTCGTGCTCTCCTGGGTAGTATTAGAGCACATGACTAAGTCTCATACCTATAAGTTTCATGTATTTAACAGTAGGAGGTAATTCTTTGACTTATATATATATAACTGGTACGGTATATACACATGAATATACGAGGTGCATACGATAAATTTCCCGACTTTTTTCGTATGGTCACTTTTATTGATAGAACATACATGAAATTCTAGTCTCCTTCGAAGTAATCTTCTCCGGCTGTAATGCACTTTTTGTACCGTTCCAACACCTTCCGGAAGGCCCCATAGAAGTCTTGTGAGAGCGTGTTAATGACCTTCGTCACAGCCTCTTTCATCTCCTCAAGTGTCTCATAACGACACGCTCTGAGCTTAGGGAATAGCCAAAAGTCACAGGGAGCAACTTCTGGACTATAGAAAGGGTGAGGATCTGTCTTGATACCCATCTTGGTTTATCATCTGTGACAAGGATGGAGATGTGGACCGGTGTATTGTCCTGGTGGAAATGCCACTGACCCGATTTGGAGAGTGCTGGCGTCTTCCGACGGAATCTCTGCCTGAACTCCCTAAAAACCTCAACAGAGTAACCCTAACCCTAACTAATCAACTCTGGTTTATTGTCTTCCTCACTCCTCTCACACCTCTCATCATACCTCACAGACTCCGTGCCTTCCTTGAATCTCTTATGCCACTCAAAAACTGATGCTTGATTCATGCAAGATGGTCGAAAAGCAGTCTGAAGCTTTCCATAGTTTTATTGCATATCGTTCTTCTTATGTGTCCTCACGTCCAGATTTCAGTTTTGAAATTCACCAACTGTGACAATCAGGATTTAGTAGGGTGTATTCTAATTGCTGCTGTAGCTGTTCATTTGAACCTGAAATCATAAAAATTGGTCAATCCATCTTATAAGATGTCTAGGAATAATATACTGAATTTTCAAAAGTCTGGAAACTTATCGTATGCTCCTGGTGTGTATATATATATATATATATATATATAAACTCAAAAATACTTGACCACCCTAAAGAATTTCCATTTCTCATCCTAAAAGTGTTAAGCATAATAAAATTAAGCATAACATCTTTTTTTAATTTCATTAAGACAAGTCCTCCCCAGTAACTTTGATTTGAAGGAGTTTTTCTTTAGCATTTAACATGAATAAAACAATTTTAACAAAATACCTTTAGAAAAATTAAATTTTTTTCCAAAACTTACATCAAACTTCCTATTGAACTCAAATTAGACTATATTGTGATGAATTACTACTTTCTAGATACTACCTATGCAGAGGACAATTTTATCAGTCACCAGCTTGCGTGACAGAAGGTTGACTACTCCAAACATTACTACACAATTGAACCAATATCATAAAAAATGTCAACGTCCACTGTATTGCTGTCAAAAAAGCAAAACAATATCAAAAGGCTTCAGTTGGCCAAAGGGCACAAACACTGGACATTAGGGCAGTGGAAAAAAGTCTTTTGAAAGATTTCGAACTTGAATTCATCTGTCCAAGCGGGTCAATTTACGGTGAAGAGTTGGTGTGATACAGGGGGTTGCAGATCTTTCACCAAGGAGACGGCTGTTTTAAGGGGTGGGCTTTGCTAATTCGGGGAAATTATATCAGACCGGCTATCAGAATATACAGCATCATGCGATCCTATCTGGAACGCTGCTTGCATAGATACTTATCCTTGACCCACAAGATAATGACCAAAAGAATACTAGTAAACTTTGCTTTTAATGTACCTCTGGCAAAGAGGAACAATACGTCTTTCAACTGATGTCTTGGCCAGCGCAATCAGCAGACTTATATCCTATTAAACTGGTGTGTGATGAACTTGACCGAAAATTCAATTCTGAACGACCCACAAGTGAGGCTCACCTCTAGCAACTCTTGCAGCAAAGAAGGGCAGAACTATCTTCAATTTACATCCAATCTTTGGTGGATTGAATATCGAGAATCTGTGAAGCAGAGATAGTGGTCAAAGGGGGTCATTTTAATGAATTCAAAAGTTTCAAAAGGAAGACTTTTATTTAGAAGTATAAATAAAATCATTTTGGTGCTTTATTTATTTTATCAACACTTTTAGCATAAGAAATATTTTTTGATTTTTGAGGGTGGGTAAATACTTTTGACTGGTAGTGTGCGTATATATATATATATATATATATATATATATATCACAAACTCATACGCATTTATGTGTGTGTGAATGGAGAGGGCCTATGTTCATGAGTGTTCTGTTATTTCTTTCCCATTTAGTCAGTGGATTTCAAAGAATCGTTGTGAACTATCGGGGACTGCCTGTAAATGCACATACACACACACACACACAATGCATGTGTATATATAGTGAGTTTTTTTTCCGTGAGTGTGTGTGAGCATTTATAAGATGTCTCCAAAATTTTACAGTGATCTCTTTGAAATCCAGATTGAGAAAGAAATAGAAAATTCATGCACATGGACCCTCCCCATCAGCTCTCACACCCACACATATATATAATCCCCCTCCCATAGTGGTTAAGAAGTCTATGGATTAATGACATTTTTGTTAATTGAGTTCATGGGGTGTTATTTTTTTTTCGACTGGATTTTACAGCTCTGATATTCAATTATACGTTAGTGGTAAAGTTTCAAAGTTTGATCAATAAACATTTACATATAATTACGCATGCACAAAGTATTTTAGGATAATTAGTTATTTTGTGCAATTTTCAAAGCGGCCATATTTAATAAAAATAATGTAGGAATTTAATAAAAAAATAATGTAGGAATTTAATAAAAAAATGTAGGAATTTTGAAAAAAAAAATCAATGTAATGAGATGAAGCATTTCTTCAATTTTAGAAAAAAAATAAATATTTAGTCTATAATGGTATTGTTTATCTGCCCATTTATCCTGAAGATTAATAGAGGATTCATCAAAAGATTGAGATTTTCTATTCGCAAATCTTCGTTTGAAATACTAGTTTCAAAAATTGTACTATGTGTCTAAAGCAAAATGGACATTTGTCCATGGTAATCTTTTTAGTGGATTGCAAATAAATGGTTTAAGTAAAAATGTAAATTTAAAAGATTATTTTAAGCTGTGAAACTAACGAACGAGTTGGCTAATTTTTAATGTTGGCTGTATACAGTGTACATGTATGATATAAAATGAATAACCGCTTTTCATACTGCTCTGCTCAAGGACATTTGAGAACTCTGCTTTTTTTGTTGTTTTTTTTTTTTTTAAGATTCACTTTTTGTAGTCTTTTTTTTTTTTTCATCAGCTTTATATAAAGTAATAAAATTACTAATAACTGTTGTATTTTGACCTTCGACCCAAGCAAACATGCCATTACAAAGTGATGCACCGGAAGGAAGTGACACATTCCAATGGCCAGTAATCGAAAGAGATCGCGTGGGTGGATTTGGCTGATGAAACAGGACAAGGTAAAGCCCATGATACACTCATAGAATGATGCACCGGAAGAGAGTGGCCTGTGAACTGCATGACAGTTATTTCCGCTCGATGACGATCAATCATGCCATTCCAAAGATCGAGTGGGCGTGAACTATTATATAACTCAGTCAAGACAGAAGTCAAGTGACAGTTGCAGTTACAGTTGGAGACGGAGTTATAGACGAGATGTGGTAGGGAAAGCCACACCCGGCCGAGGGTGCCCTCGGGAATTCCGAAGGAGTTTGGGGACCAGAGAAGTTGCTGATAAGATGCAGTAAAGAAAGCCAGCACCCGGCAGAGTGGACCCCATGGCCTCCGGTTGAGCATCAGGGGAACGAGAAAGACACAACGTTGACGGCCATAAGAGTGAGGGTCAAAATATTACAGTTTATGTTCGGTCACCAGCTCCCTCTCACACGCAAACCTTGAGTAACCCTTATCGAACCCTTGCAATAAAATGAGAGGTACATATATTGTTAAAGAAGTCTTCCTGCGTCTTTATTATTGTGTCGTTATGACTCGGCATATGAGAATACAACATAACCACAATATTAAAATTGCTTTTCTATAAAAAAAAAAAAAAAAAAAAAAAGACCTGTTAATATATTATCATCAAAAGGCCCCCAGTACTATTTTATAATGAGGGAACATAATGGACATAGTGTAAAAAAATAAATCTTGTGAAGACTATTTCTTGGAAGTTCATATTTAAAAACCATCTCAGTTGAATTGAATGAAGTAACATTTCTTTATTATGAAGAAGGCAGTGAAACTTGATTAGGGCGTCTAGTTTCAAATTGGCTAATACTCATTAAAAGTTTACAACCTCAAGTACAAGCTTATACTACGGCAGAAATTCTCTTTTAAAATATTGATTAACTTTGAATAAATTTACATCCTTTAAAGGATTTCTTCATAGAGACCTTCTCTCAGTGAGAACCCATTCACTAAAAATAAACTATCACTGAGAAACCATATTACTGCAAGGAAAAATAAATAGTTCATAATGTAAAAAAAAAATTGCCTGCATAAAATAATCATACCTATTTAATTAAACTTTAATAATAAACGATTACATTTTATATTCAACTATTCGTTAGTTATTCAAACTGGGGATATAAGTGAAATGACAATCGGAAGAAACAACAACAATAATTCTCAAGAAAACTCCGTGAAATTTTTCAAAAATAATAAAAAGAAATTAAAAATATTTTTCTATGAACTTAATATTATGTGGGTTTTATTAAAAAAAACTATTAGTTTATGAAAATTTTCTCACCAAAAATACAAAAATATCTTGAAAAATGAATGATTACTTCTTTTGTAATACTGCCTCCATGAGGAGTGAGATTCTTGAAATTTAAGTTAAAGAAAAAGTTGTATTATATATATATATATATATATATAACAGTTAAATCTCACAAATTTCTCTCGGTAAAACAGATTTCCGTCTAAAAGGTCATAACTTGAGCATACACATAAAATCCAATTTCATAGACAAAACCTAAATAATTTACCAAATGCAACATCAGTTCTAGAAACCTATGAAGATATTTGTTTATTATGTCTTGAGTCCATTTTGGTTAAGGGGTTCAACAACAAAGTATATCAAGCAAGTCAGACTAACCCACCCTCCGAAAATAAGCTTTAAGCATTTAACAATTATTTGATGGTTAGAAGTTAAACATCGTAAAAACAATTTTTTTAAATGGTATATGCTTATAAATACATTCTAAAGTTAAATGTTAAGTTCTTTGGTTTTCCATGTCAACGAAGTTTGAACTTTGAAAAGCTTAAGAATGTCGCAAGAATAAGTTTTAGTCTTTAAATGTCAACGCTGATGAAATAAAATTGTCCTATAATGGCCGAAAACAGTTGGGATTAACAAATCAATATATGTATTTAAAAAAAAATCATGCCAATGTTTCGTTCACGACTTGGTGAGTATGATTTATGTTATGTATTGATTCCCTTGACTCTCTCTCTCTCTCTCTCTCTCTCTTTCTCCGTCTCTATTATGCATAGCTCTTAATAGGTCCTCCAGCCGGCATTTCGTGTCTGAACAGAGATAATGAATGTAATTCTTAGCTGGTCTTACACGGATGTAATAATCACAAGATAACTTCGTTTATGTGTTAGTTTCTGCTTCTCTAACAGTGCCGAGAATGTTTGGTCTATCTTTGGTGGTTTGTAAAATGGAAAGGAAGTGGCTGTACAGCTACTATTTTGAAAGTTGATGCTTCCAGGATTTGTTCAAAACAGCACGCATCATCCTTGTGTAGTTCCCATTTAAGAAAGCACACAGAGAAAAGCTAAAGTTTGTGGTGCAAGCATACAATAGTACTTACGCACACATACATATATGTATAGTCATCCACAGACAGACTGTTTCGTTAGCAATAGCTGGAATTGAATAAAACACGAGTGAACCAAATATGGTTCAAACGTTTTCAGCTTGACCATGCGACCAGTTTGTGAGATCATTGTATACACATTTGAAAATAAATTCCTTAAATCTAACATTTATTCAGTAGCGACAAACCGTCAATTAAATATGCATAAATATGAATGTAAGCAGCATATAAACATATTTTTGCGCATTTCAATGCTCGTTAATGCTTGTTATTAAGAACAATGTTTATCTTACATTATGTTACATAGCCATTTGTACTATTTTTTTTACAGATATGACAAATGATATTTTTCATTTACAATTTCAGCTCTTATAAATAGTCTGAACTACCGAAAATTAAAAGTATATTTTCATTCGGTTAATTTTGATAGTCATGAGAAACGTGGTTGGGATATTTCTTAGAGACTATTAACATAGAAAATGTCGCTTTGTCTTGTATATATCTTATTTCTTTTCCAAAGAGTAGAACTCTCTCTCAGTATAATGACGAGAGAGAAACTCGATTCACATGAATGTGAAATGTAAAACTAGACGAAAATAAATAAAACACTTTTAGCTACTGAAAGATAACTCCCTTTTAATAAGAAATGCAGTAACTGAATTTTTAATCCATCATACTAAATATAAAGAACGATTCTTCTTCACTTGTAATTTATGTTTCGTTTTAGTTTTTTTTTTAATTTCAATTTTTAAACGCAAGAAATTATGGTTGTCTGAAATTTAATTTATTTTAAATGCTTCAGCGCGATAAAAGTTTTGTGCATACTGATTTGTAAGTTTCAACATTACATATATATCTATATTATCAAATTGTTATGATGATTCTGTTTTCTTGATAGTGATCAATATTGATGAAAAAGCATATATATATAAGATAGTGTAGACACAGATTCAACAACTTTTGCTGACAGTTTATTGCCAATACGATTATCAGACCAAACATTTGGTGAAAAACTGAAAGTTAGTGCTGTTGATTCAGTGTCCACGCTATGCTATCTTAGATCTACACAAAATGTGCAAAAGAAATATATTTATATATATAAAGACTAGCGCATTGGCATAATGGTTAGTGTTCGCCAATGGACAGAGACCGGGGTTCAATCCCAGATCGAGTCATACCAAAGGCTTAAAAATGGTACTTTGTGCCTCCTTGCTTAACAAACCCTTGATCCGTACTTAATAATGCTAAGTGGAGCGATATAGAGAAAGGAGTATTGCTATCCCCTACAACTCGGTGTAGTAGGTATTGAAACGGGAGCCTTTATGTCCCCTCGACAACGGTCGGCCAACTTACACTATTTGAAATAAAACCTTAAGTATCAAAAATCAAATTCGTTTGCGGACCTATATATACGTATATAATTATATTCTGTTTCCAACTTCATGGACCTCTCCAGAAGACTGTTAGGCGCCCTTTGTTTCTATAAGGTCGTGATTCTTTTGAACTCCAACAGGACATTCAATCCAGACAGAAATTCTGGAATTAATTGTCCGTGAAAACCAGGTGGAAGTTTATACAGAAAAAGACAAGGATGTACGTACAGTTGTGTGCGTGGAAACTCAAAAATGCAAAAATATACATTCTCTTTCTTAATTGAATGTAAAAGAGAGAGAAAGGAAAAAAAACTAAAAATATGTATACGGGTATGTAAATATGGATATACGTCCATGTATATGAATGTACACACACTCACACAGTACACTCTTGTAAATATAGACAAAAAACAGAGGCCAACTATTTTCATGGAAAATTGACTCCAAGAAGGCATTCACAGACACACATCTTGAAATTAAAAAGAGCCTCAACCCAATCAAAATAATCTTCACTTTGAAAGCAAGAAACAAAGACTGCTCCAACCATTACGAGTCTCCTGAAAACCATGAAGTCGGAACACGTGTAGAGCCTAATTATATGAAACAAAACCCCAAAATGAATAGATCTGCAAATGAATTTCAAGTAATCACTCTTCTCTCGTTGAATCAACAAAATATGTATGTAGACTTCTCTCTGTTGATCATATTACATCTTGGAAATCTCATAAAATGAACTCAACAAGAAAATAAGCCACACAAAAGGATTAAAACACTTTTTCACAATGTATATCTCACAGTTCCCCAGTATACCGCTACTCATAGCTTGGAAACCACTGCCATAGCTATTAAACACGCTAAGTTTAATGTGGCACAGATGTGCTATAATATAGCAACAAATAACGAGAGTTCTCTCCACTTGTAATTGGTCAAGATTATAATATGTATAATCAATGGCTATCACAGCACAAATATAACTAATACCTCCTGGATGAAGTCGCTTTCTATCTTTTCCACTCTCTCACACGCTCCATTGTTTCCTTTGTTTCTTGGGTTGGAGACGCCGCTCCGTTTGTAATAGATAGGACGTTGATTTCATTAGTTCAGTTAATCCCTGTAACTATAAGTCACGTTGTTCAGTGGATTCTGGTATTTGTTGAGAACTCTTCAAACAAGAGACGTTAACTTAGATTTTCTATGAGCTGAGGTATTTTGCAATCAAAGCAGTGATTGAAGCGGAAGAGGTTTACTTGCCGAAAAAAAAGAATTTGACTGAATAATTGAAATAATACGCGTGATTACTAGTATTAAAGAAAATATGGACCCAAAGTTGAAAGATGGTAACATCTATCATTTACAATGATAATTGGAATCAAATTATGACTTCAAAAAATATTTTTGATTAATGCAACATAAAATTCTAAGGAGGCTTCTTTTCGGCAATTTCTCCTTGACTCCCGCAAAAATTGAATCATGCGGGTGTATATACTTAGTTTCGTCTACACCGTAGGACTTAAAACTTTTATCCCAAAATTTGTGTGATACGTAATTTAGGAAATGATCTTCTGATCCTGGTGGGAATTTGAGTTGAAATAAATGAATCAACCCGAAATAAACTAGAAATTATCAGGTGAAATTTCTTCATAAACCCTGATCAGCCGTTGTCCTTTGTCTGGGATAAAGATATTCGCTAAAATTTTAAAGCTTCAACTTTAAACTTCTAATTGTGTTTAATGGAAAAACAGTTTAATCGAAAGTTTAATCGAAAAACATTTCAAACTTTTTAGCCGGCTAGAGTTCATCCCAGCAACTCCAATTCTGCACAAACATTAAAATGTTAGCCCCTTTTAATTCTGTTGACGACATTTTTGTCTATTATAGATATGCAGAAGAAATTTAAAAATTAGATTTAAAACGTTTTTGGCAAAAAACCTTTTTCCTTTCATAATTTGAATTATTGTGACAGTACTGATAAAATGGATTTTAAAGTATATAAATAATTTCAAATATACTATATCACCTTTTTCCACCTCATAGTCTCAAAGCACGAACACTTTTTTATTACTTAACCAGTGAGTACATTATATAGGAACAATGCACTTCCAGTTGAAACCCTACGTAAATGATGTTTATTGCGTAAAACTTTTCCAAATGGATATGCATGTATACATTTGTTCATACCTATATGATCATGGATACATATAAAAAGGTGTATATGCTTGTATCTTTTCACAACTTAGGTGGAAGAATATGTTTCTAACTCTCATCATCATCTTTATCAATGTTTTTTTTTTCGTAAATGATTTATCAGAAATAACTTGATATGCAATTTATGTTTAGGCTCGCGAAATTTCTAAGGGTTGGGGTCAGCAAAAATAAATCATGTTTGTTACGAATATTTTGGTATATATCAATTATTTTCTCCTGTCATCTGGATTCTTGCCAACTATAAAATTTATTGATATTGAACCAACAAATATATCAAGGGACTTAGCTTTGGTGATCTGGTAAGAACTGCTGCTTTCACAATTTAAGTAGCGATGAACTTGCTGTAACTAAGTGATCTCCCACTACCGAATATGTATCACATTTGTTATCTACCAAACTTTGTGATATTCTATAATTCCTGGGCAAAATCCTTTTAAAAACAATTATGATTGATTATTCAAATAGGAAAATCAGTCTTATCCAATCATTTGGGATATATAGTATTTCTTGTTTACCTGCAAGTGGGAACATATCTGGATTTAATAAATAATAAATGCATTATTCTTTTTAAAAATGATAATGTAGGTTTCATTAGCATAAATTTCAAAGGATTTCAATCTAAATAAACCTTACACGGCCGAATCGAAACACACACAAATAAATATATATATATATATATATATATATATAATGGATAAAATGTGAGCCAAAAGTAGGAGGGCACAAAACGATTGTTTATTAATCCTCATCTTCTCTCTCTCTCTCCCTCCCTCTCTCTATATTCATATTTAAAGAAGGGCGGCCAGAAGGCTCCTTTTTCAACAGCTACTACACCAAGGTGTTGGGAAGGGAGATACTCATTTCCTAGGATTGCTCCATTTACACTTGATTCATACCTTATAATACTGTGTTAAGCAAGTAGGCATCAAGTTCTATTTTAAGCCTTTAGTATAAATCGACTTGGGATTGAACCCCTGTCTCCCGGACTATTGGCGAACTTTTTTTTGTTATCAAATTGCATATATGCCTTGCAGAGAAGGCAGGAGCAGCTGTACTCTCATGTTGACAAGTAATAGTGTACCATAGGGGAAAAAAGGGAAACTCATATCATCCGATGGTTGTAATTATAGTCAAGTGACAAACCGTGACAAGATAAACTGTAATCACAATCTAACAGTGGTTATCGCTTGTACAATATGAACACCACTTTAATCCTCTGATGTATCAATGATTCATTTTTCTTCTTTATCATCTGATTTTGGCATGTATTCTTTAAACACTTAAAGTGTTCTAGCTATGGAGGAGTGTCAACATGTGCAAATTCAGCCATTTAGGAGGGTATAGTCACAAACCTACGCAGAAGGGGCAGGAATCCAAACATCGTTTCATAGGAACCAACTTCGGTAGATTTGCATGTGTTTGAGCAGCCCCTTTAAGGGAAAACACTGATGCACATTTTATAGTACGTTCCCATATAACTGGGTTAGCAAACCTGGAAATATATCTATTTTGGTTGTTCCATCTATGATGACGGACCTGCAGAGGGGTAAGACCCCCCCCCCAATGAGTGACCTGATATGATACTAAACAATCTGATGGCGAGGTTCCAGTAGTACTGGAGCTCTGGGGAATGCAGAGTACCCCTTCATTGCCATTGCTCCCAGGCCCTCTCTGGCCCGGAGTGGTAGTACCTGATAAGGTCCTATCTATGAGTCAAATAGAACTGTTTGACATCTAAAATCTGCAAAAACACATGACTTATGCAAAATTGAATTGCTTGAAATAGAACTGTTTGGCATCAGTCAATTGTTTGCTCACAGTTAAATGATCAAATTGAATTGTTGGTAATAAATAGCAGTACTCAAAACCACTATGTACAAAGAAATAATTAATCCACCCTGTCGGCTGGGGCTATAGGAAACACCGATTGCTCCTCAGCAGATGGTAAAGACCCCCCAAGAGAACACCTGTTGGTCGTGGGTGGCTACTTGTGATGGCCTAAGTGGCCACATGATAAGCAACACTGGGCTAGACGGGCGATCAGTGAGGCCTGATGCGATCTATCGACTGGTTATGTCACACCTCTTTCAGATTTTTTTTCAAAATATGAATATGAGTGCGATAGCTGTAGGGTCAATCATGCCGAGGAAGGACTTGTATCCACTTTCTGTTCCTGGTTATGTTGTTATTTCATTCCCAAGATAAAACTATGTAGCCTTGATGTTACTAGGTATATTGGTTTCCCCCTAAGTGCATCCCCAAATGGGGCTCTGTGGTGGGTGGTGTGTATTGTCAATGAAACTCATAGACTCTCTTTATGGCTCCTGAAAATAAAACCAAAGCAAATACTAAAATAATAAAACCTCCAAGGGAACAAATCCAAACTCTGACATATACTAAGAAAGCGAAATAGAATTATCAGCCGTCTACTTTCTGAGTCTAACTATGTAGTTCTGGAAGCTATATAGTCAGTGGAAGACAACTTTCTCCTTTCATAATAGAAAATTTTCTCTCTGCAAAAAAGCTCCCAAATCAATAAAAACAACACCCTGATAGTGGAAGTTAAAAATACGAAATATGCAGAACTATTTTTAAGAACCACTACTCAACACAATATGAAAATAAAAGCATACCTTCAAAGATCCCTCAACACTTCCAAGGGAGTGGTGAGAAACCCAGAACTAGCTACTTGCGAAATGAAGAAATAAAACAAAACATGAAAAGCAGATAGTAACAGATGTAAAAATAATATCAATAAAAAATAAGCAATCAAATAAACGCGAGGATGTAAGTGTTGGTATCGATTAATTCTCTTAAACCTCCACCAATACTCAAGATCGGTTACATACGATAGTGAATATTAATATCGCTAATCCGCTTCAATGATATAATTGCCAAAAGTTTGGGCACAACAAGAGCCTATGTAAGTAAAAGTAAAGTTGGTGACCGTAGTCGAGGGCGACCAGAAGGCTCCCTTTTCAATAGCTTCTACACCTTTCCCTGGATTGCTCCACTTTACCCTTGATACGTACCTTATATTGCTGAGTATAAAGCAAGGAGGTACCAAGTACCATTTTAAAGTCTTTAGTATAACACGACCTAGGATTGAACCCAGGTCCCCCGGTCAACACTCTACCCACTAGGCAAATTGGACAACCAGGAAGCCACTTGCCAGTGGCTAAAATGCGTGAACTGCTAAAAACACTCGGCTGACTAAAGATTCTGAGATTCGTGGAAGAAAGATTACAAAAATTGAATACATCCAGTATCTTTCCTTCTCAGAAGCCCTAAAAATTATCGGCCCGGTTTTACTCAAGAGTAGCACAACCAATTCAAACCCTTTCCACTCTTGAGTGCCAGAAATGTAACTTCCTTATAAAAATCTAATAAATATGAACCCAAACGAACTCCTAACCTTCATAAAAGAGCTACAGACCTCCACACAACAATCTAAACAAAATTCACCCCAAAACCCCATCCATACAACAAAAGATGCTCAAAAAGAACAATTAATACTACCACAATTCTTTCAAGAAGAACTACCACAAAATACCAAAGCACCCTTAAAATCATCAAGATCTCTAAGAACCTTGCTGTATTGAAACCGCACCGACACATAAAGAGAAAACCCAGCATAAATAGTCATCACCCAAGCCAAAACGTCAAGACAAACCAAGTCAACAATCTCAATCCAGAAAGAAACATGAAAAAAAAAACTTTGAATGTAACACCAGAATCAAGCAACAGATATAGTATAATAGAAGAAAATGGAGTTCGAAGAAAAACCCCAAATTTCCACAAAGAAATCCTATAAAATAGAAGATGCTCTAAAACTAAACCATTGGTCAAATGGAACCTGGAAAAAAAAATAATACAATGGAACTGTAGAGGCATAAAACCAAACCATGGGGAAATAAAATGCATACAGAAACTGAAGGTGATGTCAGTTTGTCCTCATAAACCAACTACAATCCCAACAAAAGACACAACACCTATAATCAAAGAAAAAACAGACAATCGACCAACTGGTGGTACCTCAGATATAATCAAATACCACATGCAGTACTACCACTACAAACAAATCTCAGAGCAATTGCAATAAAAGCACCACATCATCGAACAATAACGATTTGCTCAATTTACACCCAATCAAAACACAAACTAAATAAAACCGAAATGGAAAACTTAATTGAACAACTCCCTACCCCCACCATATTAATGTGGGACTTTAATGCCCACATTGCCCAGTCGGCTGATGCTGTAGGATACACCGGTTGCACCTCTGCAGTGGGGTAAAAAAACAATGAGTGTCCAGAAGATGACACTAAACAATCTGATGGTGAGGTTCCAGTGATGCTGGAGCTTTAGGGAATAAGGAGCACACCTTCATTGCCATATCTGTCGGTTAGATAAAATTTTACTGCATATTTATGCTAAACGGAATTGTATGAATTAGAACTATTTGAATAAACTGAATAGTTTGAAATAGAAATGTTTTTGACAAACTGGTTAGAGTGTTCGCTAAAGATCGGGGAGACCGGGGTTCAATCCCAGGTCGAGTCATACTAAAGACTCAAAAAGTGGTACTTGATGCCGCATGCTTAGTATTCAGCACTATAAGATAAGGATCAAGGGTAAAGTGGAGCAATCCAGGGAAAGGAGTAACGCCCTTCCCAACACCTCTGAGTAGTTGCTATTGAAAGGGGACCCTTCGGGTCACCCTCGACTACGGTCGCCAACTTTTCTTGACTTTACTTACATCTAAACTGCATATTTATGCTAAACTGAATTGTTTGAAATGGAACCGTTTTTGACATTGAAACTGTGCTTACGTTAAACTGAATTGCTTAATATAGAACTATTTTGACATTTAACTGTATGTGAACAAAATCTGTACTCATACTAAACTGAATTAGCTGAATTAGAACAGTTTAAGTAAACTGAATAGAGTGAAGAAGAAATGACAGTGAACTCATGCTAAACTGAATTGTTTGAAATAAAACTGATTATTTGTAGGTTATTTAATGACAAATCCATTTTTATACAAAGGTTGATATGCCAGAAAACCCAAACAACCAATCAACTTTAATTCCAACAGTGAAATATGAGGATACCGTAGGATGAACCTAACTAAATAAATCCTCGAATCCATTCTTGTATCACCTGAACTATCTATCCTTAATGATAAAACCCACACATACCTTCATCCAGGCACCGGAACAGTATCAGCTATTAACCTAACTTTATGCTTTCCCTCGATCTTCATGGATTTTCACTGGGGAGCCGAGGATGATCAATGAGGCTGTGACAACTGTCCTCAAATCGAAGAATTTTACACCAGAGGAAACAAATTCAGAGTGGTAAATCCACAAAGCTGATTGGATAAAATTTGACAAACTCTTCTCAACACTGATTGGGTCTGGTTTATTGAATATTCCTTCAATGTCAGCCTTCACCAACACCCTAATCAAAATAGCAAAACACACAATCCTTAAATCCTCCACCAAACCACACCCCAAAACAAACCCTTGGTTCACAGAATGTAGAGAAGCAGAAAAAAACCAGAAAAATGCTCAAGTTTAGCCCTACCAGAATCAATTTTCAAGAATACTTTTAAGCCAGAGCAAAAGCACGCTATCCCATCAAAAAACCAAAAAAAGAAACCTGGAGAAATTACATCCAAACTAAATAACAAAACTCCAATGAACAAATCATAGGGAAAATAAGTAGGAGAAAACTCCGAATAACTATACTTTATCTAAACACACCAAAAGGAGGAAAAACCACTGATAAAAAAGAAATAGCTAGCCAAAGAGCCGCATAATTCAGCCAAAACTCTTCATCCAACCATTGCCCCCCACACATTTCAAAAATATAAAAACATTGATGTGAAGTTGTAGTTCCTTGTTTGTAGGGAAGAAAAAAACTCAATTCCTGTTTCACTTTTACAGAACTAAAAAAATGCGGTAAATAAGCGAAACAACACCACTACTGATCTAGGTGAAATCCACAATCAGTTCCTGAAACCACCAGCCAGAAACATCCCTCACAATTTTTCTGCAAATTTTCAATGACATATCGTGATCAATATCCCTAAACATCGGCCCAAAGCTACTATCATCACAATCCCCAAACCAGGAAAAGATCACTTTAACCCAACAAACTATCGCCCTATTGCCTTAACAAGTTAATCTGTAAGACAATGGGAAGAATGATCATTGCACAACGGATCTGTTATCTTGGAAAACATCTTATCCAGGTACCAAATCGGATTTCGACTAAATCAAAGGACCAATGACCAACTCATAAGGCTCGAAACATACATCCTTTCAATCCTAAAAGACCTTCACAAAACCGAAATTAAAAGAAACATGGCCACATTCATTAAAAACTTCCTCACCGAAAGTTTACAGTACGACATGGACACCGCCAGTTCAGACCTATACAAACAAGAAACAGGAGTTCCTCAAGGCAGTATTTTATCTGTTACACTATTTATCCTCAAAAACAACCGCATCACAGAATCTACCAGCACAGGAATCTAAAACTTTGTGTGTGTAGATGGCTTTGCCATAACATACTCATCACCAAACATGTCTACACTTGAAAGACAAATGCAAAACTGCTTTAACAAAATAGAGAAATGAACCAATGAAAATGGCTTCCAATTCTCAAAAACAAAAACTGCACACTCTTCTGAAAAAGACGAACATATCACCTCGAGCTAGAAATAAATATACACGGGCATACATGTGGTTCAACAAGCAAAGTACTTAGGAATGATATTCGACAACAAACTAAATTTTAAAGCACACGTCAAATATCTGCTACGAAAATGTCAAAAGGATTTAAAAATCTTAAAAATACCAAAAATGAACTGGGGTGCAGACCGCAAGATCATGTTTAGAATCTATAGATCATAAGCCTGAGCCAAACTTGACTACGAATCTTCCATCTACAGTGCCAAGAGGGAGACCAAAACCATATCACTATCTAACAAACTTTGGCAAAACAGTGATCTTGACATGGATTCATAGCCATGTGAGCATTTAGGGAAATCAAATGGATGATACACTCGCAAAAGAAGCAACTAAAATGATAACAACTCTCAAACTTCCATTTAGAGACCAAAATCAAGCACTATATGAGAAGAAAATGACAAACAATATGGGACATGTCCCCAAATAACAAACTCTATGAAGATCAACCCACAATTAAGATGAAAATCACAGAACCATTACCTAACCGAAGACACGTTATAATATTAATCAGAATTGGACACACATACCGAACACATCCCTACCGGCTCAAGGGGAAAAACTGCACCTTGGTGTATCTGCAGCAATCAACTACTAATCAACTACATATTTTTTGCAGTCAATCAATATGTAAGAACTTTCCTAGTCGGCTGGGGCTGTAGAATACACCGACTGCACTTCTGGAGAGGGGTAAGACACCCCCCACAACAAGTGTCCTGGATACGACACTAAACAATCTGATGATGAGGTTCCAGTAATACTGGAGCTTTGGAGAATGCGGAGTACCCCTTCATTGTCATCGCTCCCAGGTCCACTCTAGCCTGGACAGGAAGCACCTGATAGGGCCCTATCTATGTGTCAAATAGAACTAAACTGCGTACTTACACTAAAGTGAATTGCTTGAAATGGAACTGTTTTTGACATTGAAACCTTTCTCACGCTAAACTGAATTGTTTCATATAGAATTGTTTTGATATTTAACTGTGTAAACAAAAACTATACTTAACTGAATTGTTTGAATTAGAACTGTTTTAGTATGACTAAACTGAAAGCCTTAAATAGAAATGTTTTTGACAAACTGTGTACTCATGCTAAACTGAATCGTTTGAAATAGAACTGGTTATTTACATAAAAATGGATTTGGTATTAAATGGCCAACAAGGGTTGATATACCATTAAACCCAAACAACAAACTAACCAACCAATATGTAAGATCATTCGCAAAAAAGTTACCACGCAACAACCCTCGTCCTGCTATTCAATGATGTACCTGCCTCTCAAATAACAGTGCCTTTAAAAAAATAAATTACTTCCAACTCCTATAGAACAAACACTAAGTGCTTAAAATCGGTTTGACTATGAATTAACACTAAGTAAGTATTCCTGATCTCGACTGCTACTCATAAACTATTTTTGACGCTTTCATTTCCTTTGTTGTAAAAGACTATGAAACTTGGGACCCGCTCGATTATTTTGGCATAGGGAAGATTAATTTCAATAGGCTTAGATTGAACTAAGAGCTGAGTTCTAGCAATCTATCAATCTTCAACACTTTTTTAATAAAAACTCATACGAAAAACAACCTCGTACCATTATAACTCCAAACATGATATGATTTATTTCACTCGCAACCGAGATCTTTCGGATATTTGCACGGCATACCATTCTGACACTACAAATTCTAACAAGATCACAAATTGCGGATGTGTAGTGAAAATTAACACCGCACCAAATGAGTTCGTTTGCAAGGAATAAAATCTAAACTTATCAGTGCTAAATCAACAGCTGCTTGCTCGTACCATTTGCCAGTTTCAGACTTCCTCAAAATTTTCTTGTCTCATCAAAAATTAAGTCATAAGTCAATGCGATTAGCGGTGATATTTTAGGTTTTTAACGTTTTCATTGATGAACTCAAAGTGAAAAAGGGTGGATGCTACATGTAAAACTTAATAAAAAAAAACCTTAAGGTTTTTTTATGTTAATACTTACATCAGAGCATTACGCAACTTTACAGCATGAATAAATCCAGAAGAATGAAAAGAATGGTGGTCGAAAATCTCATTTGAGACTCAACAGGCATTTAACGCAAAATTTCAAATTGTTTTACAATCTCCTACACGAAGTCTTTGGTTTCAAAGGATAGCATTTCTCTCCAAGATATTTGCTCGCTCCTTAATCAATAGCAGATTTATGTGAACCAAAGATGACATGAGGGATTATGAAAGATATTTCTAAAGTGCTCAACAGTTGATTATAGAAACCATACAAAATCTTTTCCTGTACGAGATTATTAAGAGGATCGACCGACTGCTTCGTATGGACGAAATCAAATTAGGTATGTAACAATATGTGTGTGTTTCTCGACAAAATAACAAATCAGTGTTTGATGTTGAACCCTGGGAATCGATGTGATTATCCAAGGGGTCGATAAAAACCTGGAGAAGTTCGTTAATCAGGGTCGAAGTTGAAAGATAATGTATTCTTTCTTAATAGTAATAACTCTTCCAATGTAAACATTCCCAACTCTTTATAATACCTTGCAAATTAATCTTATCCAAATATGTTGAAATAATCATTGATAAATTCTTATTTAAAATTATTTAACAAAACACTTATTAAATGTAAAATATTCAAAATTTGAGATATATGATGAGATAGCACCATCTGGATTAAAATACAAACCTCTGAAACTTATAGACCAATTCCCATACCTCGGATACAATATCTCATCTACTGAAAGCCATGTCAAAATACGCATAGGAAATACATAGACTACTGTTGACAGGTTATCGATTAGATGGAAGTCTGATCTCTTAGATGAACTCGAAGATTCATAAAGCATTAAAGATACAAAGAAAGAAAATTGTGATGAAATAACCTGGACTTCTTCCAAGCTGTAAACGTGCCAGTACTACTGTATGTGTACACCGCTGTGACTTAAACGAAACGCACGGGGAAAACGCCAAAGGGGAACTACTCAAGAATTCTGCGTGTTGTTTTGAACGAATCCCGGAAGCAACATACTACAAAACAGCAGCTGTATAGCAACTTACCTCCCATCTCACAAACTACCCTTGTAAGACAAACAAGATATGCTGGGCACTGCACGAGAACAAAGACCAACTCACAAGCAAAGCTATCCCGTGGACATCCACACATTGACATACCAGTATTGGCCGACCAACAAACACACACATTCATCATCACTGCGCGGACACTGGATGACGTTTAGAGGCCCTATTAAGAGCTATGACCAAAAAGGACAGAACAAGAAAGACAAGATGTGCAAATAGCTGATTCCCTTGATTAGGGTGTTAGAATGTTGAAACTAATTCTATAATTTGTGTATTTTCACAATAATGATAGATGTATAAACAAATATTTTGCAAAATATTCAGTGTTAAATATACGAGCAGAAAAGACAAAAATATCTAAACAGTTTTCATGGGCATTTCCTTTTATAATGCACGTCATTCCCTCCAACACAATTGCACATGCGCGTAGAAAAATGAGGGATCAAGGATTTTGTGAAAAAGTCAAATTAATTTTTTTTTACTGTTAATCCAATCGTCGAACGTAGGTTTTACTGGGGTTTGGTAGTATTACAGTCTAATCAACATTTACACAAAGTTTTTGAAGGCTGAAACTTGGATGAAGTAAAAAGAGAATTTTATGAGGATTATTATCATAAATTCTATTTAATTTTTTAATTTTTCATCATATTTCAAAAGCAAGAATATTTCTTTGGGAAATTGTTATCGAAAGCGATATTATTATGAATCTCACATCAGAATATAGGGGGTGTCCTTTAGGAGTAATGGTTAAAGCAATGGATTGCGGAATCGTAATAAGCGAGTTCAAACTCTAGTCGTGCTGTTACGTTCACTTTCGGAAAAATGCCCCTGGATAAGGTATGAACCCCCTTATCCCCCAAGCTATGGGTTAAATAGTACCACACCTATTCTTCTAGAAGGATGGCTCTGGCATTAAATAACCAACAGAGGTTGATATGCCATTAAACAAAGAAACCAAACCAAAATCAAGAATATAATAAGCATTAAATTTAGGTAAGTGTTCGATGCCCTCTTGTATAATATTGTAAATCAAAAAAATAACTTATCTATACGCGCCTCTCAACTATATTTAAGCCGCAATAGACGAATTTACAAAGTTGAAAATGTCTTATTACCTCTGACCTACCGGATAATGTTTTAGTTCGGTGTGTTAAATAAATTTTTAACCAGGTGGTACAAGGCTGAAGTAGGAGTACGATATTCTGTGAACAGCATTAAAAGAAACTATTCCTTTCAATTCTCTCTGTTTCATGGCTGGGAACACAAGGATACAAGCGGTAGTGTGATCGGAGAGCGATTAAACTATTGAAAGATACGAAAGGAGCTGGTTCCTTCAAAATGAAGAAACTACCTAGCACACTGTGATCGTAATCCATTTTCCACATACTTTCATGGCCTCAGAGCCTTGTTTTATTATTTCCTCCGATCAGTTTCTAATGTGTGGGATGAGTTGCGTTTGTTGTTTCTCTTCAGCAGTCATTCCTAACTATTCGTCAATCCATGTTGGTAACCGCTATTCGTCTATGACTCTTAGCTAGACTATGCTGCATTTATAGTTATGGAGAAATCAGTGGGGATCAAACTCATGCTGGACCATTGCCATTTAGTAACCGTCAGTCCCTGATATGATTTTGCGTTAAATAACTCACTATGGCATTAAAGGAACCATAGCCATTCTTCTAGAAGAACAGTTGTGGTACTATTGAGCCTATCGCTGAAGGCAGATAAAGGAGTTCATGCCTTTCTCAAAAGTATGAAAAAAGTAAGTAATGAATGAGAACTCTAGTCCTACAATTACAATGGTGTCTCAGTACAGCTCGTTAGCCACAACGCCACTCATCAGAAACGAAAAAAGGAGGCTAGGTAAACCGATTATATATATATATATATATATATCGATTTGACCGGAGGAATAAGAATTGAGATAAAACCATCGATATATATATATATATATATATATATATATATATATATATATATATATATATATTCCAAGAAATCTTTTTCATCCTCATGCATTTTATGTCTTAGTCAATGTCCATCAGCTAACGGATGAGCCCCACTTACGTAGGCTCTTAAGGTTTGTACACTGATAAAATGTATTGATTTACTTGTTTTCTAATCTCTAGGAATGTCCGCAAACCAACAGAGTAAATTGGTTTTATGACCCAACCTCGTAAAATGTCTTTTATCCGTTGCAGCAAAATCCTTTCTAGGCCCCGAGACGAAATGACAACGTTTGGTCAAAGGTGCCATTTATGTAGTAGTTACCATCAGCATTCCTCTTCCTTCCACAGACCTCAGAATTAGCCGAGACAAAATATTGCGCTTAGAGTTCAAGGCATTTCTACGACTGCCAAATCTATAATGGCGCCACACAGGACAGGATAGACTAGCAGTGGAGTAATATACAAGTACATCAACGAATTTTATAAAAGTCATTTTTTAAAAGCCACGTCGTTATTGTCCTCACAACCACGCTGAATAAATTCTAAATCAGTAAGACGCTTCTCATTTACAATTCAAAATTTTCATAGTCAGGCTGTTGAGAACACACCTTTCACACACCGTAAATGGAAGACTTTACAAAAAGTAATGTGACGCGGAATGCGTCGACTTTTGATTCTCATTTGTCCTTCAGACGTACGATTATAGTAACACTTCCTGAATCAATTTGTAAACTACCAACCACAGCGACCTGGAAATTACTAGCTTCTTCAACATATCTAAGTCACGCGTGATCAATGTTACGAACTCTATGGTCTCCTCTCGCGAGGGTGTGTAACCTTTGAACTTGAGAAATAAACAAGGTCTTCTCAAATTGATTGATGTAAATCCCTGAGGGAATAAAATTTTGGCACTGTGAATAATTGTATTAAGGGTACACATTGGATAAATTTACTAGTTTGTTCAGTTATAAAACGATTCATAAATGCAAAAATCGCTAGATCATGTAGACTAGATGCTAGATATCGTCTGACTGGGTGTGAGCACTTTGACCTGCAAATCACAACATTCTATGTTGAAACTTACAATTTAATATTGGTGATCTCCTCAGTGCCCACTCAACTGATCCTTCCTTTTAAAAAATAATTCAACAATTTAAAAAAGACGTGTTTACATTTATCGTTTATTGATTAGTTTCTGGTATAAACTTTAAAAAGATGCTTGTAATTCATTTGGTGTAAATAAAATTACAGAACAACTAAATTAATAGATTATTAAACTGGTTATAATGATTGATCATTTAGATTCCGGCTTCGCATTTTTTTTTTTTTTTTTTGATGCAAAGTTTGTCTTGATAGATGTTCTCGTAAATACTGAGAAAATCATCACCGAAAGTTATGGCTATTTTATCGAATTTTTTCCCCAGAAAATGTAGAAATATTCAAATTAGAAAAATATACTGATTCTTGTTTGTTTGTGCGCTGGGTAATTGGAAACAATTTCGTTTTTACATTAAAGACATAAATAATATTAACCACCTTCCCTAATATTGAACTATAATATAAAATATATTTAGATAAATTTTTTATCATAAAAAGCTGTTTAAAACACATCCCACAGCTATTGGGTCAGTAGAATAGGACGACTGCACTTCTATAGAGGGATAAGACAAACTCTTAACAAGTTTCTTGGTCATGACAGTAAACTATCAAATGATGAACTCCAGTTCTGGAGATTGGGAAATGTAAAGTACCCCATCATTGCAATGATTCTCAGGTACATCGAACCCGGAATGGTGATACAACTTAGGGTCCCATCTATTGGACAAATAATACTATCCAATCATTTAATATGCGTAATCATTTGTTTGCACAGAAATGGTTCTAATATTAAAAAGTTAAATGGTTTCAAGTATTGCTGTGTAGTACTTAGGATTCGGCATTAAATGCGTTAGAGCTCATTCGTTGGCACACATAATTCTGTTATATATTATAAATTTGTAAACGAATAGTTTGTAGGTAACAATTTTTAAACCACCCACAATGGTTCATATACCATAAAATACAACCAAACATCACAAAATAAAGTCTATAATACTAGGACGCAAAAACTAAGCTTAATGAATAGCCTCATGTTGTGCTCCTAATGTGTGAAAAAATAATTTTTCAGTTATCAACAGTCCAATCTTTTGGTTTTAGGCTAAACTTGAACATAGCTTTAAAAACACTATGAATAATATTTACTCTTGAATCGACGTATATCTAACAACATCATTGAGACTTGCATCTCTAAGAGAAATCATTTTGAATGTTATATATAAGTAGATTCTTGTGGTATCTAATATGTGTATATAAAAGTCACTGTTTATATATAAAGAGAAATGTAAATAAGTTTGCATAAAAAGTACTTGATGCTATTAAAATAGATAATGTACAAAACCCAAGCAAATATTATAATTATTAACACCAGAAAGTCTATTTAATGATTGTGTACAACATATGAAACTTTAAGTAACGAACTTCTAGCGTTCATCATGGGAAACATATCACCTGACGATCGAAAATTAAAAATTACTATTTTCCTGCATCGAGCTACTGGTATAGTATTATCACGATAAAGGCTTCGGACAACCATGAGTTTATATATATATATAACATAACCCAGTCCAGCGAGACGCATAAGAAACTCGTGGTTATTGTAACACGAGGAATTATTTTATTGAATTTCTACGTAAATGTTATATAAGAAGGTATATTTTTGAAGAGCATTTTTTCAGAATGTACCCATGATTTATTTCACGTACATTAACTGGGTAGACAACTGAACTAGAAAGAGAAAGTTACGTCATTTCCCTTCTCTGAATAATTTTGTTTTTTTCTTTTCCTTTGGAATTCCAATTGATTTTTTTTTTACTTCTAAGAAAATATCTTTTTCTTTTCTGTTTACTTGAGTGCTTCGAAAGGTTTTCCGTTGCTTGATGTTTCTGTGTTCTCAACCCGCCTCTACGAGTTACACCATCTTTGCAAACATATTGACTAACAGAAGAGCCAAACCTTGAAGGAAACTAATGCTCTTGAAAAAGACATTTACCAATCTATTTTTTAAAGCTTCCCAACAATTGACAAATATTAGAGCAGACTGGGTTCTTTAGCCTTTGTTAGGCAACGATCTACGAGAAGGAAGACTCTAAATTCAAACCAGCTTTACTCCGCTTTAAAAAATTGACCTTGTGTAACATCTTGCTCACGGATGAGGGATTGATTAAATATATACACCCGAAAAATACTTGGTCAATGATTCGGGTAATTATTCTTCAATAATATAATCCTGAAAAAAGATACGTATCTCTCTCGCTCACACGCACACACAACAGTCTTCCCCTTGTCTGCTCCACTTTTTATCCTATCTCTTTTTTAATTAATTTCGTTCGTCCGTCTATTATAGGGATTTGAAAGCACTTCAGTTGATAAGTTCTCAACCCACTACGGCTACTGCTATCACCATCACAAACTTTGAATTATAGACAAATTTATTTATTTCGATTAGAATTTCATTGGCCTAGTGAGTAGAGTGTTGGCCAGTGGTTCGGTAGACCTGCGTTCAATCCCAGGTTGATTCATACCAAATACTTTTAAAATGGTACTTGATACCTCCTCGCTTAACACTCAGCAATATAAGGTGCGTGTCAAGGTTAAAGTGGGGCAATCCAGGGAATGGAGTAGCGCCCCTACACTTCGGTATAGTAGCTAGTGAATTTCTGTCCTAACTTTATGGAAAATTTATCTTACTAGTATAGATATTTACCAACCCCTCCGCTCGAGCAGGATATTAAATTCAGTTTTCCTTCTCCTAGATTAGTTGCCTCACCAAGGCTGAAGAACCTAGTCTGCCTTACTATTTACCCATAGTTGGGGGAGAATAATTGGATTCATACCTTTCCCAAGGGTATTAGTGCTATGTGAAATGCAATCAGCCTCGCCCAGGATTTGAACTCGTGTCACCGCGTCCATTTCCTATGAGGATAACCATTACACCACGGGCACCTCCTATCTTACTAGTATAGCTTCTGTCATTTAAGAGATCACGAGTAGCATATATGGTCATCACTAACCGAAGGAATTTCAAGTACCTTTTCATTGTTTAAATTCAACTGAAACTAAAACTTTCTGGCCATCTGATTCTGTAATATTGCTTTTGTATCAACACTCAACTAAGAGAATCCGATAAACTGCTATAAATCTGAAAATACCCGTTTATCCCATCGTTGAAGCTAACCCTGTTAAAGAAGCCAAATTATTGTCTTAAAACTATAGGAAATATATTTTAAGAGGTTTGACAATTCCAGATGAAATAAGAGACAAATTAACTAGCGACAGATTGATAGACTAGTGCGCTAACCACTACGCTACGAATGATGATGGTTGGATATTATTACCATTAACTGAGTCAAATGATGTCCAGGATATTTCTAGCTAAGCACCCATGAAAGATAATTCTACTCTTATAGATAAGTTAATATAAGTAGTCTTTATATATAATTCATAGAACTTCAAACAGGCAAATAATCAATATAATTTTACACACACTCACACATACTGCGTTCTTTATTGCGTCACACTCTTAATACATCGAGGATGAGGGACATACTACATCTACAAGAGTCTGGTTTTAAGATAGAATCTAAGAGTAATGGCTGAACGGATTTTCAATTAGAGCGAGCTAAATAGCTTTCGGGAATTCTTAAAGGGTTTTCGCATAAACCTGAGAGTAGGTTATTGATGTTGGGCTTAATAGTAACGAAAAGATGATGGCTTGTTTCCTCCTAAGACCCTTTCTGTCACAACCAGGTATCATGCTGAGAGGGATTCAATTTCATCTTAAATGTTTTTAAGTCTTTTTGGCTGGTTACTGTTATTTTACTGTATTCGGGGAGAAAAGCCTAATTTTTTTTTGTATATTTCAAAAGCTTATTTAAAAAAATTAGTGTTAACTTTGATTCGGGTTTGTTCTCGGGTACTGTCGGAAACCCCCATTAGTTTTCTATACGCCATGTTTATCTTTTATTTACTAGGAACTGCTAGGAACGTTTAAATACGAATTATCTTATATTTCTGTTGGTTTCTATAAAAGCTACTCAACATATTAGTTGTGAGAGGGTCAGAATTGAAAATAATGTCCATAATCACCAAACTTCTGGGCACAGAATAACCCCAGACAAGTTGACAAGCCATTAAAATCATTCGGTCAACCAATCAAATTATGCGTTTTATCTACAACATTTGTGTCGCTTCTCAAGTTCTGGGAAGAATTTAGCACATATATTTGTATTAAATAGATCTGTTTGCAAATATTAAATATTCCTATTTGACCAGTTGTTGGGACCCTAACAATTACTACCACTCCGAGTCAGTGGGCCCAGGAGTTATGGCAATTAAGGAGTATTCTACACTCTTGATGCGCCAGATATAGTTTACTGTCATACCGTGTACACTCCTTTTAGTGGGTCGTCTTATCCTTCTGCAGGGGATGCAGTCAACGTATCCAAAGCCCCTACGACAGCTCTTGCAGTAATCATTCATATTACATATATGGAGAAGATAAACTTATTCTCAAATATCTAATAATTTATTTTCAAGGAAACATTAGATCGTAAACCTTTCACGAAAATATTTTTCAACATAACAAATCAGAGACGAACGTTATCACAAGGCCTGTACTGGTTATTAAGACACGAGAAGTACTTTTTCGAAGAAAAATAACGGAACATTACCCTTTCAGGCAATAATGTTTTAAAACTCTTGTCAGAAATGCATATCTAATGAAATATAATTCCCTCATATGATATTCAGTGAGGACTTGTCAGTTTCAATTGGTCGGAAAGATTGTAATATTTGCTCTTTCGTCTGCTTTGTTATGAGTTAATAATTTTTCTGTTATATTTCTATCCATTCATCTTAATGTTGGCCTCCATCTCCTCTCCAAGGAGCTTTTTACAAAGCAGATCAGTATAGTGTCAGATGATAGAAACATTGTCCCCATTTCATTATGTACTTGTTTAAATAACTTTCATTATTGACTTCCCAGAGTAAAATATTTGCCATTTTCAACTTTCAATAAATGAATGGGGAAAGAGAGAAAGGAAGAAAGCAAGAAAGAATCGACGCATTAGATATTGGTGTTCAGGTGTAAATTGTATAATAATACAGATGTTGAAATATATGTATATTCATATAAGATCAAATTCCTTTTCCTTTTTCATTAGAGCGAGAGAGAGAAAGAGAGAAGAAAACAAGGTATTCAGAGGATTTTATTGACAGTTGAATTATCTGTCAAGTTTCGGTTTTTATATGACAATATCACATATAAACATTTCTCAGGTGATATTTTCCAAAGTTAAAGCTTTTGACTTATCTTAAAATGCTCCTCTGAATACCTTGAATTAGTGTAGTAGTAAAAGTACTCAATACCAATCATCCTTTTGTTTGTTCTTGTAAAATTACATGGAATAATAATCCACTTGTTTATATGCTAAACGAAAGTCGTCTATTACGACGATTTAATTCATAAAAGTTAAGCTTTATTCTACTTTAAATTTATTCTGTCTTTTTTTATTACACTTAGTTTATTCATAGTTGTTTTTTCATATAAACACATGAATGCGAGAAAGAACACAATATTTTACTCACATTTATACACTCACTTACCCAAACGCGTGTCTATGATATATTGGTTTACTTTGTGGGTTAATGCCTATTAAACAAAAGCCGTCCTTGTAGAAGAATAATAGCGATACTATTCACCAATAGCGGGGAGAAAAAGGGGATTCGTACCTTTCCTAAAAGTGTTAGTCGGAAAAAGAACATTATAGCGGGATGTATGATATACTGTGTGTATCTGTAAAAGCAGCGTTTATTTATATTTGTATATTTACGTATCTATAAATACAAAAATGTATATACGAAAATGCATGGATGTACTTGTTTTAGACCGATAGATAAATACAAACCTTTATCTACTTATTTATCCATTATCAGCTTATCAACCTTTCTGCATTGATTTTATCAACTATTTTTTCACCTGAGACAGAAATTTATTCATAATGATATGTTCATGACGTCTGGTTAAAGAAACAATAGAAATCAATTTTGTCGTGGTTTTCTTCCTTGCAGATTAATGATTAAGTCTGGTAGTATAAGTCACTTTTCATGAACATGTTCATAGGAAATTTAGTAAATACCCAAATTTGGTGCAAAACATCACATCTGTATAGGTGCCTCGTGTAGGTTAGCTAGCAGACTATTGCTACTAACTTTAGTTCGATTCTCATTAGGCACCTCTTTTAGTAAACTAAGCTTTAACGAAATTATCATTCAATAAATGACTACATACTTCTATGTAAATTATTCTGGTTGATATTTTCACCGAACATAAGCATCTTTTAAATTATCGATCGGGAGGGAACTGGTACTTTCAGCGTGAGTTGCCCCTATATCAGCTAACACTTTATCAACAACAACAAATAAATCCTACTTAGTGGCGCGCTTAGCATAACGGTTACCATTGTAGAAAATGGAATCGGTGACCAGAGTTCAAATTCTGGACAAGACTGTTTACAAAGGACATTGGCGCAAAGTAAAACGCTAAGGCCTGAATCCATCAGTTGGGTTCTTTAGAAGGAAAGCACTTAATTCAAACCAGCCATGGGCAGAATCTGATAAAAGGTCAATTTTTTTAAGCGAGGCAAAGCTGAGGGATTGGGTAAATACATGCTTATTTTTTTGGGTTTTTTTTGGGGGGGGGGTCGAGAATGTAAAGAAAGAAGTATCGATTTAAAAAAACAATTTTGCGAATAATCATTGAAAACAATCCTATATTCTTATTTACTTAATCTTGCACACAACCCTTATATTGCTTACCATATATACTATTCGGGAGTGATTACCCCTGGGCAAGTTCGCCGCTGCTTAGAATTGGTGACTTGATGAGAAACGTTGCTTTCAGGGTAACTTGATTGTAATAAACATAATTGACATCGACCACTTGTTTAGGAATTTTAACTTGTCTCTTAATAGTGAAATATATTCATCCAAACCTTCTGCCACGGACATAATGTGACACAAGGTCAATTTTTAGCCGAGTACAAAGCGTTTGAATTCAGAATTTTCATTCTCTTTGACGTGTTATCTAGTCAAATCTATAGAACTTAAGATGCTCCAAATAGCTACGTTGGATTTCTCGACAGCATTAGTGGAAAGTAAAACACAAACGACCCCGTTCAAGATTCGAACTCTGGTTGCCATTTCCTACGATGATAACTGTTACGCTAAGTGCGCCTCACATCTAGCTCTAAATAACCTTGGAAGATTATATTTTCAATTGTACAAATAGTAATTATTGATGTATAATCTTTCATTGCACCTGAGGTTTTTTTTTCTGGTTTATGTTTATTTTGATATAACAAATAACTGAGATGTAGAGAAACTAATTTAGAACAAGATAAAGATTTTCAATATTTCTCCAAAAAACACTCGAAAAATAAACGCATCATTTTATAATCCAACGTTTCTTGTTTTGTTAGTTTTGCTGCAGTCTTTTTGCACGTTTACACAAGATAGCATCCGGTGAACATTTATGGAGAGCAAGTTTCTTCAAATAGCCAGCACCTTCCTCAAGATTACCGACCATTCGAGTCGTGACACTATTGAGGTCAGCATTATTCTTTCCACGGAATTTTATTTCTGTCTCTTCCCAATGATCTCTGGGATCGTTCCAATGTACTAAATTGATTAGTCACTTTCATGTTCCATAATTGCCTTAGCTGCTTGGCAAAGTCTTAATATTTGTATTTTCCTTCTCTTTCAATTCTCACCAAAGAGTCTGTAACGTCATCTCTGTCCACTATTTTGGCACATTTTCTGTTCTTTATTATCCCATTTTTGTCTCTAACACAACCAACAGTAGCACCAGTGAATGTGATGATCGTGCTGTCATTATCTTCATTATTATCATATCTTTTATTTATCGCAGTAGACGCAATGACAGCAAGTCTACCTAGATTGTTCTCTTTCAGCATTTTTTGCATCACTCCGAAACTACCAAAGTCTGGACAGTCTCAAACCAGATAGTAAATCTTAACAGTTCATGGTTTAGAATATATCATTTTTTTTTTTTTGCGACGAATGTTAGTGCATACTGAGAAACTAAAAAATATGTTTCAAAACCAATAAAATAAAAATTCGAAGAATGATTTTCTCTTCTTTTACATTCCTGCAAAAGTCTGTACTGCTTAATGAGAAAAATCTATTTTGGGTTAAAGTTAAGTTTCTATCTTCTTTACAGCGTTTTTTAGCACTCGTTATAACTGAGATACTTGAAACCAAAAATTGTCACATCATTCACATTTCCTTATTTTATTACTTTTCTCGTAAGAGTCTTCTATGTAGATAAAATTTACAATATAATCCGAAAATACAGCAGATTAGATTAGAATGAATATTAAAATAAATTGGGTCTTCTATCTTTTACGCTTAAAACCATACAATATAAACTAGATGTCCAGAATAATAGAAAATGAATACTGCAAACATTTACTTTTGAATAATAAATTATGATTCGACCTGATCACTTGACTGGGAATTCTTTGAGACTTGTGAATTCTTAATATAAACATTTCAGTCGAATTCAGATAAAAACAGAACAAGCACTAATTTTAGTACAAACAGGCTTTACAAAGTATTGCTCATAAGTATTTGTAAACTAGTCAAAAGCTGACTGTCTAAGATTGCTCGCGTTTTTAATGGATCATAAAATGGGGATAGAATTGCTATTCGGAAGAGTCAGAAAACTATTTAGTAATGTGAGGTAAGTTCATCTAAAATCTTGTTAAAAATAGATTAAAGTTTGTTTTTTTTTCAAACATCTTTAAATCTCTAACAAAATAAATATAGGGTTTTATCTCTTTGGTTTGATATAAGGTTTCTTAGACAATTTTTTTTCGGTTTTGTGAGAGGCGGTATGTACAAACTGACACATTCTTTTATTCGTTTAAAAGCCAGTCAAAAGCATCATACATGAAGAATTCTATAAACAAGATGGATTTTATTGTATAAGTAAATAGTATCAGCACAAATCAGAACTTCCCGAAGAAAATTAAAAGAATAAGATCCTCTAAAAATTGCTTGGATGGAGTAGTCGGTCTTGATCTCAAGACGACTGTATCCGATAGTCTTATACTAAGAAAGACCTAAAAAAACAGAAATGACTTCACTTTCTTTTGTCTATACCATCAGACTAGAAGGTGAAAAATTGAAAAAATGCCAAGATCTTGCTGGAGAATCGAGAAAATTATAGAACATAAAATCATAATCATGCCAAAATCGTTTGCGCACCTGCCGCTATACCAAAAACACGTGAACTCATGATTGAAAGAGATTTGAGATTGTCACACAGCCGAATACGAAATTTATCGAAGGAACAGAGCAGGATTTATAAAATCTTTATCACACAGAAACAATGATTGCTAAACATCAATCTTTATGAAATATTACGGGCAGTCAAAAGTTTGCTATATTTCTGCAATGTGAGGCACAATCAGGCTGGTCCAAACGCTATAACTGAGATCATGGAAGGTCAGATGCTGATCTCAGCTGATACTCTCCGAGTGCACAACACAAAATTTGCCTCTATGGCTTGGAGCATGGCTTCGGAATTCACGGTTTTAGGCTTTCTTGACCTTGCCTGATTGATAAAGAAATTTTGCTTTGGTTGTAAGAACCTTGTTACTGTACAGTAACCAGATGGTTCGACTCTGCCTTCACTTTTCACCCAAAAAATATATTTGGTTATTTTCATGACGTTATATTTTACAAGTTCAAACTGGGACATTAGTTCGTGAACTAGACTACGTTAAACGTTCCTCTGTACGGATTTCAAATCACATGAATGATGCAATGCATAACGTGTCAGCCCACCAACTACCAAGATACTTCAAACGACAACGGGTACAGCATGAACTGTTTCAGTCACGTGAAAAATGTGCCATAAACTAGCACGTACCAAAAGATTGCAGAACTTTTGTCTCTCCTGAGTATAATGATATGAAGAAAGAACTTTTTATTACCATTGTCTATTTAGTCCAAGATCAGACATTTGAAAAACCAAAATAATGTCTAATCTTTTCCTAATTACTTGATAAATATGCTTAATTATCCTCAGATTGAAAGTTCAGTCAAAAATGTCTGATAGTGAATGGTATTAATTCATGGATTTGTGATATAGTTTAATTCAATTAAGCGTGTTTACTTCTAATAATTACTAAAATCGATATGTCTTCCTTCAGGTTATGTTCCACACTGTACACGCAGAAGAAGTGTTTTTACAGATAATTTCTAAAAGTCTCTGAGTAAATATTTGTTAAAAGAAAACGATTAATAGGTCAAGATTTTTTTAAGATTTCTTGGTCTAAAAGAAAAAAAAACTGTCTTTTATTCGCTAACATTTTTTTAAATCTTACAATGGAAGCTTTGAGAATTAGCTCGCAAACAAAATAGCAAAGAATTAGCTTTAAGAGAACCTAACAAAGTATATATTGGGACAATCATGAATACAGTTTTTATCTGAAAGAATGTTGAATAAATATTGCAACAGTTTCTATAACCACAAGAATAGTGTGCCGATTGAATTTATTTTCTTTGAATGGAACCAAAATGGTATCTATTATTAATTTCTCTGTTTTGATTGGATTCATTTTGTTTCATTGGTTTTGTTTATTTTACAAATAATAGTTCGTGAAAACTCAAAATTTGGGGTATACTAATATATAGCATTTTAAACTTTGTTAGTGGGTTTTGTTTACATTAACTTGACAATTATACTCTTCTTTTATGGAATTTTAGGGTAGAATAGCAATGGCTTTTCCAAGAGCATATTTTCTTCTCTAGCGTTGTCGTTCTCTCAAACTGGCTACCAAACAATTTTTAATTCAAAACATGTCAAAATAAGGGAAAACCATACTATACCTCTAGTGTACACAGTTATGTCGGTGATGCTTAAAATAGACTGGCTGTTTACTGAGCAAGAGGGTAAGACCCCTCAGATGACACTAAACCACGTTTTATGTTGAGGGTCAACTTCTGGGAGAAATGGCAATGAAGTGGTGACTCCATGCTCTTCAGGGCTCCAGGTCTAATCTAAATCAGTTAAGGTCCCATATATGGGTCAAATTGATCTGGTTTAAATTAATCAGAAAAGATTTATAGCTTCAAGTAATAGGAATACTTAATCGAGAACTATTTAATACAAAAGATAATTTTTATTAATAAATTATATGGTTTCAATTAACTATAACTGTGAAAAAAATTGATGTTTAATAAACATTAAATTGCATTATATCTAACGGAAATGCTCGGTTTCAGGAGTCTTTTTTGTTTGCACACGATATAAAAAAAAATACTTAAGAAATAACAAATAATTCCACGCAATACTTTTGACTCATCCGAGTATCTATATTTTTAATATTTACGTATGCCCTAGATTACGGCGCTGATATCACATGACCAAATCAGTCGAAGCTTTGCTAGGTACTCGCAATAGTTAATAGTATCAAGTTAGTTAAGTCATGTAGAATACGCAGACTGCATCTGTGAAGAGGGATAAGAACTCCCCCAACCAACGTGTGTCTTCGATATGACACTAAACCAGGTTGCCCAGTCGGCTGGGGCATTAGAAGACATCGACTCCAGAGGGGTAAGACTTCCCAACGAGTGTCCTATATATGACACTAAACAATCTGATGGTGAGGTTCCAGTAATGCTGGAACTTTGAGGAATGCAGAATATCCCTTCATTGCTATCGCCCCCAGATCGACTCTGGCCCAGAGTGGTAGCGCCTGATAGGGCCCTATCAATGAGCCAAATAGCATAAATACACAGTTCTAAACTAAATGTCAAAACAGTTCTATTTTAAACAATTCAAAGTGCGTACTTATGCTAAACTGAATTGCTTGAAATAGAACAGTTTTTGTATGCTATAATGAATTGTTTGAAATGGAACTGTTATTGACATTGAAACTGTACTTACGCTAAACTGAATTGTTTGAAATAGAACTGTAGGTTATTTAATGCCAAATCCATTTTTATACAAATAAACAAAGGTTGTTTAGGATTTATGGCATATCATACAAACTAAACCAGGTCATGGTGAGACTCTAGTCCTGGATCTTTCGAAATTTGGAGTACCTCTCCATTGTCATCACTCTCATCACCGCTCGGTTATGTTCCCATATATTGGTCAATTCTATTTGACCCGGGATGGAAGTATCCGTTTCTTTCAGTTATTGCAAACAATTAACAATTCAATTTCACAGTTAAATTTCAGTAATTTCTTTGTGCAAATATTTAAAACCATTTCACTAATTACACAAAGCAATACTTGAAACAGTTTGATTAATATTAAATAGAATTATTAATTAAATTGCTTCATTCTGTATGACTTAAAAGCTTCACATATAAACGTGCCTCGGCACATCACAGTCAAATATGGTTCGTCAACTTCACAATCTCGGCAAAAGAATTCGAGCGCTGTTGGATTGTCTCATATTACCAAAATATTGCAAAACTTTTGGCTCATCCTAGTGTAAACTTGCAATTAACTCTGTCCCGATGATTGATTGATTTTAACAGTATCGGGATAGTTATCGCAAATCATTGTAATTCATAGTTTAATATCAGTTTACCCCTCACTTTATCAGTAGAGCAGAAATTGGCTCAATTGATGATCCACTGAACAATCAGATCTATTTTCAGTGACTCGTTGTCACAGTATTTGCTCCTACCAACAAAACAGCGTCTAGAGTTAAAGGAATCTAAATTAAGATACGGTACTTGATTTTCACTGTCATTCACTCGCTCTCTCGTGTTGAGCTATTGCTCGATTTTTTTCGTCACGTTCACACTTTGAATTGTTGAACACTATGACAAATGGTTGTATTGTTAGGAGCTGTATCTAGCAAGGTATATGAGTACATGCATGATCCCTACTCGTTAAACTGATCTGGCTTTACATGATACAATCAAGGGGTCTTTGATACATATTAACAACAAATATCTGAACTTAATGCTCAGAGCAATCAATTCTCTATGATGAAAACAAACCTAACAAAAATACTTATTAATATTGAACGGATATGACCAACTTCTATATAACAATTCAACTTTTCCCCTCGCATAAACAAAAGATAAAAAATGTTTTGAAATCATGCACACATAATGACACCTAAGTAGCTTTTTAAGTCCTTATCCTTAAGTCCTTATCCTTAAGTTATCGGGCACATTTCTACATACTTTTTATTTCATCTTTTTACTTTATCTTCATAATGACTCATTGTAAATTATTAGATTTAGTAGTTACTAATGTGGAGTGTTACATTAATATAAACGCGATAACCCAATGGGTTTCTGTGTTGTCTATTACCCAAAGTGCGCTTAGCGTTTCAATTATCGTCATAGGAAAAGGAATCGGTGACCAGAGTTCAAACCTAGACGAAGCTGTTTGCATTTCTCTTCCCGCGAGTGCATTTGGAAAAAACATGGATCTATCTACACTACTCTACTTATTTACCTTAGCTTGAAGGAAACTGACAGAATTCATAACTAAGTCAGAAAAAAATTTCTGTGACAGAGGGGTTGGGCAAATATGTATCGGGTAAATAGAATTCTATGATGTTAATGATGCCTTCACACCTTTTTAAAATAGACGCATCTAATTAGCGCTTCCTACATGATTTAACTAGAGAACTGGTGATATAAAATGTATTCACTGGTTGTGACTTAAAAGCAAGCATCAGACGAACGTAGGAATGGGTGTTGAAATAGTGTAAGGCGTATTTTATGTTTTGATTTATTGAATTACACGCTTATGAAACTTCATACAGCAAACAATTTTTTTTTTTAATTACACGCAGTATGTAATAAAGATTACTAGTCTTATTATTCAAGCAAAATATATTAAGTTGTAATGAAGTTTTTATTTAATTGAATATTTTTCAGTGGTATACTTCAATGATTACTACAGTAACAGCAACTGTATATGTGTTGTAGGTGACTCACCTACGACCAGGATAATGGACTTACCCAAAGGGTATATAAATCAAGAACTAAGCTGGTAGAACGAGAGCAGCAGCTGTAGTAAGCACCTTGCCTGTATTCGTGTATGTTGAACCCAGGAAACCCTCCTCAGAGACTTGGATACATTTGTGTGGCACCTCATATCTCCGTGTTGAATTATTGTTATGACCGATTATTAAGGGTCAATAAATAAATATGTATTTACGCAACTCCTTCACATTAGCAACATGCAACAGAAAGTCAAAATCTTTAAGTGGAATTTAACAGGTTTGTGTTTCTCTTCTCCGAGTTGGGTTTCCATACTCTACTAATTACGCATACTTGGAAAGAGCGCTATTACCTTAGTAAAAACAATTATTCTAAGTGATATACAATGAATCCAAACAGCCGCGACCAATATTTGAACTAGATTCACAGTGTTCATTTCCGACGACAATAACCGTTAAACTATACGCAACTTAATATATGTTACTACTACTTTAGTGAAACGGATACTGGCGTAAAAAATGGAATTGTCGACCAGAGTTCAAATCCAGGATGAGGCTGTTTGTATTTCACAAGATGCTAACAGCCTTGAAGAGAGAATAGTTGGATTCACATCTTTTCCAACAAAGGATAAATAGTTGGGAAGACTTTGCGTTTTAATCTTGAATTATATTATGAACGGCAAGGAAAACTCTGAATTTAAACATGTTAAACATTGCACGCGCAAAATGTGACACGGGATCAATCTCTTCTTGCCTTAGTAATGGATAGTAGGGCAGAATGGGTTCTTTAGCCTTGGTTAAGCAACCAGTTTGAAAGGAAAACTTGGAATTCGAATCAGCTTCACTCCACTTACAAATCAACATTGTGTTATATCCCGCCGGTAACAAAGGGTGAAATAAATACATACTCTCGATCATTGAATGGCTGGATATGATGGCTTGCTGTTGCGAAAGATAATAGCCTTATTTCTTTGTCAATGATCCTATTTACCCAACCCCTCCGCTTGGGCAGGATATGACACAAGGTCAATTTTAAGCGGAGTTTAACAGGTTTGAATTCAGAGTTTACCTTCTCCTAGGCTAGTTGCCTCACCAAGGCTGAAGAACCTAGTCTGCCCTACTATTTACCCATAGCTGGAGGGAGAATAATTGGATTCATACCTTTCCCAAGGGTATTAGTGCTATGTGAAATGCAATCAGTCTCGTCCAGGATTTGAACTCGAGTCGCCGGGTCCAATTCCTGCGACGATAACAATTACACCATGGGCACCTCTTTGTCAATGATGTTCGTTTTTTATGGGTTACATCGATCCCAAGTCTCCAAGAATGCAAATAAGTAAAACAAGCCACTACGCATAGTATTCGTAGACCAGGGAAATATATTTGATCGTTTCAACAGAGCAAAATTATTGGGGAAGTTACAAGATGACCGTATAAAAAAAATCTGTTAGTTATCTATATCAATGGCATTATGAGACGGTCGAGCATCATTAAGAACGGTTACTAGACTGAACCACGTGTTTAAAATGACGTCTTGGGTGAGACAATGGTGTATCACTTCACCGCCTCTGTTCACCTACATAGACAGGATAACCAAAGAGGTAAATAAGAACACAGGGATTTCGTGTTTATGGTCTTTCGAAGGACATGAATCATAATACTAAGTTAAACGCTAGCAGTTTTGTCCGGTATTTGAACTCTGGTGCCCAATTCCTGTTCATTACACTAAGCGTAGACTGATACCTGTTGGACACATATCATCGAGATCGAGACTGTTTTGGACATAGTCCATGCGTAAGCATATAGTTGACCCTCACTAAACCGAACGTCTTGAACACTACGCCTCGGATGATGTTGTTTTACATTTTTAGAACAATACTAAATCATAAACACATCCACCATCAGAAAATTAAATGGTTAGTACATTGCTGTTATAAAGATTGCTTGAAAACCTGAATTTCTTAATTCTGAACGTTTTGTCAAAGTGACGGTTACACAACGTTGAATTGAGGGTTTGAGCTTTATATTTATCAAGCTGATCCTTTTTCGTGATGGTGGTAGAAAGAGAGTCTAATCAGCAGCAACAACATTGTGTTACATTAACATAAGTGTTCTCTTTCATATAGTAGGAATATTGTATGTCTTAAAGTATAGGATTCAAGTATTTTTCTAGTTTCATCTTCATGATTTTCTTCCCTCTTGAATATTTCACAGGATCTAAAAACTGCGAGATAGTTTTCTTGGCAGTTTGTGCATTTGGTTTCGTTGAGACAATCTTTTCGTGTGGTCTGGGTCCCTTTTGCTATACCTTTCACAAGTCGAACGTTCCCTGCAGCTCTCCCGATGATTTCCATAGTTTTTTTTGGGGGGGTTACATTTAAAGCAACTCAAGTGAGTGGAGATGGATGTTCCATCGAAAATCTAGAAAGATATAATTTTCACTACGTTGGCGTTTAACAAACCAATACTTCCCCAAAAATACTGGTATGTGTTTATATTTCTTCACCAACCCTTCAAATGGTTAGCCTTAGAAAAGCTAGAGGTCACAGACAATAAACGGATGTTTTTATTTCCTCTTGTGTAGCAAAAGATAATTCTCTGCCTCGTAGACTGAATATATGAGCGAGTTAAATCCTGTGAGTTGGCCTTGAACTTAAATTAAGGAAAGTTTGTATTTTAGTAAATATTTTCGGTATGTTTTTTTTGTGCACTTTCAGCAGTAGATTGCTGTTTTTGTCTTTCACGGTTCGAGGCTTCGTTCTACTGGAGAGGATTTTTTTTCTTTCTTTCCAATGATTCTAAGGCAATAAATCTTGGGAATTCTGTAGCTTCATTTTCTGAATCAAAATCTCTCTGCATTTTATGGGTTTTATCCCCTTGTATTTGGTATATGTGATGTTGGTTAAGCACAGGACTAAAGAAAAACAAACATGAATGAGATTCCATAGTGAATTCCCAAGGAAAGTTGGTTTCCCCTTGGTAGAGATGGAGATACATCGGCCTTTATATTCATGTCGGGAATAAGATTTCGTGTCCCTGCTAATTTAAGGCACTCAGGTTTTTCAGCAAGCAAACCCTAAACTTGAACAGTGGCTAAAGTCTTATTTCCCTCAGCGCAGTTGACCCTCAACCACCAACGTCTAGCACTTTTAAGATAAAATTGGTTAAGTACTTAACCCTATTTTAAGAATATCCGGAAAATTTATATTAGTGCTTAATCTTGATATAACCAGCTGATTAATCGGGTCTGGCCTCTTCGACCTCACGTCTAGCCGAATTAGGGCTAAAGTGTTGTGTTACAAATCACGTCACTATTCTAGCAACCGAGCTATGGACTGGTCAGTCACCATGATCCTGTCCTGATGCATTAAAGGTCACCACCCTCGGCCTACAGGTGGCCTCATTGGAGGAGGCTCTGACTCAAATGAAGATACAACCGACGTATTCTACCGCCACAGCCGATAGGATTTCAAGCATTCCTATCTAATGATTTTTAACAATAAATATTTATTTATTAATATATAGGCAGTTACGTGAAACAGTATATTATTGGGAGGAATAACAACGATATAATTACTCCACACTCCCCCGAGCTCTAAACTGAACTAGGTAGTGAGGTTCCAGTTTTAGTGTCGTATACAGGACAATGCATGCTAAATGGTATAAGTTATCACTTCCTGTAGTCTGTGTGGTGTCACTTCTCGACTATACAGGTGTGTATATATAACAATAAAAGCTTTCGAATTATACTAGGATGAATTAATATAATCAAATTTAGTTGCGTATTTCTTAGATTTTTCACTGGTTATTGGGTTATTTTTTCTACTTGGCAGGTTAAATAGAATGTTATATCTTTTTGATATTTACTCAATTTAGCTTCTTTTTTCTGACTATTAATTGTAAGTTTGATCCTCACATGGATACAGCTACGAGAAGGCCTGAATCTGATAACTTGGGGAGTTTTCTGTACAGTTAAAGTTACCAAAGACTTGACTTAAGGTGCACTAATATTAATGCAAGGAAACTTATCCGACTTTCACAATACAAGACGATATGTTCAAAAGTCCCACTCCATAAAGCTTTATTAATAATGGTTCGATAGTAAGCTTTCTTAGTTAATGTAAATCTAACACGAGGCTGTAGTGCTAAATGCTCTGAAAATCGAACTAATGTTGATGAAAGATGAGCGTTTTTTTTACTATGATTTGTGTTTGTTACTGAGCTTCTCCAATCTAGATCTTGTGTGAATCCGATTTAGTAGCAATGAGCAACATCAGTTGGTTGCTTTATAAAGGTATTTTCAATTATCTTATAATTTATATCATTTTATTTCTTGTGAGTTTTTCACACCAGGGAATAACCATCACTTACTGCTGGTGTCAGATTTTCTCAGAAGAATCCTTAAAACTCAAAATATGTCATTGAGCCACTTTTCCAGTGATATGGTCTGGTTGGCTTCAATTCTTCCTCTAATATTCTGTTCATTAAGTTTTTTTTTTTTCAGATACTTAGGGACTACCCCAAGAGCACCATCTAAGACTGTTATCACTGACACTTTTTTTCACTACTGTTTCGGTTCTCTGGCAAAGCCCAAGTATGTTTCCAGCTTTCCGCTTTCCTTTAACCTCTTTTAACAGATTGTAGTCCACTGGAACGAAAAAAATTATTTTCATCTTCTTCATTAAAGCCAGATTTGGTCTTCTGGCTCTGATTGGGTGATCCGTGTATATCTCAAAATGCATGATATTATCTGGTACGTAATTATTTTCAATTAAAGTTTATCTATGAAAGACACTTTAAATTTCATCAAACAAATGACATTGTTGTATACTCATATGCAGATTCATGCAGAACACAACGACACAATGAAGACGACGAGCGACACAGTCCTTTAGAAAAATATGTACCTCTCACTTTATTTGAAAGGCTTGTGTGTGAGAGGGAGTTCGAGACCAAACAGAACTGCAACATATTTATTCCCACTCTTATGGCCATCAGTATTTCTTTCCCGTTCTCCTGATGTTGCTCAACCGGATGCCTTGGGGCCCACTCCGCTGGGTGCTGGCTTTCTCTACCACATCTTGTCACCAACGGATCTGGTCTCCAAACTAACTGACTTCCTGTCTTCACCGAGTTATATAATAGTTCAATCGCCCACTCAATATCTCCCCATAACTGGCCATAGGGATGTGTCACTTCCCTTGTCCTTGGGATGGCATGTTTGATTGTCATCGAGCGGAAATAACTGTTATTCAGTTCTCATGTCACTCTCTTCCGGTGCATCAGTCTGACTGTACCGTGGGATTTTACCTTGTCCCATATTGTCAGCCAAGCCCGCCTACGCCAATGGAATATACAAATTCTTTGGAATGGCATGTTTGGCGGGGTCGAAGGTCAATATACAACAATATGGATCGCCTTCTCAACTAGTCGAGCCTGTTTGTGCATTCCGTGTGTCTTAGTTCGCTGCATTCGCTTATGTGGTGATAGAGATGAAACAGTTAATCACAAAGAGAATAGCAAATGTAGGCTGGGTATTATCAATTTTTGATTCGATAGAATTAGTCCTTATGGTATTATTCTGTGCTGCTATTAATAGAAATTCAGTTTCTCTTCAAATATGTACAGGAGATGAACTAGACATGGTAATGAAGGACAATGCTATTAGTTTCTCGCTTAAAGTATCTACATAATAACAGGAAAGAAAAAAAATCGAGAAAACAAATGGAAAAACAAATAATTACATCAGTCTGTAATAGCAGTCTTTCTATGATCTTGTTTATATATTCTTCAAGTCCTTGAATTTCTTTATTACATTATCATAGAACTTGTAAAATCTCATCTTTGATCTTATATCTTCAACTATTATTCTTCGGAAAATGTGACGTAACCTTTTCACATTTTCCGATGTTTAGTGGTTCCCACCAAAATAGTACTGCGCACGGCGCTGTTTGAAACTGTTTCAGAAAACGTTTCTTTAAAATTCTATAACAAACAATGTACCATTTGCTGCGGAAGCTCAGAAAGCAGTTTCGATCTCGATAAATTCAACTCCATCTGTACGGGGAAAGGCGCTAAGAATTTGACTATTGTAACACACAGCTCGGCTTTGGAAATTCGACTATAATAATGGACGATAAGGAAAATCTGAAGGGTTTATCTATCGTGATATATAAACGAGCAACTAAAATCTCTCTGGAAGAATGCAAGGCAAAATTGTGTCATTAATTTTCTGATAATTCTTTGATCATTACAACACCGTCAACTCCGCACATTACGTTAACTACCTGTCAGATCTTTCTTTGATATTTCTTAATAAGTTTTCCTGGAGAATTCTTACGCAGTTTCCAAATTCCAAGTATCAGATATTCGAAATAATATCTGGAAATCTTTAGGGATTAACAGTAACCTTGGGATCGGTAATATTAAAACCAGCTGACATCTTCCAATTAATTCATGTACGGTCTTTTGGGTTGAAGGAAATTTCGACTTTCTCGAGTATCTTCACGTGAAATGATTTCAACATCATTCTGGGCTTTCAAGAATCTAAATTAGGATTTAGCAAATGACTTCATATTTTCAATAACATTAGGCACATCACCATGAAAATTACATGCAATTTTAAATCGGCAAATATATTATTTTGCGTTCAAATCTCGCTTATTACCTCTAATTTTTATTTATTAAGATGGAAGTATGCATGTCTACTAAACATTGCCCTGTATAGTATGTTTGCCAAAATGTTTCGTTTACAAAACAGGTCAATTTCAATGTACTTCAGCTTTGAATTCTATCAACAAGCACATGTTGAAAGTTCAGTGATAAACTTAAAGTTAAAACTGGTGTGAAAAATTCGCAAAGCGTAAAATATTGAGCAAAGCGTCATCAGGATTTTTCTAAATATTATTGGTGATATTAACTATACCATAATCTACATGGTCTCAATTCTTCCCTGATATCCAGTTCCACCATTCTTCTTTTTATCTAGGCCTTTGGGGGCAACTTCAAGGTCACCAATAACAGTTGGTATCACTGTTCCCGTTATGTTCCCTAAAGAAATGCCTGAATGTTGCCAGAGAGCTGAAAATGCTATCTTTTCTCCATCTTTTATTTTTATTATTAGGTCCGGTGGAACTGCTATATCCACTAGTGGACAAGCTCTGTTTATTTTCCATTCTTAAAAACAAAAGATATAGTTTTAGCTGGTTTATTGATGGGATCGAATAGCATAACAACGGATGATGATTATAGTAAGTCCTGTTACATATATTCGTAGTTGACTTCATTAGTCACCTGAGTGCAAAATATTGACTTACAGCTCATTTGTTTATAATTTGTAACTCGTTTAAAAATAGTTCTAACACTTATGCAATATCTAAAACTGTGTGCTTATGGCGTTCACATACACTTTATATCTAACATATATAAAAATCTACCGCTGAACGAAAGACTATCGTAAATAAATTTTTAGAAGTACAATGAAATAGTCAAAGGTCACATAGATCTCCAATTTGTTTTGTAGAAGATTTTGTAGTTTTTGGTTTTTAGTGGAAAAAGCCGAAATCCGTCAAATATAATATATTTTAGTTTAATTTGGACTGAGGGTAGATTTTTCAGCTGTTCATGGAACTTTAATTATTTGGTTCCAAATTAATTAAAGGACTTTCGTCGAGAAGCGAGCTAATCATATGATTGATTTCTGCTTCTGATTGGGTTCACCCTCAGTACTACAATAGCCTAAGTGTCAGCTCTCATGTAGGTCACCCTGTTGGCTGGGGCTGTATAATACCCTGACGGCTCCTCTGCGGAGGATTAAACCTCCCATTGAGGCTACCTGTTGGCCGAGGTTGGTGACACTTAATGCTTAGGGACGAGAGTCTGCTGGCTGAGCAGTCCTTGTCCTGACAACCAAAGATTTCACGTGACTTGCAACACTCCACTTTGGCCCTTATTGGGTTAGACGTACGGTCGGAGAGGCCCGATCCAATCGATCGGCTGACCAAGTCAGTCCTCTTTCAGATTTTTGCAAAAATCTGAATTAGAAGGCGTAGGCTGTTGGGTCAATCATGCTGAGGAAAGACCTATATTCCTTTTTGTCACTGGGTGAGTAATTATCTTGGGAATGAAAACCCAGACACAAAATCAAATTGTGAGTATATTTATTATGTAGCCCTGATGTTACTAGGCGAATGGGTTTCACTGCAAGGCACATCCCCATGTTGGACTCCATGGTGGGTGGAAAGTATAGTCAATGAAACTCAGACTTTATTTTTTTGGTTTTTGCTGGGTTATATTTTCATAAGCCATAAAGAAAGATACCTCTCAGAATCCTTTTCAGAAAGTGAACACGAAACTAATGAAAACTTCTATTGATTCAAGAACAATGAATTAATAGTTTGATAATTGGGGTTTCTTCTATCTCCATCCCCAGTTCAAAAAACAATAGAAACCAAGCAAAATCAAAAAGCTATGAAAAGCACCATTGTTTTTGATTTATTGTTTGTAAAATAATCAGAAAAGATACTAAAATGGAAATACTTTGGAAAACTAAACATAAAAACATAACTCCTTTTGAGAAGTTTAGAGATGGGGAAGGGTATAAAATCCCCAGACCTTGCATCGTGTTCTCTGGAAGAAATAAGAGTACATCTTAAACCACAAGGCGTAACAGACGTGAGAAGAATCTCCATACTCAAAGAAACAAGAATCATAGACACAAAGTCATACATACCAACATTTAATAAACCCACAACTCCACCCAGCATTAGAATAGGTTACATAAATACAAAAATAGAGGTTTTGGTATGTAATTTTCTAAGATGCCAAAAGTGCCTATAATATGGATATCCTAGAGATAAATGCACTAGACCACTAATATGTGTAAAATCTGGAAAATCAAATCACACAGGATTATAATGTCAAAAACCCTTTAACTGCCTCAACTGCAAAGGAGAACACCCTGTGTACCCACAGGAATATGAAATGTGGAAAAAAAAGAAGAAAGAACAACAGAAATAAAATACACAAGAAACTTCTTCCCCGAGGCCAGAAAAATAGAACAAACACAAGAACAACCAAGTTATGCATATGTAACAAAAAAGGAACCAAGGAAAAGGAAGATATAAAACAAAAACAGGAAGAACTGAACAATGTGATTAATTAATTTTTTAAAAAATCTAATAGAAATACAAAAAATGATCACAAAAGAGACAATCAAGGAACACATTTCAACAGTTCCAGACGAATGTGAGACACAACCAAAATTAGGAAAAATCCCTTAAGCAAAGAAAAGAAACCATCCAAACTAAACAAAAAACACTTATAAATGAACCGATTCCACTATACAATAGATTTAGCCCAATTGACATTGAAGATCCTGTTGAAACAACCAAGATGCTGATGAAACAATCATCCAAATCAAAACAGACACCATAAAACTCCAAAAGAGACTTGATAAATAAATACAGTACAGAACAGAAAATGAAACATCAAACCCTACCAAAAGAAATTAAAAACAAGCCACAAAAAGTAGACATAGATCAACTTCAATATCAAAGGAAAAAGAAAAAAATCAAACACCAACTCCAAACCCACCGATATAGAAACTAAAAACAAATTTAAAATGGAAACTGAAATGGACTCAACGCCCAAAACCAAAAAGACGGAGCAACTTAAACAGAAAGCTCAGTTCCCGATTGCCCGAACTGGAATAGTACATATAGACACAGGAATGATCAGTGAAAGACCAGGTAGCCCATTTCAACCGCCTCCGGCCAAATTTAATCCAGTCCCTTCACCATCAAGAACCAAGTCACCTCTAGAAAAGAATAAACAGTCTAATTCCCAGGGATCATCAAAGTCCCAATAAAGATCCTACAGTAAAGAAAGCATGGACAGTGACACAGACCGCATAGGTGCTAGCATAGATCTGGAAGGTATAACAATCAACTACAAGACTTGAAACCATTTAGCTGAGCGCAAACAAGTGAACACAATCCATTTCTTAAATGTTACTCACAAACCATCCACTTAAAAAGTAAAAACGAAATTACTAACTGTATTTCTCGGTGTAACTCTTCCTTCACGATACTATAGTTAAATCATTTTATTGGTTGAACAGTACAATCCGTAGTATATACAATATTCAGTCTCTCGCCCTGAGTTTTACGCCAGGTCTCGATATTCAACAACTTGCCTATCGCTATGCGTGAGTCGCCTTTTATACATCCGGACTACTGGATGTCAGCTGGTACGAGCCACGTCACAACACTGACAAACTAATCTCTCACATATCCTGTATATTCATTTAAATGGGCGCAAACAAATGACAGATGTTGAACTGTTGCTGGTACATAACAGTGTTCAAGGCTGTCTGTGTGCAAACAGATGATTAAGGGTGAAAAGCATGATTTGTATAGGATGGAGATACTTGAAATTATTTGGCAGTGAAGAAAAATAAGCTCGAGATTGTTGAAAAATATTATTAGCAAAATGTTTCCAAATCATTTATTCGCTTACAAATCATGTGTATAATTATTTAACTATGTGCCAACAAATTGCTGATGTTGGGTTGAATTATTGGTGTTGTTTAGCAGCGATGCTTGGAGCCATTTGCCTGTGTGTAGGCAGGTGGGCTCTGGCGTGTTTGGAATATTATCTACTAAGTATTCGTTTGTAAAGTTTAGGTTTGATATGTGTATAAACAAAGTTTAGCATTAAGTGGCCTACTGGGGTTCTTGTGCCGTAAAACCAAACTAAACTAGATACTCTCTTGAGTTCTCAAAAAAACCTCACCTTTTCACCAATATCTGTCCAAATAAGATCAAAAACTATCATAAAAACCCATCCCCTAAAACCCACATAGATTACATTGGTTTTGTATTCTTTCTTGACATTAAAAGACCCACGGAGGTTGATATGCCGTTAAACAAAACTCAAACTCTCATGTAGGACTTTACTATCCTCCAAGCTTCAAAAGTTATATTTCGTTTATACTTTATTTCCAGTACTTCTCTCTCACTTGTATATGTCACATGATCTTGAAAGTGGGGTTGTTTTCTTGGCAGTCACCTTCCCAAAGTCAGAAGTTCTCTGAAACCCACCTTGTGATGGTCGTTTTCATGACATTTAAAGCACCTCAAGGGTTCGGAGATACACTGTTAGAAAGTAATACCAATGGAAGACTTGAGCAAAGTTATAACAGGATATTACATTCAATAAACCAGTATGTGTGTGCTTTTATTTCTTCACCAGTCTTTCGAAGGGCAATTATTTTAAGTCCCTAGAAATACCAGAGGAAATAAAAGCAGCTTGAGAAAAGCGTGAACTAATTCTCTGCTTCTTATTTCCTTTGACGTGTTGAGTCTATCATGCGGGTAAGTCTTGCACTTTATATGATGGAATTTTTTTTTTTTTTTTTTGATTAAGCTTTCTGCATGTTTTTACTTGTCCATTTCCGCCAGAAGATTGCAGTTTCTTACCTTTTTAAGAGTTCAAGAGTTTGCTCGCTTAGAGAATTTAGCCAAACATATCTTTTTTTCAATCGAAAATGGAAAAATCTCCAAAGTTTCTATTGCAATAAATCTTTGAATTATCACATGAATTCTGTGGCTTCACTTTCGGAATTTGTTTGTTTGTTTTTTTTTACTAGCCCGATGCTTTTGTTGAGCCAAGGATTCATTATCAGTATACTTGAGTTGGAAGTAGAATTTCGAGCCCCTGACAGTTCCAAGTTTTCAGTCGACAAGACTTTTGCCGTAAAAATTAAGTGGTTAAAGTATTATTTTTTTAATACAAATAACCCTCAACCACTGCCTCCTAGCACCTTTAGAATAAAATAGGGTTACGTATTTGTTTGCTACAAGAGCAATTGAAGAATACTGTCCGGGTTATTATGTTAGGTTCAAGAGCTTGACGCAACCAGCCGATTCGTCGGATCGGGCCTATCCGACCAGCTGACTAGCCCAGTAAGGGCTAAAATGGAGTTTTATTAGTCTCTTGAATACTCGATTACCAGGTAATCGACTACTTAGTCATCAAAATCCCGTCAAAAATCATCACGGGTCACCATCCACGCCCATCAGATAGCTTTGTTGGAAAGGGGAGTCTTACTCTTCTGTAGAGGTTCAGTTGATGTATTCTACAACCCAGCCCACAGGGTGGCTGATCTTTGGCCTAGATCGAGATATAAACGGTTCACTCAAACATCTCTTATAATCTTATTATTTTCAACGGACAGATTCTGGTTTGTGCATTTACCATTTGTCTAATATTCTTTCTCTCCCTGTTATGTGTTCTCTTACGTTCCCTTTATGCTAATTTGCTACATTCGTTTTTTTTTATTACTTGAGATAGAAATACATCGAAAATTACTACTACTACTATGAAGTTTGACTTAGAAATCGAGAGTTATTGAAGAATTATTTAATTTCTTCTAAAAGGTATGCCACATGTACGAAAGTTTGTCCAGATACTTGGCTTTGACAAAGTTGAGAGATGTAGATTTATGCCTGTTTCAAAGAAATGATAGTGGATTAAATATAGTCAGCCGCAGTAAAATTCGAACGAGGCTTGTCGGTTTCGCTCCTCGGGCTGATAACAATTACACAACTCATAACCACCACCTGATTATCTATTGTAACAATGAATACACACAAGCACACACACACACACTCATTTCAAAAAGTATTTTTGAAAGAGAGAGAGAGAGAGAGAGAGAGAGAGAGAGAGAGTGAAGTCACAATCATTATAAAGATATACGTTATGTGAAAAATCTGATAAAAAGTATAAATCTAATATATCGTTAAAACGATCTGTAAATAAAAATCAAATATATTTTACAACCGAGTAAATAGAGACGTTAAGTGCTTTATCAATTTTAATTACCCAGCAAAAAAACTTTCATTACTTCAGCATATTTTCATTTATATCTGATTTCTCTAAATATGCTTCGGATTTTTCTCTTCCTGACCGACTTGTCAATAATCAACCACTAGCATAGGACAAACTAAATCAAGAAACACCGGTTCAGGTGTATTGTCAGTGATTTTTGACGCACGAAAACTTCAACTCAACCCAACCCACTACTCTTTAAGGAAATTTTTCTATACATAACTTTGTATCTTGGCTACATTTAAGATTTTAGCAATGTTATCATTTAGAAATTTATTAGGAACAAAATTTATTTCAGCTACTGCGATTGCTAATAAATGTCTATCTTACTGTCATTTTCTAACTTGGTAGACGACGTGAGGATCAGTAATTACGCTTGATGAGATAAATGGATTCTCTATGCCTAGCGCCACCAGTATGTGTGATAAGTGTTTATTAAGAAATGTCCATGGAGATAATGATAAATTGGGGACGGAATACAGTGAGCTTTTATGCAATGAAAAATCATTGCTTTTATGACAATGATTAGTTGTTTCTAATACTGCAAAGATTGCTAACTGCATTAGATGACAATAATAGTAGCAATGTTGGAGAGTACAAATGCAAAAAAGCAAAAGAAAAAAATAGCTGCACAAAAAACCAATAAAGGCAGGAAAACGTGGAAAAACTTACCAGATATTGAAATCCAGTAAAAGTAATATATTTTTTGCAGTCGTCAATAATTGAAACAATTTTATTAATTCGAATTCGTTTTTTTATGGGGGTGGAGTAATACCTTTAGAAAACATTAATCATTACACAAGTAAATTTTATTAAGTAGAAGCACATCTTCTAAGACAATATGTAGAAAATTAGAAAGAAAAAATTGGTATGACTTACTCCGATTTGAGTGATTCCGAAGGAAGCTACCCAATCATGTTCCCCGATAAAGTTTCCTCTGTTGCAAAGAAAAAATGTTAAAGATTAAATAGGAAATTCTTCATTTAAAATATTTATTATTCAATCAAAATTGTATTTCATAAAAGAAAATACAATTGGATATAGATCAAACATCTCATATACAAAACCTTGACAAAAGTAAATAAACATTATTTTTAAAGAAGAGTTTTTATTTAGACTTTACATTTAAATATTTTTAAATTGTTTAAGATAATGCCAGAAAAAAAATTGGTTCTTTTTTTTTTCAATCCAATATAAAATTTTCACTTTCAATTTGTACAATAAAGTTGCTGTCACTTCTGATGCTTAGATTGATTTTATCGAACCTGTCTCAGCAATAAATAAAATAAACTAAATATGTAAAAGGTTTAAGATTTTAAATTGAAGATAGAAAGTTTCTCAAACTGCTAAGAAAAGACTCAGGTTGATACCTACGGTAGTTTCTTGTTTTGGGTATCTAACTGTATCATAAGGAGTTTACCAATTGAAAAAAAAAAGTACTCTTTTATTATTCGCTGATTTATAGTCAATGAAAAGTGATTCGTTAAGTATTTTTTTGATATTCTGATTTCACTTTCAATCGCTTTAAAAACTTTAAAGGATCATTGAACTTAAAACGGTTTGAAGATTAATTTGGGTATCAAATAAGATGAACATTTACTTGAGGTTTTAATAGCATCAGTATCGAGATTTCGACCCTATTCTTAATTGACGTTATGCAGGAGTATACAAAAGAAAAACCAACAGTACTGTTGTCATACATCGAAAATGCAAAAGAATTAGCCACTATATATGTACTGGCAATTAATCTACGTAGGCCATTCAAAGCCTCGTCCAGATTTTACAGTTGTCGACCACTTCTCAATTTCTGTGCCAGTAATGCCCATTCTAAACTTTAGCAGAAACCTGGATTAATTTTTTTATTTTTATTTTGGAAATATAGAATCACTTAAATAAATTAATCTATTGCGTTCTTTTAAAGTTTTTCTTTGAGAAAGACTTTTATATCTTCACAGTTAAAGCATCTAAGCTTCCCAAAGTTCTGTGTAAAATGATAAATATCGATTGACACCTCGACCAAATATTAGATAAAAAATTATGAAGAATGCCTATTTGGAAAAAAGTATTCTTATAGATTCAAGTATATTTATTGTGACAATCAGGTATCAACTAGAAACAATTGGATACAAATGTATATGAATAATCAATTTACTTGATACTAATATTTAGAAAAATATTAATTCTATGGATTAAGATTTCTAAGATTATTTGATTTCTGTTTTCAATGGATTTATTTCAGAAATCTTAGAATTAAATAGATTAAAGTAAATTAAAATTTCTAAATCCATAGAAAACAGAATTAAAGTATTTCAAGAAACGTTTTGTGATAAGGAAGAGTAAAGAAAAGTAAAAAGGATTTCCCTTTCTTATACCTGACAAACGTTTTGCAAAGATTTTAATTCAAATTTAGACTTACCCTAGCAATTCCTTAGTTAAACTAGCGCGTACCATAAGATTGCATTGGGTCGAGAAGGAGCCATTTCCAATCTAAGTGATAGTTCTCTGAAATTAGTACACCAGTTCTCTTACTTCGGCAGCAGCATCTCATCTATTGAAAATGACGTCAATATGCGCCAGGCAAAGGCGTGGACTACTATGGATGTATGGAAGCCTGATCCCCCCAATAAAATAAAACGGGATATCTTCCTCGCAGAAGTGGTCAACACATTTTGTCAGCGTCCATTTGGTGCATCCGTACAACAGAATTGAGAAAAATCTAGACTGGAATTGCCTAAGAATGCTACGAGCTATATTGAACAAATCCTGGAAGAAACACCCCATGAAATAATTGCTGTTCAACTACTTACCTCCCATCTCTTAAACCATCCAAGTAAGACGAAGAATACATGCGGGACGCTGCTGGAGAGGTCAGTGATACAGAGCAATACTTGGAACTATTTAAATGACTGTGTAAACAATTAACAATTCAAATAATCAGTTTGACTCGGAGTAGTAGGACCCTGTTTAACAGAGTGGACGTGGGAGCGATGGCAATGAACGTGTACTCCGCATTCCCTAAAGCTCCAGCATTACTGGAGCCTCACTATCAGATTGTTTGATGTAATATCCGGGACACTCGTTGAGGAGGGGGTCTTAATCCTCTGCGGAGATACAATCTGAATTCGACTGACTCAGCCGACTGGGTTGTCTCACCCTATTGATAAGGGATGTCAAAATAGATGCATTGCTGGGCGAGGAATGGCAGGCTATTTGTAAATACAAAAGGTTTAATATGCCATTAAATAACCCATGAAGTTGGGTTCTTTGTTTTATACCTGATATGTAAGAAGAATGTGCCAATAAAGACCTGTGTGGTCGAACACAGATCTCCAGGCAACAAACATGACCCCACTATCACAATCCATTTAATGGTGAAGTGACTAGGAATACTAAATATATAACTCATTCAAACAGAAGTCCGGTAGCATTGCATTAGTACTGCGTTAGCAGTCATTACTCATTTCAGTTCTCGGCATTGTACGAGAGTGAAAACATTATAAAGAGCCAACCAAAATTATCCCTGAACAAAACATAAAAATACCAAAGCCTCTCTAATTGAAAGATAGTAATGGAAGTATTTAACCCATAGCTGGAGGTATGAAGGAGGTGCCCGTGGTGTAATAGTTATCGTCGTAGGAAATGGACACGGCGACACGAGTTCAAATCCTGGACGAGACTGATTGCATTTCACATAGCACTATTACCCTTGGAAAAGGTATGAATCCAATTATTCTCCCTCCAGCTATGGGTAAATAGTAGGACAGACTAAGTTCTTCAGCCTTGATGAGGCAACTAGTCTAGGAGAAGGAAAACTCTAAATTCAAATATGTTAAACTCAGCTTAAAAATTGACCTTGTGTCATATCCTGCCCGAGCGGAGGGGTTGGGTAAATATGGTATAAAGGAGTTTATATCAAAAGTATTAGTCCAAAAGTGAGCGTAATACCGGAACTAGAGTTCGAACTCACTTCCGATATCACATTCCTGCCATGAGGATTTCCCCAAATATAAAAGAAGGAAACTGAGACTGATATGTAAATTCTGAATTAACCTACATAGATGACTGGGTTTTTTGTTACATGTTTTGATTTAGTCCTTTCATAAAACATCCATCCTACTATAGTATAAATAAGTGAGTTAAGTGGTTACAAGTATTGCTATTTAACAATGTCTGGGTGCAAATAAATGGCTAGAATACTTGAAACCAATTTAATTTAGCATTTATCAACGCAAATAGATGTATTTGCCTACAGTTAAGAGTTCGGTATTCATGGTATATCAACCTTTGTAGGTTAATTAATGCCAAATCCTATTTTGTTAAATGGTTTCAATATATAAATATTTTTGTGTACAAACCATATATATTCACATATTGCATTTTCTTTAGAAGTTCTAAAGTATATCTGATTAGATTGAAGTTAGAAAATATGGTAACTATTTCAATATCCGTGTTGTCTATTAATACTTAAAGGTGATTTTGTTCCTAATTCAATGCCCATGTATCAACCAAATCCTTAAAAAATGTTGACTTTCAATTGAGTTTGAGTGATGCCAGTTTGAATACGCTTTCTGGTCTTTCATTAGGAAAATAATACGTTGGTCAATGGGTGATTCCAGTTTTGGTTTAAGTGGTTCTGACTTTTGGGGAGAACAGATTTTTCGTCTTTGTTTTGTAGGTATGGATTCTCCGAAGCTCATATTAGAGATTGCTTTTGATGGACAGATTGGTTTGTGTTTGAGCGGTCGATTTTGTGTTTTTCCTTTGATTATTTCATAAGATTTCTCTTGATTTGTAACTTGTACACTCGGCCGAAAGTCAAACAGGTTTTTCAGGTGCTCTTGAAACTTTGATCCAATTGAAACCAAATGATAGGCCAGCTTCTCTCCAAAAGCTTCGACTTAGTCCACTTGAAAGCTTTGTTGCAGGGAGAGTAGACCTAATCTGACAGAGACATAAGTGTTCTATCCCATGTAAGACCCTACTATTCTCTTAGTTTCCAAAAAGGTCACATTTTTTGTGCTTCACCACTAGTATTTGACCCATGAATGAAACGCTCTCAGGTACTACCACTCAGTGGATCTGGAAGTAATGGCAATGAAGGCGCACTAAACATTTCCCAGAGCTCCAGGACTGGAGCCTCGCCATCAAATAGTTTAGTATCTATCCAGGACTCTTGTTAGGGGTCTTACCCCTCTGCAGTGATGCAGTTGATGTATTTTACAACCCCAGCCGACTGAACGGCAAAACATACAAGTTCCTGTCAAATTTAATAGCATTTTCTTTTCCTGTATTCGAGAAATACTGAATTCAGTGCCTGACTTTTTTTTTGTGGGAGGATACTATTTTTGCAGACCCAAATAAAAAGAAAAACAAGTTATTTACCTTCTACCGTGTAAATTACTGCTTTTAGCCAGACAATTCAAGTTCCAACCTTATTTCAAATGACATGAAGACTAAGCAAACACTTTACGAAAAATAAAGCAAGTAAAGAATGTAAACAGGAGGAGTTTAATTGTAAAATCTCGAAACAGCTTGCAGGAAAAAGAGAACCGAATTAACACGAAATCTATACAAAGAAAAATAAAATATAAATGTAGTAATCAATAATTTGTGTTAACTTATTTATGGTAAGATTCTACTTTAGCAATTTTATACAAGAAAGCTAATATATTCCTGTAAAGTTTCCAAAACAAGGCATTTATCGATACGACGATCGTTCAAAAGGTCCTAAGCCTTACTCTGTGGTTTGTCGCTCACCTACACAGGAATTAAGACCTAGAAATTAGTAGCAGTTTCTTTTTAAACTGAAAGAAGTAATAGTGTGTTGCCACACGATAAAATGTTCAGCTTTTGCTCTTCTTTCAGAGAGAGCCTTAGAAGTTTTTGAACAAACCATGTCATCTCTCTTTTTTCGATACGAGGGTTGGCTGAAAAGTTTATAAACTGACCAAGATTTTTCACATTCTATGAAAGTAAGTTGGATTTACTTTGCAACATTGATGGAAAAAGTGTGTGGACCGCAAGATAGCCTACGTTAAAATGTTTGAATCTCGCTGGTCAAAAAAATCATCAACAACAGAAATGACATTAAAGTTGGTGACTGTAGTCGAGGGCAACCCGAAGGCTCCCTTTTCAATAGCTATTACACCGAGGTGTAGGGGAGGACACTACTCCTTTCCCTGGATTGTTCTACTTTACCCTTGATACGTACCTTATAAGCAAAGACGTATCAAGTACCATTTTTTAAAGACTTTGGTATGACTCGACCCAGGATTGAACCCCGGTCTCCCGGACCACTGTGGATATGGAAGAAGATTTGGTTTGGTTTTATGGCATATCAACCTTTGTAGGTTATTTAACGCCAAATCAGTTTTTATGTAAATAATAAATTCTATTGAAAACAGTTCAGTTTAGCATAAGTACACAGTTTAATTTTCAAAAACATTTCCATTTCAAAGTATTTAAGCAGTTATATGTAATAATTCAGTTAAGTGTAAATACAGTTTTAATGTCGAAAAACAGTTCAATTTGAAATAATTCAGCTAGGCATAAGCACGCAGTTTAAATGTAAGTACGGTTTAATTGTCAAAAACATTTCTATTTCAAGCTATTCAGTTTACTCAAACAATTCAGTTTAGCATTAGTATGCAGTTAGTTCTATTTAACCCATAGATAGGGCCCTATCAGGTGCTACCACTCCGGGCCAGAGTGGACCTGGGAGCGATGGCAACGAAGGGGTACTCCGCATTCCCCAAAGCACCAGCAGTGCTGGAACCTCACCATCAGATTGTTTAGTGTCATATCCAGGACACTTGTTGGGGGGGGGGTTCCTTACCCCTCTGCAGAGAAGCGGCCGGTGCATTCTACAGCCCCAGCTGACTGGGCAAGATATGGAAGAAGGAAAACATCATATTTACTAAAAAGTAAAGCCTTGGGCACCTTGCGTCATATAAAACTATCGATAATCTCGTCAAACTTGTTCACTATGAAATCGTATTGGGACCCTGTTTAAGAATGATTCTCGTGCGTTCCTATCTATGGGTCAAGTAGACAGATCTAACTGGTACAAGCATTCCATTTCAGAATATGTCCTACGTTACTCCCTGGTACACTTTTTTAGGGAGGTCTTTCAGAGAGAGAGAGAGAGAGATTTTAAGCGAGTCGTTGTGCTCTATCGTTTACATTATTTGTCAACAAACGGACTTGTTTAAAAATAGTATAATTTGATCATTTACTTGAAACCATTTAACTATTTGACTCACGTATAGGGCCCTATCTATGAGTCAAATAGAACTGCGTTCTCATGCTAAACTGAATTGTTTGAAATAGAACTGTTTTTGACATTGAAACTGGACAACGGTAGCCTGAATTGTTCGGGCCAGAGTAGATCTTGGAGCTATGGCAATGAAGGGGTGCCCCGCATTCTCCAAAGCTCCAGAACCACTAGAACCTCACTATCAGATAGTTTAGTATCATTTCCAGGACACTCGTTGGGCTCCGACTCTTCTGCAGAGGTCCAATCGGTGTATTCAACAGCCCCAGCCGACTGGACCACCCATCCCATAGGCTGAATCAATTATTTTTTTGCTTTAAAACTTCTTACATTTCAAATTAGATTTGGGTTCATATTTCTAAAAATAAAATTTAAATTTTAATTCATTGTACTCGAGCGACTCAAGAACTTTCCAATATTTTAGTACGAGAGAAGTGTGAAATGCCGTTGATCGCGGTGCAGTAACGAGATGGTTCAAGAAATTTCGTTGCGGTTCTTGTTATTCAAACGATCAAAATCTCCGGTTTTAGGTCCTCCTGACCTTGCTTGAGGCTAGACTCGAAATCCCTGAGGTAAATATGGTGAGTAGCACATGGAAAGTATCAGGAAAGCTCGGCATCTAACAATTCAGTGAGGTTCGTCACCTGCACGACCTCAGCAAAATTATCAGGAGCAGCCCAATTGTGTCTCACGTTACCAAAATATAGCAAAATTTTTGACTCACTCGACTACATCGGCATAGCATTTGTAAACCTATATTCGATATTTAAGAAAGTTTCTCTATTAAAACTTTTTTTGTTTTCTTTCTTTAATGACTTAACAACCTCCGTGGCTTATCTAATGCCGGAGCCATCTTTGTCAAAGAAAAGCAGTAATACTATTAAAACCGTAGCTTGAGGAGGTAAAGAGGTTCATGCCTTTCTCCAAAGGTATTAGTCCAAAAGTGAACACAACGGCACGACGGGAGTTAAAACTCACTAACGTGCTTGACAGCGACATCGTAGTGACAACACCTCGAAGACTCTCTACACCCCTGAGCATTTTTAACTTGCTGATATCAGGTTGGTCACTGTTTTGTAATTTATTGTATACATATGAAAACACCAAGATGCACGTGCCACGTAAAGGGTAACTACATGATATTGAAGGCATTGATTATCATAGAGGATGACGCCACTGGCTGTTCCTTTCTTCTAAAACAGACGAGGCCATCGGAATGTACTCGACAATGTCTACAATGGTAGCAATGAAAAAAAACAAAAAAACAAATCAATAGCACCAACGATTTCAATAAACATACGACCCTTGTCGTTATAACTTTTGGTTTTCTTCGAATATCTTTGAAAAAAGTGAAGTCTGAATCAATGATAGGTGAATACCTCATGGGACTGTTGTGAATGTGCTCGATTTAGACATCGTATTAAGCGAGTTCGAACTCCAGTCACGTTATTACGTTCACTTTCGGACTAATATCTTTGGGAAAGTTTTTAACCCATAGCTGGGTGGATAAGAGGGTTCATTAGTATCGCTACCGTTCTTCAACGAAAATGGCATTAAATAATCCCCGAATGTTAATATACCAACCGCATCACTTCAATTGGTGTTGGTTTCTTTGAAAAAGACCCGAAATCAGATTTATGCCATTAAAACAAACTCCAGCCAGACCACCTCACAAGCGATCTGAGCCTCCTCTAGTCAGTGGTTGTTAACTTTGGGCTTGAAGATTTTGTCGAAGAAGATCCAAGAATATAACATAAGTCTCCTATGCTGACGTTTTTCATGGCTTTAAATATGTCGCATAATTTTAGATATGAATATATAAAAGGAATTTAAAAATTCACTTGATTGACAAGCTGAAACTATAAAAAATGAATGACATGTCTCAGCCGATTTCATAAGCGTGTGTTTATGGCAAATGAACTTACAATAAACGATAAAATTTAGAATTTTGTCGTTTTACTGTAGGATAACGAGCCTTAATTTTATATCTAAAACTTTCAAAAGACAAATTTTTATCACTTTCTCCGTATTTCGTTTCATCCAATTATTTTTCTTCTATTCTAGTTTTCATTAATATAGCTATCAATCAATATAACTTTTTAAAAATTTTCTGATTATCCAAATATTATCAGTAATCTCTATACAAAGTGTTATCAAAAAGTTTCGAGACATATAAAAAACAAAACAAATTTGAATCTTATTTAAATTTCACTGAAGACGAGTACACAGCTGAGCATTTAAAGTAATAAGCTGATAATGAGGTAGTTTAAAATATTCAACACCAAACCTCAATGTGTTTGGGCGAAATTGTACAATGTCTTATGAGTTCAAACTGAATGTCTCTTCTGTTTAGGAAGCAAAAAAAAAATCACTCCAAGATCAAATTAGAGAACGCAGATTTTTGGTTGGTTGGTTCTTTGGGTTTTATGGCATATCGATCTTTGTAGGTTATTTAACGCCAAATTCTTTTTATATGTATATACGTTCAACCTAAGATTTCTAAACGAGTGGTAAACCTTTTAATAGACAGGATTTCATTTCTTTGCACACGATTAACCGTTTTAATTCGTCATATGTTCTGGTACAATCCTGTCTCTCACAAAAAGGACAGAACCTCATCTATTTTGACATTCTCGAACAGGTCGATGAAACAATTCACTTTGAAAAATCGCTTTCTGATTAGAAGTAAAGCTCTACATTCTATGAGAATGTGTTTAATGGTGCAAGGCTTTTGTTTGGTTTGATGGCAAATTAACCATATTACTTCTATTTCAGATAGTAAAATGTAATAAAACAGGTTATATAATGCTAAATTGTACTGAGTATAAACAAAAACTGTACTTATGCCAAATCAATTATATATATATAAACAGTTCTATTTCAAACAATTCAGTCTAACATTAGTACGCAGTTCATGTGTCAAAAACAGTTTTTCGTAAGATAGTTTGTTTTTATATCATATCAAACATTGCAAATTGTTCAATGACAAACCCTGTTTAGATTTATATAACAAATACACATGGTTTGTGATCATTTTTCTTATAACATTTTAAACAAACCTTAGCTTATTTTACTTCACAGTTAGAACGATTTGTATTCGATGGAAATACTTGAAATCATTTATTTACATAGAAACGCTCGTAATAATTTAACTGTGTGCAAACAAATGAGCAAAGCTAACAGTAACAATTTAACATCAGTTATTTGTTAGCGCACATTAAAATAGAGACGTATTTGTAAGAGATTAACTGGGGCAAATTTATTAGCTCACTCGCCTTTTTAAATGTTAAATTGTTTCAAGTTTTATAGCTATTGATTATTTCTTCAAGATTAAGGCTGTTCACTATGCGGTGTATGTCCCTATCCATACTTTCTATACTATATTTTTTGTGCAATGATCATGGATCAACAAAACCCCTACAGTTTGATTCTTATGGGCGACTTTGTTCTTGAGGGCATTTTAAATATACTTCCTAGTCTGTCCTTGTTCACTTTGGCCAAGCTGGTAAATTCTGATAAACAAAAATCACAAGCTCCCATTGATGTTCAAGTTGTTCAGGTCTTATGGATGACAAGTTTTTTAGCCGTTACATAAGTCACCAATCCCTCCACCAAAGAGCATTATAGACAGACTGTTTTGCTGGAGATTTTACACTTTGAGAGATTCGTGTTGGAGTGGTAGATCGTACATTTTTTTGTTTGGACTACAACATTGGATCTCTCCCCGTTTCCAACCTGTTGCTGAGCTGGTGCTTGTTTCAGATGTTCCTGAAACTTTGGCTTATCATTCGCTTCCAACTAGATCAATTTCTCGACGAATGTTCTGTATTTGTTGTCTTCATTGGTTCTATTCGCCCTACATTGCAACAGAGGCATAGCTGTTTTCTCCCATGTATGTCTGTTACAATTTTCCTTGCTTCCTGGAAGAACACATTCTTTGTGTGTTTCACCTCAAGTATTTCCTTTCCTTTTTTGTAAACATTGCAAGATATTGCGTAAGCCGGGTGATCTTGTCGGCAGTTAAACAATCTTCCTTCGCGTGGTCCGGGTCTTTTTCACCGCATTTTGCACATGTCTGTCATCCTCTATAGGCTTCCCTGTAGTGTCCATATTTTTGGCATTTGAAGTACCTCAGGGGCGCTGGGATGCACTGCTCAAGACAATAACCGAACTTTACCTCCTTGGGAGTACGGGGTTGGTTAAATGTCATGATGTAAGTAATGGTCTGGGTTCATTGTTCGCTTTTTCTGATGGAGGTTCTTATTTTTAACTCCCTCTTTTCCAAGGGCTAATGCTATCTCCTCTTCTGTAGCCAATTCCAACTTTCTACTACTGATAACACCCTTGGAAGTGTTGAGTTTCTCATGCAAGTTGGGAGTACGCAGAGGAGTATATTAATGAAGATGAAGGAGCGGCTTCGTATAATTTCTGTGAAAGGAGGAGAATCAGACCAGGTAAATATGGCAACAAGTCGTGTGTCCAGTAGTAAATGCTTTGAAATCAGTCAAGTGTTCCTCGAAGAAATGTTGATTCGCTTCACCAAAATAACCCAACTTCCCATCACTACCTTGAAATATAACATGCATAATGGAGTAATCATAGCTAATTCTTAGAACTGTGTAATTGATTGATGCTGGTGAAACTTGATCACGGTACACATTCTTATAAAACTCTGCTGTGACATATATCACCAGAACGTAGTATGAAACTGGTTCCAGTCCAAGGATGTTCTTTTGAGTTTTGAGCAGATGTAACAGAAGTGTAAACGAGTCTCATCTGGCCAGGCTGCTTCCACAGTCTACTTAATCTCACCTCTGTCTGAAAAGAATTCATCACTGCCATGATATCAGTAATAGTCGTCAATCAACCATGAAACTCTATGGAATGTACAATGTATGTCGGGGATTCCTATACTCATTCTTTGCTCTTTCTTGTTCCCCAAGAAAAGTTTCGAGTCATTTTCCGCTCGAAAATTGACTGCAATATCATTCTGGTTCAATAATCATTCTACAAACTTTTTTTGATGCTTCTCTCTTCTCATAAATTCCCGATATAACAAGAGGAAGTATAGCTATGGTAAAGTCCGATGGAATAATGATTAATGTACTGGACTGTGATATCACAGTAAGCGAGTTCGAAAGTGAACGTTAGAACGCGACTGGAATTCGGAATAATGTTTTGGAGAAAGGTATAAAGCCAGTTACGGGTTAAAATACCGCTACTGTCTTTCTAAAGGGATGGTTTGGGTATCAAATAATCTGTGATGGCTGATGTAAAATTTTGGTTTCTTTTGATGGCATTACAATCCTTGCTAGTTATTTAATGACAAATATATTAAGTATATATAATTTGTATCAAGAGAAGAGTTTTAGGTTATATCTTAAACAAGCTAGAGCTTTTTTATACATGTCGGTCGTCATCTGCAAGCCTCTCGTCGTGTCTATATTTTTGACATTTGAACAATATCTCTTAGCACATCTGAGGTGCTTCAAGCCTCTCGAGGCAATAGTGGATTTTCACTTTTGGGGGAGCTTGGGGCCGATTAAATGTCAAGATAAAGTGTTAGTCTAGGGTGAAAAGAAATTTTTTTGATGTCTAACTGTGACACCTTGTTTTTCCAGAGCTACTTTTATCTCGTCACTTCTGATGACTCCTTTCAATGTATTCAATTTTCTATGGGGATAATCTTTACACTTGGTCGTGTGGAAGGTCTTCATCTTGAGGATGTTTTCAGCCAGCCTCACCACAGAGCCCAACTTGTGTTTGGAATGTACAATTTGCCTTGGTTGAAACGGAGTACACTGACCAATACTAAATTACACGGCAATAAGTGCCAATTTCAGGTTTCCTATAGCCGTTAGAGGCTCGCTACCCTACTCGCAGTTTGCGTTGAGAGAATAGGACTTTACCAGTTTACTCAATTGTCTCTCAGCTCCCACCTTCTAACAACTAAAAGATAAAGGTTTGGAGATTGCCATAAGCGTATATTGAAGAATACGGGCGGAACTAAACATAGAGGTGGTAGGGCTTGACGTGACCAGCCGATTGATTGGATCTGGTATGTCCAACAGCCTGTATAGCCTAGCAGGGGCCTAAGTGGTGTGTTACATGTCACTTGACTATTCGGTTAAACAGTCTTTGTCCCAGCAACCATTACGTTTTGTTTCGTTTTGCCATAAAACTATTGTAGGTTATGTAAAAAGAGGATTTGACATTAAATATCTACAAAATGTTTACAAATTATATATTTAATAAATAACATTTTTAAGCGAGCCTAAATGCACACAGTTAAATTGTTACTGTTACATAGGAATACTTGAAACCATTTAACATTTTTATCCATTTAAATGTATACAAACAAATGACTGATTTGTCTGTGAATGGTTTGTTGGTAACTTCATTTTAAAATTAGAACTAACTTTTATTGCTATTGTTCCCACACTACCATGGGTGTAAAAACGAGCGTTAAAATTAGTGAAATGATTTCAATAATTGCTGCTCTATATTGATATTTAACACTGTCTGCAATAAAAGGATTATTACTCGTAACCCTTCACTAATTATTTATTACTCATTCATTTGCACACAACGGTACATAGTTTAATTGTTAGCAATACTTTGAACCATTGAATTAGTTTAGACAAAACTGTTTAACATTTAAATAAATGACTATTTAACCCACAGATTGGACCTGCGAGCAATGGCAATGGAATAGGTCCTCCATGGGACAGGGTCCTCTCTGAATCGAAGAGGTTTTCCACATTCCCCTGAGCTCCTGGACTGGAACCTCACCATCAGATGATTTAGTGTCATTACCAGGACACTCGTAGAGGGGTCTTACCAGTCTGCATTTCTGCAGACAGTGTGTTCTACAGCCTCATCTGATTAGACTATTAACCATCACGGATCACCACCCACGGCCAACAGGTGGCGTTGTAGGCGTCCTTACCCCTCTTTAAGAGATGCAGTTGACGTATTCTAGATTCCATGTTGACAGGGTGGTATAAAGGTTAGGTTTAGTAACTTTGTTTAATTGTATGCCATTGGGGAAACTTTTATTTTTATGATGAATTGAAAACGTAACTCTTTAAAAGAATTTGTAAGCGAATACGATAGCTTTTTCTTCTCCATTTCCTATACACCGTTACGTATTCCATGAAAAGACAGATGGATTGATAAAGCACAACCAACCTTGTTGGGTATTTAATCCCAAATCTTGATTAAAAATCATATATTAAAATATATAGTTTATTTTTAAACGAACAAGAGCGCATTTGTTTGCACACAACTTTACCGACATCGCTGAAACCATTTAACTTATAGTATCACTATTTAAATGTGTGCAAACGTATGAATAATATTTCACTAGCAGACAAAATGAACAAAAAGTCATATTTTACATTGAGATGGTTTCGCATTGATAAAAAGAAATCTTGATTTGCATTTTATTGAATTTGTTTTTTGCGTTTCATTTATAACCCAATTAATCTCGCATTTTTTTCATCTAACAACACTCTGCCGGCCGTCTCGTTCAGTTTTCCTACTTACATATTTGTTGACATATAATTATCGTCAATATTCTTTCCTACTTCCTAATTATTTTAGATAAAAAAAAAAATTAAGAAATGTAAATCTAATATCAATTGCGTTTCCTTTGACTGGTAAAAAAAGAAAAAATCTCTGGAACAAACGCAAAATAATTAATATCGTTCCTCAAGTTATATGATCTGAAATGCCTTCTAAGAAACCTGTAATTCTCGAAAAAAAAAACTCGAAACTAATTTCCACTCCAATGTTTAGCTTTCTCTCCTGATATTTTTATATTGATAAAATCAAGTTCACGTCCCCATTCAAATTTTTTGATGAGAAAATTTGATTGTGAACTGCTGAAAAATAAAGAATGTTTAACCTATTAACACTTTTTCTGTGATTTTGAGCATACGCCGGGCTGTGAGGTTTTGGTTTGGTTGGATTTTATGGCATATCAACCATTGTTACTTATTTAATGCTAAATCCTGTTTTTACATATATTAAATGATTTGTAAACTCATTTGGTCAAAATATTTTGTACACAGAAGCATTCGATTTAGTAAATAGTTAAATGATAAATGGTTTCAAGATTTCCAGTTGGTTGCCCACAGCTATTATGTCAAGCAGTTCTATTTGACCCATAGATAGGACCTAACCAGGTGCCACTACTCCAAGTCAGAGTGAAGCTGGGACTAATGGCAAAGAAGGGTGCGACATATTTCCCAGAGCATCACTGACTGGAGCCTCACCATCTGATTGTTTAATGTCATAATTAGGATATTCATTCGGGGAGTCTTACTCTTCAGCAGAGATGGAGTCAGTCGGCAGGGGCTGTAGAATACTCTGAGCTGGATTGTAGGGTTATAGGTAGGGATTTAATCAATCCCCAAAAATTGATAATAACTTGATGCTCTGTACTTGTGACCTTGTCTCGGACCTACTAAATTTGAGATCATCAAGTTGTACTGATGGTGAGAGAGAATCAAAAGAATGCAGACGCTGGATGATGCTTTGATGACAGACCTGATGAATGTAAGTTCTTGCCGGTCAGCAAGTACAAGTGTGTCCATGCGTAGGAGTGCATAGGAGAATATAGCTTTTGAGTTAGTTCCTGCTTTCCCAGCAGTTTGTCTTACTTGGATGTATTATGAGATGAGAGGTAAGTGGCAGTACAGCTGCTGTTTTGTCACCTGCCGTTTTGAATAAATCCAAGAAGATCACATCCTAGTGCAGTTCCTATCAGCCTATTGTAGTTTGAAGTTAATTCTTACTGATTCTTGATTGAATCTTATCTTTCACGATTGTTGGGTAGTTATGGTCTAAGTAATTGCAGAAATATGAAATGTTCTTGCTTGGTAACAAATTATTTCAATTGAAACGAACACTTCAATAATGACTACCATTCCAACAGTTGAATAGAGTAATGACTTTAATGTTTTCTTCTTGAGATTAGTTTTCGTTGCTTTTGTTGTTGGAATACATTTGGTTACGTTTCTTTACATTAATGGCATATCAAACTTCCCGAGGTATTTAAACAAAAGCCATCTTTTTTGAAAAATAGCAGTACTATTTTGCTGGTAATTTAGAGGGTTTATACCTTTCTCAAGTGTATAAGTCTAATATTGATAGCGCGACTAGAGTTTAAACTTGCTTACTACGATGTCGCAGTTCAATGATTTTACCACTGCTTCACTGTGACCCCCCTTCATGTAAAACACTGTAAGCAAATATATTCTACAGCCGTCTTCATGTGTCCAGACAACTTGTATAGTATTTGGGAAATCCATTATAATTCAATCGTTGTTCGAAATAATAAACTCATTTTATTAAAAGGTTATAATATTTTTAACATTGTTCCATCTTTCAAAAACCAGGAGAGTAGCTTTCTATATCGGAAGAGAGCATAAAACAGTTCTTACAATTACTCAAATGAACTCTATCTTCTCGTTGATTTTGCGATAAGTAAAGCATTTTAGTTTCTCTATGTATCCATGAAGAAGGATGTAGAAAAGGTATGCCGATAATTTTTCCATAAGCCATCGTTTATACAGTAATGCAGGTGATTGAACTACCTTTGAGTTCGTTTTGCTGCCTCCATTACTCGATTTGTCCGAGTAAGGCAGTTGAATGCATTGAGTTTTTTTAATACATTTTCTGGTTTCTTTGTGGATAGAGAGAGAGATTTACGTTTTTTTTTCAGGTTAAATAGAGGTGCATGCAAAATTGTTGAGTTGTTCTTTTTGTTTTCCCCAATATTTCGGTTGATTGGGGCCAATAATCCGAACAACTAAGAATCTATATACAACAACTACGCTTATATATATATATATATATATATATATATATATTGCCCATGAGTCATATTCTGCTCGGGCTTGAGATGTTGAGTAAATACATAAGTTGTATGATTGTCATATTTTAACAGAATTTTTGGAACCATATCACTATATGTATGTGTGTGTGTGGAGAAAAAGTGAAAAACAAAGTAAACCAACGAGTGTATAGTTTAATTAATGGGAGGAAAATTGTGTATGGAAAAGGATTAAAGATTGAAAACTGAATATATTTTAGCTATTTAAGACCAAAGCAAAGGTGAGATGTTGAAAAAAAAACCGGACGATTTTTGGCAGATCAACAAAACGAAATTGCACCGGCTTCAAAAATTGGTCTCAATTTTTTGTTATGGATATAAAATAAAATAGACAACTTCGATTTTAATACAGACACAGTTTTAGATATATGTGTTGAAGAATATTATTAAGATTACCTACTATAATATCTCTCCTATGTTCGTATATACATTTCTGCACGTTTCGCTAATTTATTTCAACTTAGTCTTCACACAAAATACAGAAAACACAGATGTCAGAAATTATATCGCGTCGAAGACTCGAGAGTAATAAATAAACTTGGCATTTAACTTAACCGTCACTTCTAAAACTATCCACAATTTATTTCCCACGATGTTAGTGGAGGAATTGTTTGATAAAATTAGACTTCCCCTTACACGGATTATTTTATCTGTGGGTTGTCGATTTCTTTTGGGAATTTTGAGGCCTTTAGATTTTGCAAAGTGTATACAAGGTTTAGGGTAAGGAAAGTTTAGAGAGAAATTTTCAATGTAATCAAATTCATCATTTAGATATTTCGGGGAGAAAATACAAATAGCCCTAATGTAGAAACCTATTATAACACCTCATTTATTGTTAGTGTTGTGATGTAAATAGAAATGTGTGAGATCAGAGTTTACCGTAAACCCACCTTTAAAAAGGAATTCTAATTTACCATTATTCCTTATCAGTCAGATATTCAAAAAGGTTGTGTTGTTGGATTCAAGTCTTCATGCGAATTTTATAAAAGGTTCTGCTTTATTTAGACAGCGATCCTAATTATCCATAAGATCTTTATTTAAATAAGTAAAATGTCGTTTATGTATCTAAAGTGACTAGCATTGCTGGGGATAATATAAAGGGACCAGATACAAGGAATTCAAGATAGATACATGCAGGAAAAGAACAGAAATTAGGTTTCCCTATAGATTCTCCTCCTAGTTATTTCCAACACCACGCGTTTTATAAATAATATGAAATACATAGGGTACAGATTTTAATCAAGTTAGAAACAGGCAGGGGTAATATTGTGTTAGTTATTCGAAGGTGATTTTCTATTTGTTTAATACACTCATCGACAGGTATGTTAGCTAGTTTGGATATCAAATCCCTATACACTAAAGATTTGTTTTTTATATTAATTCATTCCGGCTTATTCCTTAAATTAACTGAGGTCTGCATCGCTATTAGTGCCCAATAGTGGGGATAATGTTTTAGCTAAAAATTTGGCGATGTTGTGAGGGGCAGATCCTATGCAAGAGATGATAGGACTTAAGGAAATATCAGGTATATTGGTTTTAGGAAGACCATAAATCTTGGTTTTCGTTAATTACCACCCCAACATCCCTAAAATTTGACATTATTTAAGACTTACAGACTCAAAAGAGGACAAGGATTTTAATTGACCAAAACCTATTCCTTTGTTTTTAGATAGATCCCCCCACAAACTAATGGATTAACTTGATAATTATTCCCATGATCAGATTAATCCATAACACCCCGACCATTTCCTTTTTCAGTAGGCGATATAATATTATTGTGGTTTGAAGATAGATATATAGCTCCCTTAAAGTCTGTTTGGTAAGGTCAGTTCATCAGTATGTCAGTTTATGGAACCAGCAGTTATGCCTGGTATAAAGCCTTTCATTTAAACTACAGATATCAAGACTGATTCTTACAATCTGTTTTCCCATATCATGGCTCTGAGTGTTTCTGTCTCTACATTACTGAATTTGATGTTTGCAAAAAGATCAACCCATTCCAAATCTTTTCAGCACTTTTATTACACAAAGATATCTATCAAAACCATATTTCCAAGCTGGATTCAAAGTTTAAAATCAAATGAAAACTCATGCGTCGATATCGACGGAAGAGTCCAACAGTTCAGTTAATGAGACTTGAGGGTATGACAAAATATGAAATTGAAAAATTGTGGCATATACTCAACGCCTCTGCCACGAGCAGAATATGACACCGATTTTTTAAACGAATCCTGCTGGTTTGAATTCAGAGTTTTTCTACCCCTTGACAAGTTGGCTTAGTAAAGTAGACCCTAGCCTTAGTATTTACCCCAATCTGGAGGGAGAATAGACTGATCCTAGCTTTTTCCAAGAGCATTAACATGAAGTCAAACAAACGGCTTTGTGTAGTAACTATGCGTAACGGTTATCGTCGTAGGAATTGAATTGGTAACCAGAGTGAAATTCATCTCAGTTTTGTTTTGGATGAAAAGAAATTAGGATTCATGAGAACAGTGAATTTTGACACCCTCTGACGTGGGATGCTGACCCCACTAGAACTCCAACCTGTCGAACAGAAAATAAAACACAAACGACTTCCTCTTGGAAATATGCGTGACACTTCCGGGCTACAGTTAAAGAACTAGGAAAATGATGAACACAAGGTAGGATGGTTGAATTTTAGAAGACACGGAGGCGATTAGTAAAAATCTGTGGGTGATACCAAAAGCATAAAAAACCCATATAAGACTCAGGAATTAGTCACCGGTTTACTAGAAACATGGTACAAACCCTCTCACTCGCTTTTGATTTAATTGGTTTTTTGTTTTTCTACTTTGATCAATAATATATGCATTTGCATTCGTCTAAACTACACAAGCACCAATACCAAAGACACCTCATTCTATTAAATCCTCCTTATATAATTTTGACCCAGAAAGAATGGACGATTATGTGGTTTAATTTCCGTAGAGTCTGGTACTAAATAATACCTAAAATAGAATCGCCTAAATATATACTCGGTGTATACCTTTTTTTGGACTGCTACGTATTCATATTTTCATTGCAGTTTTATTGGTGCTCTTTGGTAATAAATAATCCCGAATAATATCCTTTTTTGATTTTATGATAATGTCAAAGATTTCAGGGTTCTCAAGGTTTCTATTTAATATTATGAGTTGAAGTATTCAGGAAGAAAATATTCCACTATTCTTATTTTATAAAAATACTAATTTTCTTCCAAACCAAAATATTTTGGAATTGATGTAATAATCGTTTTCTGAATGTTAAGCAATATAATCTTCCTATGCTCTATGAATTTAGGCAGATTTTTGGCAGATAAACTAAAATTAGATATCAATAAACGAAAAGCCAATGAATACAATCATCTAATCTCCTCGCAGATGTCATATTACCTTGACCCGTTATAAATTAATTTCAGTAAATATCAGTTGCTGAAATGCCAACCACAATCTTCCTATCTCGTAGCGTCTAGCATTTCCCCTTGTACCACACTAAAAACAAGTTTGCAACTATCCGTGGGTGAAATGCCATAAGAGAAAAGATTAACTTTTTCATCCCCCGAGTTGTTTGTTTCAAAACCGAAAAAAACGATATAGAAAATCATCTCAGTGGTGAAACAAAAGTTTCCATTCTAATAAATATATGTATATATAATCCTTTTGATTTTCTTCCTGGTTGATCGAAAATATGAACAAATATTTGTTGGACTTTGAGCGGAAAGAAAATATGAAATATCGTGTGACCTTTGTGGCAATAGAATGCTTGTTTTGAACAACTGTAGAGTTTTTGGTGGCTGACCTTTCAATTTGTCCAACGTTACATTTGAGACTACGTAGATCAATAAGACTTGTCTTCTAGATTAGACGGTGGAAGAACCATATTGAGATTTAGACAACTCACGAAGTCAGATTAATGTACGAGGATACAGCTCTTGAAATCTGTCTGTTCTTGAACCTGAAGACACAAATGGTGAGTAAGAAGTATATTTAACTCAATATCTTACCCTTGTGTCAGATTGCAGTTGACAGACTAAACTAAGCTTAGTAAATATACAGTATCACCAATAAGTATATATAGTGGAAACGGATATTATTAAGTACTATTTATTACCAAATTTCACAGCATTTAAACTGCTACTTGCTGTCTCAAAATTAGTTTCAAAGTAAAAACAATTAAAATGACTAAAACTAAAAATGAGTTTATATAAATAATACAGATAAGTAATATTAAATATATTTTTGGTTACAGAGTGGCCGTGCTGCAGATTTTGGTCAGAAATAATATCTAATATTATTTGGTTTTAAAGAAAGTTATATCTAATTAAATCCTGGTATCTTTTTGAATAATTTTCAACTAATTCAAATACACCCTGATCATTATAGTATCTCCCTTATACAATATAAAAAAGTTATGAGTTTGTGACGTTTCTCTAGTTCGACGTATAACTGGGTAATAGTGTTAGATGAAAATACACTAAGTGAATATAAAATGCTATGAGCCCCTCATTTTTTAGCTGTCAGTGTGGATCAAACACTGCATAATAGCCATTGCCAGGACATGTGAGACCAGTTTGCTAACCTCTGTTCCATAATGAAAGGACTATAATTAATATTTACAAAATGTCCGAATTATTTAAACGAACGAACTGCCTTCAACAGAAAAAAATCCAGATTTTTGAACGGGTCGTTTGCGAACGACACGTCACTAATGGCCATCACACCTGATTAGGCATATTACTGAGTGTACCATATCTGTAAATTAGTCTACACGATGCAGCAAATTTTCTTCTGATATAAAGGGTTGGGTTTAGTTTGATATCAAATAGCCTACAATGGTTGATATGCTATCAAATCCTTTTTACAAGTTATTAAAAAATGTTATCAACAAGACAAATGTGTGTGTGTGAACTCATTTTTTGCCCACGGTTAAATGGTTTCAAGTCTTTATATGTAACACGAATAGTTATATTTACTATTATATTGCTACTGGTGCAAATAAATAATTAACATGAATACTTGAAACCATTTAACTGTTACGTAGAAATCATATGTATATCCATTTAAATAGGTGGAAACAAATGAATGCTTATTTAAAATGGAAATACACAAAAAATTTAACTGAGTTGGAAATAATTTGTAGAAACAATAGCAATAATTGAAACCATTTAACTGTGTTTGCCCACTAGTATTTCCATCTAAGTAAAGTTGGTGACCGTAGTCGAGGGTGACTCGAAGGCTCCCTTTTGATAGCTACTATACAAAAGGTGTAGGGGAGGGCGCTACTCCTTTCTCTGGATTGCTCCACTTTACCCTTGATCCGTACCTTAAAATGCTGAGTGTTAAGCAAGATGGCATCAAGTACCATTTTTTGGGGTCTTTGGTATGACTCGACCTGGCAACACTAACCATCATGCCAATGTTCGGTCTGATATGAACCGGGCCATTAGCCTAATGAGTAGAGCGTTCGCCAATGACCCGGGTGATCGGGGTTCAATCCCAGGTCGATTCATACCAAAGACTCATAAAATGGTACTTGATGCTGCCTTGCTTAACACTCAGCCATATAAGGTACGATCATGGGTAAAGTGGAGCAATCCAGGAAAAAGGAGTAGCGCCCTTCCCTACACTTCGGTGTAGTAGCTATTGAAAAGGAATACTTCGGGTCACCCTCGACTACGGTCGCCGACTTTACTTTTATTGCTATCTAACACAAATGATTAGTACTGAAAAGAATTATTAGTTTGCACACAGCAAAGTGGTTACAAGTATTGCTATTTAACACTAATAATTATTTTACACATTATTTATTCATTTGCACACAGTTTAAATGGTTCCAATTAATGCTATGTATCACTAATTGAATTTTTAGAACTGTGTGCAAACAAATTACTATTTGACATTTAACTATTTCAAACAATCAGTTGAAATGTTCAGCCAATCGACATCAGTCATTTCTTTTTGATCCATGGATAAGGCCCTATCAAGTGCTATCACTTCGGGTCAGGGAACTTGAGAGTAATGTAATAAAGGGGTACTCCACATGCCCCAAAGCTCCAGGACTGGAGCCTCACCATCAGAGTTTAGTGTCATATACAGGGAATCTTACCTCTTTTCCCCAGCCGACTGGATTTATATTAAGGGATCTATTTATGCAAACCAGTAAATTCACCCCTGCTTTGGGTCCTTATGCCTTTATTCTTCCAGTTAAAGTTGTCCATATAGTATCCTGGAAGTGAATACAATTTTGAGAAGCCTTAAGCTAATCTGAGTATTTTACTGGAAAAGTATTTGCTCGGTATTCTTTTAGATATTACTCATTAAAAATTACTTAATACTTTAATTTACAAAAAAAATACCACACGACACACATTTTTATCTTGCTTTCAGGTAAAAGATGTGCTTGATAAAGTTTTTGGTTCAAAGTAAAAAAAATAACACAGATTATAAGTTTTTATTATCAATTATTTTTACACTCAATTATTAACCGGTACATAATGCCAGATATATACTAAACTTCAAATTGTTTCCTGACTAAAAAAAATTAGATTTTTTTTTAAATGTGTAAATGTCTGCATGGATAGTTTTAATGAAAAAAGTTCTTAGTACGATTTAGAGTGACCATAATACTAAACAGCTTTGTAACCATACGACAAGGCTCTAAATGTAAGCATCTTGCGTGGTGTTATAGTTTTGGGCTAGAGTAGTATATAATTGCAAGTGAGTTCGTTTGTCCCAAACTAAACAATGCTTAATAATTGACCATAAGACTATAAATATGGGGCATTTAATAAGGATCGAAGTCTGTACAATAGTAATGGTCTGTTAAACTAACTTGTTAACAGCTATTCCTCTATGTTCATTATTTACAATGCAATTTATTGGTTAGTCATCTCGCGATAAAGTTTCACGATGAATAGACTTTGGGTATTCTGTACTTCGATCAACATTGAAAATATTCTTTAAGATAAAGATCTAATTCTCTACTCTAATAATTGTTGAAAAGATTAGCCAGCCAACCACTGCTTCAGGGTGATCACCAGAAGAAACTAACTTACGATCCATGTGAAGCTTCAGTTTGAGCAGTCTCAGGTAAAATCAGTTCTTTGGTCTACATTTTTACGCAAAGCGAATCTGAACCGATTCCATTTCTTACGACGATAACAGTCCAAAGCCAAGGCGATTTTCTTTTCTTTTTTGGATTTTCTTTGTGCTAATACCTTTTGGAAAGGCATGACTATTTACCCGCTAGCTGAAGGAAAAACAGATAGTTGGGTTGACTGGGTTCTTCAGCTAGATTAATTACCTATCCATGTCTAAAGGAAAACCATGAATTCAAACCAGCTTCATCCTGATGAAAAATTGAGCTTAAGTCAAATCCACTGGATTGATTGGGTAAATACATACATTGTTGGTTCTCTCGAAAGTAGGGGAGACGAAAAAAAGTTGAGATATATTATGAAAAGTGACAAAGAGAGGGAAGACAAAAGAAGTTTAAAAAAGACAGACAAACGCTTTGTAACAAAGTTTGGGAGTTCTACGTTCCAACATGGGTTTATAACTCAGGCCGGCTATTCTTTGTGCGTTTCCAAGTTCCTTTTCGTGTTCTAAGTAAAATATTGATGTCTCTAAAAATAAGTTTCTAAACCATTTGGTCTGCCACAGAATGGATGTACATTTCGAGGTTAAATATGTCATTCTTAAACGCACACTTGTTTCAGTTTGAAATGACCAAAGGTTTTATGTAATCATTTTATAGTTGATAAAGGGTTTTTTTTTCATATGTTATGGTGTAATCGCCACGATTACTATGAAAGGGGATATAGAGATTAAATAAAGAAGTTGGATTAATGTAAAATCATTAAACTGAATGTGTCAAAAATGCATTTTTAGATTTTATAAGCCTCAAATTTGGGATTTTTTTAAAGATTAGATTTACTAAGTTTAAGCTTGTTAGTAAATCTAGTTGGCAGCAAAGTTTTGTGAATATTTTATAAAGTTTACATCTCCTCTCTATAGTTTTGTGACAGACTGGTAATTTTGCTCATACGTTGATACTACTGCAAACAATTCGATTAAAATTTGCTGCTTTATGAAATTAAATACATTTAATTAAGCATTTAGATCCCATCCATTTCGAATGGAATATGGAAATTTATGCAACTTGTAAAACTTGGGCATTTTAATGATTACATTATAATATCAATTCTGCTTATATTAATTTTATTTTTCTTCATTAAAAGAAACGGATTTTAATAAAATTTTACCTGTTATAGCAAAATCAGCTATAGCCATGTTTTTAAAGATTCTTGTCAACTATAAACATTACATGTATATATGTTATGTACTAAACTTAGATTGGTTGAGGCACCCGGCCGAAAGTATAGGGCACCCCTTGAGAATCTAACGTATCAACAATGATCTGATAGTCCTGCTTGTTAACCACTTAAGTATGTGAGGTACCTTCGAGTAAGTTTTATAAGAAATGATATTTATTTGAAAGAGCAGTGTATTAAGCAGTAGTACGTGTTAACAATTCTGTCTATACTTTATTAACGTTTCATCAGTTGCAAGTATAACTAAACATTCTAAGAGATGAAAGAGAGGTTTCTTTGGTGTCCCTTCGTCTCTTACTGAAATGAAACTATGTGCAATATAGATATTTCTGATGAAGGCATAAGGCAAAATGTGACCAGGGTTACCAGATTTGGAACGTGGAAAAATATTTTTCGTTTTCCTTGAACTTTGAAGGGTCCTTTTTTTTTTATTAAACATAGCTTTCCACAAACATTTCAGCAATTTTAATCAGCATGGGTGGGGAGATTAAAAACAAACACTTTTTCAAATAGTAACTTCCAAACATCACGAACACGTAAAAGTTGTTATAAATTGAATTACCATGACCAGAAAATCCGGGGAGTATTGTGCGTGACATACGGAACCACTGGACAGCTGTTTCGTCCTTATTAGGTCTCATCAGCTGTGTATACTGTGATCTCACCGACTGGAAATCAAATCAGCGACTACTGAGCTACAGGTCCACATCACACGCAAGCGATACCAAATTAAGGTAAAAGTTGGTAGTTTCTTTTGAAAAGCTTTATAACAGTTTGTGAACCCTAAGTATTCATTAATGGAAATATTTCTCATTACTGAGCCACTTGATTAAAATTTTTTAAAAATCCATACAAGTTTTGCAAAGGATTTGCAGGTTAGTTTCACAAACTATTGCTACAATAGAGACTTTAACCTCACAAGTATCTCTGTTTTGTAATGAGAAGACCGGACGAGATATTCATTAAAACTTAATTTAGGCTTAAAAGAAACAATGGCTAGCAAGCTTGTCTGACTGGACAGTAATATAATGCATTGTATATTATCAGTTTCACAGATGACTCACATTTGTTTTCTTCAAAAAAATAACAAAAAAAAAACTAACAAACACTACGCTTGTAATGACTTAGTAAATATAAAATGCATATTCTCTATGGAATATTAGTCAAGTTTTTATAGTAATTTACAAAGCTCTTTGCTTTGATGTGGCGCAAAGCCGAATGAATAGGGCACCCAATAAGACTCGTACTCATTCGTGTAGGTTTGCTAGTCTAGCTTGCTAACCGTAACACCACCAAAGGTGCCCGCCTCTAAATTTTTTATATTCCATTAAAAACTAACTTTGTGGATTATTTAATGCCAAATCTACCCTTGCATAAAAACAGTTATGGATTGAATAGTACCACAGCTAAGGGAATAAAGGAAGTGCAAAATATTCCCAAGAGTATTAGTCCGAAAATGAACGTATTAATTCAACTAGAGTTCGAACTCGTTTACAGTCTAACACGTTTGCCAGTACGCCACGGAGACTCCCGTACCGCTGTGGAACATGTAGAGAAATCGAACTTATTGTATATAACTCAACCTTCAACGAGTGTGTGAGGACGAATAAGATCTCCCGAAGATATTTTTTTGAGAGAGATGCTATTGAAGACGTTTAACAAACATTTTTTTAAAAAAAACTACTGGGCAAATTTGTCAAGAGACTCGTTGTGTATCTCATCAGGGCCGGCAGCTGTATAGTGAGATTAATTAATGGAATCCACAAATTCAGGAAGACTGACTGGTTCGTTGTAATTTTCAGAGTACTGAAAAAAAAAAATTAAATTTTTACTCAAACTCTGATTATAGTGAATTTTGTATTGACATGATCGGAAGAATTTTTGGAGAATGTTTCTACTAATAGATCGGCAATGGCTTTTTTCTGTCATTTTTTTTTATTTGTTACGGACAGATGATTTGGTGGGGTTGTTGGTTTTTACTGGCTATTTTCCGGATCATATGCCACACTGTTTTCAATTTGGTGGAGGCATTTAATTTGCTCAGGTAATTTAGCACCTATTTGGGCGGGTGGGGGGTCTATGATAGTTATACGTGCATTTTCTCTGTAGACTTTAAAGGAAATTGAGTTAGAGGTTGTGGGTTCTGAATTGAATTTTCGCAGAGCTGCTCATCGTAGACTGATAACATCTCGGCATTCTTTACTGAACCATGGTTTATCCCGTTTATGAGGGGTTGGTTTGTGTGGGATACATATTTTCGGTATTTCAATTTCGCTGGGGGTCTTGCCCTTCTGCAGAGAAGAAGTCGATATATTCTACAGCCCCCGCCGACTGGGCAATGATTACATATGGTGGAATATATAGTGTGCAGATATTTCTATAAAAATGGATTTAGCATTAAACTCAAAAAGAACAGAGGTCGATATGCTAAACTGAATTGTTTGAAATAGAACTATTTAGACATTTCAACTGCGTACTTATGCCATAAAATAACTTTCAAATAAACTGTTCTATTTCAAGCATTTCAGGTTAGCATAAGTACACAGTTTAGTTCTATTTGACCGATAGATCAGGTGCTTCAACTCCGAACCAAAGTGGACCAAGAAGTGATGACAATGAAGGGGTACTCTACATTCCCAAAACTCCAGCATTACTGGAACCTCACCATCAAATTGTTTAGTGTCATAACAGGACACTTGTTGGGGAGTCTTACTTCTCCGCGGAGAAGAAGTCGGTGTATTTAACAACCCTTGCAATGGGCAATTATTGTTCTGTGTAAGGTTACTTTGACAGCAATTGCCTGGAGTCTAGTGTTGAGGGTAATTTTGTTTTGGGGTATGTCATTCCTAATTAGGACTGAGACACGAATGCTACAACCATATTCACAATACCGGTCACAGAGCTTTAGATGGTAATTTTTTAAGTTAATGTCATCGTCTGCTTTGATGAATTTTTTTTGAAGGCAGATAATGGCAGACTGCAGCTTCGTTACCAATATGAGTTTGTTCCTGTTGGCTTTGATTTCGCGACAGTTCTATCGAATTATTTTGTTGTTCATTATTAGGCTCTGGGTTTGGACTGCTCTGTGGTTTCTTTTGATCTTTGTGTTTAGAAAAGATGGAGACAAAACAGCCCCGGATTAACTAAGAGCCTGAACCTATTTATGATTTCTATATTTTCTGATTCTTAAATTTTTTTTTTTTGTTTTGGGGTAGTTTTTTAAATCATTAAGTGTTGTTTTTTATTGGAGAGATGTCTGTAGAAGCTGGTAGTCGTATAATGTATGTTTGGGCAGATTATTTTCCTTTCATACATACAGAATCCTCGATTGAACCCTGCAAAAATGCTTCTGCAGTTCTCTCACATTGATTCAGCTGGAGCTGGGCGACTGGGAAAGCTTTATTAATGATTTCACACTATAAATATGAGTAGATTGTGAAGTTTTTCCTCGTTATGCTGCTTGAGAATAGGCAGTGGTCTTAGACCTTGCTACTATCTTCTGTACTTCATAACGAATGTTGCTTCTGTGCATTATTGCCAGGATTTCCTTTTCTAGTTTCAAACTGTCACAAGAACTTGCGCTGAAAGGATAGTCACCGCAACAGTTAGCACATTTATTTGGAAATTCACATTCATTAATGCGGTGATCAGGATCTTGTTGACCACATTTCTCGCACACTGCTCGTCCTCTACAATTGTCTTTGTAGTGGGCGTATTTTTGGCATTTGTAGCATCTCAGCGGATTTGGTACATATTTCTCAACCCTCTCCATAGTATTACCTACTTTAATTTTTTATGGTATATTTGGGGCGGTAAATGCCATTATATAGGTGTTGGTTGCTATTATTTGCCCTCTTTTTATTGATACTCTTTTAACTTCTTTCTCACCTTCCTTTTAATTTCCTCGATTATGCATAAAAAGCGAGTTAATGAGGGTTCTTTACTTTCCTCATCCTCACAAATGAATGTAAGGGGGTTAAGTTTTGACAGGGATCTTGGTCATGTTCAGCAGAGAATCTGCATATTTCTTTTTTCTACTACAATAAGCAGTTTCATTTTTTAACTTTTTTTTTTTTTTTTACAAATATTGGCGTTAAATTGCCGGACTACACTATTTCCGTTTATAATAGAAAAAGTGATTGAATCTACAAGCACACCCGTAACAAGGCTATGAAACTTGGGAAAGGCAATTCTGCTTAGTTATCCGAAGTAGAATCAAATTATACAAGGTTACGTTTGACTTTTTATTTTAAAAAGCCATGTTCTACCATCCACGACGTAGTCCAACTTGTGTTGGGAATATACCAAAGAGAAAACCCATTCGCATTTGTGTATACATTACTAGATTACTTGTGAAGGGAGTAGGTTTTCAAGCAGTTGCCAATTTCGGGTTTTTAGTAAAACGATTCGAATCACAATGTAATTTAGCAGTGGTCAAATTCCCTTTTCCTCAACGCAATTGACCTACAGTAACCGCTGCTTTGTGTCACCTAATAGATAAGGGTTGGGTGCTTGTTTGTCACGGGTGAAAATTGAAAGATACGCTCAGGATAAAAAATATTTGTTAGGGATTGACACTGGCCCTTACTTGGCTAGATGTTCGGATAAAGTAGTGCGTTGCAAGTAACTTGTCCAATCGGTTGCCGGGATAAGTACTGCTTAACCACCTTGATCCCATCTTTAAGTATCTCGGGTAACAACTCATGGTCAAAACGAGGCCTCGATGATGAGGTATCACCCCTCTTCAGAGGTGCAGTCGGTGTATTTTACAGTTTCAGCCGACAAGGCGTCTGAAGATTTAAGACCACATTGACCACAGCACTGTTATGATCAAATAAGATAATTTGGTGATTTTTCATTGAGGTCCAATTGATGAGAGTCCTTGAGAACGGAAGAAACTTGCCGTTAGAGCTGGTTGGCAAATCTCACAAGAAGTGGCTTGCAGATAGGTGGTTTGTTCGATTTTATGGTATATCAATCCTTGTAGGTTATTTGATGTCAAATCCTCTCTATAGATCTTAAATACGCAGTTTTTTATCTGTATGAAAACAAATGAGCACAGACCCGTTTACATACGACTTAGAATATTGCCTTCAAACTATTGACTTTAAAATCATATTTATTTGTGCAAACAGTATTACTAGTGTGCACACACAAATTAACCGTCGCAAATTTAAAAATAATTCCAAATACTGTAACGCGAATTGTACTATTTAATATTAAGGACTTGTGAGGCACTCAAAACTATTTTTTAGATAATATTTGAAACCATTTATTGGCCTACAATGCTACATAGCGATGCTTGAAAGCATTTAATTAACAATTCAATTTAGCAATACTTTAAACTCTTTAACTGTGTGCCTAATCAGCACTAATAACTATTTGTGTGCTAATGAAGTAATGTTGAATAGTCAGAATTCTAAGTAGTGCTATGTATCCTTAACAATTCTATTAAACAATTTAACTTTGACTTTCGTTGAATCACATTGTTAGAAATAGAACATCAGTCATTTGTTTGAAAGAATGACAATTACAATGTGTGCAAACAATTCTATTTGAGCCATGCATAGGACCCGAACAGATACTACCACACTGGGTCAGAGTGAAACTTGAAGCAACGGAGAATGTGGAGTACCCTTCATTGCCACTCTCTAAATGATCTGATGTCAAGGCTCCAGTCCTAGTGTCATATAGGACATTCATTGAGGGGAGTCTTACCCCTTTGGAGAAATGCAGTCGGTGTATTTTACAGTCCCAGAATTAAAACATCGGTATCATAAATTTGGTCCTCAAAAGCCTGGAAAAGAACTGGACTGTTATAATTCTTCATCAAGGTTACAGCACACTTAAAATCATCTAGAATACGCAAGAGAGACCTAAGGTGACTAAAGTCTGAGTGACAGTAAGGTTACGCCAGTTTTTCACACCAGTGAAAAAAAACACCTGTTAAGGGTAATCAATAATCAAATTGTTATTAGCCAGAGTTTTTTGTGAAAAGACAACCGACTAATTCGTACATCATCATAGTTTTATCCTTTTCAAATGTTACTAGGAAGAAAACAAAACACCGACGTTCTACTTGACTGTCATATTGCTTAATTATACTTTACATAATCTCGTCTGTGTTTTTGCTAGTTATCAAAGTAAACCATACTTAATCTTATATAGGAAATTCTGATGGTAGCACAGAACCTATTAAAATACAATATCGTTTTTACCACAAACCTACTTTTTTCCTTTATTATTAAAATTCCACGATTTTGATTTGTTTTATTGTGAGTTTTTTTTTTATATATCTTGATTTACCAGATTTCTTTTTATTTTAAATTGAAACGATACTTCCTCCTGATCTTGTAACATATCTGGATAGATATATGAAGTAATCTGAATATTTACAAATATCAAAAGATAATGACAGTGTAATGAGACAAAAAGGATATTTAAGAATACTAAGATGGACCAATAAGAGTATAGCCTGACATGCAGTTTATACTATGAAATTTAGAGATCAAATTCCAGATTACATGTTTTTGTAATTAATGGATAGGCATTGGGAAAAGTGTATTGACTAAGGCGGGCATTACACAAGTTATTTGGACATAAAAAGCCTAATGATAAAAAAGCATTTACTTTATCATTAGGCTATGGATTTATTGATGTATCTACATATTAGAATGTAAACTCATACTACCAGGGTCTAGTGATAGTTTTTACAGTTTCATCTACTCTATAATGATCTGAATTTTTGAGAATTCTGATAAATCCTTTATAAACAGCATACACTCAAGTAATGAACGACACCTGATTTTTAGCAACAAAAAGCTGTCTATCATTCTGCGTATAATGAACGACGGTAAGCTTTGTTGTGTTCATTATACGAGATGTTTTTAAAGGAACAAATTGGTCTTAAAAAGTCGTTAATTACACGAGAATAAACGGTATATTTCATGCATTGAAAGTAAAAACTATAATGAGACGCGGGTAGTATCATATTTTTGTATATACTTGTAGATAAAATAAACAAAATCAATCTCAAATATGGAAAATATACTCACGAATGGTCATAAAAACAATGAGCGGCCGTCAATACCCAGCGCGCATCAATGAGTGTTCCTCCACAGGATCGAACGCGTGAGTCAAGTTCGAACTGCTTTTCTGAGTAGACTGAAGCTAAGAACACCAGCGACTTGATTTCACTCGGATAGATTAAACTACCGGAAATAATTGCATCGGTCACAATTTCTGAATTGAAATATATTCAAAAGATTCTTAACAAAGACACTGATGATATATTTACTAATCAATGAAAAAAAGAAGTTCAAAACATTAAACATACAGATTTTAAATACCACTCGTTCTGGTAAATGATAAATTTGTTTATTTGTGCTTTATGGCATATCAACCTTTGTCGGTAATTTAATGCCAAATCCATTTTTGTTCAAATAATCAGTTCAGCATGAGTACACAGTTTAATTGTCAAAAATATTTCTATTTCAAGCTATTCAGTTTAGTCAAACAGTTCTAATTCAATCAATACAGTTTAGCGTAAGTACGCAGTTTATTTCTGTTTAACCCATAGATAGAATCCCATCAGATGCTACCTCTCGAGGCCAGAGTTGATCTGGGAGTGATGGCAATGAAGGCTTACCCTGAAATCCCCAATGTTCCAGCATCACTGGAGCCTCACCATCAGATTGTTTAGTGTCATATTTAGGATACTCGTTAGGGGGTCTTACCTCTCTACAGAAGTGCAGTCGGTACTTATTTATTTGCCCACTCGGCTGGGACTGTAGAATATACTATCATTTTGTGTGTATAACACGCACCCATGTGTAACACAATGCCAGCTTTGGACAATGAAATTCTAGAAAAGAATTTTTGTGTATAAGACGGATTTTTAAGAATTTGAACAAAGGCAAAATTTAAGTAAAATTTAGCTGTTACAACGTATTTTTGGTTAGTGCGAACCGAAAAAAGACTTAAACTCTAAAGAGTAATTAAATACAAATTCTTGAGGCAAGAATATATCCGTGTGTTCGCACTTAAGTTTATTGCATTTTCATGTGAATAAGGTCACATTAGGAGAAACAAAAATATAAAGAAATATAATTGGAATATGTGTTTGTTTATAAAGGTGTAGATCATATTCGTTCGGACTATAGGTCTAACTTAATATATTCAGGACGGGATTACCGAATGTGAAGCATGTGATCGGAAAATGTTAAATATATAGCACTCATGTATAATACGCACCCTAAGTTTTGTGCTAAAAAATAAGGTCAAGAGTCATTCATTACAATAAAACATACGAGACAATTCGAAGTGTACCGTCATTATTACTGCATAAGATAAGAACGTTCATTACTGGCAAACCCCACCTGTTTTTAAATTATTCTCGAGTACTGGGACTTTTAACTCAGAACAATTCGACGTTTTTGTAGAGGGGGTTGCTTGAGGGAATAATCATTATAAGGTCTCTTTATTCAAGCATCAAGTTTCGTAATACTATTAAAAAAATTAAAAAATATCTTTAAAATATTAATACTGAAAGCGTCATAAAAACATTGAGTCTTCATTCAGGACAAATGTCGTTATTGATATAAACTCTTCTCTCGTGGGAAATTCATTAAGTTTTGGTAAATACAAAAATGCAAACCCTCGAGATTACGCACATTTGTGTTAATTGTTTATAATTTGAAAAACAAAAACTCAAACACACTTATATTGCTATACAAGGTGCGTCGAAAAAAGAAACGATTAGTAATTTTGAATGAGACTAATTATGTAAAATCATAGTATCTTTCAAAATAAAGACAAGGGAAAGTCTTTATAGCGTAGTGGATGTTTTAACATTACTAACGTGCTGGACTATAATATCGTAGTAGGCGAGTTCGAAACATATTCGTGCTAGTACAGTTGATCAGATTTTATGGCATATTAACACTTGCAGGTTATTTAACGCCGAATACTGCTTATATATATATTAAATATATAGGATTTGTAAACGCAGAGTTTGTGCAGGCAAATAACATTTTTAATGAACCAGACATTATCTATAGTTGAATGGTGATATATATATATATTTGTAAGTGAATAGGTTTTAGGTAATTCTATCTCGAAACGAGTTGAAACGATTTACTTGTGTGCAATCAAATAGCTCTAAGTACTGCTATTTTACACTTATTGATATTAGTGTGAGCAATACTTTATTTAACAAATTAATACTGATTCTTGTTTAATAATGAAATAAAACTATTTAGAATTATTAGTTTGTTGATTTAATGGCATAAGGCATATCAACCAATGGTTTGGATTGATATTTAAGTAAATACAGGATTTGGCATTAAATATATATGATTTGAAAACTCATTTGTGGGTACATTTTTAAACGAGCCTGAGCTCATTCCTGTTAGAAATATTTTAAATGATTAATAGATAGTAAATAGCTAAATAGTTTATTTTCACACATTTTAAGGCAGCGGTTGTGTCGATACTGCTCTATGGATGCACTACATGGACGCTAACTAAACGGCTGGAGAAGAAACTAGACGGAAATTACACAAGAATGTTGAGAGCAGTATTGAACAAGTCCTGGCGACAACACCCCACGAGACACCAACTATACGGACACTTGCCCCCATCATGAAAACTATACAAGTAAAACAAACCAGACACGCGGGACACTGCTGGAGAAGCAAGGACGAGCTCATAAGTGATGTACTCCTATGGACCTCCACATATGGCCGTGCAAAAGCAGGACGACCAGCTCGAACTTACATACAGCAACTATGTGAGGACACAGGATGTAACCCTGAAGACCTGCCGGAGGCGATGAATGATAGGGAGAAGTGGCAAGAGAGGGTCAGGGATATCCGTGCTGGCGGCACGATATGAAAAAAAAAAAATGCATATACATACATGTAATTTATGAGTGAATTGTTATAAATGACTTAAAAGTTAATTTCCTACAAAATTTTGTTCACTAGTATTGCAATTTTTATCTACAAAGAGATGGCAATAGTGGAAACTACGTAACTAACAAATATATCTATTCAATAATAATCATTAGTTTGCACAAAGTATACTATTTACAAGAATTGCTATTACTACAAATTATTCTATTCAACAATATTCATTCATTTGCACACAGCGACACATATGCATAGTCGGTTGGGGCTGTAGAATACACTGACTGCTTCTCTGTAGAGGGGTAAGACCCCCTACAACGAGTGTCTTGGATATGATACTAAGCAATCTGATGATGAGACTCCAGTAATGCTGGAGCTTTGGGGATTGCGGAGCACCCCATCATTGCCACCGCTCCCAGGTCCACTTTGACCTTGAAGGGTCGCACCTAATAGGATCCTATCTATGGGTTAAATAGATATAAACTGCATACTTACGCTAATCTGAGTTGTTTAGTAAAGAACTGTTTTAATGTCTAAAACAGTTCAAATTTCAAACAATTCAGTTTAGCATAAGTACAGTTTTGATACTTAATGGCTTGTAAACAAAATCTATACTTATACTAAACTGAATTGGTTGAATTGGAACTGTTTGAATAAAATAAATAGCTTGAAATAGAAATGTTTTTGACAATTAAACTGTGTATTCATGCTAAACTGAACTGTTTGAAATAGTACTGACAATTTGCATGAAAATTAATTTGGCGTTTAATTACCTACAAATGTTAATATGCCATATACCGAACCAACCTATAGTGATACATAGGAATACTTGAATTGTTAATTAAAGGTTTCAATTAAACATCACACATTTGTTTTCAGACTGTCAAATAATCTAACAGTTCTATTACAAACATTTCAATTTGACATAAGTCATTTGTTTGACCATTTAAACTGTGTCTAGACAGTTCTATTTGACAAGGAGTGGCGGCACCTGACTATGAGTCAGTGTGGAACAGTGAGAAATGGTATGGAAGAGGTACTCCAAATTCCCCAAATCTTCACTATATTACATTAAATCTTCCGATGCCGAGGCTCCTATAAAGACAATCGCCGTGGTGGGGGTCTTACCCTTCTGCAGAAGTGCTGTCGGTGTATTCTATAGCCCCAGCTGATTGGTTGGTTGGGTTTTATGGCCTATCAAGCTTTATTTGATTGAAATAGAGCTATATGTTATTTAATGTCAAATCCATTTTCATACAAAAACAGTTCCATTTTAAACAATTCAGTTTAGCATACAAAGAGATTAACATCTAAAAAGTTGATCCAACTAATAAGTTTGCCCATAGTTAAGTGGTTTCAAGTATTGTAGTTATTCAATTCTTCTTTAAGATTAAGGCTGACAAATACACAGTCTGTGTCTCTATCCATACTTTCCATTCTATAGGTCCTTTGTAGGGGTTCTGTTGACCCCTGAGCATTGTACTGTTTCATTCTTATTGGCGACTATGAAAACCCGGGAAGCGCATTCATAATGCCCTCGAGAACATTGTTCACTTTGCTGTTCATCTGTATTTTCGCAGCTTGGCAAATGGGAACGTGTGACTGTTTAAAAGCTTTGTTTCCCATAAGACCTCAACAACTTAATCTGTCTTTAATGCTTTTAGGTGGACGGATTGGTGACTTATGTAACGGCTGTTTTGTTGGAGATTTTGCACTTTTAGGAGATGTTCGTTTTGGAGTAGTAGATCCTACGTGTGTTTTTGTTTGAACTACAACGTTGGTTCTCTCCCTATTCCCAAATGGTGTTTAGTAAAATTCGACCGAGTGTAGTGTTTTCAGGTGCTCCTGAAACTTTGATCCAGGTGGAAGCCAATGATTGGCCAATTTCTCTACGAGTGTTCTATATTTGTTGTCTTGATTGTTGCAGGTGGGGCGGATACAACCAGAGGCTGTTTTTTCCATGTAGGTCCCTACAATTTTCCTTGCTTCCACAAAGGTCACATTCCTCATGTCTTTTACCTCAAGTGTTTCGTTTTCTTTTTAAACATCGCAAGATCTTGCGTAAGCCCGATGATCTAGAAGGAAATTAGATGTGCAAACTACCGACAATTGGTCCGGGTTCTTTTTCACCGCATTTGGCACATGTCTAAAGCCCTCTACAGGCTTTCCTGGGGTGTCCATACTTTTGGCATTTGAAGAACCTGAGGGGCGCTGGGATGTATTGCTTAACCCACTCAAGACAATAGCCGATCTTCACATCTCCTTGGGAGCACAGGGCTGGTTAAATATCAGGATGTAAGTGTTGCTGTAGGTTCGTTCTCCGCTTTTTCTAATGGAGATTATTCTTGTATTTGTAGCCAATGCCAAATCTCTACACCAAATAATTCTTTTGGAAGTGTTGAGTTTCTAATACGGGTAGGCCCTGCATTTAGTTTTATCGAAGGTTTTCATTTTTAATTTGTTAAAAAACTGGAACGGCAAATTGCTAGTTGAGGTAGAGAGCCGGAGACAAACAGAAAGCAGTTTTCGGAATGAGGAACGGCAAGGATTTCGCTTGGCAGAATCTGATGCCTCATTCTCCGAGTCTGGCGTCTTCAAATAAAAAAAAACTAAACTAAAACTGTCAGAATCATAGATGCTGTATCTTTTTCGCTAGCCTTGTGCTGTAGCACCCACCACGGAGTCCAACTTGCGTTTGGAATGAACCAAGGGGAAACCCATTTGCCTTGGTTGAGACAGGGATACAAAACCGGTATACTCGGTCTGAGGGATGGTTTTCGAGCCGTTGCCAATTTCAGGTTCTCAGCACTGGTCAAATTGCTATTCTTTCAACGCAATTGACCTTCAGCCACTGCATTCTAGTAACTAAAAGATAATGGTTGGGAACTTGCTGCAAGTACAATTACTACTATAAAGGTCTTAAGTGTCTACAGAGGGATCAATATCAGATATGTATATATTGTGAGAGTGTCTGCACGTTATATGCAGAAATTAGAAATCACGAAATATAAATCGGTATCAGATTTATACGACAAATATCCGAGAAAACTGCAAAAAATTGTAGTCACATTATCTGGTTCTATGTACCGACCTCTCGTACAACTTGTAATTCTTCAGAATAAAATAAGTATGTATTCTTGAATGACCCAACAATTAACTAACTCATTCGACTCCCACAGTCAAGTGCAAATTATGAGTCTTTAATTCGATGTGGACACAGATTCTCATCGTCGGAGATTGAATCTTTAACCAACTTTGAGAAACAATCTGCTGATTACTCCTACACAAACGTGAGGTTGCCGGGGATAATGGTGTTTAAACAATGATAATACTTAATTACATTGTTCAAAGCTAAGTAAATAAGCATTTAGATTAAATAGGCACTTCTGCTGCATTAATTTGACCTTGTACCAGACAAAACAGTTTTTATTAAATAAACAGTACTACATAGATTTTGTTAGGTAATTATTGTTTCTGCCATTTAGTTTAATCTTCAGCAGGTGGTTTTGTTTACTGATTTGGAAATAATTGGGCATGTGGGGTTACCTATCTTCTCCCATTGAATACAGGTATGATACGTGCAGACATTTTCATTTAGTCACAAAACGATAACGTCAATTCATTTCCCGTGATGTTGCCTGTTGGTATAACCACGTAGATCTGCTGTAAGTTGCGCTTAGCGCTATCAGACTAATAGAATATTTAGGATTTATCTTTTTTAACAAGCAAAATTGTGACACCTATATTCACTTGATCAATTATAGTCCACCTTCAAAGTTACTCGACAATTCGTCTTTTTTCTTATAATAGGGTGTTAGGCTGTGTAAAATGCAAACAATTGCGGTGAGGATTTGAACTCGAGTAGCCCGGCTAACCTCCCTCCAGATATGGATAAATGCTGTCTACAAGAAGAAAAAACTCTTGATTCTAATCAGACCTAGAGAGGGCTGGGCTTGATACTGAACAGCTGCTATTATAAAAGCTTTTCCAGAACAAAAGAAATAGCACAGTCGACGAAATTCATTTCTTGTCGAATTGAAACACGATGGTAATATTGACAATATGAGAAAACTCAAATCAAGCACAAAAAGAAAGGAATAACCATAAGATGAATTAGAGCTCATTACAATTTTAAATTGTGAGCACTTAAAATATGCAATGATAGTACTCTAATGGAATCATTAATCTGTTTAGTGAGTTCGATCCTCACTGGATGACTCATTTATTTATTAAGCTTAGCATTGATTAAAGGTATAATTCTTTGCCAGAGTGATGATAAAACATCTTAAAATACGTTGCTCATAAGTTTCTTTCACGGAGTATTGGAAACAGTGAGATGTCAGTCATTAAAAGATCCAACCCTCATGATATATCTGTTACATACAGAATTATAAAAGATGATAGTTCTCAGAGTATAGCGTTGCCGACAGACTACTTTTACGCTTAACAAAAGTTGAAATGAATACATCAAGTGCTAGCCTCATTCGAGTATTCCTTCTGTTTTCTGTTGTCTTTATGTCATTTTTCAAGGATGGACATGCATATTCATTATGGAAGATTATTCTACAAAATAATGTTGTTAGAAACGTGTACGAAACAAGATTTGTGGGAAATTTTATCGATTTGCGGTGGGGGTAGTATAGACGGAAAATGGCATGTGGTTGATAGATTTTGAGAGACTCGAAGAGTACAGGATCGAAAGAATTCAGGCCGCAAATGCAAGGAGACGGATTCGAAACGAAGTTAAAGTTTTAACATGCCATTAAACCAACCAATCAAATTCTTACTGAATTATTTAATGCCAAAGTTAGAATTGCTTACTAAAAATAAATGAATTAAAACTATGGTTTGAAATATCAAGGATTATTTACAAATGTTTCTTAATATTAGTTTCAAGTAATTATTTCTATCTGTGTGTAAATCATTTGTATTAATAAGCGAAATATACTAGTATTAGTTATATGATTTCAAACTGGTTTCCATTTGTGGGTTAAAAATCCGGCAGATCAGACTGAATCTTGAAGTAATAATGACAAAGGAGTAACTCCTCACTGTCCAGAACTAGAGCCTCACCACTGGATGCTGTTTAGGATGAGATTTTATTCCTCTGCAAAAGATGCATTTGGCGTAATCTAGACCTCACCGACTGGGCATCTCGATTAAATAACCTACCAATCATATAAGTCATAAAACCAAACCAAATTTAATGTCAAGCCTTGGGCTTATTTAAAAATGTTATCTATATAGTATATCAACCATTGGAAAGAGCATTTTTTTGCACACATATATTTGTGTTAGTTAAATAGTTTCAGGTATTTCTCTATTATTAATCAGTTGTTTGAACACACTTAACTGAATATACATATATGATTAACTGCAAACAAATTTGTTTGGAGAAACGCTAGAATAATTAGGGTTAATTTAATTTTTAAATGCGTTAGAACTGTTCCCTTATTAGAGTTCACGGTTAAGTAGTTTCAGTTATTGCTATTCAGCACAATTCATTCATTTGCCCACAAGCAATCGGTGCTTTCTACATCTATTGCAAACTGCACAAGGAACCATTTGACTGCAGAGAGGTGAGGCCACCCCACGAGTGTCCTGGGTATTACATTAAACAATCTGATGGTGAAGCTCGTGTCCTGGAGTTTGGGGAGAATGTGAAGTACCCCTTTGTAGACATTGCTCCCTGATCCGATCAGAGCTGTTTGACCTGGAGCGGTAACACCTGAGAGCCCTTTCTATGGGTCAAATTGAAATTTAAACTATATGCAAACAAACGACTTAGTAAAAGGATCAAAGTTAAATAGCAATACTTGAAACTCTTTAACCATTTAATCATTTGACTATGTAATACCAATAAGTCAATTTCAGAACAAGTATTTCAGTGTATAAATGAATGAATAGTTTTGAATACAATAATTACGGTTAAATGATTCCAAGTATTGCTATTTAACAAAGTGCAAGCAAATGACTACAAACTTATTTATTCAATATTTGTGTTTGCAAAATATTATCAATTCAATATTAGTCATTTGCTTGCACTTTACAATACTTTCATAGATGTTTCCAAGTATCTTCAACTAATTCAACATTAGATGTGTGCAAACAAATATCAGCGTTAAATAGTTAATATGCAATAAATAATTCAATCTAGGCACATAGTTAATCACAAACAATTTAATTACACAGTCATTTGTTTACAAACAGAAAGAAAACAATTTACTTATGTTAAATATTTCTATTTAATCCACTAAACAAAATAAATAGTTAATTAAATGGTCAATTTACCATAAGAGACACAATAAGGAGCCAACACTACGGTTCAATGGCAGTGAAGGGGTATTCCAGATTCCCCAGAGCTCCAAAACAGGAACCTCACCATCAGACAGGCTATTGTCATGTCAGACACTGCAGAGGGGTCAGAACCCCTTACCAGAGATGTAGTCTGCCTGTCTAATAGCTGTAGAATACGCCGACACTTCCACATTATTCATTTTATATATATATATATATATATATATATATATATATATAAAATTAACAAATTGAAAAAATATGAGTAAATATGTTAGAAATTTAATCAATTATAAAAAGTGTATGGCATGATAAAATTTTACGACTTAGATGCCTTTTGTGATATTGCTCAAAACACAAAAAATCATTACTCTGATATTTTCAGGTACGAATGCTCGGTGAGTTTTTAACCTGCCTTGCCGACCCTGTTGGCTGGGGCCTTAGAATACACCGACTGCACCTCTCCATAGGGGTAAATCCACCCCTCAATGGTGCCATCTGTTGGTCGTGGGCAGCGACCCGTAGAGCGCTAGGATGGGATCCTGGTGGTTGTCGCCGGACCAATGACAGCTCAATGTGGTCAATGACCTGCAATACATAATTTTGGCCTTTATTTTGTCTGACAGGTGGCCGGATAGGCCTGATCCAATCAATCGACTGGTCATGTCAAGCCCTAGTACATATATGTTTTATCCCGATCGTAATTTTAAATCTGCACTTGCAGCAAGTTCCCAACCCTTATATTTTGGGTACTAGAAGGCAGTGGCTGAGGGTAAATTGCGTTCAGAGAATAGCAATTTGAACTGTACTGAAAAAAGAAAATTGGGAACAGCTGGAAACCTACCATTAGCTCGAGTATACTGGTCGTGTATCCCCGTCTCAACCAAGGCGAATGGGCTTCCCCCTTGGTACATTCCCAACACAAGCTGGAATCCATGGTGGGTGGTAGAGCACTGGGCCAGCGAAATATAAATGGCATCTATGGCGTCTTCAAATAAAAAAAATCTTATCAAAACCTGTCGGAATCAGACTACAAGAATAAGGGGTCAGATTTCACCAGATTCATTGTTATTGAATCCTGGTAGGAGGTCTGCCCAGCCAAATTCTCGCCTTTCCTCATAGAAAAAAAAATTTCGTGGTAGGACTTGAAGAACTAAGAAAATCAGAAACGGCAACTTGCTAGTCGAGATGGACAGCTGAAGACAGGCAGGAAGCATATTAAAAATGAAAGCTTTTATAACGACGAAATGCAGAGCCGACCCACATGAGAAACTCAACACTTCCAAAGGAGTTATCAGAAGTTGGGAGTTGGCATTGACAACAGAAGAGGAGATAGCATCAGCCCAAGGAAATTAGATTCTTCTTATATTTGAAACTCACTATTAGAAAACACGAAGAAAGGATTCAGATCAACACATATCCTGACATTTAATCAGCCCCGTACTCCCAACGAGGTGAAGATCGGCTAGTGTCATGAAAGAGTCGAGCAGTGCGTCACAATGCCCCGCAGGTGCTTCAAATGCCAAAAATATGGACACCACAGGGAAGCCTGTAGAGGAAGATTGCCCAGCTAATTTGCTTCAAGCAAACTGCCGACAAGATCATTACGTATTTTCCAGTCGGCTAGGGCTGTAAAACAACCAACAAACCAACCTCCTTGTGTAAGATCTTGCGATGTTTTCAAAAAAGAGAAGGAAAAACTTGAGATGAAACACAAGAGGAATGTGTCCTTCCTGGAAGCACGGGAAATTGTAGGGAGCTACATGGGAGAAAGCAGCTACGCCTCTGTTGCACGGCGGGCAGATACAACCAATCAAGACAACAAATATAGAATACTCGTGGAAAAATTGGCCAATTATTGGCTTCCAAATGGATCAAAGTTTCTGGAGCACCTGAAAAAGTAAACTCAGCTGAATTTTACCAAGCACCAGTTCAGCAACAGGTTAGCAATGGAGAGAGATCCAATGTTGCTATCCAAACAAAAACACGCATACGATCTACCACTCCAACAAGAACTACTTCTAAAAGTGAAAAATCTCCAGCAAAACAGTCGTTATATAAGTCACCAATCTGTCCACCTAAAAGCATTAAAGTCAGTCTAAAAAACTTGTCTCCCATAAAATCTGAACAACTTTAACAAAACTCACAAGCTCCCATTTGCCAAGCTGCGAAAATACAGATGAACACTTAAGGGAACAATGAAAGACCAGGATACACAGTCAAAATGCCTTCAACAACAAAGTCTTCTATAATAACCAAACAGTGCAATCCTATTTACCAACCTCTCCGCTCAGGCAGGATATGACACAAGGTCAATTTTTAAGCGGAGTTTAACAGGTTTGAATTCAGAGTTTTCCTTCTCCTAGACTAGTTGCCTCACCAAGGCTGAAGAACCTAGTCTGTCCTACTATTTACCCATAGCTGGAGGGAGAATAATTGGATTCATATCTTTCCCAAGAGTATTAGTGCTATGTGAAATGCAATCAGTCTCGTCCAGGATTTGAACTCGTGTCGCCGTGTTCATTTCCAACGACGATAACAATTACACCACGGGCACCAAGCAGTGCAATGCTCAGGGATCAACAAAATCCCCACAAAGAACCTATAAGTAAGGTTAGTGACACAAACTGCGTAGTTTCCAGCTTTCATCTTGAAGAAGTACAATACTTGGAATAATTTAACATTTGAAAAGGTGAGCGAGCTTATAAGTTTGCCCACAGTTAATCTTTTTTATGCTGAACTGAATTGATTGAAATGGAAATGTTTTTGTGTGCTAAATTGAATCATTTTAAACGGAACTGTTTTTAACATGGAAACATTACTTAGGCTAAACTGTATTGTTCGAAATGGAACTATTTTTACATTTACCTGTGTGTAAACACAAACTATTTCAAGTTAAACAGTTATAAGTATAGATTAATTCAACCAAATCAGTTAAGGGATTATTGTCAAAAACATTTCTGTGTACTCATAATAATCAGTTCTATTTCAAACAATTCTTTTTAGTATAAAAACTGATTTGGCATCAAATAACCTACAAAGGTTGACATGTCATAAAACAACTAATGGCCTCCTGTGTATGTATATATCACGATAGCAATTATAAAAGTAAGGCAGGTCGGTTAGTTAAGGAACGGAACAACAAATATTTAATAGTTTTTACTTGAAAAGTACGTTCACAAATTATACTTAGAAAATTTGGAATACATATACATTTATAAAGTTTTCTTTTACTGTAAATTAATAGTCGACTTTTAACCAGGGCAAAATGTATATTTTTGTCTTTTCAGTTAAGGAATGCATCATAAATCCTTGTGAGATCAATGTATAAACAAAAGAAAAATTCAATATTTAGTGAATTGTCCTTTGCATTGGATTACCTCATTGCATTTTCGACCACATGAGCCAATTAACTTCCTACGTGGTGGTAGTGATACTTCCCCATTTTTCTTTCAGAAACCCCATAAATCATCAATATTTTGAGGATTTCTGTTCTGAGCTTTCTCTCCAATGATTTTCCATACGTTCTCTATAGGATTCATATCTGGGCTTTGTGGTGGCTACTTCATAACAGTTATTCTTTCCTTTTCAAGAAAACTTAACGCGCATTGCCACAAAGCTAAAACTGTGATGTCTTGCATAAATATTAGGGTTTCAACTGTCCCTTAGCGTAAATGAAGAAGAGCATGCTGGTGAAGTAGTTCTTTATAAATACTGGCATTAATATTACCGTGAAAATGAACAATGGATCCTACTCCCGCAGAAGAAATCATCCCCCACACCATAACACTCCCACCTCCAAATTTCACAATTTTCCTAACGCATTGAGGAGATAAGCGGTTTGTAAGACGTAAAAATGGGGAACGCTTACCATCAGATCCAAACAAATTGAATTTGGATTCATCACTAAAGTGAACCGTATTCCATTGTTACTATGTCCACAGGATATGCTCTGTGACGAAATCAAGACGAACTTTTTAATTTTTCTTTGAAATCAATAGGTTTGCTACATGGAATCCGAACAACTAATCTTTCCTTGTTTAAACTTCGAAAAACAGTTTTTCTAGAGATTGGCTTTCCTGTTTGCTCAACAAAAAAAAATGAACGAGAAATAGACGTTGCTGTATCGAAACGGTCTTTTAAAGACATTTTAACAATCATCCTATCTTCCTGTTTGGTAATAATAGGAGGCTAGCCAGTTAAAGTGTCTTATCAGCCTTAAATCTACTGATTACACGATAAATAACGCTTTTTGGACTTCGTAAGATGATTTGCTAAAATTACCTTTTTTCTTCTCGAGTTAAACAATTTTTAAACAAGATGGAGGCGAAAGCAATTGTCATACATTATTCAAACTATTTTTAAGCAACTTGATTGCTAATTTTGATTTATAGTAAACTATCTAAATTACAATTAACGTTTGACCATGGCAAAATATTTTTATTTTTTTTTTTTAGTTCACTATTAATTTACAGTAAAAAAATTGGAACATATATGCTTTGCATGTAAAGTTTTCTAAGTATATTTTGGGAAATTTTCGTAAACGTACATGCAATTTTTTTCAAGTAAAAATCATTTAAATATTTGTTGTCTGTTCCTTAACTTATGGCCGCTACTGTAATATATGTATATTTTTCCATCCAGTTCATCAAATCCATAATTAGGAAAATCTGGAAGCTTAAATTTTAATATACAATTTTACTTAAACATATACCCTTGATTAGAAGCCAATTTATTTCGGAATGTTGATCATGTTATTAAAGTCGGTTGTTTAAAATAATTCTTTCAGAAACGTCTTGGAGAATCGGTGAGATTTCTACATTCCATCAATATGTTTCACGGTCTGGCTTTACATGTGGGCCTTTTGGTAGAGGTTCATGTAGTGGGAAGGATTGCATTTATTCAGTGTGGCCTGTGCGAAGTCGAGTTATGATGGTCTCTTCTCTTCTAGTCTTGCTCGAATCTGTATTTAAGATTTACCAAATACATCCTATATTAAAAGAAATGCCATGAGCTTTTTCGTTCCATAGCTATTGCCATTTCTTTGTCAGTATCTAGGTGATTTTTGATTAGTGCATGTTATTTGGGAGTTTTTGTAGGGTACTATGTCCAGTGCAGATTTGGTTATGTCAGCTTTATGGGTTCCCTGGATTCCTATATGGCTTGGAATCCAGCAGGATGTCGCCCTTTTTGGTATGGCTTATCATGCAGCATTTTTGCTTTGAATAAATCCTGGAATCAGTACCGAACCAAAAAGCAGACGTACAGCCATTTACTTCTCACTTCACAAGCCATCAAAGTAAGACGAACAAGACGAGTTCGTCTTTGCTTTCCCACCATAAGTGATGTTCGGATTGGAATTTGTACACATGGACGCACCAGTGTTTTCAGACCAGCGTAAACTTACCTCAGGTCCGTACAGACCCTGGATGCCACGTAAATGTCCCGCCAGTAGCCATGTTCAATAGGGACGGATAAAAGACACCCATAATCAAGTCATGCTGATAGATTACATAAAGAGTTTAGATTTTGTAAAATGTTTCATATCCGATTTTCTCACTTATTGATCCCTTAATCTGATTTGGTCGTAGGATCGATACTAAACTAAGAGAAATAACCTGGCAGAATAATTCACTCTTCATTTAAACCTGAAGAGTTCAAACTTGGTATGGCAACAGTTTAGTATGCCGTAATATTTACTCGTAACTAGACTGCTTTCCTTTCCCTAAAGGGAAAATAGTTTGGTTCATACCTTTCCAATTGCTATGTGAATTGCAAACAGCCCCCAATCAGAATTTGAACTTGAGTTGCAAAGCCTTCAAATGACGATGATAACCGTTATATCACAAGAGCCTCCAATTTTACTCTGGGTTGGTTGATCGGTCGGGTTTTATGGTATATCAACCATTGTGGGTTATAATCCCGTTTACATATGAATATTAAAAATGTTATTTACAAAATGTGTTTACAAATCATATTTTTGCAAAAATGTACTCGGGCTCGTTTACTGTTAAATGACTAATGACAAATTGTTACTGTTACATAGCAATACTTGAGGCCATTTGTTCACTCACAAACTATACGTATTTCAATTTAAATGTGTTCAGTTTGTTGCTAATTTCATTTTTAAATTACTTCGTGTAAAAAGAAATTAGTTCTATTGTTTTTACGTAATACAATTATAAGTATTAGAAATAATTGAAAAATGTAACAGATAGAATTATTAGCTTTAAATAGCAATACTGGTAACCACTTCAATATTGAAGCCTCACCCTCAGATGTTGTTTAGTGTCATATCCAAGACGTTGCTTAGGGTGAGGTGGTTTTACTCGTCGGTGCATTTTACAGTCACAGGCAACTAGGCTTTTTGCACTCAGTTAAAAGCTACAATGTAATTCATTTTGACACTGAATATGTCTTAGCTCTAGCAAATGCCTTAGGAAGATGCAATTAATAATACCTTCAAATTAGCCAAGAAATTACTGTTATTTGGTATTTTTTACTTTTGTCTCTATTATAGCCCAGACATGATTTTTGACCATATATCCAAGTAAACAAACAAATAAAATATTCCATTGTTTTACAAAAAAAAAAGAGAAGACCTTTAATGAAGCATTTGTCAAACTGCCAAGAAATACGAAATCCGAAAAGATTAAAAATGTTGCTGAGAAGACACAGCTAACTAAACAGAGTTTTTTCCTTTCTATTACAGAAATTAATTACATTACAATATGTGACACTTGTTTGTTAATGTAATTAACTTTAGTGAAATTCTACCAACATCTGTAATCTCTGAAAATCCGACATTACGCAGGTTCATTTTTCTATGAGGATTCTTCTCCGCAACCGTCAGTCGAAGCAGTTGCTTTTCATAGGCACTAAAATTAAAATTCAACAATCAACAATGATGCATCTTATTTTGTAAAATAGTCATGATTGTTTCTTTTTACAAAATTTGGTCACATGTCTACTTTCAAGTAACAGAAATCAGCATGCTAATCTGGTTACTTGAAAATCACACGGTAAGTTCTCAAACAAAAAAGTTCCACATTAATGGATCTTAAACTTAAAGCATAGTGGCAATACAGCGTGCTTCATATTAAAATCTAAGATGATTTTACAGTTCCTTTATCAGAGATGGGGAATGGATGGAGACTTATAACATTTCTTTCATAAACACATTAGAAAAGCAGAACTGATGTTACGGACGCCACCTAGGAAAGATCCCAGAAAAATAAACATTTTTTAATCATATTGGAATTTCCTACAGAGATGCCGAACAGGCTGCTTGGGTTGTATATATTGAATAGCCTACAAAGGTTGATATACCATAATGCCAAATCCTTTTTATACATTGATTTGTCTAAAAATGGTAAACAATTAAAACTACAAACTCTTCCTTTACAAATAATCAGAGCTCATTTATTTGTAGACTGATTTAAAAATAAGATTACCTCTACTATATTCACTTACTAATCATCTGAGTTAATTCGTTTGGTTTCAAGTATTGCTGACAAAAGAAATACTTGGGATTATTTTCCTGTGTGAAAATGAATGATAAATGTTGAACATTCATTTTGTTTGTACACATTTAGTGATTTTTTAAGTACATTTTCATATTAACAGTTAAATGTCAAAATATGCTCAACAGAATTGTTTAACATTTAAACTGTGTACTTACCTCTCCGGGTCAAATAAAAGTTTAAAATAGAGCTAACACTTAATCGGGTCCTATCTATAGATCAGAGAGGACCTAGGAGCAGTAGCAATGACTGGTTGGTTGTTTGTGTTTCATGGTATATCAACTTTTGTAGGTTATTTAACGCCAAATTCATTTTATACAAATAATCAGTTCTGTTTCAAAGAAGTCAGTTTAGTAAAAGTATTGTTTTTGACATTGAATTGTTTGAAAAAATAGTTTTTGTTCGCACACAATTTCAGTGTTGCATGAGTGCGTAATTCAGTTCTATTTGACCCATAGATAGGACCCAACCACGTGCTACCACTACAGATGAGAGTGGACCTGGGAGCAATGGCAGTGAAAGGGCGCTCCCCATTTCCTAAAGCTCCAGCATCAGTAGAACCTCGCTATCAGATTGTTTTATCCATGACACTCGTTGAGGGAGGTCTTGCCCTTCTGCAAAGGTGCATTCTGTATATTCTTCAGTCCCAGGTGACTATCTTTATATTTAACTCTGTGTATTGCCCAGTTTTATTTCAGATAATTCAATTAAGCAAGTGTACGCAGTTTAGATATGCTAAACTGAATTGCTCGTAGTAGGGCTGTTTTGATAAGTACGCAGTTTACTTCTATTTGACCCATAGATAGTCCTATCAGGTGTTTCCACTCCGGGTGAGAGTGGACCTGGGAGCGATGGCTATGAAGGGGTGCTCTGCATTCATCAAAGCTCCAGCATTACTGGAACTTTACTATCAGATTGTTTAGTGTCATATGCAGGACACTTGTTGGGGGCGTCTTGCCTCTTTTGCAGAGATGCCGCCGGTATATTCTACCGCCCCAGCTGACCGGGCTGAGGATGGTGAACATGTGGAGACTTTTTGATATTAGTGAAAGCTATAGTATTTTATCTTTTTAAAATCACTTTGAAATTAAATCGAAAAGTTACCCCCATTATGGTGTTAAATACAAAGAATGAGGATAGGAAAATAGTTTCATACTTGTTATGGTCACAGGCTGATAGAACCTAGACAAACAACTAAACTATGGCATATCAACCCTTGTATATTATGCCAAATCTTGTTAGATTATTCATACATATACATATATATTACAAGTCATATTTAACACACACACACACACACACATTTTGTAGAAATCATTTTTAAACGAACCTGGGCTTTATTGTTTGCACCCATGATTAATAATGTTAGCAATTAATGCTACTTAAGACCATTTAACTCTCCATTTAACATTGATAATTCTGTTCAGCACTTTGCGCAAATAAATGATTAGGGAAGCGTTTACAAATATTGCTTTTCAACACTATTCAGTCATTTGAGCAAACTCAAAGTATTAATTCAATTCATGGTATTACATAGCAATACTTTAAGCACACAGTTAAAAGCGTTAGAAATTCAACACTAATAATTAGATTCAAAATTACTTTTTCGTTTGCACCAAGTTAAATGGTTCCAAGTATTGCTATGTAACACGCATAATTCAATTTAACTGCGCAAAAACAGTTCCATTTGACGCAAACAAATCATATGTGTTGAATTGTCATAGATGAAACCCCAACAACTGCTACAACTCCGGACTAGGTAGACCTAGGAGTAATGGCAATAAATGGCACCATATCTTTAGGAGTGAGGCCTCACCATTATATTATTTAGTGTCATGTCCAGGTTGATTGGTTGGTTGTTTGGGTTTTATGGCAAATCAACCTTTGAAGGTTATTTAACGCCAAATCCATTTTTATAAAAATAGTTCTATTTCAAACAATTCAGTTTAGCATAAGTACGCAGTTTAAATGTAAAAAACATTTCTATTTCAACCTATTCGGTTTAGTCAAGCAGTTCTAATTCAGCTAAGTATTCGTACAGATTTTGTTTACACACAGTTCTATATTAAACATATCAGTTTAGACATTTAACTGTTTTGTGTAAGTACAGTTTCAAAAACATTTCTATTTCAACCTATTCAGTTTAGACAAACAATTCAGTTTAGCATGAGTATGCCGTTAGTTCTATTCAACCCATAAATAGGGCCCTATCAGGTGCTACTATTCCGGGCCAGAGTGGACCTAGGAGCAATGGCAATGAAGGGGTGCTTCGCATTCCCCTAAGCTCCAGCATCACTGAAACCTTACCATCAAATTGTTTAGTGTCATATCCAGGACACTCATCGGAGAATCTTTTCCCTCTGTAAAGAATCTGTCGAAGTTTTCTACCGTTCCAGCCGACTTGGTTGTCTGATAGTTATGTCAGGTCGTTTAGTAGCGCCAAATAAATGTGCCAGTAAGACTCATATTTAAAAAAAAGTAATAGAAATTGCCTTATTGTTCATTTACATAGGTAACTGTGGCTTTTATTTTTTATCTTAAAACTAGACTATACTAAGTCAGAAATATATAACGTTGACATTTTTTGTTTGATTATATGCTATAAAAACTAATATATATCTCAAACGAACCAAACTATTTGGGGGTAACATTGATTAGTATGCAGAGTTCATTATTTGTTAGTTTAATTACTATAAGCAAATAGTTAAATGGTTTTAAGTATTGCTTTGCTGGAGAAGCAGATACGAACTCATAAGAGATGTACTCTTATGGACCCCCACACATGGCCGAGCAAAAGCAGGACGACCAGCACGATCATACATTCAGCAGCTATGTGAGGATACGGGATGTTGTCCTGAAGACCTGCCTAGGGCGATGAACAATAAGGAGGGGTGGCGAGAGAGGGTCAGGGATATCCGTGCTACCAGCGCGACATGATGATGATGTGTGCACATTGCAGTATTTGGATCTGTGAGAAAGTTTTAAGTATAGTAAATGATTAAATATATTTGTTTTCAATTTGACCCACAGATGGGACCCGAGCAGATACTGCCACTTCCGGACAGGGTGGACCTGGATATTCCACATTCTCAAAAGCTCCAGGAACATCTCACCAAAATTGATCTTATAGTGTCATATACAAGACTCTCCTTGGGCTGGGGGTCTTACTGCTTCAGATATAATATAGTAGTGTATTCTATAGCTCCAGGTGACTGACCTTAGGGGTTTTCGATAAGTTGCAGAAAGAGTTACCCCTCCAAATACTCATGTAAATAATTCATCTTGTAATGTTCTGAACTAGTGCCCCACTATTTTACACGATAGTTTAGCTCGATTTCAAACATCTGTGGAAATGATTGTATATGTTTGGTGAAAAGTTCCGGTTTGAATATCTAAGGAACCAAGATGAAATATTTTTACAGGTAGCCGTACTCTGAGTGGGAGTTTTTACATGTTAAGATTGGTCCTAAATCTAAACGAAAATGTCAGACTGTTCTCTGGAGTTAAGCCTCACGAACCTCCTTTGATTTGAGTCTATGATCCTTGAAAGAGACTCTAAAAAAAAAATCAACCTTAAACGATCTGTCCGGAATTAAGATTTCCTAAAAGAGCCGACTTCTTTTATTCATGGATAAGGTCTTCACCGTTATTTCAGAGAGAGGAGATACTCTTTAAATGTTATAATGAAATGATTTTGTTAGATTCCTGACATTATTACACTTTCATGGGCAGGCAAATAGTAATGCTTCATAGGCTAGCAATATCATATAAAATTGTTTGTTTTATAGCAAAGTCGAAAATATGGAAACTTTAAAAAATCTTTGACTTCACCTCACTCATCAACTCAAACATTATTTTCTATTTATAAGGACTAATCCAGGGAGAGACAACTATCTTCACCAAAACTGGACGGCAGTTATGTTAAACTATTCTTTTGTTACAGTTTCATTTCAAAGTAATTGCTTTATTTATGAAATCGAATAAACATATTGTATGAAATATCCACCTTTTTCTAGATGTTATTGAATAAAGCGGAAGCGCAATTTCTTCTCAAAAGTTCAACTATCAATAGTAATACTACAGCGTCAGCTAATATTATTCTTACGAGTATGTGACTTGGTCAAATACGATACATTTTCTTTGCCTTACAATCACGTCTTAATTTCCGTGTTCAATTTGCTTTTTTTATGACTTCAGTATTATTTGCCAAGTTGTTTTGAAAGGTTTCTTCGCTACAGTAATATTGACAAACTAATCAAATTGCTTCAAACACGGCCTTTTTTGAACACCTCACAAAACTAACCGTCTTTTCTCCACCAATACATCTTTTCACTTTTTATTTAAAATCCATAATAATGTTTTTATTATTTCCATCCACTGCATTATTAAACAATCAGACCATACTAATGGGGAGATATAAAGAAATAATCTATAATCACGTAAGATGTTTACCCCTTCCACGATTCATAACTATTACTGATAAAAAGGTAGTAATATAAAAGTTACATTTATTTCTGAAATTTGTATGCAAACAACTATAAGGAGATAAGTTATATAAATTCTATCATTTCTGGTTGTAATGAAATGCCCAAAACATGAAACCCCTGTTCCAGTTCATTCATTCAGTCTTGTACCAAATGTAACCTACACTTAATTTTGAGGGTGCTTCGCGTGGTGCAATGGTTACTGAACTGGGCTAATTGTCTACTGTTATTGAATTCAATTTTCACCGAATTCCTCATACTTATTGCCTTGTGCTAAACTAAGCTAAGCTTAGTAAGCGACAACACAAACGTATCTCTACATTTAACGAGAAACTGTTCAATGACAAGCCCTGTCTAGATTTATATATCAAATACACATGGTTTTTGTTCATTATTTTAATAACATTTAAAACAGACCTGAGATCATTTTCCTTCACAGTTAAGAGATTTCAAGCATTTCTATCCAGTACAAATCATTCTGTTTACTTTTCCCAGTTTGTTTGCACAGTTAAATTATTACCAGTGCTGCCGTGTAACAGTAAGAATTTGACATCAGTCATTTGTTGGCACACATTTAAATAGATACATATAAGTTTGACCCCAGTTAATCTCTTACATAGCATAAGCTCAATCACCTTTTAAATTGTTAATCTTGAAGAAATAGTCAATAACTACTATACTTGAAGCAATTTTAGTCTGGCAACTACGCAGTCTGTGTCGCTATCCATACTTTCTATACTATAGGTTCTTTGTTGTTCCCTGAGCATTGCATTGTTTGGTTCTTATAGGCAACTTTGTTCTTGAGGGCATTTTGAGTGTGCTCCTGGTTTTTTCCTTATTCACTTTCGAGTTCATCTGTATTTTCGCAGTTCGGTTTAGGTTGTTTTTAAATTTTGTTGAAGTTGGGAGAGAAGTTTTTTAGTTTGGCTTTAATGCTTTTTGGGGGATGGATTGGTGAGTTATGTAACGGCTGTTTTGTTGGAGATTTTGCACTTTTAGCAGTATCGTGTTGTAGTGGTTGATCCTACGTGTGTTTTTGTTTGGAAATGGGGAGAGATCCAATGTTGTAGTCCAAATTGTTGCTGAGCTTGTGCTGTGTAAAATTCGACCGGGTGTAGTTTTTCAGGTGCTCCAGAAACTTTGATCCTGTAAGAAGCAAATGATTGGCCAATTTTTCCACGAGTGCTCCCTATTTGTTGTCTTCATTGGTTCTATCCACCCTCCGTGCAACAGAGGCGTGGCTGCTTTCTCCCATGTGGCTCTCTACAATTGTTTCCACGAAGGACACATTCCTTTTGTGTTTCACTTCAATTATTTCCTTTACTTTTTTGTAAACAACGCAAAATCTTGTGTAAGCTGGATGATCTTGTCGGCAGTTTGCACACCTTCCTCCACGTGGTCTGGGGCCTTTTCACAGCATAGCGCACATGTCTGTCGACCTCTACAGTTTTCCCTGTGGTGTCCATAGATTTGGCATTTGAAGCACCTCAGGTGAGTTGGGACGTACTGGTCAACTCTCTCAAGACAATAGCCGACCTTCACCTCCTTGGGAGTACGGGGCTGGTTAAATGTCAGGATGCCCTACTCCTGATAACTCCTTTGGATGTGTTGAGTTTCTCAGGTGGTAAGGCTCTTCATTTCATCGTATGAAATGTATTTACTTTAAATGTTTTCTGCCTGTCTTCGCTTGTCCACCTCGATAAGCAAGTTGCCATTCCTTGTTTTCGCAAGAGCCCTTGGAGAGATTACTTATTCTATGAGGAAAGGCGAGAATTTCACTAGGCAGACCACCTTCAAAGATTCAACTATAAGTCTGCTGCCTCATTCCCCGAGTCTGATTATGACAGGCTTTTAGTTTGTTTTTTTAAGGCGCCATATATGCTGTATCTTTTTTGCTGGCTCTGCGTTCCGCCACCCACCACGGAGTCCAACTTGTGTTTGGAATAAACCAAGGGGGAAATCCATTCGCCTTGGTTGAGACGGGGATACGCGACCTGTATACTTGAGTTGAGAGTAGGTTTCCGAGCCTTTGCCAATTTCAAGTTCTCAACACTGGTCAAATTCCTTTTCTCTCAACATAATTGGCTCTCAGCCACCGCCTTCTAACACCTAACAGATAAGGGTTGGGAACTTGCAGTATAGGCAGATTTTAAAAGTAAGGTCGGGAAAAAGCATGTAGGTGCTAGGGCTTGACATGGGCAGCCAATTGATCGGATTGGGCCTATCTAGCCGCCCGTCAGACCAAATAAGGGTCACAGTGGTATGTTGCAAGTCATTGATCACTGTCACCAGATCAATGACTGCTTAACTTCCAGGATCCCATCCTAGAGCCTTACGGGTTGCCACCCACGGCTTCAATTGGGATGATCTTACCCTTCTGAAGGCATGCAGTAGGCGTATTCTACAGCCCCAGCCGACAAGGTGGTTAGTTGGTTGGGTTTTATGACATATCAACCATTGTAGATTATTTAATACCAAATACTGTTCACACACACACACACACATCAACTAGAGTTATATAGGAAACGAATAAACGACCAAGAGCTTATTTGTTTACACATAAATAGAATTGTTTGCAAAATTTTAAAGCATTTAATTAAGCATTATCCATTTGTTAGAACTCGGGTACTACCACTCCAGGTCAAATAGAACTGTGTCTATTTGACTCATAGATGGGACCCTAACAGAGTGTGCTTATGAGTAATGGCAATGAAAGGAATCTCCAGGACACAGCAGAGGGGTAAGCTCCCCATGACAGCGTCAGATGCCATCAGGGTATTCTACAGCCTCATTCTACATTGCGTAAAAACATGGGTGGATCAGACGGGATGAATGAAAGAATAAAATATAGGCAAAGAATGAAAGAATACGATAATAGTTCAGGTCTGGTTTGGTTGGGTTTTATGGCATATCAACCATTGTTGGTTATTTAACGCCAAATCCGTTTTTATGCAACTAATCAGTTTTATTTCAGACAATTCAGTTCATTCGTTCGCACACATTTGAATAGATACGCATGATATGTTAGACATTAACAATTCAAAAAAGGGACTGAGCTTATAAGTTTGCCGACAGTTAAGTAGTTTCAAGTATTGTACTTTTTTATTATTTCTTCAAGATTAAGGCTGGCAACTAGGCGGTCTGTGTCGCTATCCATACTCTCTATATTATACGTCCTTTGTAGGGGTTTTGTTGGTTGTTGAGAATTGGATTGTTTGGTTGTTATAGGCGACTTTGTTGTTGAGGGTATTTTGAATGTACTTCTTGGTCTTTCCTTATTCACTTTGATGTTCATTTGTATTTTCGTAATTTGGCTAAAGGGGAGTTGTGATTTTTCTTTCAGTTGTTCAGGTCTTATGGGAGACAGATTTTTTCGTCTATCTTTAATGCTTTTTGGTGGACGTATTGGTGATTTATGTAACGGCTGTTTTGATGGAGATATAGCACTTTTAGGAGTAGTTCGTATTGGATTGATAGATCCTACGTGTATTTTTGTTTGAACTACAACATTGGATCTCTCCCCATTCGAAACTTACTGCTGAGCAGGTGCTTGGTAAAATTCATCGGAATGTAGTTTTTTCAGGTGCTCCTGAAACTTTGGCCAATCATTGGCTTCCAGTTTGAGCAATTTCTCCACAAGTGTTCTATATTTGGTGTCGTCATTGGTTCTATCTGCCCTCCATGCAACGGAGGCGTAGCTGCTTTCTTCCATATGGCTCCCTACAATTCTCCTAGCTTCTAGAAAGGAAACATTCCTCTTGTGTTTGACCTCAATAATTTCTTTTTCTTTTTGGTAAACAGTACAAGTTCTTGCGTAAGTCGGATGATCTAGTTGGCAGTTTGCACATCGAATTTCTTTTAAGCAATCTTCCTCTGCATGGTCTGGGTCATTTTCACCGCATTTGGAACATGTCTGTAGTCCTCTACAGGCTTCCCTGTGGTGTCCAAATTTCTGACATTTGAAGCACCTCAGGGGAGCTGGGACATACAGCTCAACTCTCTCAAGACAATAGCCGATCTTCACTCCTTTTGGAGTTTGGGCCTTATTAAATGTTAGAAAATGTAAACAAGGAATCCAAACCAACACTTACATCCTAATGGAAATTCTCTTTATATTTGTGACTGTTTTTCCAGGGCTGATGCTATCTCGTCTTCTGTAGCCAATGCCAACTCTCTACTCCTGATAACTCCCTTGGAAGTGTTCAGTTTCTCATGCGGATACGCTCTGCATTTGGTCGTATGAAAGGTTTTTATTTTTAATCTGTTTTCTGCCTGTCTCCGGCTGTCTACCTCGACAAGCAAGTTACCATTCCTTGTTTTCTTAACAGTTTTCGGACTAGCCCTTGTAGATATCACTTTTTCTATAAGGAAAGGTGAGAATTTGGCTAGGCATACTTCCTCCAAAGATTCAATAACAATGAATCTGGGGAAGTCTGCTGCCTCATTCTCCGAGTCTGATTCTGAGAGGTTCCGTTTAGAGTTTTTGTTTGAAGACGCCATATTTGCTGTATATTTTTCACTGGCATTGTGCTCCTCCACCCACCACGGAGTCCAACTTGTGTTGTGAATAAACCAAGGGGGTAACCCATTCGCCTTGGTTGAGACGGGGAATACGCGACCAGTATACTCGAGTTGAGGGTAGGTTTCCGAGCCGTTGCCAATTACTCGGCGCTGGTCAAATTCCTATTCTCAACACAATTGACCCTTAGCCACCGCCTTCTAGCAACTTACAGATAAGGGTTGTGAACTTGCTGCAAGTGCAGATTTAAAAGTACGGTCGGGATAAAATATATAGGTGCTAGGGCTTGACATGACCAGCCGATTGATCGGATCGGGCCCAATCCGACCGACCGTCAGACCAAGTAAGGGCCAAAGTGATGTGTTGCAAGCCATTGACATTTCTGTCGCCGGATCAATGACTGCTCAACCACCAGGGAGCCTCCAAGTTTCTTACGGGTCGCCACCTACGGCCAACAGGTGGCCTCATGGGGGGGTACCCCTCTGCAGAGGTGCAGTCGGCGTATTCTACTGCCCCAGCCGACAGGTCGGATAATAGTTCAAAAATGGGAAAGTAAGATTCATCCAATAAATGAAAGAAAATGTAAAAAATCTATAAATATTAACACCAAAGTTTCATTATTTCATACAAGTCCAATTAGTTAATAGGGATTTACTAAGGTAAGTCTTCAAAAATTCTAACTAGAATGTTTAATTCATCAAATATAATTATCGTAATTATTGATCTGATGTTTTTATTTTCAGGTTTAAATACAAAATTTCCGCATACTTTTTTGGTGACTGTTACACTCAATATCTTATCAAGATTTTTAAAGAAAACATTTTCAATCATTCATTGTAGCTCATTGCTATCGACAATGACGTCTCCATTTTTCCGTATTTGATTTAATCTTAGGAATTAAGGAATATGGGATTATCGTTCAGAGCTTTTTAGATGGCTTCCAAGGTGAAACTCGGGCGTACTACGCTTTTAGAAAGATGGAGAGGAAATGCCGTCCCCAAGAGTTGCCCAGTCTTTTTTTAGCACTCATCGATGCCAGGAACCTGCGTCGTGCCCACCGACTAAAACGATTCAATAGTTTGTTGTTTCAAGCAGGTGCATTCGCCTTGGGGTGATGTGATGCTTCTAATACAATAGCGCAAAACCTGTCTTAAAGGTATGTCTGCCTATAACTTTCGATTTCAGCCATCGACGCTCGGCAGGTAATAAGAAAATATGAGAATTTACGAGGAGAAAGTGGTGTCCCATATTTCTGGCCTTGTGCCACAATTTAGCTCAGTTTAAATTTAAAAAAGCTATGTTTTTCGTTTGGTTTTATGCCACATCAACAATTGTAGGTTATTAATACCAAATCTATTTTTAAACATATAGTAAAGTTGACGGCCATAGTCGAAGGTGACCAGAAGGCTCCTCTTTCAATAGCTACTACACCGAGGAGTACAGGAGGGCCCTACTCCTTTCCCTGAACAGTTCTATTTCAAACAATTCAGTTCAGCGTAAGTACAGTGTCACAGTCAAACTGAATTGTTTGAAATAGAACTGTTTTTAACATAAGTACGCAGTTAAAACTGTCCTTAGAAGTAAACTGAGTCCTATCTCAAACAATTCAGTTCAGCTTATTTGACCCGTAAAGTGGATCTGGAAACCATGGCAATGAAGAGGTACTTCGCATTCCCCAAAGCTTCAGCATTACTGGAACTTCACCATCGGGTTGTTTAGTGTCATATCCGGACACTCGTTGGGGGAGTGTCTACCCCTCTGCAGAGAAGCAGTCGGTGTATTCTACAACCTCAGCCGACTGGATCAAAAACTACGGGACATGACATACAGTTTTTAGCATAACGGCATTGCTCAAAGAGGCTACGTATCCGAAAAGGCTTAAAGTAAAACGTTATCGAAGAAAGTAACAGAAATTTTATAACAATTATGCTTTCATAACTCAGCAAATGAATCTAGTTGCAGAGTAAAAAGAAAATGGTCATATTGACTCTCGAAGTATTTCTGATAGAAGTAATATATTCGATACATCCAAATATAGTTTGTTTTTTTTGTCTATTCTATTTTCGTTTTTTAAGGCCTTTACTCAAATTCTATTTCATAAGCATCTTTATATCGTATACTATCATTTTTATAAATGCAACATCTGAAGCCAAAAAAAAAAAAAAAAAAAAAACAATGCCGAATAATATTGATGATACATTTATGATATTAACAAATACAAGTATGAAAGAGTTTTAAAATGTTGTAGCTCCCACTAAACTGGGCTTTAAATTAAACAATATTTTATGATAGTTATAAAAGAATCTTACAAAAAAGTGTCTAGCATAAAATAACCTCACAAGGGTTGACATGCCAGTAAAAAAAATTTATGACTAAAATTCTTTTCAAAAAAGTATTGTGTGTTTGCGAGTATAACATAATACTTGCGCACACACACAATAGATTTTTTGGAAAACATTCATGCATATACACGTTAAGGCTTAAAATCATTGACGTTACTAATAGAAATCAAGAAGTACAAGAAGATGAACCTGTTTTGAGTAGAAGTAAGATATTTTTCAAGTGTTTTAAAAAAAGGTTAGAGAAATATATTCCAGAAGTGGACTACCATCAGCAATTATGGTTCTTTAAAACGTACAAAAAAGAGGAGACCCAACAAGCAACAGTTAAGAACATTCAGAACAGCTCGGATCATTAAAGTAAGTTCATCTAATATTCTTCAAATACCGTAAAAAGACACATATACAAACTTATGAAAGGTTTCCATGGATTCCAATATTATTCAATGACGAAAATGCTTCGATAGACTTACATTATAATTTATATATATATAAGATAAAAGTAGTATAAACAAAAGATATTAACCAAAAATACTTACGGGTCGGATTTAAAATTTGAATGAAAACAACTGCGCCAATTATTGTTACCAAAAGGCTGCCTCTCATTTTCTGGAACTAAAAGAAAAGATGTTCCAAATTCATTCGAATTAAGTAAATACGAAAATATCTTTTTTTTTTAAGATAAAAAGGATCATCTTCGCGCCTTTCATTTCCTGAATGAAATATCCACGTAACTCATTGTGATCTCAATATGGTAGGTAATACTTATTCAATTTCATCCCCTTATGTAAATATATTCTTGCCGCGGTGTATTAAGATAAATGAGATAATGTTGGTACCTGTTAAAGACCGCTTTCACATTGTAAACGAAAATTCTCTCACGAGTCGTTTAAATAATACAATAAGGTGTAAATAACCAAGCATTCATGTTTGTTTTATGAGAAGAGAAATGGGAGAGACAAGTGAGACATATTTGATTACGTATAAACGACTTGGAGTATTTAACTGTTCGTCTTACTAGTAAATGTATAGCTCTTTAAATATATAGAGAACTAATGTTAAGTGCGTGGGTAAACGCATATTGAGATAATCTGTAAGTCATTTGGTGTTTATAATTGTGGACAATTCTATTTATTACTATGAGGTAAGAAATACACAACGATAAACTATTCTATTGATTCAACGTCTTTAATATCTATTTCAAGCTATGATTACTAATCGTATCATAAGATTACTTAAAAATGATAAGTCCTCAAATCTATGGAAGGTTGATATGCCATAAAACTTAAACAAACAACAAACCAAATATCAAATCTATGAATGCCACCCAACACCAGAAAATTTAAAACAAAAATATATAAAATTGCTTAACCACTACTCATATTTGATTATTAGGGAGAATACACGTAGCAAATATGCGTGACTGTAACATTGTGAAACTAATAGCACAACTTAGTCCGAAAGTAGTGAGTTAGTTCGAAACTAATACCCTGTAGAAGGATATGAATTCTCTTACCCCTCAGCTGAGTTAAATCCTGAAACCACTTTTTTAGAAGAATAGCAGTATTATATTTTATGATATGTCAACTTCGTGGCTTATCTAATACTAAGATGATGGATTGGTTTCTTTGTTTAATAGCTAAAAAAATAATTAATTTGATGTCTTGTTTCATGTTTATATTTCTGATTTGTAAGTCTAAAAAATGCGGAAACAAAATCTTGTTCCTACTATGACACTACCTATTTTCAACAAGTTCCCGTCAGAAATAACAATTTATGTTGGCAAGATAAGGTGGCAATGAAATCGGATTGACTGAAATCCTTTGAATAGAAAAAAAAGCGAAAGGACGAGAATAAAGGAATTGAAGGGATAACAAGTTGGAAGGAAAGACAAAATGATAAGATAGAAGGAATATGAAATGACACAGAAAAAAATATTGGTTTGATTTTATGGTATATATATATATATATATAACCATTTTATATGGATAAAATTGATTTGACATTAAATAACCTAAACTAAATTGCTTGATATAGAACTCTTTACATTTTACTGAGTATAAACAGAAACTATTCTTATGTTAAAAAGTACTGTTTGAAATAGAACTGTTTAACACAAATACGCAGTTCAAGTGGCAAAAAAGAGTACTTTGAACAATTTGCAATTTTTTATATGACATAAAACCAAACCAAATTACAATCACAAATCGTGTCTAAATTTGTATATTAAATACACATGGTTTGTGATCATTTCTCTAATAACATTTTAAACAAACCTGAGCTCATTTTCCGTCACAGTTTAATGATTTCAAGTATTTCTATCCAATACGAATTATTCTACTAACTTTTCCTCATTTGTTTGCATACAGTTAAATGTCTGACCTTAAATTATTACGAGAGTTACTATGTAACAATAAGAATTTGTTTGCACACATTTAAATTGATACGTATGATATGTAAAACATAAGCTCAATCACCTTTTTAAATGATAATAAGTTTACCCACGGTTAAATTGTTTCAAATATTGTAGCTCTTGATTATTTATTCAAGATTAAGTCTGGGAACTCTGCGGTAAGCGTCTCTATCTATACTTTAGGTCCTTAGTGCAATGCTCAGGGATCAAGAAAACCCCTACAGCTTAGTTCATATTGACTACTTTGACGATTTTGAATGTGCTTCCTTGTCTTTCCTTGTTCATTTTGGTGTTCATCTGTATTTTCGCAGCTTGAAAAAATGGAAGCATGTGATTTTTTCAGTTGTTCAGATGTTGTGGATAACAAGTTTTTTCGTCTATCTTAACTCACCAATCTGTCCACCTAAAAGCATTTATGTAACGGCTTTTTTTGCTGGAGATTTTTTACTTTTAGGAGTAGTTCGTCTTGGAGTGATAGATCCGTCGTGTGTTTTTGTTTGGACTACAACGATGGATCTCTCCCCATTCCCAACTTGATGCTGAGCTGTCGCTTGGTAAAATTCGTCCGAGCGTAGTTTTTTCAGGTGCTCCTGAAACTTTGGCCAATTTTGTTGCACAATCATTCACTGTTAGAGGGCGGATAGAAACAATGAAGACAACAGAGACGTAGATATTCTCTGTCATGTAGATTCCTACCATTCCTCCTGTGTTTCCCCTCGATAGTTCCTTTTTCCTTTTGGTACACAACACAAAATCTTGCGTAAGCAGGATGGACTTATCGACTGTTTGCTTGAAAGAAATTACACGCGCAATCTTCCGCCACATGGTCCGGGTCTGTTTCACAGCATTTCGCACATGTGTGTCGTCCTCTACAGGCTTCCTTGTGGTGTCCATATTTTTGGCATTTGAAGCACCTCAGGGGAGCTAAGACGTACTGGTCAACTCTATCAAGTCAATAACTGATCTTCACCTCTTTGGGGGTACGGGGCTAGTTAAATGTCAGGATGCCCTAATCCTGATTATTCTTTTGGAAATGTTGAGCTTCTCATGTCGGTAGGCTCTGCGGTTCGTCGTATGAAACGATCTTATTTTTAATGTTTTCTGCACGTACTGCTTGACTCTCAAGACAAGTCCCATACGACCAAGGGGATGAAGATCGGCTATTATTAAATTTCAGGATGTAAGTGTTGGTTTGGATTCGTTCTTCGACTTTTCTGATGGAGATTCTTATATTTGTAATATCCTGTTTTCCCAGGACTGGCTTCAGAGATAGTATCAATGCAAACTCCCTACTCCTGATAACTCCTTTTGGAAGTGTTGAGCTTCTCATGCGGGTAGGCTCTGCATTTCGTCGTATGAAAGGTTTTTACTTTTAATGAGGTGGAGAGCCAGAGGCAGACAAAAAATGACTAGCAAGTGTCCGTTCCAGGTTTTCTTGAAAGTTTTCGAAGTAGCCCTTGAAGAAATTATTTTCCAATGATAAAGGGCGAGAATTGTGCTTGGCAGTCCTCCTCCAAAAATTCAATAACAGTGAATCTGGGGAAGTCTGTTACCTAATTTTCGAGTCCAATTCTGACAGGTTTCGTTTATTTATTTTTTTTATTTGAAAGCACCATATATGCTGTATATTTTTCGCTGGTCCAGCGCTACACTACCCACCACGGAGTTCAACTTGTGTTGGGAATGAACAGAGAGGAAAACCCATTCTCCTTGGTTGAAACAGGAATATGCGAATAGTATACTGGAGCTGAGGGTAGGTTTTTAATCTGTTGATAATTTTTAGTTTCTCAGTCGCTGCCTCCAAGCAGGTAAAAGATTACGTTGTAAGGAAAGAAATTTGACCATTGGGAATTTGCAAGTGCAGGTTTAAAAGTACTGTCGGGATGAATCCTATAGCTGCTAGGGCTTGAAATAAGCAGCCGATTGATCGGATCGAGCCAAGCCGTCAGACCAAGTAAGGACCAAAGTCATCGGTTGCAAGTCATTAACCACTCTGTCGCCAGATCAATAACTGCTCAACCACCAGGATTCTGTCCTAGCGCCGTACGGCCAACAAGTAACCCCATTAAGAGGTCATACGTCTGTAGAGGTCCAGTCGGCGTATTCTACTGCCCTAACCGACAGGGTGACAGAAAAGAGAAGACTAATGTACCGGACATTATAGTGATTGTTAAGGAGAAAACGAGAAATTATCTTTTTTTTTGTCGGTAATAATTAGGTAAACAATACGACTTAGAGAAAAGAGATCAAGGTTATAGGAGAATTTTTTTACTTGGTTATAATAATCATGTTCTTTTCCCATGAAAAATGGAATTCCTTATTACTAGATAAAGTTTAGGGGACAAAATCTATTTCCTATGTAAATGTAATTATGGAATTTTATGAGAATCGATAAATTGCAAATGAGTGGAGGGGGCTGTCTTATCGGGAAAGTTCAGTATCTAATATCATAAGCAATAAAACATTTTCAAGTATTTATTTCCCAACCAACAAACCTGTCATGGATATTATGGAAACAGGAGTCATCGGACTAAATTCTAAAAAATATCATTTTTTATAAGGATCTTTCGAAAGTCTTTGAATTGTTTGTGTTTTTGAATAAATATGAATAATCTTCCAAGATATGCTAAAATTACATTCTGCAGAATATTTCAAAATTGAACCAAAGGAAGCAGTATTTTTGCTGTTTTATAAAGTTTTACAAATATTTGAAAACAAAAAATTGAAACAGACTCAGAAACTTATAAGTACCAAATTTATGATTTGTTTCTAAATTTGCTGTGTGTCTATTTTTGTGATGTAGTGGAAGAAAACACACTCACACACACGTTACCAAATACTCAGTCGAAAATTTATTACATGTACATTTTCGTGGAGTCAAACATCGATGTATCCAATTAACAGTTAAATGTAAGAATATAAAATATACAAGAGTTGAACAGAACATTTCAAAATGTCTACACTATACCGTTAGAAGTCGAAAATGGACGAAATCCCAACAGAAACATCTGGACATATATAATTATATTCTTTATTGTAATTAGTAATTTCATCTTTGCTAACAGAACAGGTGTGTATATGTATATTATTGCTTCTAAGTCAATATCTTCCGTACACACTTGTAGGAATATATGTCAAGATTGGTTATTTATTTAGTTTTTATGGCATATCAACCCTAGCTGGTTAATTAATGCCAAATTCTGTTTTTACATTTATCAGACCAAAAATTTCTAAACGAATGCTTTTTAGATAACATTTTAAACAAGCAAGAACTCATTTGTTTAAATTGTTTCAAGTATTGATCTCTAACCATTTAACTGTCTGCAAATAAATGGCTAATGGTAAATTGTACACGATTGAATTGTTAGTGTCACTTTTTGCAGGTTTGTTTAGTTGTATGTCATATCAAACATTGTAGGTTGTCTACTGCCAAATCCTATTCATATTTATTTATTAAATGCAATTGATTTTACTGATGAAATCGTTTAAATGAAGGAAAATGACCTGTATTGTTTAATTCGTATTTGATAGAAATACTTGAAACTATTAGTCTATTAACGTTTATCATCTGTTTGCACACAGAAAAAGGATTTCTAGTATTGCTATGCAAGAGTAATTGTATGCAATTAAATGAGTAATGTTCAATTGTTGAATAGATATGCATGATATGTAAGAGATTAATATTTTAAAGAAGTGAGTAAGTTTAAACCATTTAACTGCGATTAAACAGATAAAGTATTGTCGTTATTTATGATCTCTTCTAGATTAAGGTTGGTAACTACGCAACTGTGTCACTATCCATACTTTCTATACTATGGGACCTTTGTAGGGATTTTGTAGGTTCATAAGCATTGTGCTGTTTATTCCTTCTTATAGGTGACTTTGTTCTTGATATTGCGGGAACTGTAATGGAATTTGGTTGAGGGTAGTTTGAATTTCTTCCTGGTCTTTCATTATTTACCTAGGTGTTTTTCTGTATTTTTCCAGCTTGGCTAATGGGAAGCATTGTTCTGGCTTTTGGGGAGGCAGGATTAAAAAAAACAAAAAACAAATTAAGTCTCCAACTCGTCCACCAAAAACCATCATAGACAGACTATGTAAGAGTGGTTTTGTTGGAGGAGATTTTGCATTTTTTCATTTTTACAAGGAGTGATTTGTGTTTCAGTTGTAGATTTTATGTGTATTTGATTGGACGACCTCATTGAAGTTTTTTTTTTTTTTTTTTTAATCTGAGTTTGAGCTAGTTGAAATTCGGCTGAGTGAGGTTTTTTCAGATGGTCTTATCGGCAGTTTGCTAAAAAGAAGTTGGACTAATAGAGGGTGATTGGTTATTTATGTTCTTTGCACATGTTAGTTGTCCTCTGCAATATTTCTTCAGGTGCTTCAAATTCCAAAAATTTGGACACCACAAGGTTGCTGTAACATATTTTTCAACCCCTTGAAACAATGGCCAATCTTCTCCTCCTTGTGAGTATCGGGCTGATTAATTGTCAGGATGTAGGTGTTGGTCTGGATTTGTTCTTCACCTTTTCTAATGGAGACTCTTCTGATGTTTGTAACTCCTTGTTTTCCAGGGGCTACTGACATCACCTCTGCTTTAACCAACGCCAACTTCTGATAACTCTATTGGATTTGTTTAGTCTTTCAAGCGGGTATGCTCTGCATTTGGTAGTATGGAAACTTTATTTTTACTATGTTTTCTGCCTGCCTACGGCTGTGCACTTCAACAACCAAGTTTATATTTCTTGTTTTTTTTTTTTTTGTTTTGTTTTGTTTTTCACGTTTATTGGAGTAGCCCTAGTGGGTAATTCTTTTTCTCTTAAGGAACTGGAGAACTTAACCAGGCAGACTTTCTCGAAAGATTCAATGACAATGAAGTCCAACTAGTGTTAGGAATGAACCAAGAGGGAAACCCATTAACTTTGGTTGGGTCGGGGATACGTGAACATTATATTCGAACTGGGAGTGGGTTTTAAAACCGTTGCTAATTTCAGGTTCTCAGCACTGGTCAAATTGCTAATCTCTCAACGCAATTGACCCTCAGCCACCGCCTTCTAGCCCTAAAAGATAAGAGTTGGAAAATTGATACAAGTGCAGATTTATAAATGCTGTCGGGATAAAGCACATAAGCTCTCGGACTTGAAACAACCAGCCGATTGATAGGATCGAGCCTATCCGACTGCCTGTCTTGCCCAGTAAGTGCCAAAGTGGTATGTTACAAGTGACTTGACCACTCTTGTCCAGTTAAGCACTCCTCCACCACTGGGATCCCGTCCTTAAGCATCACGCGTTACCACCCATGGCCAACAAGTAGCCTCATTAGCGGAGGGTATTAAACCCTCTGCAGAAGTGCAGTCGGCGTATTCTACAGCCTCAACCGACAAGGCAAGATACGTCAAGATATGATACCCTTAAGTCCTGAGGTTTTGAACGGTACATTTTATTTTGATAAGCAGTCCTTCCAGGAAGGACACATTCCTATTCTGATGTCTACAAAAAAAAAAAAAAGAAATAATTGCGGTGAAGCACAAGATCTTGCGTTAGCCGATTGATCTTGTCAGCAGTTTGCACATGTAATTTCTTTCAAGCAATCTTCCTCCAAGTGGTCCGGGCCCTTTTTCCCCGCATGTGTGTCGTCCTATAAAGGCTTTCCTGTGCTGTCAATATCTTTGGCAATTAAAGCACCCCAGGGGAACTGGGACGTACTGCTCAACTTTCCCAAGATAATAGCCGACATTTACCTCCTTGGGAGTACGGGACTGATTGAATGTCAGTATGTAAATGTTGGACTAGATTCATTGTTCACCTTTTCTGATGGAGATTCTTCTTATATTTGTAACTCCCTGTTTTCCCAAGGCTGATGCTATATCCTCTTCTGTAGCTAACGCCAACTCCCTACTCCTGATAACTCCCTTGGAAGTGGTCAGTTTCTTATGCGGGTACGCTATGCATTTCTTCGTATGAAACGTTTTAATTCTTAATGTTTTCTGCCTAACTCCGGCTGCCCACCACGACAAGCAAATTGCTATGCCTCGTTTTCTTAACCGTTTTCAGACTAGCGCTTGCAGATATTACTTTTTTCTCTGAGGAGGTCTGCTTTGCCAAATTCTCACTTTTCCTCAAAGATTCAATAACAATGAATCTAGGCCAGTCTGATGTCTCATTCGCCGAATCTGATTCTCACAGGTTTCGCTTAATTTTTTTTTTATTTGAAGACGCCATATATGCTGTATCTTTGTCACTAGCCCTGTGCTCAACCGCCTACCACGGAGAATAAACCTTGGTTCAGATGCGGATACGTGACCAGTATACTCGAGCTGAGGATAAGAATTTGACAAGTGCTGTGAACTTGAAATTGGCAACCCCTCAAAACCTATTCTCTCAACGCAACTGACCCTCAGCCACCGCCTCCTAGCACCTAATAGGTAAGGGTTGGTAACTTGCTGCAAAGGCAGATTTAAAAGTACGGTCGTGATAAAACATATAGCTTCTAAGGCTTGATATGACTAGCCGATTGATCAAATCGGACCTATCCGACCGCCCGTCAAACCAAGGACCAAAGTGGTGTGTTGCAAAACTTTGAACACACTGTCGCCAGATCAATGACTCCTTAACCACAAGGATTCCGTCCTTGCGCCTTACGGGTCGCGATGCACGGCTAACAGGTGGCCCTATTGGTGGGAGATCTTATCTCTCTGCAGAGGTGCGGTCTGCGCTTTCTATAATTATAGCTGCCTGCGCGGGACTTCCTTTGGAAGAGTTTATTATGGATATTATCGTTCTATCTTGATTTGAGGTTTCATGTCAGATCTAAGGCCGATTTAGATGCTGAATCAGCTTTTTCATTTCCTCTCAGTCCAATTTGGCTTGGGATCCAGCATGTAAGAATTTCTTCTCAATTTGGGTTTTACGGTATAAGAGGCCACTCAATGTCAAACAACCAACCAAATCAACAGTTTAATGATATCAACCTTTGTAGGTTATTTAATGCTAAATTCGTTTTATATAAATAATCAGTTCAGCATGGGTACACGGTTTAATTATCAAAAATATTTCTATTTCAAGCAATTCAATTTAGTCAAAGTATAGATTTTGTTTACACTCAGTTAAATGTCAAAACAGTTCTATAACAATTCAATTTAGCATAAAAAACATTTCCATTTCAAACAATTCAGTTTAAAATAATTACGCAGTTTAGTTCAATTTAACCCATTGGTGAGGCTATCAGTTGGTACCATCCGGGCCAGAGTTGACCTTGGAGTGATGGTACTGAAGGGGTGCCCTGCATTCACCAAAGTTCCAGCATCATTGGAACCTCGTCATCAGATTGTTTAGTGTCTTATCCAGGAAACTAATTGCCCAGTCGGCTGAGGGGTAGAACCCCCGCCAATAAAACTGTTGAGTTGACTAAACTCAATTTTTTTATTTCTGAAAGATAGTAAGACAGAGAGTGAGTGAGAAATTTAGATAAATTTCTTATGTTTACTCTTCGAGATGATGTTGAGAGCTAGTTCTACTGCACAGACATCTACTGTGAAGATAAAGCTTTCATTTGGAAGATTTGGTTGGTTGGTTGGCGTTAACTAACCTACAAAGGTTGATATAAACAAAATTTGGGTTTTATGGCATAAGTATATACGTTCAACCTAAGATTTCTAAACGAATACTTAAGGTTGTACAAAAAAATATGACAAATCGGAACCATCTAATCATGTGCAGATAAATAAACACCTGCTAATCAAAAAATTTACCACCCGTCTCTTGCAAGAAGGACAGAACATCATCTATTTTGACGTTCTCGAACAGATCAATTAAATTATTCACTTTGCCAAATTCTGATAGCGAAAGCTTTTCATTCACAGGCTCAGAATCATACTCTTGGCATGAGTATACCGGTATTGTATCTCCGTTTCAGACAAGGTGAATGGGTTTACACCTTGGTTTATTCCTAACATAAGTTGGACTCCGTGGTGGAGCGTAGGACAGCGAAAAGACATAAAACACTCATGACTTCCTTTACAAATAAAAAATTCAAAAATTCTTTATATTTGTAACTCCCTGTTTTCGCAGGGCTGACACTATCTCGTCTTCTGTAGCCAATGCCAACTCTCTACTCCTCATAACTCCCTTGAAAATGTTGAGTTTCTCATGCGGATACGCTCTGCATTTGGTCGTATGAAAGGTTTTTATTTTTAATCTGTTTTCTGCCTGTCTCCGGCTGTCTACCTCGACAAGCAAGTTACCATTCCTTGTTTTCTTAACAGTTTTCGGACTAGCTCTTGTAGATATTACTTTTTCTATGAGGAAAGGTGAGAATTTGGCTAGGCATACCTCCTCCAAAGATTCAATAACAATGAATCTGGGGAAGTCTGCTGCCTCATTCTCCAAATCTGTTTCTGAGAGGTTTCTTTTAATTTTTTGACTGCTCAACCACCAGGGATCCGTACTTACGGGTCACCATCCACTGCCAACAGGTGGCCTCATGGGGGGGGTCTTACCCCTCTGCAGAGGTACAGTCGGCGTATTCTACAGCCCCCAGCCGACAGGGCAGATGAGTGAATGTGAATATCCCAATAAATATGCTAACTGTTGTGGTGCCCATCCATTCTACGCAAGATACTGCAAAAGTTGGAGAAAAGAAAAGAAAATTCTCTCAAAGTACAAAAGTAATATTCCTTATTATGAAGCACGGAAGGTAATAGTTGAGTTTAACACTACTACCTATTCCCAAACAGTCCAACACGGAAAAGAATGATAAATATGAAGGATTTGTGAAAGCATTAATTCAGCTGGATCCGGGTGACTGGGGAAGCTTTATTAATGAGATGAAATCCTCGCTGAAACTTGACAAAAATGATACAAACACAACTTCAGAAACACCAACGATGCAAAATGACACAAACCACTCCCTCCTTCCAAAAATCAAAAGTTACAAAAGATCGCCAATCCGTCCTCCTACTTCTAAAATTGAAAACCTCGGGAAAAAAACAAACATCAAATCCCAAACCAAATAAAGCAGAATATTACCCTCAATCAAAAAGAGACCAACCTACAAAACCATCAACATCAAAGATTGACACCAAAAATAGGTTTAGCTTGATAGAAAGAATTGAAACGGATGAGTCTAGAACTAAAAATAAATCGAAAAAAAAAAAAAAAAAAAAAAAAGCAATAACTCCAATTCAACATATTTTCAACAAAAAACACTGAAATTGCAATTCCACCGTGGGATTATATTATTTTGTAGAGGAATCCTGGCCAATTACGAGGAACTGCAACAGCTTTTGACCAGCCACAACCCCCAAGAAACCTTCCTAAAAGAATATAGCTCCATTAAATGTATGAACCTTATTACCGTTTTAACAGGGGTGGAAACAGAACCTCTGGAGGTGTCTCGATACTAGTTAAGAAAGACATACCTCAAAGCCAAATTCATGTAGACTGACCTCCAAGCGATCGTTGCCAATGCAGCACTATATAAACCAATTCACATCTGCTCCATCAGCATTCCTTCACACGACCCCATCAGTGACATCAAAATGAATAAATTACTCCAGCAAATACCAAAACCTTACCTTGTGCTGGGTGACTTAAACACCCATAGCACTGTATGGTGGTGCCAGAAAACCGATAAAAAAAGGCAAAGACCTAAAGTCATCCAAAATAACCTGTGCGTACTTGATAATAAATCTCATACCTGCCTCAACTCTTTCACAGGTTCTTAATCAGCCACTGACCTCACTTTATGCGATCCCGTAAGGTATATGGACTACAAGTGGAAAGTTCATGACGATCTCTGGGTAGCGACCACTTCCTTATCATACTTGAAATCCTACAACCTCTCCATGATGAATGACTTCCTTATTGGAAACTAAACAAGGCAAATTGATGGTTTGGTTTGTTGGGTTTTTTGGCATATCAACCTTTGTAGGTTATTTAATGCCAAATCCATTTTTATGTAAATAATCTGTTCTTTTTAAAACAATTCAGTTTAGCATAAGTACAATTTAATTGTCAAAAACATTTATTTCAAACTATTCAAGAAGTTATATGTAACAACTCAGTTAAGTGTAAATACAATTTTAATGTCGAAAAACAGTTCTATTTCAAATAATCCTGTTAAGCATAAGCACGCAGTTTAAATGTAAGTACGGTTTAATTGTCAAAAACATTTCTATTTTAAGCTATTCAGTTTACTCAAACAATTCAGTTGAGTATAAGAATGCTGTTAGTTCTATTTAACCTATAGATAGGACCCTATCAGGTGCTACCACTCCGGGTCAGAGTGGACCTGGGAACGATGGCAATGAAGGGGTACTCCGCATTCCCCAAAGCTCCAGCATTGCTGGAACCTCACCATCAGATTGTTTAGTGTCATAAACAGGACACTCGTTAGGTGGGGTCTTACCCCTCTGCAGAGAAGCAGTCGGTGTATTCGACAGCCCCAGCCGACTGGGCAATACACCGAGTTAAATGTCAGACAGTTTTATTTCAGATAATTCAGTTCAGCATAAGTACACAGTTTAGACGTCAAAACAGTTCTATTTCGAGCAAATCAGTGAAGCACTAGTACGCAGTCTCTATGTCAAAACAGTTCTATTTTAAACAATTCAGTTTAGCATAAATACGTAGTTTAAATACAAAAATCAGTAAAGTGAAAGAAGCATGGTATATATTTTTATTTAACCCAAAGATTGGCTCGGAGTGGTAGCACCTGATAAGGGTCCTGAGTGGACTTGGGAGCGATGGCAATGAAGGGGTGCGCTGCTGGAACCTCACCATCAGATTGTTTAGTGTCATATCCAGGACACTCGTTGGGGGGGTTCTTACCCCTCTGCAGAGAATCAGTCGGTGTATTCTACAGCCCCAGCCGACTGGGCAAAAGGCAAATTGAGAAGTCTTTGAAACGCTCTGCGAACAAAAACTCTTCCAAGACCCTAGCACCACAGACCAAGCCAAATATTTTACGGAAACATTAATATCAATAGCAAAAACCTCAATCTCGGATAAACCTCACTCCCTGGTTCAACGATGACTGCCGAAAAGCTATTCGCCTACGTAAGGCTACCTTGCGTACATTCAATAAGCAACCCACCACTTCTTATCTCAACGACTTTAAACTCAAGGCAAAAGCACGAAAACTCATTAAGGAAGCCAAGAAGAAAAGTTGGGAAAACTATGTCAATCAACTGGGCTCCTCTACTAAAACCAACACAATCTGGAGGATGAGGAAAATCTCTGGAAAACCCCAACCGACCACTCTCAAACACCCAAACAAAAAAACAAACAAACAGAAGCAACAACAAGAAAAGACAGCAGAAGTGCTAGCCGAGACATTTTCAGAAAATTCTTCTCCGAAGAAATCAAATCAGGGAAACTATTTCTTAAAAACTCCAATCCAAAATTTAAGGCTGAATTTTTAAACAAATAATTCAGAAAAATATAACTCACCTTTTATTGCATCAGAGCTTAAAGAAGTTTTACAAATATTATATAATAGAGCTGTTGGCCCAGATGAAATTCATTATGAATTTCTAAAACACTTAAAGAATTCTCTCAATTACCTTATGAAAATATTCAGTAATATCTGAATAAATGGAACATTCCCAGAATCATGGAAAATAGCAACAATCATTGCTATATCTAAGCCTGAGAAAGACAACACAAACCCAGCAAATAACCGCCCAATAGCCTAACTAGTTGCCTCTGGTAATGAGTTTATTGGATTCAAGATAACAGACCAGTCTTTTGTTAAATATGCGCTCTATTGTTCTACAACTCTAAATGTGGCTTCCGAAAACGGCGATCAACAATAGATCATATGGTCAAATTGGAAAGCGCCATAAGAGAGGTCAATATCCAGAAACAACATCTGATAAAAGTCTTCTTTGATCTGGAGAAAGCCTTTGAGACCACTTGGGTTGGGTTTTATGCAATATCAACCTTTGTAGGTTATTTAACGCCAAATCCATTTTTATGTAAATAATCTGTTCTATTTAAAACAATTCAGTTTAGCATAAGTACACAGTTTAATTGTCAAAAGAATTTCTATTTAAAACTATTCAAGCAGTTACATGTAACAATTTAGTTAAGTGTAAATACAGTTTTAATGTCAAAAAACAGTTCTATTTCAAAGAATTCTGTTAAGCATAAGCGCGCAGTTTAAATGTAAGTACGTTTTAATTGTCAAAAACGTTTCTATTTCAAGCTATTCGTTTACTCAATTCATTTTAGCATGAGTATGCTGTTAGTTCTATTTAACCCATAGATAGGGCCCTATCAGGTGCTACCACTACGGGCCAGAGTGGACCTGGGAACGATGGCAATGAAGGGGTACTCCGCATTCCCCAAAGCTCCAGCGCTGCTGGAACCTCAGCATCAGATTGTTTAGCGTCATAATTAGGACATTCGTTAGGGGGGTCTTACCCCTCCGCAGAGAAGCAGTCGGTGTATTCTACAGCCCAAGCTAAATGTCAAACAGTTTTATTTCAGATACTTCAGTTCAGCATAAGTACACAGTTTAGACGTCAAAAACAGTTCTATTTCGAGCAATTCAGTTCAGCACTAGTACGCAGTCTCAATGTCAAAACAGTTTATTTTAAACAATTCAGTTTAGCATGAATACACAGTTTGAATGCAAAATTCAGTAAAGTGAACGAAGCACGTAGTTCTATTTAACCCATAGATAGGACCCTATCAGGTGCTACCACTCCGGGCCAGAGTGGACCTGGGAGCGATGTCAATGAAGGGGTACTCCGCATTCCCCAAACCTCCAGCATTGCTGGAACCTCACCATCAGATTGTTTAGTGTCATATCAGGACACTCGTTGGGGGGGTCTTACCCCTCTACAGAGAATCAGTCGGTGTATTCTACAGCCCCAGCCGACTGGGCAACTATTCAGTTTACTCAAACAATTCAGTGTAGCATTAGTATGCTGTTAGTTCTATTTAACCCATAGATAGGACCCTATCAGGTGCTACCACTCCAGGCTAAAGTGAACCTGGGAGCAATGGCAATGAAGTGGTACTGGTATTCCCCAAAGCTCCAGCACTGTTGGAACTTCACCATCCGATTGTTTAGTGTCGTATCCAGGACACTTGTTGGTGGGGGTCTTACCCCTCTACTGAGAAGCAGTCGGTGTATTCTTCATTCCCAGCCGACTGGGCAAGAGACCACTTGGAGATTTTTCATTATTCCAAACTTCCATAGCCTTGGACTATGAGGAAGATTGCCGAACTTCATAAATGTTTTCTCTTCCGAGTCCGAATCGGATCAACATTTTCTAATCTCTACTTCCTTGAGGGACTCCCTCTTCCTGTTTGTATTCAGTCAGTGATACTATTTAATATAAAAATTAACAGTATTACAAGGTATCTTACTCCTGAATATTGATGGTTAGCTTTACGTTGACGACTTCTGTATCACTTCCAGATCAAAATATATGAGAACTGCAGAGCATCAACTGCAACAATGCATCAATAAAATAACACATTGGGCAAACACAAACGGATTCAAGATATCCAAAAACAAATAACAGTATGATTAAAAAGAAAAAAAAAATCAAACTATTTGGCCTTCGGATGGAGCCTATTCTCCTAGAATCCGCAATTTCTGTTATAAATGTACATAAAAGCATCCTACCACAAATACCATTCACAAGAAAGCCCTTCCAAGGAAAAGCTTCAACTTCACTGCAAAAGTATGCGCCATTTATCTTCCTTGGTTGGTTGTTTTTTTATGGCATATCATTTGAATTGTTTGAAATAGAACAGACTATTTGCATAAAAATGGATTTGGCATTAAATAACCAACAGTTTAGCATTAGTGCACAGTTTAATTGTCCAGAACATTTCTTTTTCAATCTATTCAGCTTCGTCAAACAGTTCTAATTCCGCAAATTAAGTTTAGTATAAGTACAGATTTTCTTTACACACCGTTAAATGTCAAAACAATTCTATATGAACAAATCAGTTTAGATTTCAAAAAACAGTTTAGTTTAGAATAAGAACGCAGTTTAAATGTAAGTACGGTTTAATTGTCAAAAATATTTCTATTTCAAGCTATTCAGTTTAGCATAAGTATGCCGTTAGGGCCCTATCTATGGGTTAAATAGAACTATCAGGTGCTACCACACCGGGCCAGTGGATCTGGGAGTAACGGCAATGAGAGGGTGCATCACTGGAGCCTCACCATCAAATCGTTTAATGTCATATCCAGGAAACGCATTGAGGGGTTACCCTTCTGCAAAGGTTCAGTCAGTGTATTCTACAGCCCCAGCCGACTTGGCAACATTGATCTTGCTCTGAACATCATTTCTCGGCACAAACAACAAATTTATCATATTCTCTGACTCGCTCTCTATATTAACATCACTAAGAAATAAAAGCTGGAGAACCCATTAATTGTTAAACTGCTGAGTAGATATTTTTGTGCGCTTGAACATTATTTCTTATTCTCTCAAATAAAATGCGAAAACTACTCTGAGTAACACCTTGCCGTTTCAACAATCTGCAGAATTTATGTTTTACATTCATTCATTCATTGCCATTGGGTCACGTTTGCCATATTTGCCGTCTTCTGCATATCTCTTTGTAGTGTCCAAATTTTTCACATTTGAAGCATCGCAGGGAAGCTGGTACATACTGCTCTACCCTTTTTATTATGTAACTAATTCTGATTTCTTTAGGTATTGATGAAACCATACGGACCCATACATACATTCTGACTTTTGAGAAACCATCATTTTGGCAACTAGAGACTCTTCTGTATTCTTTTATTCCTTGTTTTTTAAAAGCTTTTTTCAATCTCTTCCGGTGTTGCTAGTGACAGTTCTTTACTTCTCCCAACGCCTTTGGAAGCATTTAATTTGGCGTGTGTATAGGCACGGCATTTGAGATTATGAAATTCTTCCATTTTTAGCAGATTTTCAGCATGTTTTTTGCTTTCCACTTCCACAAGCAGGTTTCTAGTTCGAAGTTTCTGTACAGTTTTTGGCTTGGATCTAATGGATATTATTTTTTCGATCAGAAAAGGTGACAGTCGACCTAATTTTCTATCTTTTTATGATTCAATAATGATAAGTCTGGGAAAGTCACTTTCTGTGTCTAAGTCAAAGACGGATAAATATCTTTTGGATTTTTTGAAGGAAGAAGTAATGATTGGTATATGTTTTTCATTGGTCCTATGCTCCACCACCCACGACGGTGTCTGACTTGTGTTAGGAATACGCCAGGTTGGGGAAACCCATTCGCCCTGGCTGAGACGGGGATACATTACCAGTATACTCATATCAAGAGCAAAATTCCGAGCCTCAGCCAATTCCTGGTTTTGATACCGTACAATTTAACATTGGTCAAAACTCTGCTCTCAACACAATTGACCCTCAGCCATCGCCTTCTAGCACCTATAAGATGAAAGGTTGGTTGGGTTTTATGGCATATCAACCTTTGTAGGTTATTTAACGCCAAATCCATTTTTATGTTATTAATCAGTGCTATTTAAAACAAGTCAGTTTAGCATGAGTACAGTTTAATTGTGAAATAGAAATGTTTTTGACAAACTGTGTACTTATGCTTAACTGAATGGTTTTCAATAGAACAGATTATTCACAAAAAATGGGTTTTATGGCAAATCAACCATTGTTGGTTATTTAACGCCAAATCCAACAAACCAAACCAACTAAACTGAATAGCTTGAAATGGAAATGTTTTTAAAACTATTCAAGCAGTTATATATAACAATTCAGTTAAGTGTAAATACACTTTTAATGTCAAAAAACAGTTCTATTTGAAATAATTCAGTTAAGCATAATCACGTTGTTTAAATGTAAGTACGGTTTAATTGTCAAAAACATTTCTATTTCAAGCTATTCAGTTTACTCAAACAATTCTTTTTAGCATAAGTATGCTGTTAGGGCCCTATCTATGGGTTAAATAGAACTATCAGGTTTGGTTTTGTTTGTTGGGTTTTATGCAATATTAACCTTTGTAGGTTATTTAACGCCAAATCCATTTTTATGTAAACAATCTGTTCTATTTAAAACAATTGAGTTTAGCACAAATACACAGTTTAATGGTTAAAAACATTTCCATTTCTAACTATTCAAGCAGTTGTATGTAACAATTCGGTTAAATGTAAATACAGTTTTAATGTCGAAAATCAGTTCTATTTCAAACAATTCAGTTAAGCATAAGCACGCAGTTTAAGAGTAAGTACGGTTTAATTGTAAAAGTCATTTCTATTTCAAGCTATTCAGTTTTACTCAAACAATTCATTTCAGCATAAGTATGCTGTTAGTTCTATTTAACCCATAGATAGGGCCCTTATCAGGTGCTACCACTCCGGGTCAGAGTGGACCTGGGTGCGATGGCAATAAAGGGGTACTCCGCATTCCCCAAACCTCCAGCATTGCTGGAACCTCACCATCAGATTGTTTAGTGTCATATACAGGACACTCGTTAGGGGGGGTTCTTACCCCTCTGCAGAGAAGCAGTCAGTGTATTCTACAACCCCAGCCGACTGGGAAAGGGCAATACAGAGTTAACTTTCAAACAGTTTTATTTTAGATAATTCAGTTCAGCGTAAGTATACAGTTTAGACGTCAAAAACAGTTCTATTTCGAGCAATTCAGTTCAGCACTAGTACACAGTCTCAATGTCAAAACAGTTTATTTTAAACAATTCAGTTTAGCATAGATACGGAGTTTAAATGCAAAAATCAGTATCGTGAAAGAAGCACGTAGTTCTATTTAACCTATAGATAGGACCCTATCAGGTGCTACCACTACGGGCCAGAGTGGACCTGGGAGAAATGGAAATGAAGTGGTTCTCCGCATTCCCCAAAGCTCCAGCACTGCTGTAACGTCACCATCAGATTGTTTAGTGTCATATCCAGGACACTCGTTTGGGGGGGTCTTACCCCTCTGCAGAGGTGCAGTCAGTGTATTCTACAGCCCCAGCCGACTGGGCAATACACAGTTAAATATCAAACAGTTTTATATCATATATTTCAGTTCAGCATAAGTACACAGTGTAGACGTCAAAAACAGTTCTATTTCAAACAATTTAGTTTAGCATAAATACGCAGTGTAAATGCAAAAATCAGTATAGTGAAAGAAGCACGGTTTAGTTCTATCTAACCCATAGATATGACCCTTATCAGGTGCTACCACTCCGGGCCAGTGTGGACCTGGGAGCGATGGCAATGAAGGGGTACTCCACATTCCCCAAAGCTCCAGCATTTCTGGAACCTCACCATCAGATTATTCAGTGTCATAAACAGGACACTCATTAGGGGGGGTCTTACCCCTCTGCAGAGAATCAGTCGGTGTATTCTACAGCCCCAGCCGACTGGGCAATTCAGTTTAGTGAAACAGTTCTAATTCAGTTTAGCCTTAGTACAGATTTTGTTTACACAGTAAAATGTCAAAACAGTTCTATATATTCAATTTAGTGTAAGTAAAGTTTCAATGTCAAAAACGGTTCAATTTCGAACAATTCAGTTTAGCATAAGCACGTTGTTTAAATGTAAGTAGAGTTTAATTATGAAAGACATTTCTATTTCAAGCTTTTCAATTTAGTCAAACAATTCAGTTTAGCATAAGAATACCGTTAGTTCTATTTAACCCATTGATAGGGCCCTATCAGGTGCTACCACGCCGGGCAAGAGTGGACCAGGGAGCAATGGCAATGAAGAGGTGCTACGTATTCCCTAAAGCCCCAGTATTACTGGAACCTCACCATCAGATTGTTTAGTGTCATATCTAGGACACTGATTGGTGGGGGTCTTGCCCCTCTGATGAGGTGCAGTCTGTATTGCTCAGTCGGCTGGTGCTGTAGAATCCACCAAGTTAAATGTCAAATAGTTTTATTTCAAATAATTCAGTTTAACATAAGAACACAGTTTAAGTGTTAAAACAGTTCTATTCTAAACAGAATTTCACGAAATGGAATTGTTTGGACATTTAAACTGCGTATTTATGCTAAATTAAGGTTTGGTTTGGTTTGATGGCATATCAACCTTTATAGGTTATTTAACGCCAAATCCATTTTCATGTAAATAATCAGTTCTCTTTAAAAACAATTCGGTTTAGCATGAATATACAGTTCAATTGTCAAAAATGTATCTATTTCAAACTATTCAGTTATATATAACAATTCAGTTTAGGTTGGTTTCGTTTGTTGGCATTAAATAACTTACAAGAGTTGATATGCCATAACACCCAAGTCCATTTTTATGCAACTAATAAGTTCTATTTCAAACAATTCAGTTTAGCATGAGTACAGAGCTTGTCAAAAACATTTCTATTTCAAACAATTCAATTTATTCAAGCAGTTATATAACAATTCAGTTTAGTATAAGTACAATATCAAAAACAGTTCTATTTCAAATAATTCAGTTTAGCATATGAAACAATTCTGTTTGGCATAAATATGCAGGTAGCATAAGTAATTCCATTTACTTTTCCTCATTTATTTACACACAGTTAAATTATTACAAGACTTTCCATGTAATAAGAATTTAACATCAGTCATTCGTTCGCACACATTTGAATGGATATGTATGATATGTTAGAGATTAACAATTCAAAAAAGTGACTGAGCTTATAAGTTTGCCGACAGTTAAGTGGTTTCAAGTATTGTAGTTTTTGATTATTTCTTCAAGATTAAGGCTGGCAACTTGGCGGTCTGTGTCGCTATCCATACTCTCTATTCTATACTAGGATATTTTGAATGTACTTCCTTGTCTTTCCTTATTCACTTTGGGGTTTATTTGTATTTTCGTAGTTTGGCTAATGGGGATATGTGATTTTTGTTTCAGTTGTTCAGGTCTTATGGGAGACAGGTTTTTTAGTCTATCTTTAATGCTTTTTGGTGGACGTATTGGTGATTTATGTAACGGCTGTTTTGATGGAGATTTTGCACTTTTAGGAGTAGTTTGTGTTGGAGTGATAGATCCTACGTGTGTTTTTGTTTGAACTACAACATTGGATCTCTTCCCATTCGCAACTTGTTGCTGAGCTGGTGCTTGGTAAAATTCATCGGAATGTAGTTTTTTCAGGTGCTCCTGAAACTTTGGCCAATCATTGGCTTCCAGCTTGAGCAATTTCTCCACAAGTGTTCTATATTTGATGTTGTCATTGGTTCTATCCGCCTTCCGTGCAACGGAGGCGTAGCTGCTTTCTCCCATATAGCTCCCTATAATTCTCCTAGCTTCCAGGAAGGAAACATTCCTCTTGTGTTTGACCTCAATAATTTCTTTTTCTTTTTGGTAAACAGTACAAGTTCTTGCGTAAGCCGGATGATCTAGTTGGCAGTGTGCACATCGAGTTTCTTTTAAACAATCTTCCTCTGCATGGTCCAGGTCCTTTTCACCGCATTTGGAACATGTCTGTCACCCTCTACAGGCTTCCCTGTGGTGTCCAAATTTCTGACATTTGAAGCACCTCAGGGGAGCTGGGACATACTGCTCAACTCTATCAAGACAATAGCCGATCTTCACCTCTTTTGGAGTTTGGGGCTTATTAAATCTTAGGATGTAAGTGTTGGTTTAGATTCGTTGTTCACCTTTTTTAATGGAGATTCTCTTTATATTTGTAACTCCCCGTTTTCCCAGGGCTGATGCTATCTCGTCTTCTGTAGCTAATGCCAACTCTCTACTCCTTATAACTCCCTTGGAAGTGTTGAGTTTCTCATGCGGATACGCTCTGCATTTGGTTGTATGTAACGTTTTTATCTTTAATATGTTTTCTGCCTGTCTCCGGCTGTCTACATCGACAAGCAAGCTACCATTCCTTTTTTTCTTAACAGTTTTCGGACTTGCTCTTATAGGTATCACTTTTTCAATAAGGAAAGGTGAGAACTTGGCTAAGCATACCTCCTCCAAAGATTCAATAACAATGAATCTGGGGAAGTCTGCTGCCTCATTCTCCGAGTCTGATTCTGAGAGGTTCCGTTTAGTTTTTTTGCTTGAAGACGCCATATCTGCTGTATATTTTTCACTGGCCCTGTGCTCCTCTACCCACCACGGAGTCCAACTTGTGTTGAGAATAAACCAAGGGGGTAACCCATTCGCCTTATTTGAGACGGGGTATACTCGAGTTGAGGGTAGGCTTCCTAGCCGTTGCCAATTTCTCAGCACTGGTCAAATTCCTATTCTCAATACAATTGACCCTTAGCCACCGCCTTCTAACAACTAACCGATAAGAGTTGGGAACTTGCTGCAAGTGCAGATTTAAAAGTACGGTCGGGATAAAATATATAGGTGCTAGGGCTTGACATGACCAGCCGATTGATCGGATCGGGCCCAATCCGACCGCCGGTCAGACCAAGTAAGGGCCAAAGTGGTGTGTTCCAAGCCATTGACCTCTCTTTCACCGGATCAGTGACTGCTCAACCACCAGGGATCCGTCCTAGCGCCTTACGGGTTGCCACCCACGGCCAACAGGTGGCCTCATTGGGGGGGGTCTTACCCCTCTGCAGAGGTGCAGTCGGCGTATTCTACAGCCCCAGCCGACAGGGTGCATATGCTAAACTATTTAATTTAGCATAAATACACAGTTTAAATGCAAATTGTACTATTTAACCCATAAATAGAACCCTTCTCAGAAACAGAAAAGATAAATCAGAAATATTTTTTATAATTGCCGACACATCTACATTATTGCAAAATGAATTCACGGGTAGTTCCCACAAATCGAATAGCACATTCCAGGCATTACAGAACAGGTTTGTCGTACTTGGTAGCACATAAACTTTCGATTTGAATGTCTTTTCAATGAACGATACAATACTGATAAATTCGTCTTTGAAGTTTAGTGTTCTTCCCGATACACCTCGCGCTACTTTTTCAGTATTTTTGAAGGATAGCAACCAATTTTTTTCCACATTTGGTTATGATATTTCTAATATAAACGAACAGTTGGGTTGGGTTTTATGGCAAATCAACCTTTGTAGGTTATTTAACGCCAAATCCATTTTTATGTAAATAAACTATTCTATTTAAAACAATTCAGTTTAGCATAAGTACACAGTTTAATGGTCAAAAACATTTCCATTTCTAACTATTCAAGCAGTTATATGTAACAGTGCTCTAAGTGGAGAGATAACCTCCAAACACGGAAACTCTCCCAGCAAAAGACAACTTCTTGTTATTACTTGGTACGACACCTGTTAATCGTGACGGGGGCCGGCTGGTTGTGGTCGATGTTGCCGTGAAAAGTTTCAAGTTCCGTCTGGTTGCGGTTTATGCGCCCAATATCGCTGTGGAGAGGGTTTCCTTTTTTCGTCGGTTGGCGCCGTTCCTGGACGATACGAAGCAGCTAGTCTTAATGGGTGATTGGAATGCGATCCTTGATCCCAAGATAGATAAGGTCGGTCGGGGAGCTAGAAGTGCGGGAAGGTGTGATAGCAGCCTTGTCGGCTTCGTGACTCGTCACGGTCTCGTCGACAGGTTTCGTCTTGATCACCCAGGGCGGGAAATGTGGACGTGGCTAGATACCTCGCCCTCAGCCAAAGTAGGTTCCTACTTGGACAGAGTGTTAGTTAGACGAGCTGACATTGATTTCGTTAGTTGTCCCACGTTCCACCTGATAGGGTCAGTCTGCGGTTAGCCAATAGGCCTAGTCTAGCCGGCTACTGGAAGTTCAATACATCCTTACTGGAGATACGGGACTTCCAGGACCGGCTGGAATCCCTAATTCAGCGGGCGTTAGTGGGGGCGGTTACCGGGAATAGGTGGTGGGTTTCTCTCAAATATAGAATTAGAGACTTCGCCACCAAATACGGCCAACAGCTCAACCTAGATAAGGCCAAGAAGGCGAAGTCTATAGACGATAGACTGTCCCGGGCGGTGGCTGGGGGGGGACTCCCTAGGTGTAGAACTAGCTCGGAGGGACCTTGAGCGTGAGAATAGCGAGTGCTACAAGGGACACGTAGTTAGATCTAGGTTAAATAGAGTTCTCTACGAAGCCGTGAAATCGAACGCGACTGCGCGTGAAGAAGAAGTGCGAAGGTTCCCCGATCGGTATATCGCGTCTGTCAAGACCGCGGATGGGCGACTGCTGCATTCGAGTCGTGAGATGCGTGATGCCTTTCGGACACACTTTCGGGATCGCTTTGCCCGTTGCCCTGATCTCCCGATCCGGGAGTTTCGTAACTATCTTGCCGACTTCCCCCGCCTTGGGGCGGCTGAAGCGGCTAGCTGCGAGGGTGTGGTTACTGAATGCGAAGTCCGTGATGCGTTGAAGCAGGTCGGCCTCAACAAGTCGCCGGGACTAGATGGTTTGCCCTACGAAGTGTACTTGAGGATGTCGCACATGTTTGTGCCTATTCTGACGGATGTGTTCAACCATTGGTTCGCCCAGGGAGCCATCCCTGGTTGCGTTACCAAGGGCGTGATCACATTGCTGAAGAAAGGTGGCAGGCATGTTTGGGAGGGTTTAGATGACTACAGGCCCATAACTCTGCTTAACACAGAGTTAAAGATTTTGACCCGGGTCTTAGCGAATCGTTTACAGCTTGTCCTCAGTGATCTGATCGGCCCCGAACAGACCTTTGCTGTGAAGGGAAGATCGATCCAGGACAATCTGCACTTGATCCGCGAGGTCCTAGTGGGGATAGAAGACGACACGGAAGCCGCGCTGATCAGTTTCGATCAGTCCAAGGCCTTCTATAGGGTTGACCATCGGTTCTTGGCGTCTGTTTTGGAGACTGCCGGATTCCAACCGGAGTTCCGCAGATGGATTAGCATGATGTACCATAACCCTCAGGCAGTGGTGCAGGTGAACGGAAGGCGTTCGAGGGTATTCGCGATCGAGCGTTCGGTCCGGAAGGGCTGCCCCCTGTCTCCTCTTCTCTATGTCCTCGCGTTGGAGCCCCTCCTGCGCAGGCTTAGGGATGAGAGGACAAGTCCGTCCCTACGCGGTGTCCCCTTTGCTGGCCCTTTTTCGGCAAGGGTTTCCGCGTTTGCTGATGACATCACAGTCTTTGTGTCCCGCCGTCTGGATATAAAGGCTGTTAAAGAGGTGGTTGTCGAGTACGAGCGGATCGCAGGAGCCAAGGTCAATTTTCACAAAAGCGAAGGTTTGCGGCTTGGTGCTTGGAGGGGTAGCAATACTCTTCCAGGGCCCTTCCGCTGGAGTGACGGACCCATCCGCATCCTCGGGGTGTGGTTCGGGCCCGACCTCCAACTGGAGCGAAATTGGCCGGAAGTACAAACCAAGATGAATGCTCAGGTGGGAATATGGCTTTCAAGGAGGTTGTCCTTAAAGGGCAGGGCGGAGGCGTGCGCCACGTACGTCTTCTCTCTGATCCTTTACCGATTGGCTGTACTTCCTCTGCCTAACGCACGTCGGTTGGCACTGCAACAATCCCTCTCCAGATTGCTCTGGGGAGGTGCAAGGCCGATGGTCCGTAGGCAGGTCTGTATCCAACGTACACGCAACGGGGGTCTGGGTATGCCTGATCTGGAGAGCCACTGGCTCGCTGAAAGACTTGCATACCTCGGCCGGTCCTTGACAGGAGACTCGGTGTGGAGACGAAAGGCGAGTCGGACTTTTCCTCGCCTCAAGTCAGACCCAAAGTCTGAAGGTCGACGTAAGCCTGTGGGCGAAGCACTATTTGTCCGCGAGTGCCGAAAGGCCCTTCGTAACCTTCTTGGGTCCAGTGACCTTTCACGGCCTCGGAAAGAGCTATATCGGGAGTTAGTGGTGGGTTCCGCTTCTGATCCTCTTAGCGAGCGGCGAGGCTGGACGGCGGAGGAGATCCGCTCTCACTGGAATTGGGCGCCAGGATCGAGCTTCTTGAACAACTCCGAATTCTCGCTCACCTGGCGACTTGTACGGAATGCGTTACCCCTTCTCGGCTTGAACTACAAAGCGGGCCTGGCAGACATGCCTGATTGTCCTCGCTGCGGCAGTGGATTAGAAGAAACGGCTGAGCACGCCTTCTACTACTGCGAACGAGTTCGCCCGTTTTGGGATCACGTCGGGGAGTGGACGGCTCGCATCGAACCCAAGCAGCTCGTGCTGCTCGACGTTGGTTACGTCGTAGACAACGTTCTTCCTCCGTTTCATGGTGAGAAGCGTGTGGTGTTTCTCGCGATCCTAGCTGTAGCTCGAATGGTGATTTGGATCACGCGTAAGAAGGGATTGTATGACGATGCAAACTTTTCTCATCGTGATCTGGTTTTGTATTTTCGGCATCAGCTGAGGGTCAAAATCAGATCCGATAGATAACGCTTGGATCGCATAACATTCAACAGAAGGTGGGTGAATGCAGCAAGCCTGGTTGTAAGAAAGGGGGCAACGTTGGAGTCATCCTTCCCTCCTCTGCCTGCCCATGGCGTCAATGGTACGGGTCCTTCGGGACCCCACCCCCGGTAAGTAAGCAAAGCTTCTTTTATTTTTCCCTTGCAACCTAGTTAGCAGTATGTTGTCGGTCATTGCCCCCGTCATCTAGTCATTAGTATCCAAGATCTTCCCCATCCCCATTATTTTTTTCTACCCTAAACCCGTATCCCAGGCCACTTTTACTGAAGATCTTGAACATTCATATGTATAAAAACCATATTACCTGCTTGTATCGACCCATACCGCGCCCGACCCTTTATTTCTTTTCTCCCTTATAGATTAGGATCCCAGTCCCACCTAGGGCAGGTCTGACTTGTTTCCGGTTCTTTCGCCCCGGAAAACAGTCGACCTCCAATTTTATAGACGGGGGGATGGGAGGGCAACCAAACGGGGATTTTTTTCCTTTGTTTCTTTATTTTTGTATATATTTTTCGGGGTTTTTCTCCCATCCCCATCATATGAATTCATCACAAGTTGTAAATAAAATCATACATCACTTCCGGGGTTTTAAGTAGGCCTTTCTTCATAGAGCAAAAGTGGTATTTTGGTGGTAGCAGCGCGCATGGAGACGGATGAATGATTATATATATTGTATTGATTGAATGGGTCGGCGATTGTGGCTAGCTAGGTTCCCCATAGAAACTTTAGTCAAAGCAAGACCGCTCCTTTCCCCTCCCCCCAAAACTTCAAGGCCTTGTGCCTTCATTATTGTAATAATAATGAAATAAAAAGCTGTTCGTCATAGGCGAATAGCCTGTTTACATTCTTTGCTGCACCATAGTCTGTCTCGTTTATGAGTAGTTGGGTTGTGTAGTATGCACGTTTTAGCTATATTGATAAGTTTTTCTGAGAATTCGAGAGCAGTTTTGGTATTGTTTTCTTTGAGGTGTTTTTGGCATAGAGATTGAAACTCTTCCCAGTTAGCTTTATTTGATCTCCATCGGGGAAAAGTTCTCGTCTTAAGGGTGGAGACTCGAGTACAATAGGGAAAAAGTCGCTCCTGCATACGTTTTCATACAACCTCCAGGTGAAATTGAGGTGTCACAAAGGGTTAAGTCTGTGGCTGAGTAGTTAGAAGATAAATCAATGAGTGATTGTGATTTTTTTGTTGAAGAGGCAGAAAGTATTATTATTTATGTTTTTTTTCTAAATTTTTCCCTTTCTGGTTTGTGCTTCGACAGCTCTACATTATGTTATGGCTGTTAAAATCGCCAAGTAGGATTAAAGGTGTGGGTAGTTGCTGTAATATATTGTTGAGTTCATTTTCATTTATTGCATCGTGAGGTGGAATGTATATTGAGCAGACATTGATTGTTCTGTGCAAAGTCGCTTTGACAGCTATTGCTTGGAGTTGAGTGTTGAGGTTTAGCTTGCTTTGAGGTATGTCATTCCTAATTAGGATTGATTTTGTTGGTTGGTTGTTTGGGTTTTATGGCATTCAACCATTGTAGGTTATTTAACGCCAAATCCATTTTTATTAAAATGGTTCTATTTCAAACAATTCAGTTTAGTATAAGTAAGAAGGTTAAATTATGAAAAACATATTTCAAGCTATTCAGTTTAGTCAAGCAGTTCTAATTCAGCTAATTCAGTTTAGTATAAGTACAGATTTTGTTTACACACATCTAAATGTCAAAACCGTTCTATATTAAAGAATTCAGTTTAGTGTAAGTTCAGTTTCAAAAAAACATTTAAACTGCGTGCTTATGATAATCTGAATTGTTTGACTAAACTGAATAGCTTGAAATAGAAATGTTTTTCACAATTAAACCGTACTTAGTTCCATTTCAAATGAATCAGTTTAGCATAAGTATGCTGTTAGTTCTATTTACCCCAGAGATAGGGCCTGATCAGGTGCTACACGCCAGGCCTTAGTGAACCTGGAAGCAATGGCAATGAAGGGTGACCACGTTTCCCAAAGCCCCATTATTACTGGAACCTTACCATTAGATTGTTTAGTGTCATATCAGGACACACATTGGGGAGTTTTACCCCTCTGCAGACGTGCAGTCGGTGTATTCTATAGCCCCAGCCGACAGGCCGTGTATAAGCATTTGATTAGTGTTGCATAGAGTTATTCGTTTGCGCACAGTCATTCATTTGCACGCGGTCAAATGGTTCAGAATATCATTCTGTCACACTTACAATTCAACATCAATCGTTTGATATCGCACAGTTAAATGGTCTATTAGTTTGAGCCATTGATGAAACCGTTTCAGGTACTACCACTGCAGGTCACAGTGGACCTGGAAGTAATGCTAAGGAAAGAGTCCTCCTCATTCCCCAAAGCTCGAGGATTATTGGAACCTTACTAACAGGTGGTTTAGTGTCATATTCAGGTCGCTCATTTGGGGGTGGGGTCTTACTCTTCTGCAGAGATTTAGTCAGTGTAATCTACAGCCCCACCCAACAGGATTGATAACGGAGTAAAAAAAAAAAAAAAAAAAAAAAACGGTTTTATTGTTCCTAAACTATTTTATTTATTTTCACATTTTCCTGTATGAACTTGTTGAGCTGACTACCATGGCCACATATTTACAACTTGTAATTTATTAGAAATAGAAGTAAGTTAAAAACGGAAAAAGAAAAAGCAATGGTCATGCCACAGCTGTAAGAGATAAATTTAAAGTCTATTCTTAAAAGCAACAAGTGAACGAAACACATAAATAATGTGCATATGTAACTACTTTATATAAAAGTTATAAATAAATGTTAGCATCAAAATTTATTGATATACCCATGCGGAGTCTAAATATTCTAGTTAATTTAACAAAAGCTTTCATTGAGAAAGTTTCAAAAATTCCATACGTATAACCACGATCATAAAATATCCCAAAGTTCGTTGAGTGACCATGAAAAAAGTATAATGACTTCTACTGAATAGTTTTAACCGTTTCTTTGGAAATAGTTACTATAGCTGCCATTTTCACACTGCTTCACAAAGAATGGTGAGCAAAAATCCCAACTAAATATATTTAAAAATAGCGAATTTTGAAAATTGAGGCAGTCGTCGTTGGTTTGGTTTGATTTGATGGTATATCAACCTTTGTAGGTTATTTGACACCAAATCCATTTTTATACAAATTTTCAGTTCTATTTCAAACAATTCAGTTTAGTGTAAGAACAGTTCTGTTTTGACATTTAAAACACTTCTATTTCAAGCTAAATTGAATTGTTTAATATAGAACTATTTCAAACAATTCCGTTTGAATAAGTATGCAGTTTAGTTCTATTTGACCGATAGATAGGGCCATATTCCGGGTCTGTGTGAACCTGGGAGCAATAGCGATGAAGGGGTGCTCCGCATTCATCAAAGCCCCAGCATCACTAGAACCTCACCATCAGATGGTATAGTGTCATACTCAGGACGCTCGTAAATAGAGGGGTCTTACCCATTTGCAGAGAAGCATACGGTGGAGCTTACATCTGTTGCAGAAGCGGACGCATTTTGTTTTTTCTTTTGAAAATTTTAATCCATTCTCTGTGGTCCATGTTTCTCGCTCTGTAGCAAATCAGGAAGTCATCCTCATACAGTTTGTTTCGCTATTAATGTTTTTTACAATATTAATTTTGATACTAAACAGCATGACAGAGACAATACACTGCCTTGAAGACACCCATTTCTTGTTCTTTCTTCAGAGAAAACCTCTCCCATTGTTACTTTAAATTGTCAATCTTGGTGGAAATTTCGGATACTTTTTGGCATTCTGCCCTCTAATCCGATGTTTTTTGAGATCTTTTACAATTCAGTACTTCCTGTTTTTGTCATATACTTTCTCAAGATCGAAAAAATTGCCATGAAATGTTCTTTTTTAATTGAAGCCTATCTGATGAATGTTTCGAATCGAAGAATGTGATCTATAGGGCTTCTTTGCAAATCACTGAAGAAAATGGTAAATGGCAGATTGATCTGGCATTTAGAAACCAACAAATTAATAAGCGAATATCGATCTGGTTTTAGAAGCCAGACAACTGCTAAGATTAATGGGTCTATAATTATTTGCGTTAGTATTGTCTTTGAAAGGTTTTTGATTGTATTTTGATTATATTGTTAATATTGTCTTTGAAAGGTATTATATGCATGTCACCGCTGTTCCATATATCAATGAAGATTTATGGAGGTAATTTATATTTATACATTTTTGGCTTTGTTTTACTTGGAGGAATTACGTTGCTAGTGTGACGGCAAATTGACTAAAATCCCTAAACGGGACTTTATTTTCGCACGTGAGAAGACGGGGCAGGTTGGCACTTGATCCCCTACAGAAATAAGTCCTGTTCAGAGTTCTTTTCTCAGGCAGATAAGAACTGGCATATTACGTGAGGGAATATTTTAGGGCCAGACTGGCCACCGCTGGCAAAGGGGTCCAAAATTTCACACTATCACACACCCACCAGGCCGCTAAACTTCTTTCCCTTAGATAATAGAAGAATACGGGCCTATAGGTCTTAGTTGTAATAATATTAATGTCGTTGTAGTAGTCGGCAACTCCGGTTTCCCGTGTGATACTTTAGGAATTAATAGGACAGTTCTAAGCAAGATAATGTAAGGCGAATAGAAGCTGAAAGGAAAGCATGAAATAATAACATAGACCACATGGTAAAATGAAAATACATAGGTTATTTACTACGATTATATATATATATATATATATACGTTCAAAGTGTCAAAAATATATAATAGGATAGTCCATGAATATAAGTGTCTTTTCCTGGCTTTTATCCTTTTTCAAATTGAGAGAGAGAGAGAGAGAGTGGTAAACAAAATTTCGGTGTAAAGGAAAAATGTCCCAAAGTTACTTATCTTATTTTTTTTGACGGGGTTCCACTGGAGAATTTTTCTTTTTTCACGGGCTAATAGACTTTGTTCTGTTTTTAGTAATGGCTTGGAGGATTTTGGAGTCCTTCATGTCTCAGTTAGTCTTTTGTCTTTAGCCCGGAGTAAAAAATGGCTATCGTCCGTCTGCCACGAGACTTGCCCAAAAACTTCTTTTTTTGTTCCTCACTTCCGCTGAGGGGAAGGGAACCCCACTTCTGTTTGGGGTCCCCGCCAATCATTTGGCTTCATTTTCTCTTTCCCCTTCCGATGTCCGGCGACCCAAGGTCACTTAGGTGCGAACATCTGCGTGACCCACATTCTCTCCTAACGGTCACTTTTTGACTCCAAGATAATGTTAGTTCAACGGGGGGGGGAGATCATTCCCACCTCCTCGTCTCCGTGAGCCATCACGTGACACTAGAATAAATAGTATTTCTTTTGGGGTCTTTGCAGATCCAAAGCCCGAAAAAGGATCAGTTTTTACAAGTGTTTAAATTTTCTCGTGTTGGGTTTATTTTAGATTTTTTTAAATAATGGTATGTGTAATCTGACAGATTTTTTGCAATCTTCGTTAAACTATGGCCTATTGTATTTTGTAGAAGTAGAGCCTTTGGGTATATGTTCTTCAGCTTAGTTTAACTGTGTATCCGTAAAATGTTTTCCTTATTGTTTTTACAGGTTTCTGGGAGTTAGTTAGGCAAGCCATCCCAATTAGCCTTTTCTAGGTTCCAGTTCGGAGTTCTTTCACACAATGCATCAGTACTGTTTTCTAATAGAATCGGGAAATAGTCACTTCCACAGGTGTCGTCATGTACTTTCCAGCCGTAATCAAGAAGCAGGTAAGGGTCGCACATTGTTAGATCTATTGCAGAATATGTGCCAGCTGCTGGGTGCAGATATGTGTTGGACCTATTGTGTACATGCACAACTGATATTGATTTAAAGAAGATTCTATTATTTTGCCCTTTTTGTCTGGTTTTCTTACTCCCCAAGATCTCATTTTGGCTATTGGAGTCTCCCATTATAATGAAGGATCGTGGTAGATATTAAACCCTTGGTTGCTATCAAATTGTTCTGTTCCGATTCTTTGATGGTTGGTTGGTTTGTTGGGTTTTATAGCATATCAACGTTTCGGGGTTATTTAACCCCAAATACATTTTTATGTAACTAAACAGTTTTATTACAAACAATTCAATTAAGCCTGAGTACACACCTTGTCAAAAACATAACTGCTTGAATAAACTGAATTGTTTGAAATTGAAACTGTACTTACACTAAACTGAATTGTTATTTCCATGTCAAAAACAGTTCTATTTCAAATAATTCAGTTTAACATGAGAAACAATTCTGTTTGGCATAAATATGAAGGCAGCATAATCATTCCATTTACTTTTCCTCATTTGTTTGCACACAGTTAAATTCTTATTGTTACATAGAAACTCTTGTAATAATTTAACATCAGTCATTCGTTAGCACACATTTGAATAGAGACGTATGATATGTTTGAGATTAACAATTCAAAAAAGGGACTGAGCTTATAAGTTTGCCGACAGTTAAGTGGTTTCAAGTATTGTAGTTTTTGATTATTTCTTCAAGATTAAGGCTGGCAACTAGGCGGTCTGTGTCGCTATCCATACTCTCTATACTATACGTCCTTTGTAGGGGTTTTGTTGTTTGTTGAGAATTGGATGGTTTGGATGTTATTGGCGACTTTGTTGTTGAGGGTATTTTGAATGTACTTCCTGGTTTGTTTTGTTTGTTTGGTTTTATGGCATATCAACCTTTGTAGGTTATTTAACGCCAAATCCAGTTTTATGTAAATAATCTGTTCTATTGAAAATAGTTCAGTTTAGCATAAGTACACAGTTTAATTGTCAAAAACATTTCCATTTCAAACTATTCAAGCAGTTATATGTAATAATTCAGTTAAGTGTCAATACAGTTTTAATGTCGAAAAACAGTTCTATTTGAAATAATTCAGTTAAGCATAAGCACGCAGTTTAAGTGTAAGTACGGTTTAAGTGTCAAAAACGTTTCTATTTCAAGCTATTCAGTTTACTCAATTCATTTTAGCATGAGTATGCTGTTAGTCCTATTTAAACCATAGATAGGGCCCTATCAGTTGCAACCACTCCATTGCCATCGCTCCCAGGTCCATTCTGGCCCAAATGGGTACTCCGAATTCCCCAAAGCTCCAGCACTGCTGGTACCTCGCCATCAGATTGTTTAGTGTCATATCCAGGACACTCGTTATGGGGGTGGGGTCTTACCCCTCTGCAGAGGTGCAGTCAGTGTATTCTACAGCCCCAGCTGATTGGGCAATACACAGATTTAAATGTCAGACAGTTTTATTTCAGATAATTCAGTTGAGGATAAGTACACAGTTTATATGTCAAAAACAGTTCTATTTCCGGCAATTCAGTTCAGCACTAGTACGCAGTTCCAATGTCAAAACAGTTCTATTTTAAACAATTCAGTTTAGCATAAATACGCAGTTTAAATGCAAAAATCAGTATAGTGAAAGATGCCCGGTTTAGTTGGTTGGTTTCTTTGGTTTTATCGCATATCAACCATTGTAGGTTATTTAACGCCAAATCCAGTTTTATGTAAATAATCTTTTCTATTGAAAACAGTTCAGTTTAGCATAAGTACACAGTTTAATTATCAAAAATATTTCCATTTCAAACTATTTAAGCAGTTATATGTAATAATTCAGTTAAGTGTAAATACAGTTTTAATGTCGAAAAACAGTTCTATTTGAAATAATTCAGTTAAGCATAAGCACGCAGTTTAAGTTTAAGTCCGGTTTAATTGTCAAAAACGTTTCTATTTCAAGCTATTCAGTTTACTCAATTCAATTTAGCATAAGTATGCTGTTAGTCCTATTTAACCCATAGATAGGGCCCTATCAGTTGCAACCACTCCGGGCCAGAGTGGACCTGGGAGCGATGGCAATGAAGGGGTACTCCGCATTCCCCAAAGCTCCTGCGCTGCTGGAACCTCACCATCAGATTGTTTAGTGTCATATCCAGAACACACCTTGGGGCGGGGGGCTTACCGCTGACTGGGAAATGTACTTCCTGGTCTTTCCTTATTCGCATTGGTGTTCATTTGTATTTTCGTAGTTTGGCTAATGGGGAGTTGTAATTGTTGTTTCAGTTGTTCGGGTCTTACGGAAGACAGATTTTTTAGTCTATCTTTTATGCTTTTTGGTGGACGTATTGGTGATTTATTTAACGGCTGTTTTGATGGAGCTTTTGCACTTTTAGGAGTAGTTCGTGTTGGAGTGATAGATCCTACGTGTGTTTTTGTTTGAACTACAACACTAGATCTCTCCCCATTCGCAAATTGTTGCTGAGCTGGTGCTTGGTAAAATTCATCGGAATGTAGTTTTTTCAGGTGCTCCTGAAACTTTGGCCAATCATTGGCTTCCAGCTTGAGCAATTTCTCCACAAGTGTTCTATATTTGGTGTCGACTTTGTTTCTATTCGCCCTCCGTGCAACGGAGGCGTAGCTTCTTTCTCCCATATAGCTCCCTACAATTCTCCTAGCTTCCAGGAAGGAAACATTCCTCTTGTGTTTGACCTCAATAATTTTTTTTTTTTCTTTTTGGTAAACAGTACAAGTTCTTGCGTAAGCCGTATGAAATTGTTGGCAGTTTGCACATCGAATTTCTTTTAAGCAATCTTCCTCTGCATGGTCCGGGTCCTTTTCACCGCATTTGGAACATGTCTGTCGTCCTCTACAGGCTTCCCTGTGGTGTCCAAATTTCTGACATTTGAAGCATCTCAGGGGAGCTAGGACATAATGCTCAACTCTCTCAAGACAATAGCCGATCTTCACCTCTTTTGGAGTTTGGGGCTTATTAAATCTTAGGATGTAAGTGTTGGTCTGGATTCGTTGTTCACCTTTTCTAATGGATATTCTCTTTATATTTGTAACTCCCTGTTTTCCCAGGGCTGATGCTATCTCGTCTTCTGTAGCCAATGCCAACTCTCTACTCCTTATAACTCCCTTGGAAGTGTTGAGTTTCTCATGCAGATACGCTCTGCATTTGGTCGTATGAAAGGTTTTTATTTTTAATGTTTTCTGCCTGTCTCCCGTTGTCTCCCTCGACAAGCAAGTTACCATTCCTTGTTTTCTTAACAGTTTTCGGACTAGCTCTTGTAGATATCACTTATTTTATAAGAAAAGGTTGGTTGGTTGGGTTTTATAGCATGCCAACCCATCGGGTTATTTTATGCCGAAAGCATTTTTACTTATTTTTATTTGGTATAATTTTTATGCGTATAGTTGTTTGCATATCGTTTTATTTTGATGTCGTTGGTATTTGTTTATAGCGTTCAGACTTGAATTGTCTGCTGAAGTGAACATTTGATTTTTTATATAATTAATTTGTAGGTCTATTAGCCTACAGCCTTGATAGAAGGTTAATTCTTTTCAAATATTCTATTATGTTTTTAGGATGTATTTTCTCAAATAATTCCTTCATACTATTAACTTTATAAAAAGTTTTTCGGATGCGAGATAGATTTGTACATTCAATTAAAATATGCCTAATTGTGTAATGGTTTCCGCATGGACATTTAGGAGGAGGTTATTCTTTTAGAATAAAGTCGTGCGTTAAACTAATGTGGCCTATAAGTAGTCGAGAAAGAATGGTTTCTTCTCTTCTAGTATTACTAGCTTCACGTTTTCTTTCTTTCAGAAGAGGCTCTATTTGGCAGAGCTTGTTTTGAGCATTTTCATCCTACAATTGTTACCATCTTTTTGTGATTATTTGTTGGATTTTATGTTTCAAGTCTGTGTATGGTAGTTTGGAGGTTTTGTCAGGAGGGATGTTAATTGCAGCTTTAGCTAATGAATCAGCTTTATCCTTTCCCTGGATTCCCATATGGCCTGGAATCAAGCAGAATATGATTTTTTTGCTCTGTCTTAGGACGTGGAGTTTGTTTAATAGGTTGACGATTAGAGGGTTATCGAGTTTTTGGTTTTTTATAGAGTGTAGACCTGATATGGAGTCTAAGTAGATAATGAATTTCTTAGCTTTGTTATTTGAAATGATTTTAAGTGCCAAATTTATTGCACAGATTTCAGCTGTAAATATGGAAGCTTCTTTAGGAAGAGATTGTTTCATAGTTTTATTGTTTAGAACTGCTCCACACCCGGTTCCATTGTTGTCCTTGGAGCCGTCTGTGTAGATGTGTAGATAATTAGGAAGGTTGTCTTGGATGTTATGGAGTTTTTCTTGGTATATTAAGGGGTGTGTTTTCGTTTTTGAGAGTTTGTTTAAGTCTAGTATTACCTCGACTTTTCAAGTAGCCAGGGAGGGGAATTTAGCTGTACTGTATCATGAATAATTTTAAGAGATATTTGCATTTTCCAGAATAGGTTTCATGCGGAGGCCAAAAGTTTTTATGGCCTTTTCCTTTACGTTAAATAGGGTTTGATGTTTGGAGTTAAAAATGCAGACATGAGCTGGATTGGTTGGTAATGACTTGATTTTGCTGTAATATTGTAAACCTAACTTTGTGAATCTAAGTTTTAGAGGAGGTTCATATGCTTCGGAGTAAAGGCTCTCCACCGGGGATGTGCGGAAAGCCCCCAAGATGAGTCTTAATCCTTCATGGTGAACAGTATTTAATGTTTTCAGATAGGACTTTCTGGCTGCTCCATATACGTAGCAGCCGTAGTCGATTTTTGAGCGGATTAATGTTCTATATAATTTCAGTAATGTTTGAAAATCTGCACCCCAGTCTGTATAGGCTATTATCCGGAGTAGTTTCAGTGTTTTATTACATTTATCTTTTATATATTGTATGTGGGGAATGAAAGAGTTTTCGGTCAAAAATAATACCGAGGAACTTGTATTGACTGACGACCGGAATTTCCGAATCGTCCAACTTCAATGTAGGGTCGTTGTGCATTTTTCTCAACTGACAAAAATGCACGCATTGAGTTTTTGTTTTGGAGATCTTAAATCCATTCATGGTTGCCCATTTATTAATTTTGTTGATACTCTTTTGCAGTTGACGCTCTGCTGTCCGTATATATTTGGATTTCGATGTAATGCAGAAGTCATCTACATATAAATAGCTATCAACTCCAGGCTTTAGGCAATTGGTAATGCTATTAATTTTTATGTTGAAGAGGGTTACTGATAATATACTCCCCTGGGAGACCACTTCTTCTTGCTGTTGAATATCAGACAATGTTGTTCGAATTCAAACTTGAAATTTCCTGTCTGTGAGAAAAGCTTTTATAAAGTTTGGTAGTCTACATCTCAAACCCATATTATGCAGGTCTTTCATAATACCATATCTCCAAGTGGTTTCATACGCTTTCTCTAGATCAAAGAATACCGCGATGAGGTGTTTTCTTTGGATGTTTGCTTCTCTGATGGAAGTTTCCAACCTGACCACATGATCCATCGTAGATCTTTGACTTCTAAAGCCACATTGAGAGTTAGTATAAAGGCTGTTGGATTCAATGAACAAAACTAATCTTTTATTGACTATACGTTCCATGGTTTTGCAGAGACAGCTTGTTAGTGCTATTGGCCAATAATTAGACGGATAGAGGCTATTTTTCCCTGGTTTAGGTATAGGGATTATGGTAGCTACTCTCCATGAGTCTGGAAATTTACTACTTTCCCAGATCTCATCTAGAGCAGCTAATAAGTAGTCAAGAGACCTTCGGGGTAATTGTTTGAGAAATTCATAGTGAATTTCGTCTGGGCCGACTGTTGTGTTGTGTGATTTTTGGATGGCTTCTTTTAGCTCCGCCAATGTGAAGCATCCGTTATAATTTTCAGCATTGTTAGATTTAAAACTTAATTTTGGATTTTCTCTTTTATGTTTGTTATTGGAGGAGGAATTAGCTGAGAAGGTTTCAGCCAGTGCATCGGCAATGTCTTTTATATTTGTGACTTCTGATTTATTTTTAATAAGGTTTTTCAGAGGTGTAGTTTGTATTTTCCCCGAAATCTTTCGTATCATCTTCCAGACTGTATTAGTTTTGGTTGAGGAATTCAGTTTGTTGACATAATTTTGCAACTGATTTTTTTTTGGTTTGTTTTATAATTTTCCGTGCTTTTGCTCGGAGGAATTTGAAGGTGTTTAAGTTACTCGTGGAGGGTTCTTTGTTGAATTTGCGAAGAGCAGCATTTCGTTGTTGAATTACTACCCTGCATTCATCATTAAACCAGGGTGTGTTGCGTTTATTTGTGGGTGAGGTTTTTGGAATGGTTTTAGTAGCTATTTCTATTAATGTTTCAATGAAATGGTCAATCATGCATGTATTATTTGGGTTCTGGACAAGTTCTCTATCACAAAGTTTTAAAATCAATCCAGTTGGCCTTATTAGTTTTCCAACGGGAAGGTCTGTTGTCATGACTAGGTTGAAGAATATCTATTATGATAGGGAAATGGTCACTGCCACAAAGATCGTTATGGACTTTCCATGTGTAGTCTATGTAGTTTGAAGGATCAGTTAGAGTGAGGTCAATAGCCGAGAAGGAGCCGGTAAATGAATTGAGAAATGTTGACGATTTATTATTTAATGTGCATAGATTGTTGCTATTAATTATGTTTTCCAGATCCTTGCCCTTTTTGTTAGTTTGCAGGCATCCCCATACAGTATTGTGACTGTTAAAGTCACCTAACAATATGTGGGGTTTCGGAATCTATTCTATTAACTTGATTAATTTAGATACATTTATAGGATCATGTGGTGGGATGTAAATGGAGCAAATGTTTATTGATTTGTGTAGAGTTACTTTGACAGCAATCGCCTGGAGATCACTGTCAATCCTGATTTGGTTCTGCGGTACATCTTTCCTGACAAGGATGGAGACACCCCCAGAAGCCCTGAGTCCATCCTTGTGTAGGTGATTGTAAGCCTGAGAATTATTGAGGTTTATCTGGTTATTTTCTTTAATAAATGTTTCTTGGAGGCATACTACTTTGGGATTGTATTTTTCCAGAAGTAGTTGGAGTTCTTCATAATTCGCTCTAATTCCTCTGCAGTTCCATTGTATGATTGAATTAGGCATATTTGGTTAGAATGTACTATGGGTTTTTTTTTAAAGGTTTTCTTTATGTTCTTTTCTTTTACAGGGGTAGCCTCTTCAGTTTCCATTTTCTCTAGTATTTGGTACTTATTTTTAGTCTCTGTAGGGCTCGTTGGTTCTGTTGCTTGTTCTGATATTTTTCCAGTAGGAAGCGAACTGGCCTGAGTGAGGTTATTCCCCTTTGTGGAGTACTCCCTAGCTTCCCCCCTCTTTGTTCAATTCGAATGTTGGTGGGCGGATTGGAGAACTTTGCTTCTTTTTAATATTGTTTTGCATGGCCTTAGGAGATTCCGGTCTATTTTGCTTCTTAATAGGAGTGTGCAATTTTGGAGAGGGTTGGTGAGATGCCGGTACCGTTGCCCCCTCATCCGTAGTATCCTCTCCTGTGAAGGTCTGTATATTAGTGGAAATTTTTCCTTGCATAGTTGAAACTTTATAAGGTTTATTTCCAATCGAGGTTTTTATCTCATTAATAAAGCTTCCCCAATCACTCGGATCTAGCTGAATTAATTTTTTCACCATTTCCTCATATTCTATTTCATTTTTTCCCCGTTGGATTGCTTAGGAGTAGGTATAGGTCTTAGACCCTACTACCCTTTTCCGTGCTTCGTGGTAAAGAATATTATTCTTATATTTTACGGCGAGGATCTCTTTTTCTCTCCTCCAAATATCGCAAGATCTTGCATAGACCGGATGGTCACCAGCACAATTCGTACATTTATAGGGAAATTCACATTCATTCAAATGGTGGCCGGGATCTCTTCGGCCACATTTCCCGTCCTCTACACGAGTCCTCATGGTGTCCATATTTGTGACACCTATAGCATCTCAATGGGTTAGGAACAAATTGCTCAACCTTCTCCATCGAGTAGCCAACGTTCATTTTTTCTGGGATTCTTGGTGTAATGAATGTCATAATATAGGTGTTTGTTTCTATTGTTTTACCCTCTTTTTTAATAGAAACTCTTTTGACATCAATCATATCTTGTCTTTTTAACTCCTTTTTTATTTCTTCCAAAGTACATAATGACAGTTCTTTACTCCTCACCACCCCCTTACCATCCCCTTCAGGGATTTGTGAGGGGACGTTTTGACTGCAATATTGTTGAACATTGTCATTTTCAACAGAAAGTTCGCATGTTTTCTTTTTTCCAGCTCAACGAGTAATGTATCATTTTTTAATTTTTTTTACCGATTTTGGTGAAATATTACTCGATATGACTTTTTCGATTATGAACGGTGAGAGACTAGTTATTGGCGAGCTTTTCGATTTTATAGAAATCTATCTCGGGAAGAGAGATTCTACTTCATATTCTGAATCAGTTTCTCTCAAATTTCTTTTAAGTTTTTTATTTGCACCAATTGCTTGGGGTTTGTCTGTTGAAAAATCCATATATTTATTGTTTGATTTTCATTGACTATGATCCCCACCCACCACGGAGCCCCATAATTTTATTAGGTTCCTGGGTTTTGGTTCCCAAAATGACTACTTACCAAGGGACAGAAAGGTTATAGTTCTTTCTTCAGCATGATTGACCCTACAGCCATCGCCTTCATTCAGATTTTAAAGTAATCTGATAGAGGGCTGACATGACCAGCCGATTGATCGGATCGGGCCCCTCCGACCTCCCGTCTAGCCCAAGTAAGGGCCAAAGTGGAGTGTTGCAAGTCACAGACCGCTCAGATACCAGGATCCCGTCCTCACGCATCACGGGTCGCCACCCACGGCCTACAGGTAGCCCCATTGGGGGGGTCTTACCCCTCTACAGAGGTGCAGTCGGTGTATTCTACAGCCCCAGCCAACAGGGTGATAGCTTGAAATAGAAATACTTTTACCAATTAAACTGTTTGGTTTGGTGGGTTTTATGGCATATCAACCTTTGTAGGTTATTTAACGCCAAATCCATTTTTATGTAACTAATAAGTTCTATTTAAAACAATTCAGTTTAGCATGCGTACACAGCTTGTCAAAAACATTCCTAATTCGAACAATTCAATTTATTCTAGCGGTTATAAAACAATTCAGTTTAGTATAAGTACAATGTCAAAAACAGTTCTATTTCGAATAATTCAGTTTAGCATATGAAGCAATTCTCCTTTGGCATAAATATGCAGGAAGCATAAATCATTCCATTTACTTTTCCTCATTTGTTTGCACACAGTTAAATTATTACAAGAGTTTCCATGTAACATAAGTCATTCGTTCGCACACATTTGAATGGATATGTATGATGAGTTAGAGATTAACTATTCAAAAAAGTGACTGAGCTTAAAAGTTTGCCGACAGTTAAGTGGTTTCAAGTATTGTAGTTTTTGATTATTTCTTCAAGATTAAGGCTGGCAACTAGGCGGTCTGTGTCGCTATCCATACTCTCTATACTATACATCCTTTGTAGGGGTTTTGTTGGTGGTTGAGAATTAGATGGTTTGGTTGTTATTGGCGACTTTGTAGTTGAGGGTATTTTGAATGTACTTCTTGGTCTTTCCTTATTCACTTTGGTGTTCATTTGTATTTTCGTAATTTGGCTAATGGGGAGTTGTGATTTTTGTTTCAGTTGCTCAGGTCTTATGGGAGACAGATTTTTTAGTCTATCTTTTATGCTTTTTGGTGGACGTATTGGTGATTTATGTAACGGCTGTTTTGATGGAGATTTTGCACTTTTAGGAGTAGTTCGTGTTGGAGTGATAGATCCTACGTGTGTTTTTGTTTGAACTACAACATTGGATCTCTCGTTATTCGCAACTTGTTGCTGAGCTGGTGCTTGGTAAAATTCATCGGAATGTAGTTTTTTCAGGTGCTCCTGAAACTTTGGCCAATCATTGGCTTCCAGCTTAAGCAATTTCTCCACAAGTGTTCTATATTTAGTGTCGTCATTGATTCTAACCGCCCTCCGTGCAACGGAGGCGTAGCTGCTTTCTCCCATATAGCTCCCTACAATTCTCCTACCTTCCAGAAAGGAAACATTCCTCTTATGTTTGACCTCAATAATTTCTTTTTCTTTTTGGTAAACAGTACAAGTTCTTGCATAAGCCGGGTGATCTAGTTGGCAGTTTGCACATCGAGTTTCTTTTAAACAATCTTCCTCTGCATGGTCCGGGTCCTTTTTACGGCATTTGGAACATGTCTGTCGTCTTCTACAGGCTTTCTTGTGGTGTCCAAATTTCTGACATTTGAAGCACCTCAGGGGAGCTGGGACATACCACTCAACTCTCTCAAGACAGTAGCTGATCTTCACCTCTTTTGGAGTTTGGGGCTTATTAAATGTTTGGATGCAAGTGTGGGTTTGGATTTGTTCTTCATTTTTTTTAATGGTAATTCTCTTTATATTTGTAACTCCCTGTTTTCCCAGGGCTGATGCTATCTCGTCTTCTGTAGCCAATGCCAACTCTCTACTCCTAATAACTCCCTTGGAAGTGTTGAGTTTCTCATGCGGATACGCCCTGCATTTGGTCGTATGAAATGGTTTTATTTTCTGCCTGTCTCCGGCTGTCTACCTCGACAAGCAAGTTACCATTCCTTTTTTTCTTAACATTTTTTGGACTAGCACTTGTATATATCACTTTTTCTATAAGGAAAGGTGACCAACAGGTGGCCTCATTGGGGGGTCTTACCCATCTGCAGAGGTGCAGTCGGCGTATTCTACAGCCCCAGCCGACAGGGCGCAATTAAACTGTGTACATATGCAAAACTCAATTGTTTGAAATCGAACTATTTGCATAAAAATTGATTTGGCGTTAAATAACCTACAAAAGGTTAAGTTTTTATGGCATATCAAAGAAAGTAAGGAAAAATGTGTGCTAAAAATACTCCATCTTATTGATAATTTTTATATTAATGCATTGAATAGCTCGGATAATATTTCAAATTCAGCCTGTGCGTTTTATCTGTGGTATTTCCATTGCGAGAAAAATATTGACTTCGATTCGCTATCAGTTTTCAATTTCTGGAATTCGTGCTAATTTGTCAACCCATCTCAGCTAAATTGTATACACCATTATAACACTGACGTTAAATCCTTAACAGAATAATTCTCACCGAACGATCAACTTACATTTTCGAAAGTAAATGAAATTGCAGTGCGACTAAGTGTATCAAATACAAACCCACGTGCACCTGCCAACTAAGTTAGTGATTTTTCACTTTGATTCTATAGATATCATCACTTAGAACGTCTCAGCTGACAGTAAGCAAGGAATATCGAAATCAACATGAAAGTCAAGAATCACATTAACTTGTCGCTTACACATTTTGAATAAAAAGAAAAGATAAAACATGGATTACTTCCAACGGGAATCAAATATGAGACAAGTGAGGCTGAAAGGATTGAATACTTATCTCCGTATTCAAAATTCATGTGTCCTTTGTCTTCCACTAAAATGAATTCCATCCAAGTTAGTTGGGGCTGTAGAATACACAAACTGCATCTCTACAAAAGTGTAAGACTCCCCCAAAAAGTGTCCCAAATATGACGTTAAACCATCTGAGTACAGATGAAACCTAAAGTGAACAATGTTCTTGATGTTCAGGGGACGGTATGGAATTTTCCTAAGGGCTGCTTGAATGCGCTTCCTCGTCTTTCAAAGTTGCCCAGTGGGCTGGGGCTGTAGAATACACTGATTGCTTTTCTGTAGAGGGGTAAAATTCCCCCAACGAGTGTCCTGGATATGACACTAGACTAAATCATTACTGAAACGTCACCATCAGATTGTTTACTGTTATTTGTACATTTAAACTGCGTGTTCATGCTGAACTGAATTGTTTGGCATAAGTTTACAGTTCAAAACAGTTCTATTTTAAACTGAATTACCTGAAATAAAACTGTTTTTATATTTTTACTGTATATTGCCCAGTTTGCTGGGGCAGTAATATACACAGACTGCTTAGTGTCATATCAGAACACTCTTTGGGTGGCGTTAAACCTTTGCCATCCGAGGTTGATGTGGTTGGTTGGGTTTAATGGCATATCAACCTCTAGAGGTTATTTAATGCCAAAGCCTGTTTACACATATGTACGGTTTGTTAACACATAATTTAATGATACCATACTAAAATCAAACAACTCATTTACTCGCATACGAGTAAATATTTCCAAGTATTTCTATATGACATTAGTTTATTTAGTGATAATAGTGTTTTTTTATTATTTCTCACTCCTATTTCTACTAACACAAACATAAACTAATCAACTGAAAGCAAATTATTGATGAACAGAAATAACATTGTGTTTTCAGGATTGTAACCAAGTCTATATTTTCTGGTACAACCCGGTCTCTTTCAAGAACGACAAGACATTATGCATGTGGACGTTCTCAAATAAATCCTTTATGTTATTTGAGTGTAAAGTTTTTAATGCCACCAGAAAGCACTATTTCCACGCAAAGAGAACGTGTTTGATTGTGCAGGGCGTTTGGCATGTCGAGGTATTTGTTGACCGCCCCACCCAACGGGCAAGTGTGGCACAAGGCCTTTTTATGGTGGGTCCGGACGCAAGGCCGTAGCCCACACGCCCCCGGCATTTCTCAAAAATGCCTACGGCGCCATCGGCATTCCCCTTATTAGGGGCGCCTCGGGCGCCGGGCGATGAACCCAACCTCCCCGAAGGGAGTAAAAGCCTGGGGGAAGGCCCCCTGAGGCCGAAGGCGTTTGGCATGTCGAGCATGTGGTTACTGTTCTTGCTTGAGTATAAAAGAGTGCGTAAGTCTGCTGTGACCAATACGCAATCGCGTTAGTTACTTGCTCTTTTCGCGAATTTCGGAAAGCTGGGCACCATTCTCCCAAAAAGAGTTTAACCAGGAATAGTTTATTATTGGTATTTTTATTCCAGCGTTGTTGCCATTTTTTATGGAGGAAATTATTTTAGGTTTCCGATCAGTGTATGGGATGTTGTACTTGTCGGGAGTCAAATCTAAAGCCGATTTTGCTGCCGCATCTGCTCTATGATTTCCTCTCACCCCAATGTGACTTGGAATCCAGCAAAAAAAACGATTTCATTGTTTGATGTTGAGTGTAGTCTGCAAAGTAGTTTGATAATAAGTGGGTTCTCTAGTTTTTTGTTGTTTAATGATAATAGGACAGAGAGCGAGTCTGACAACACAATGAATTTTTTGTGTTTTTCTTTCGAGATAATGTCGAGAGCCAAGTCTATTGCACAGGCCTCAGCTGTGAAAATAGAACTTTCTATTGGAAGAGCTTTTGTTTTGATTATTTTGTTTAAGACTGCTGCACATGCTGTTTTATTGTTGTCTTTAGATCCATCTGTATAGATACATGGGAAATCGGGATGCTGTTTGAGTATATTTTGATGTTTCTTTTAGTAGGTGAAGGGGTGTGTCTTTGTTTTATGGAGTTGGATCATTAAAAATCCAAATGTTAACCCCCAACTGAATCAAGGTGGTATTTGTGGCAAGTTGTGAGTCTGAAAAAGTGGATCCCACGCGTACCCTAAATGTTCTTTCGAAGAGAAAGTTTTTTTTATGAACATCGGCAGTCTTCCTCTTAAGCCTAGATCATACTTCCACATTGTGTCATTGTAACATACCCATACATGAATATGTGAAACGTACATATAATGTTCATATATAACATCCCAAAACACAAAAAAACACGACTTGTTAGTTCAGGTACGAAACTTTTTATTACCTTTGAGTTTAAAGGTTTTTCAATATAAGGAGAGAGATACCATCTTTCTATGCTGACTTTTCCATCTGCCCCAAACCACGTATGACACCTGCCCAAGGCCACTGGCCTGGCTTTGGCGAGCCCCGAAAGTCAACCGTCTTATCCCGAGGCAGAACTCAACTAACTTTTCTCAAATCTCCCAAAATCCTCCGCGCACGCTTCCGGTGCATGACGTCATTCACATCCCCTGGTCACACTTCTCTCTGTGATTTTTCTTTTGACGTCTGTGAACGACATATCCTCCCCGCGTTCGCGTCCACACCTGCGCTCAAGTTTGCACCTAACTAACCCATGCGCTAAGCGAAAGGTTCTCAGCCTAACTAAACCCAAAGGCAGGATATATAAAACGAAATCCCTCGGCCATTATATTACATGCCTTTCCTTCTACAAAATAAAATTATATGTTATCGATGATAAATTATTTTCTTAAACTAATGTACCGCTCTTCCTCATGTCGAACTGATCAACAAATCAACAACAAAAAAAAAAAACATGCATCAGTCCCAAACTCAAAAGTCATTGAAAATAAAAGTGTTCGTATTGTCCTTCATTTTCTGTTTGTCCATTTCTTTCTTTTTTCAACCACATTTTCTGGTTCTTTTCTCTTTTTATTTTCAAATTTTTTCCAACAGTCACTGGTTCAGCATGTATATTTTTTCAGTCTTTAATTTATTTTTATTGTCTTAACTTTTTTTTTTTGCTTTAAAATGTCCCGGGTGTTCTTTCCTCAACCACCCAAACTTTTATTAATTCAGCCAACAAAATTTCCCCCTCAAAACAATTAAAATCCGAGTCCGCAAATTTTCCGCTACACATGATTCCGTCAAAATTCTGCGCATATCTTAATTATCTCCAAACCCCTGTTTCCGAATATCTTCCCCAATAAAGCCTCATAGCCCCATTCCAGGGGGGAATTCACAAAATATCCGTCTATCTCGTCAGACACAAAAAATATCTGTCTCTTAGTTGCTCTGCCCCTATGGCGAGATTATTCGAGACAATTTTAGTTCATACGGGCCAGTAGAAAGCCCGAGACATCACCCGTATCCCCAATAGTTGGTATCAACAAACATCCACAAAAGCCGGCCTGATTCCACCAGCGCCCAAAATATCGATTATCCCAACTTCACAAATATCGAAACCTGTCCCAAAAGTCTTAACTACAGATATGCGCAATCTTTGGGATCTTGATTCGAGTGCTTGGAGAATTCGCTCATCGGTGGAGTTGTCCAATCTCCAATTACTATTCGCCAGGACAGCCTGACAAGTTACTATAAAATTTCATTCATAAAACCCCGTTTACTATAAAATTCCTGCATAAAAAGTTTATCTACAATAAAATGTCAATCACTTCCACTCCGTATCTCTGTCCCACGGAGGAGCCATCTTTCTTTCCCTTCTTTTCACTGCCCGCATAATTCCCTCTTACTCTTTCTTTCTTCTCCCTCACTACGATACAAAATCACACATAGCAGTAATCATAATTTTCTATCTAGGGGTCACGCGTTTTTTCTTTTTGATTTATTTCCAATTTTATTTTTTACAATTATTTAAATTCTATTCATAAATTAATCTATGACAGACAGAGAAAAGATAAGACCTATACAATGAGCAAATACCTTATTTTTTCTTTTCATGCCTTTTTTCTTGGCTTCGCTAGTTGCAATCTTCTTTTTCATTTGTCGCTAGCCTTCATTTTCTTTTTTTCATGTCTTTTTTTCCTTTCTTTTCTTGGAGTTGAGCTATTTCTCTTTTTCTTTCTTTTTTTTCTGGGGGGTGCCGCATTTTGTTTTTGGCTTCTTTTTCTTGTTGCTTTTTTCTGGGGGCATTGTGTTTTCTCTCTCTCCTTCCATCGCCTGAACAAGCCGTTCGAAATAGATACCCACGTTTGTGAAACGGACATAATGTGTTCATAACGCACATAGATAGATAACAGGAATCCCGAAACACAAAAAACACTTACGACTTCTTAGTTCAGGTACGAAACTTTTTATAACCTTTGAGTTAAAAGGTTTTTCGACATAAGGAAGAGAGAGGCACAATCTTTCTATGACGACGTTTCCATCTGCCCCCGCCCAACACGCGCGGCGCCCGTAGCGCACAGATTCGTCTGGCCGCGCCCAGGTCTCAATCTCAACTAAGTGATTTTCTCAAATCTCTGCCCACGCTTCCGGTGCGTGACGTCACTCACATCCCTGATCATATCCTGTATCTGGGATTGTTGTTTTGACATCTGTGAACGACACATCCTCCCCGCACGCGCGTCAACATCTGCACTCAAGTTTGCTATTAACTAACCCATGCGCTAAGCGAAAGGTTATCAGCCTAACTAAACCCAAAGGCAGGATATATAAAACGAAATACCTCGGCCATTGTATTACATCATAAGCCTTTAAGTCAAAAAATACTGCCGTTAGATGTTGTTTTCTTATGAAGGCTTCTAGTCGTATCAAATGATCTATGGTTCCTCTCCTTTTCCGGAATCCCGTTTGCATTATTGTTATTAGACCATTTGTCTCGAGATACTACGTCAGTCCGTTTATCATCTGCTCCATTGTCTTACAAAGGCAGCTAGTCATTGCGATGGGTTGATAATTCTGCGGATTTTTGGTTTGGTTTGGTTCTATGGCATATCAACCTATATAGGTTATTTAACGCCAAATCCCTTTTTTATGTAAATAATCTGTTCTATTGAAAACAGTTCAGTTTAATTGTCAAAAACATTTCCATTTCAAACTATTTAAGCAGTTATATGTAATAATTCGGTTAAGTGTAAATACAGTTTTAATGTCGAAAAACAGTTCTATTTGAAATAATTCAGTTAAGCATAAGCACGCAGTTTAAATGTAAGAACGGTTCAATTGTCAAAAACGTTTCTACTTCAAGCAATTCAGTTTACTCAATTGATTTTAGCATAATTATGCTGTTATTTCTATCTAACCCATAGATAGGGCCCTATCAGGTGCTACCACTTCGGGCCAGAGTGGACCTGGGAGCAATGGCAATGAAGGGGTACTCCACATTCCCCAAAGCTCTGGCACTGCTGGAACCTCACCATCAGATTGTTTAGTGTCTTATATCAGGACACTCGTTAGGTGGGGGTCGGGTCTTTCCCCTCTGCAGAGGTCCAGTCAATGTATTCTACAGCCCCAGCTGACTGGGCAAAACACAGAGTTAAATGTCAAACAGTTTTATTTCAGATAATTCAGTTCGGCTTAAGTACACAGTTTAGACGTCAAAACTGTTCTATTTCGAGCAATTCAGTTCAGCACTAGTACGCAGTTCCAATGTCAAAACAGTTCTATTTTAAACAATTCAGTTTAGCATAAATACGCAGTTTAAATGCAAAAATCAGTATAATGAAAGAAGCACGTAGTTCTATTCAACCCATAGATAGGACCCTATCAGGTGCTACCACTCCGGGCCAGAGTGGACCTGGGAGCGGTTGCAATGAAGGGGTACTCCGCATACCCCAAAGCTCCAGCATTGCTGGAGCTTCACCATCAGATTGTTTAGTGTCATATCCTGGACACTAGTTGGGGGGGGATCTTACCCCTTTGCAGAGAAGCAGTCGGTGTATTCTACAGCCCCAGCCGACTGGGCAATCGATGTATTTTTGCCTGATTTGGTGATCGGGACAATTATTCATTGTCTCCATGTTTCTGGTTTGTTGATTTGATGGCATATCAACCTTTGTAGATTATTTAACACCAAATCCATTTTTATGTGACTAATCAGTTCTATTTCAAAAAATTCAGTTTAGCATGAGTACACAGCTTGTCAAAAACATTTTTTATTCCAAACAATTCAGTTTATTCGAGCAGTTATATAACAATTCAGTTCAGTACAAGTACAGATTCAATGCAAAAAAACAGTTCAATTAAAAATTATTCAGTTTGGCATAAGCATGCAGTTTAAATGTAAGTACAGTATAATTGTGAAAACCATTTCTATTTCGACCAACTCAGTTTAATCAAGCAGTTCTAATTTAAGCTAATTAAGTTTAGTATAAGTACAGATCCCGTGTCAAAAACAGTTATATGTTAAACAATTCAGTTTAGTGTAAATACAGCTTCAATGTAAGAAACAGTTCTATTTCGAATAATTCAGTTTAGCATAAGGAACAATTCTGTTTGGCATAAATATGCGGGCAGCCTAAAATCATTCCATTTACTTTTCCTCATTTATTTGCACACAGTTAAATTATTACAAGTGTTTCTATGTAACAATAAGAATTTAATATCAATAATTTGCTAGCATACATTTAAAGAGATACGTATGATATGTAAGAGATTAACAATTTTAAAAAAAGTGACTGAGCTTATAAGTTTGCCGACAGTTAAGTGGTTTCAAGTATTGTAGTTTTTTATTATTTCTTCAAGATTAAGGCTGGCAACTAGGCGGTCTGTGTCGCTATCCATACTCTCTATACTATACATCCTTTGTAGATGGTTTGGTTTGGTGGGTTTTATGGCATATCAACCTTTGTAGGTTATTTAACGCCAAATCCATTTTTATGTAACTAATCAGTTTTATTTCAAACAATTCAGTTCAGCATGAGTACAGAGCTTGTCAAAAACATTTCTATTTCAAACAATTCAGTTTTTTCAAGCAGTAATATAACAATTCAGTTTAGTCTAAGTAAAACCTCAATGTAAAAAAAACAGATCTATTTTAAATAATTCAGTTTAGCATAAGAAAATTGTTTGGCATAAATATGCAGGCAGCATAAATCATTCCATTTAATTTTCCTCATTTGTTTGCAAACAGTTAAATTCTTATTGTTACATATAAACTCTTGTAATAATTTAACAGTCATTCGTTAGCACAGATTTGAATAAATATGCATTATATCTTAGAGATTAATAGTTCAAAAAAGTGACTGAGCTTATAAGTTTGCCGACAGTTAAGTGGTTTCAAGTATTGTAGTATTTGATTATTTCTTCAAGATTAAGGCTGGCAACTAGGCGGTCTGTGTCGCTATCCATACTCTCTATACTATAAGTACTTTGTAGGGGTTTTGTTGGTGGTTGAGAATTGGATTCTTTGGTAGTTATAGGCGACTTTGTTGTTGAGGATATTTTGAATGTACTTCCTTGTATTTCCTTATTCACTTTGGGGTTTATTTGTATTTTCGTAGTTAGGCTAATGGGGAGTTGTGATTTTTGTTTCAGTTGTTCAGGTCTTATGGGAGACAGGTTTTTTAGTCTATCTTTTATGCTTTTTGGTGGACGTATTGGTGATTTATGTAACGGCTGTTTTGATGGAGATTTTGCACTTTTAGGAGTAGTTCGTGTTGAAGTGATAGATCCTACGTGTGTTTTTGTTTGAACTACAACATTGGATCTCTCCCCATTCGCAACTTGTTGCTGAGCTGGTGCTTGGTAAAATTCATCGGAATGTAGTTTTTTCAGGTGCTCCTGAAACTTTGGCCAATCATTGGCTTCCAGCTTGAGCAATTTCTCCACAAGTGTTCTATATTTAGTGTCGTCATTGATTCTAACCGCCCTCCGTGCAACGGAGGCGTTGCTGCTTTCTCCCATATAGCTCCCTACAATTCTCCTAGCTTCCAGAAAGGAAACATTCCTCTTCTGTTTGACCTCAATAATTTCTGTTTCTTTTTGGTAAACAGTACAAGTTCTTGCATAAGCCGGATGATCTAGTTGGCAGTTTGCACATCGAGTTTCTTTTAAGCAATCTTCCTCTGCATGGTCCGGGTCCTTTTTACGGCATTTGGAACATGTCTGTCGTCTTCTACAGGCTTCCTTGTGGTGTCCAAATTTCTGACATTTGAAGCACCTCAGGGGAGCTGGGACGTACTGCTCAACTCTCTCAAGACAATAGCCGATCTTCACCTCTTTTGGAGTTTGGGGCTTATTAAGTGTTAGGATATAAGTGTTGGTTTGGATTCGTTGTTCACCTTTTCTAATGGATATTCTCTTTATATTTGTAACTCCCTGTTTTCCCAGGGCTGATGCTATCTCATCTTCCGTAGCCAATGCCAACTCTCTACTCCTGATAACTCCCTTGGAAGTGTTGAGTTTCTCATGCGGATACGCTCTGCATTTGGTTGTATGAAACGTTTTTATCTTTAATATGTTTTCTGCCTGTCTCCGGCTGTCTACCTCGACAAGCTAGTTACCATTCCTTGTTTTCTTAACAGTTTTCGGACTAGCTCTTGTAGATATCACTTTTTCTATAAGGAAAGCTGAGAGTTTGGCTAGGCATACCTCCTCCAAAGATTCAATAACAATGAATCTGGGGAAGTCTGCTGTTTCATTCTCAGAGTCTGATTCTGAAAGGTTCCGTTTAGTTTTAAGTTTTTTATTTGCACCAATTGCTTGGGGTTTTTGTGTTGAAAAATCCATATATTTATTGTTTGAGTTTCATTGACTATGCTCCCCACCCACCACGGAGCCCCATTCGGGGATACGCCTAGAGGGAAACCCATTCGCCTAGGAATACCAGGGCTACATAATCAGTATACTCATGCTGATGATGGACAATTTTATTAAGTTCCTGGGTTTTGGTTCCCAAGATGACTACTAACCCAGGGACAGAAAGGTTATAGGTCTTTCTTCAGCATGATTGATCCTACAGCCATCGCCCTCATTCAGATTTTAAAGTAATCTGATAGAGGGCTGACATGACCAGCCGATTGATCGGATCGGGCCCCTCCGACCTCCCGTCTAGCCCAAGTAAGGGCCAAAGTGTAGTGTTGCAAGTCACGGACCGCTCAGCCACCAGAATCCCGTCCTCACGCATCACAGGTCGCCACCCACGGCCTACAGGTAGCCACGTTGGGGGGGGTCTTACCCCCTCTACAGAGGTGCAGTCGGCGTATTCTACAGCCCCAGCCGACAGGGCGGGTCCTTTGTAGAGATTTTGTTGGTTGTTGAGAATTGTATTGTTTGGTTGTTATAGGTGACTTTGTTGTTGAGGGTATATTTTGAATGTACTTCCTTGTCTTTCCTTATTCATTTTGGTGTTCATTTCTATTTTCGTAGTTTGGCTAATGGGGAATTGTGATTTTTATTTCAGTTGTTCAGGTCTTATGGGTGACAATGATTGATTGATTGGGTTTAATGGCATATCAACCTCTATAGGTTATTTAATGCCACGTATGTACGACTTGCAGACATATAATTTAATCATACCATACTAAAACTATACAACTCATTTACTCGCATACGAGTAAGTATTTGCAAGTATTTCTATGTGACATTAGGTTATTTAGTGATAATAGTGTTTTTTTTGGGGGGGGCTGTTTTTATTTCTCACTGCTATTTCTACCAACACAAGCATAAATCTATTCAGCAATAATTTGCTTTCTGTTGATTACTTTGTTGTGTTTTCGGGATTGTAATCAAATCTATATTTGCTGGTACAACCCGGTCTCTTTCAAGAACGACAAGACATTATCCATGTGAACGTTCTCAAAAAAGTCCTTCATGGTATTTGCGTGGAAATAGCGCTTTCTGGTGTCATTAAAAACTTTACACTCAAGGAGAAGGTGTTTGATTGTGCAGGGCGTTTGGCATGTCGAGCACTGTGGTTGCTGTTCTTGCTTGAGTATAAAAGAGTGCGTAAGTCTGCTGTGACCAATACGCCATCGCGTTATTGTTACTTGCTCTTTTCGCGATTTTCGAAAGGTTGGGTGCCATTCTCCCAAAAAGGGTTTGACCTGAAATAGTTTATTGCTGGTATTTCTATTCCAGCGTTGTTGCCATTTTTTATGGAGGAAATTATTTATTTTCGGTTTCAGATCGGTGTATGGGATGTTGTACTTGTCAGGGGTCAAATCTAAAGCAGATTTTGCTGCCGCGTCTGCTCTATGATTTCCTCTCACCCCAATGTGGCTTGGAATCCAACAAAAAACGATTTCTTTGTTTAATGTTGAGTGTAGTCTGCAAAGTAGTTTCACAATAAGTGGGTGCTCTAGTTTTTTGTTGTTTAATGATAATAGGACAGAGAGCGAGTCTGACAACATAATGAATTTTTTGTGTTTTTCTTTCGAGATAATGTCGAGAGCCAAGCCTTGGCTGTGAAAATAGAACTATCCATAGGCAGAGCTTTTGTTTTGATTATTTTATTTAAGACTGCTGCACATGCTGTTTTATTGTAGTCTTTGGATCCATCTGTATAGATACATAGATAGTCGGGATACTGTTGGAGGATATTTTGATGTTTTTCTTGGTAGGTGAAGGGATGTGTCTTTGTTTTATGGAGTTGATTCAGTTGAAGGTTAACTTTTGGATTTTTAATGATGCAAGGTGGTATTTGTGGCAAGATGCTTTTATGGATATTATCTAGAGCAATGGTGGCTTCTTTGAGAATAGGCTCCATACGGAGGCCAAATGGTCTAATTGATCTTTCTTTTTGGTCGAAATATTGTCTGTATTTTGGATCAAAGGTGCAGTCATATGCTGGGTTAGAGGGAGAAGATTTAAGTTTGGTGTAATACTGGAGGGCTAATTTTTCACTTCTGATCTGTAGAGGTGCTTCGTGAGCTTCGGTATATAAGCTGTCAATTGGAGAAGTTCTAAATGCTCCTAATATCAGTCTTAAGCTTCCATGGTGAATAGGGTCAAGTTGTTTCAGATATGATTTCCTGGCAGATCTATATACGAAAATGCCATAGTCGAGTTGAGAGCGGAGAAGAGTTCTATATAACTTAATTAGACTTTGACGGTCAGCTCCCCACTCTGTGTGGGCAACGACTCGCAGGAGTTGTTGGGCACGGGTTGATTTGTTTTTTAGGTATTTTATGTGTGGGATGAATGAAAGTTTTTTATCGAATATTATGCCGAGGAATTTGTATTCGTTAACGACTGGTATTTCGGAGTCATCAATTTTTAGGAGAGGGTCATTGTGGATTTCCTTAGAGAGCAAAAATGCACGCATTTAGTTTTTGACTTGGAGAACTTAAATCCATTTTCTCTTGCCCATTTATTTACTTTGTTTAAGTTTAGTTGAAGTTGTCGCTTTACTATGTTCATATGAGTGGCCCGATAGCATATGACGAAGTCGTCGACGTAGAGAACACAGTCGATTGAGGGGGTTAGACATTTTACAATGTTATTGATTTTTATGGAAAAGAGAGTAACGGAGAGGATGCTGCCTTACGGAACACCCTCCTCTTGATGTTGTGAGTTTGAAAGGGTGGATCCGACGCGTACCCTAAATGTTCTTTCGAAGAGAAAGTTTTTTATGAACATCGGCAGTCTTCCTCTTAAGCCTAGATTATAGAGGTCCCGCAAAATACCATACTTCCACGTAGTGTCATAAGCCTTCTCTAAGTCAAAAAATACTGCCGTCAGATGTTTTCTTATGAAGGCTTCTCTGATGAAGGTTTCTAGTCGTATCAAATGATCTATGGTTCCTCTTCTTTTCCGGAATCCTGTTTGCATATTTGTTATTAGACCATTTGTCTCGTGATACCACGTCAGTCTACTATTTATCATCCGCTCCATCGTCTTACAAAGGCAGCTAGTCAATGCGATGGGTCGATAATTCTGTGGGTTCGATGTATCTTTGCCTGATTTGGGGATCGGGACAATTAATGATTGTCTCCATGTTTCTGGGAAAGTACCGTTCACCCAAATATTATTATATAGCTTTAGTAGGCATTTGACCGATTCATCTGGTAGCTGTTTGAGGAACTCGTTCTGTACTTCATCAGGATCGACAGCTGAGTGGTTGGATTTTTTTATGGAGTCCACTAGTTCAGTTAGGGTGAATGGCTTATTGTATTCTTCGGAGTTATTTGAAGAGAACTTTATTTTTTCTTTTCGAGGGTGGGTTTGATTTTATAGAATTCTGTATTGAATTGGCTGGAGGAGTTTTTAGAAAATGTTTCTGCAAGAAGATCTGCTATGGCCTTTTTACCTGTTATTTTGTGGTTTGTTACGGAGAGGTATTTTAGTGGAGTTGATTTTTTTTTTACCGGCTATTTTTCGAATCGTGAGCCAAACCGTTTTGATGTTAGAAGAGGTATTTAGCTTGCTCACGTAATTTTGCCAGAATTTTTTCTTGGCTTCTGATTATTTTACGGGCGTTAGCTCGGTGGAATTTAAAGGAGATTAATTGGAGGTTGTGGGTTCAGTGTTGAATTTGCGCAAAGCTGCTCGTCGTAGGCGAATAGCCTGTTTACATTCTTTGCTGAACCAAGGTCTGTCTCGTTTATGAATTGTTGAGTTGTGTGGAATGCATGTTTTAGCTATATTTATAAGTTTTTTGGAGAATTCGGGAATAGTTTCCGTATTGTTTACTATGAGGTGTTTCTGACATTGAGAGCGAAATTCTTCCCAGTTAGCTTTATTCAACCTCCACCGGGGAAGGTCGTCGTCTTGAGGGTGCAAACTCAAGAGTACAATTGGAAAATGGTCGCTCCCGCATGAGTCCTCATACACCCTCCAGGTGAAATCAAGGAACAATGAAGTGTCGCAGAGGGTTAAATCAATAGCTGAGTAGGTAGCAGATGATGAATCCAGATGTGTTGGTGATTTTTTTGTTGAATAGGCAGAGATTATTATTGTTAATGATATTTTCAAGAGTTTGCCCTTTGTGGGTTGTGCTTTTACAGCCCCACATGGTGTTATGGCTGTTAAAATCGCCAAGTAGAATAAAAGGTGTGGGTAGTTGCTGTCATATGTTGTTGATTTCATTTATGGCATCGAGGGGCGGAATATATAGAGAGCAGGTATTAATTGTTCTGTGTAAAGTCACTTTGACAGCTATTGCTTGGAGTTGAGTGTTGAGGTGGATTTTGCTTTGAGGTATGTCGTTCCTAATAAGGATTGAGACACCACCCGAAGCTCTATGACCGGTATTGTTGATGAAATTGTAACTTTGGTGGTTTTTTATTGTGATATCATCATTGGTTTTCAGAAATATTTCTTGAAGGCAGACAATGGCAGGTTGTTGTTGAGTCATCAATAAGAGCAGTTCGCTCCTATTGGCTTTGATTCCGCGGCAGTTCCACTGGATTATTTTGTGGTTCATTGTTAGACCTTAGATTTGGACTGTTTGATCGTTTATTTTTATGGCCTTTATGTTTGTGTACTTGGGGGCCGTTTTCTGTTTCCATCTTTTCTAAAATTTTTAATCTGTTACTCGCGTCAACATTTTCATTTTGTTTTGGATTAATTTTTGTCTTGTCTTTTTGTGGTTTCTTGTTTGGAGAGGTATCTTTAGAATTGGGTGGTCTTATTGGGGATCTCCTATCTTTTGGTCTTGTTTTAGAAGGGGATTTCTCCGTGACACATTTAGTTGGTTGTGTGGTTGGTGATAGCTCCGTGTTCTTTTCTAGATCGGTCTTAACCGTGGAGGTGTGTGAGTGTGCAGGTGTCTTCACTTTGTCTGCTACAAGATCTACCTTTGTAGATGGTGTCTTTGAAATTGTTAGTATCAAGGGAGGCTCTTATTTCATTGATATAGCCTTACCAGTCGCCCGGCTCCAGCTGAATCAATTTTTTTACAATCCTCTCGTAATTATACTGGGTTTTATTGCGCTGGACGGCTTGAGAGTAGGTTGTGGTCTTAGATCCTACTATCATTTTCCGCGCTTCATTGAATGGGATGTTGTTCTTGTGTTTGATTCCCAATATTTCTTTTTCCAGTTTCCAACTCTCACAGGATCGTGCATAGACGGGATGATCGCCTCCGCAATTCGCACACTTATACGGATTGTTGTAATTGTCGATATGGTGGTCAGGATCTTGTTGAGCACATTTGCCACATACTTTTCTACCTCTACAATTATCTTCGTGATGGCCGTATTTTTGACAATTGTAGCAACACAATGGATTGGGTATGAATTGCTCAACTCTCTCCATTGTGTAGCCTACTTTTATCCTCTCCGGTATTTTAGGTTGGTCAAATGTCATTATGTAGGTGTTTGTTTCAATGAGTTTACGCTCTTTCTGATTGAAACTCTCTTTACTTCTGTTACACCTTGTTTCTTCATTTCTTTTTTTATTTCATCAATTGTGCATAATGACAATTCCTTACTTCTTACAACCCCTTTACTTATGTTCATTGATTTGTGAGGGTAAGTTTTAACGTTTATTGTGTGGAATTTCGTCATTTTCAGTAGGAAATCGGTATTTTTCCTTTTATCTACTTCAACGAGCAAAGTTTGACTTTTTAGTTTTTTTTACGTGGACGGGCGTCATATTACTTGATATTACTTTTTCAATTAAAAAAGGTGATAAGTTTGTTATTGGCGTTTCCGTGGATTCAATTATTATGAATCTGGGGAAACTTGCCACACCTTCGTAGTCCGATTCAGTTTCCGTTAGGGTACGTTTCAGTTTTTTTGATGAAGAAAAGGCCATGATTGGTAATTGTTGTTCACTGGTCCTATGCTCCACCAGCCACCATGGACTCCAACTTGGGAAGGGAATGAACCAAGGGGGCAACCCATTCGCCTTGGCTGAGACGGGTATACAAAACCAGTATACTCATGCAAAGAGTATGATTCTGAGCCTCTGCCAAATTATGCTTTTTCAAAAACAATTTCACAGCGGTCATAAGTCCTACCTCAGTACAATTGACCCTCAGCCCTCGCCTTCTAGCACATATGGAAAAAAGAGGGTTGGAAATAGCTCTGCAAAAGTAGATCGAAGTGTTACACAAGAGCAGATTGTATGATACGATCGGGAAAGTAATAAAAACAAAAACAAAACCCACACATGTGCTAGGGCATGTCGGGACCAGCCGATTGATCGGATCGGGCCCAATCCGACCGCCTGTCAGACCAAGTAAGGGCCAAAGTGGTGTGTTGCAAGCCATTGACCACTCTGTCGCCGGATCAATGACTGCTCAACCACCAGGGATCCGTCCTAGCGCCTTACGGGTCGCCACCCACGGCCAACAGGTGGCCTCATTGCCCTCTGCAGAGGTGCAGTCAGCGTATTCTACAGCCACAGCCGACAGGGCGATCTTATGGGAGACAAGTTTTTTAGTCTATCTTTAATGCTTTTTGGTGGACGTATTGGTGATTTATGTAACGGCTGTTTTGATGGAGATTTTGCACTTTTAGGAGTAGTTTGTGTTGGAGTGATATCCTACGGGTGTTTTTGTTTTAACTACAACATTGGATCTCACCCGATTCGCACATTGTTGCTGAGCTGGTGTTTGGTAAAATTCATCGGAATGTAGTTTTTTCAGGTGCTCCTGAAACTTTGGCCAATCATTGGCTTCCAGCTTGAGCAATTTCTCCACAAGTGTTTTATATTTGCTGTCGTCATTGGTTCTATCCGCCTTCCGTGCAACGGAGGCGTAGCTGATTTCTCCCATATAGCTCCCTATAATTCTCCTAGCTCCCAGAAAGGAAACATTCCTCTTGTGTTTGAACTCAATTTCTTTTTCTTTTTTGGTAAACAGTACAAGTCCTTGCGTAAGCCGGATGATCTAGTTGGCAGTTTGCACATCGAGTTTCTTTCAAGCAATCTTCCTCTGCATGGTCCGGGTCCTTTTTACCGCATTTTGAACATGTCTGTCGTCCTCTACAGGTTTCCCTGTAGTGTCCAAATTTCTGACATTTGAAGCACCTCTGGGGAGCTGGGACGTACTGCTCAATTCTCAAGACAATAGATGATCTAACATTTAATAAGCCCCGAACTCCAAAAGAGGTGAAGGATGTAAGTGTTGGTCTGGATTCGTTGTTCACCTTTTCTAATGGATATTCTCTTTATATTTATAACTCCCTTGTGTTGGAAATGAACCTAGAGGGTAACCCATTCGCCTTGGTTGAGACGAGGGATACGCGACCATCATACTCGAGTTGAGAGTATGCTTCCGAGCCGTTGCCAATTTCAAGTTCTCAGCACTGGTCAAATTCCTATTCTCAAAACAATTGCTAGAAGGCGGTGGCTGAGCGTCAATTATCAGATAAGGGTTGGGAACTTGCTGCAAATGCAGATTTAAAAGTACGGTCGGGATAAAATATGTCTGTGCAAGGGCTTGTCATGAGCAGCCGATTGATCGGATCAGGCCCAATCCGACCGCCCGTCAGACCATGTAGTGTGTTGCAAGCCATTGACCTCTGTCGCCGGATCAACCACCAGGGATCCGTCCTAGTCCCTTACGGGTCACTACCCATGGCCAACTGGTAGCCTCATTGGAGGGGTCTTACCACTCTGCAGAGGTGCAGTCGGTGTATTCTACAGCACCAGGTGACAGGGCATGGTTGAAATTGAATCGTTTCAGTACCAATGAAGGGGTAGGCGGCATTCCCCAAGCTCTAGCATTACTGGAACCTCACCATCAGATTGGTTAGGCTTGGTTTGCTTTAATTTGTTTGGTTTTATAGCATATCAACCTTTGTGGGTTATTTAACGCCAAATCCATTTTTATGTAGATAATCTGTTCCATTTAAAAAAATTCAGTTTAGCATTAGTACACAGTTTAATTGTCAAAAACATTTCTATTTCAAACTATTCAAGCAGTTATATATATAATAATTCAGTTTAGTGTAAGAACAGTTTCACTGTCAAAAACAGTTAAATTTTAAACAATTCAATTTAGTATAAGTTGAAAGTTTAAATGTAAGTACAGTTTAATTGTTGTAAAACGTTTCTATTTCGAGCTATTCAGTTTAGTCAAACAGCTATAATTCAACTAATTCAGTTTAGTATAAGTACAGATTTTGTTTACACACAGTTTGTCCAAACAGTTCTATGTTAAACAATTCAGTTTAGAGTAAATACAGTTTCTATGTCAAAAAACAGTTCATTTTGAAAATGCAGTTTAGCATAAACACGCAGTTTAAAGGTAAGTACGGTTTAATTATCAAAAACCTTTCTATTATAAGTTATTCAATTTAATCAAACAATTCAGTTTAGCATAAGTAAGCAGTTAGTTCTATTTAAGCCATAGATAGGAGTCATTTCAGTAGCTACCACTCTAGGCCAGAGTTGATTTGGGAGTGATGGAAATAGAGTACTCCACATTCCCCAAAGCTCTATCATAACTGGAATCTCACCATCAGACTGTTTAGTGTCATATCCAGGACACTTGTTGGGGGTGTCTTACCCTTCTGCAGAGGTGCACTTTGTATTGCCCAGACGGCTGAGGCTGCAGAATATTAATATCAAAACAGTTTTATTTCAGATAATTCAGTTTATAATAAGTACACAGTTCAATTGTCAAAACAGTTCAATTTCGAGCAATTCAATTTAGCATCAGTACGCAGTTTTGATATCAAAACAGTTCTATTTTAGACAATTCAGTTCAGCATAAATACAGATTAAATGTACAAAAACAGTAAACTCCAACCACCGTTTGGTTCTTTTTAACCCATTGGCGCGGAGTGGTAGAACCTGATAAGGTCCTTACTTGAGTGGACCTGGAAGCGATGGCAGTAAAGGGGTACCCCGTATTCCCCAAAGCTCCAGCATTGCTGGAACCTCACCATCAAATTGTTTAGTGTCATATCCAGGGACACACGTTGGCGGTGTTTAAACCCTCTGCAGTCGGTGTATTCTACAGCCCCAGCCGGCTGGCCATTACAACATTGGATCTCTCCCTCTTCCCAAACGGTTGCTGAGCTGGTACTTGGTAAAATTCTGCCGAGGTTAGTTTTTTTGAGGTGCTGCTTATACTTTGGCCTATAATTGGCTTTCAAAGTAGACCTAGCTGTTTTCTCCCATGTAGCTTCCAAGAATTTTTTTTTTTGTTAACATTGCAAGATCTCACGTAAGCTGGATAATCTTGTGGGCAGTTTACATGTAATTTGCTTCAAGCGATCTTCCTCCAAGAGTCCGGGTCCTTTTCCCTGAATTTTGTACATGTCTAACCAACTAATCAGCCCCGAACTTCCACAGTGGTAGTTTGGTTGGGTTTTATGGCATATCAACCTTTGTAGATTATTTTACGCCAAATCATATTTTTTTGTAAATAATAAGTTCTATTTCAAACTATTCAGTTTATTTAAACAGTTCTTATTCAGCTAATTCAATTTAGTGTAAGCATAGTTCTATATTAAACCAAAAGCAGTTCCATTTAAACTGAACTGTTTGTTTGGTTTTATGGCATATCAACCTTTGTAGGTTATTTAACGCCAAACCCATTTCAATGTAAATAATCTGTTCTATTAAAAATAGTTCAGTTTAGCATAAGTACACAGTTTAATTGTCAAAAACATTTCCATTTCAAACTATTCAAGCAGTTATATGTAACAATTCAGTTAAGTGTAAATACAGTTTTAATGTCGAAAAACAGTTCTATTTGAAATAATTCAGTAAAGCATAAGCACGCAGTTTAAGTGTAAGTTCGGTTTAAGTGTCAAAAACGTTTCTATTTCAAGCTATTCAGTTTACTCAATTCATTTTAGCATAAGTATGCTGTTAGTTCTATTTAACCCATAGATAGGGCCCTATCAGGTACTACCACTCCGGGCCAGAGTGGACCTGGGAGCGATGGCAATGAAGGGGTACTCCGCATTCCCCAAAGCTCCAGCATTGCTGGAACCTCACTATCAGATTGTTTAGTGTCATATCTAGGATACTCGTTGGTAGGGTCTTACCCCTCTGCAGAGAAGCAGTCAGTGTATTCTACAGTCCTAGCCGACTGGGCATTTTACTTTTTTTGCATTTAGGTCTATTTACCCCATAGATAGGACCTTTATTAAGTGTTACCACTCCGGGCCAGAGCGGACCTGGGAACCATGGCAACGAAGGGGTACTCCGCATTACCCAAAGCTCCAGCATTACTCGAACCTCACCATTAGATTGTTTAGTGTCATGTCTAGGACACTCGTTGGAGCGGGATGTCTAACCCCTCTGCAGAGCAGCAGTCAGTGTATTCTACAGCCCCAAAAGAATGGGTAATTGAATCTGGTATGACTCGAGCTAGGATTGAACCCCGGTCTCTCGGGCTATTGGCAAGTAATATCCACTAGGCCAATCGGTCTATATATTCACGGTATAGACAAGAGTAATCGTTCTGCTATTTCAATTAATTTTAGATCTAACAGTTCCAGACACGCCAAAACAAAAACTTATTTCAGCTGCTTCTCTGGAGGTGCCAATTATTTCGCTAACCTGATAGACGCAATTTTCTTACAAATAATTTTACAGTTCCCAGGTAACAGGTGTTTTAAAGTTGTACTTTATTGCTTCAGGTTTTTAAGTTGTTTGTTGTTTATAAGTATTAACATTTTCCAGAGAAAGAATTTAGTCCTGTAAATCATCCGTTATGAAATACTTGTAGTTGAGTTATTTTTTATGGCATATCAACACTAAAAACACAGAATATTTGCATGTAAATATCAACTTCTTATCTAATAACAATGAAACATTTACAAATGATACACAGTTGTAAGTTTCATCGCATTTTTTGCCTATAATTGGCCAATGCATAGCCAGCTAAATCAAGCACTCCTGCCCAACACAATTACAGATTTTTGTTTTGGTTTATGGCATATCATCCTTTGTAGGTTTTTTTATGCCAAATTCTGTTTATACATATATATATATATATATATATATAACTCAATTTAAACGTGTGCAAACAAATGAGCTCTTGCTTGTTTAAAAAGCATTCGATTAAAATCTTGTTTCAAGTATTGCCATCTACCAATTCAATTTAACAGCCGTTTGTTTGGAGACATATAAATGGTTATTTTAAAAGATTTATTTGGTTGTATGTCAGATGAAACATTGTGCAAACAAATGATTAAAAGTAAATAGAATGATTCTTATTAGATAGGAATACTTGAAATCATTTAAATGTGAAGAAAAATGAGCTCGGGCTTGTTTTAAAATATTATATATTAAAAACATGATTTTGAAAATAAATATAAACAAGATTTGGACTTAAACGACCGACACAATCGAATGCTTTCGAGTATTGCTATGTAAATATCCTCTCGTCTTAATAATCAATTGCTTTCACTTGTTTGAAAATTTACTATTGGATATAAATACTTGTGACAAATACTGTTTGACCCAAAGATGGACCCAAACAAGTGTAGTAGAAAAAGTACTCGATACCAATCTCACCCCTTGTTTATGAATGGGATAGACGAAATACTATTTCGTTTAGCATATAAACAATTGGATTATTATACCATCTATATCTGGGCACCTCTGGTGGTGTAACGGTTAGCAAGCTAGACTAGCAAACCTACACGAGTGAGTTAGAGTCTCATTGGGCGCCCCATTCATTCGGCCTTGTGCCACATCGAAGCAAAGAGCTTCGGAAATTACTATACCATCTATATCTACAAAGTGCCTGTGGGCAATTTTATTGTTTTGAGGTTGAACAGTAGTAAATTTAATTCAAGCTACGATTTTTTGGTGGACAATCTTTTGAAAAAACTAATTTCGTTACCTGGTCGGGGGGGGGGTGGAATAATTCGTTGGAGTACCGTCTGTCCAATTTTTTGTCAGAAATTTTACCAAATTTCTGCTTCTCAGATCAACACCCCCTCTTCTGCATTACACAGGCAACAATGGAAGGTGGCCAAATTCTCGACCTCGACCCGTCCTAGACGCCAGTCAAAAATAAACCAGAATTTACCCAGCCATCAGCCAAAACGTCGAGACTAACCAGGCCGGTTTAACACCCAGCAATGACCTTGAACCAAGACCATCCTCTAATTTTCCCAACCGATTCGACCATTTTGAGGAAGTCAGCAACGACAGTGCGTCCTCGGTTCGTCTTATTTAAGCCGATTAGCCCTCCCTGCAAATCTCCTCACAGAAACTGATAGCCATCCCCAGCAAGAACCAAGATTGTAGGCCAATTGAACTGGATCAGAAGCCAAGGCAGAGCCCGCGTAATAATGCAGATCCCTCTGACTCCAGTTCCACAAATATCTGATTCATTATAGACGGAAACAAAGATTGGTTGGTTGGTTTTACAGCGTATCAACTCTTTTCGGGTCATTTAACTACAAATCAAGTCATTTTGATGAAAATTTGTTTGTTTCAAGGTCTTCGTATCTTCAAATATTTATTAATGGTGTACAGTAATTTCCAGATACTCATTTGATTGGTTGATTTTTGTGTCATATCAACCATTTTAGGATATTCAACGCAAAATCCATTTTATACAAATAATCAGTTCTTTTAAAAACAATTTTCTTTACCATAGGTAGACAGTTTGACTTGAATAGGTTGAAATAGAAATGTTTTTGACAAACAATTCTAATTCAAACAATTCAGTTACTAAATTTCTCCACACACAGTTCAGTGTCAAAAACAGTTCGATTTCAAACAATTCAGTTTAGCATAAGTACACAGTTTGAATGTAAATACAGTTTAATTGTCAAAAATATTTCTATTCCAAGCTATTCATTTTACTCAAACAGTTCTAATTCAAAGAATTCAGTTTAGAAAAGTATGCAGTTAGGACCCTATCAATGTGTTAAATAGAACTATCAGGTGCTACTACATCAGGCTAGAGTGGACCTGAGAGCAATGGCAAGGGAGGGGTGCTCTACATTCTTCAAAGCTCCAGCATCACTGAAACCTCACCATCAGGTTGTTTAGTGGCATATCCAGGATACTCACTGGGGAAGGTACCGGCTCGTCGGTCTAGTGGGTAGAGTGTTCGCCAATAGTCCGGTTAGTTGGGTTTTATGGCATACCAACCTTTGAATGTTATTTAACTCCAAATCCATTTTTGTGGGAATAATCAGTTATATTTCCAACAATTCAGTTTAGCATAAGTATATAGTTAGTTGTATTTACCCCATAGATAGGGCCCTGTAAGGTTCTAGCATTCCGAGCCAGAGTGGACCTAGGAGCAATGGCAATGAAGGGGTACTCTGCATTCCCCAAAGCTCCAGCATTGCTGGAACCTCACCATATTGTTTAGTGTCATATCAGGACACTCATCGGCCAAGTGGGTAGAGTGTTTGCTAATGATCCGGGAGATTTGGGTTCAATCCCAGGTCGAGTCATACCAAAGACTTTTAAAAAATGGTACTTGATACCTCCTTGCCTAACACTCAGCATTATAAAGGTACGTATCAAGGGTAATGTGGACCAATCCAGGGAAAGGAGTAGCGCCCTCCCCTACACCTCGGTGTGGTAGCTATTGAAAAGGGAGCCTTCAGATCGCCTTGAATACGGTCGCTAACATTTTTTTTAATTATCCCTGTGCAGAGGAGCAATCGGTGTATTTTACAGCCCCAGTCAACTGGACAATGATCAAAGTTGGTTGAGTTTTATGGCATATCAACCTTTGTATGTCATCTAACACAAAGTTCTGTTTATATTATAAATCATCATCATGTCGCGCTGGTAGCACAGATATCCCTGACTCTCTCGCCACTCCTCCCTATCGTTCATCGCCCTAGGCAGGTCTTCAGGGCTACATCCCGTATCCTCACATAGCTGCTGAATGTATGTCCGTGCTGGTCGTCCTGCTTTTGTACGGCCATGTGTGGGGGTCCATAAGAGTACATCTCTTATGAGTTCGTCCCCGCTTCTCCAGCAGTGTCCTGCATGTCTGGTTCGTCTAACTTGAATAGTTTTCGTGATAGGAGGCAGGTGGCCGTACAGTTGGTGTCTTGTGGGGTGTTGCCGCCAGGACTTGTTCAAGATTGCACGCAGCATTCTTGTGTAATTGCCGTCTAGCTTCTTCTCCAGCCGTTTTGTTAGCGTCCATGTAGTGCACCCATGGACGCTAACTTAATTTTTCTAATGGATCAAAGGATTCTATTTCAAACAATCAAAATTAGAATTATCTTACCTTATAAACTGGCTGATGCTATTTAATAGGACCTTATCAGGTGCTGCCACTCCGGACCAGAGTGGACACGGCAGCGATGGCAATGTAGTGGTATTCTGCATCCCCTAAAGTTCTAACATTACTGGCACCTCACCATCAGGTGGTTTAGTGTCATATACTGGACACTCATTCAGGGAGTCTTAACACTCTACAAAGATGCAGTCGGTGTATTCTACAGGCCGAGCCGATTGGGCCAATCTGTTATTGGATTTTAATGGCATGCCAAGACATTAGGGGGTTTTATGCGGAGAGATTAGGAAATATAATTTAGATATAGACGTACCAAGTAAATTTTGTAGTTGAAAGGTTTTATTTTGTATTAACGATGTTAATAACTCCTCAACACCATCACCAAACCATTTATTACAAAGCAATACTCGACGATGTAAAGTATGGAATTAAATATTTTAGTAAAAATGAATTTAAACCTGATTATTAATCTCAAGATGTTGGTTGGTGACCTCGTGTTTCATAGCATATCACAATCATATGCATTCGAGACATGCCATAAAACCCAACTAACCAACCACCACAACGAGTATCAACCTTTGAAGGTTATTTAACGCTAAATTCATTTTTATGTAAATTATCAGTTCTATTTCAAACTATTCAGTTTAGCATGAGTACAGAATTTAATTGTCAAAAACATTTCCATTTCAAACTATTCAAGCAGTTATATATATAACAATTCAGTTTAGTAAAAGTACAAATTCAATGTCAAAAACAGTTCAATTTCGAATAATTCAGTTTAGCATAAGCATGCAGTTTAAATTGTGAAAAATTTCTATTTCAAGCTATTCAGTTTAGTCAAGCAATTCTAATTCAGCTAAGTATTCGAACTGTTTTGACATGTAACTGTGTGTCAACAAAATCTGTACTATGTTAAACAATTCATTTTAGTGTAGATACAGTTTCAATGTCAAAAATAGTTCTATTTCAAATAATTCAGTTCAGCATAAGCATGCAGATTCAATGTAAGTACGGTTTAATTGTCAAAAACATTTCTATTTCAAGCTATTCAGTTTAATAAAAAAAATCAGTTTAGCATAAGTATGTGGTTAGGTCTATTTAACCTATAGATAGGACCCTTATCAGGTGCTACCACTCTGGGCCAAAGTGGACCTGGGAGCGATGGCAATAAAGGGGTACTCTGCATTCTCCAAAGCTCCAGCATTGCTGGAACCTCACCATCAGATTGTTTAGTGCCATACAGGACACTCGTTTGGGTGTGGGGGTCTTACCCCTCTGCAGAGAAGCAGTCGGTGTATTCTACAGTCCTAGCCGACTGGGCAATGGTTGGTTGTGTTTTATGGCATATCAACCCTTGTAGGGTATTTAATGCCAAATTCTGTCTATAAATACACATTCAACCAAAGATTTCTAAATAAATACCGAGGTGAAATCCTGCTAAAAGAAAAATTTTACCAACTGTTTACACCTGATTAACCAGTTTTAATTCGCCATATTTTTCGTACAACCCTGTCTCTCGCAAGAAGGACCGAACGTAATCTATTTTGACGTTTTCGAAAAGATCGGTTAAACTGTTCACTTTGAAAAATTGCTTTCTGATGACAGCGAAAGCGCTGCATTCCACGAGAACATGTTTAATCGTGAAAGGCGTCTGACACGTCACACACTGTGGTTGTGGTCCCTGTTTCAGTATGAAAGAGTGAATAAGCCTTGTATGACCAATGCGCAATCGGGATATAACGACTTTTTCTCTTCTGGATTTTCTAAAAACTGGTCTCCATTCTCCTAAGGTGGGCTGAATTTAGAAGAGTTTATTATGGATGTTCATGTCCCATCGCTGTTGCCATTTTGCGAGATGGAATTGCAGTGAGATGCTCGTTCTGAATAAGTGCCTCCCTTATAACTGTTTCCAGGCGAACCAAGTGGTCTGTTGTATATCTTTTACTATGGAATCCGCATTGTAGATTAGAAATAAGACCATTGGATTCCAAATACCAAACCAATCTATCATCCTCCCCATTATTTTGCACAAACAACTGGTCAATGAAATTGGTCTATAATTTTGTGGATACGAGTTGTCTTTCCCTTGTTTTGGAATTGCTATAACTGTGGTTTATCTCCCTCAATCCGGTTTGGTTTGGTTTTATGGCATATCAACCTTTATAGGTTATTTAACGCCAAATCCATTTTTATGTAAATAATCTGTTCTATTGAAAACAGTTCATAAGTACACAGTTTAATTGTCAAAAACATTTCCATTTCTAACTATTCAAGCAGTTATATGTAATAATTCAGTTAAGTGTAAATACAGTTTTAATGTCGAAAAACAGTTCTATTTAAAATAATTCAGTTAAGCATAAGCACGCAGTTTAAGTGTAAGTACGGTTTAAGTGTCAAAAACGTTTCTATTTCAAACTATTCAGTTTACTCAATTCATTTTAGCATAAGTATGCTGTTAGTTCTATTTAACCCATAGATAGGACCCTTATCAGGTGCTACCACTCCGGGGTAAGGGTGGACCTGGGTGCGATGGTAATGAAGGGGTACTCCACATCAGATTGTTTAGTGTCATATCCAGGACACTCGTTAGGGTGGGGTCTTACCCCTCTGCAGAGGTGCAGTCAGTGTATTGTACAGCCCCAGCTGACTGGGCAATACACAGAGTTAAATGTCAAACAGTTTTATTTCAGATAATTCAGTTCAGCATAAGTACACAGTTTACACGTTAAAAACAGTTCTATTTCGAGCAATTCAGTTCAGCACTAGTACGCAGTTCCAATGTCAAAACAGTTCTATTTTAAACAATTCAACTTCGCATAAATACGCAGTTTAAATGCAAAAATCAGAACTATGTGCTTCTTTCACTATACTATTTAACCCATAGATAGGACCCTTATCAGGTGCTACCACTCCGGGCGAGAGTGGACCTGGGAGCGATGGCAATGAAGGGGTACTTCGCATTCCCCAAAGCTCCAGCATTGCTGTAACGTCACCATTAGATTGTTTAGTGTCATATCCAGGACACTCGTTGGGGGGGGGTTACCCCTCTGCAGAGGTACTGTCAGTGTATTTTACAGCCCCAGCTGACTGGGCAACCCTCAATCCGGAAATTTACCTTCTGTCCACAATTTGTTATATATTCTTAAAAGTAGTTTGCACATCTGTGTGTTTTTCCTTTCCTTCTTTAGAGTGGTCCGGGTCTTTGTCCACATTTTCCAAACACACTCTTCCGTTACATTATCTTGTTGATGTCCATATTTCTGACATTTATAGCACCTAAGGGGATTGGGGATAAATTGTTCCACCCTTTCCATTGTGTAACCTATTTTTATTTTTGGTTGGATTACTGGTAATTCAAATTTCATGATGTACGCGTTTGTGTGGATAATTTTATCCCTCTTTATCGATACTCTATTCACATCAATGACTGTGTCCTTTAGAAGAAATCAAGAAAGAGCTAAAACCACAAAGAGAGCTCTTGACTCCTCACCACCCCCTTAGATGTATTAAGGTTTTGGTGAGTGTAGGCAATTACTTTTTGTTGTTTTTTTTTTCTACCTCTACTATGAGGTTTACGTTTTTTTAGTTTTTTTACTGTTTTTGGCTGTAAAATGGAAGATATAATTTTTTCGATTAGGAACGGGGATAAAGTTGCCAATGGAGAATCATCTTGAGTTTCCAAGACAATGAATCTTGAAAATTTAGTGATTTCTTCATCACTTTCAGAACTTGATCCACTAAGATTTCGCTTTGTTTTTTTAAAAGGGGACGCCATGAGTGTTGTATATTTTTCGTTGGTCCTATGCTTCACCACCCACCATGGAGTCCAACTTATGTTGCGAATGAACCAAGGGGGCAACCCATTCGCCTTGGCTGAGACGGGAATACAATGCCAGTATACTCATGCTAGGAGCATGATTCTGAGCCTCTGCCAAATTTTGGTTTTAGTTACGCAATTATCTAACAGTGATCAAAAGTCTCGACTCTCAGCACAATTGACCCTCAGCCCCCGCCTTCCAGGTTATAAAGAATAAAGGGTTGGGAATGTTTCCACAAGAGCAGATCGTATACTATGATCGGGAGATAAACAATCATATTTGCTAGGGCATGTCGGGACCAGCCGATTGATTTGATCGGGCCCAATCCGACCGCCCGTCAGACCAAGTAGGGGACAAAGTGGTGTGTTGCAAGCCATTGACCATTCTGTCGCCGGATCAACCACCAGGGTTAGGGTTAGAACACCATAGATCCGTCCACTCTTTGAAATTTGGTCGTAGATTCCATTTCATACGATGATAACCATTTCACTAACTTTGACTTGGCAAATATCGGTTATTTTAGATATTGACCAAATCTTTCCTACTGTATTTGCTATTTCATTCTGCATTACTTTGATCAAACATGCAAGACAGAAGCATAGCAGAATGCAGACAATATAAAAGCAACGTTAAGCACAAGTAGAATTCAAATAAAAAACACAACAAACAAACAGAAACAGCAGTAGCCAATAAGACCATCCTTTTCAAAAACCACTATTTAATGCTTGTCACAGCCACGAACAAGTCTAGAGAGGAGCGGTTTCAGTGATCAATAAGTTTCCTTTGAAGAAAAAGGAAAACAAATGACATCACGTCATATCAATCATTCTTCAAAAGTGGCCAAGTTCACAAACTTGTTCAGATGTTAATCTTCGTGGCAAGTGATCTTCGGACAAACTTTCTGAACGCACAAATTTTAGAGAGCTTTTTCCTTTAAACCTGAAAAGACTCAGATCTTCGGGAATGATAGTGTATGGGCATATTCAAGAGAATTTTCTACTTAGTTTTTAATGATGGTTTATTGGGTTTTATGGCATATCAACCTTTGTAGGTTATTTCACGCTAAATCCATTTTTATGTAACTAATAAGTTCTATTTCAAACAAGTCAGTTTTGCGTGAGTACAGGTCTTGTCAAAAACATTTCTATTTCAAACAATTCAGTTTATTCAAGCAGTTATTCAGTTTAACATAAGAAGCAATTCTCCTTTGGCATATATATATGCAGGCAGCATAAATCATTCCATTTACTTTTCCTCATTTATTTGCACACAGTTAAATTATTACAAGACTTTCCATGTAACAATAAGAATTTAACATCAGTCATTCGTTCGCACACATTTGAATGGATATGTATGATATGTTAGAGATTAAAAATTCAAAAAAGTGACTGAGCTTATAAGTTTGCCAACAGTTAAGTAGTTTCAAGTATTGTAGTTTTTGATTATTTCTTCAATATTGGTTTGGTCTCATTCATCGGGTTTTATGACATATCAACCTTTGTAGGTTATTTAACGCCAAACCACCTTTTATGTAAATAATCAGTTCTATTTAAAAGAATTCAGTTTAGCATGAGTACACAGTTTAATTGTCAAAAACATTTCAATTTCTTACTATTCAAGCAGTTATATATAACAATTCAGTTTAGTGTAAGAACAGTTTCAATGGCAAAAACATTTCAATTTCCAATAATTCAGTTTAGTATAAGCACGCAGTTTAAATGTAAGTTCAGGTTAGTCAAGCAGTTCTAGTTCAGCTAATTAAGTTTAGTATAAGTACAGATTTTGTATACACACAGTTACAGGTCAAAAACAGTTATATTTGCGTGCTGAAGAACTGATTTATTTCAGTTTAAATTTAACTGCAGTCTAATTGTCAACATATTTCAAGCTATTCAGTTTAGCATAAGTATACCGTTAGTTCTATTTAACCCATAGATAGGGCCCTATCAGGTGGTACCACGCCGGGCCAGAGTGGATCTGGGAGCAATGGCAATGAAGGGGTGCTCTGTAATCCCCAAGGCCGCAACATTCATGGGACATTACCATCAGATTGTTTAGTGTCATATCAGGACACTCATTGGAGGGAGGGTCTTACCCCTCTGCAGAAGTGCAGTCAGTGTATTCTAAAACCCCCGCCGATTGGGCAATACACAGTTAAATTTCAAACAGTTTTATTTCAGATACTTCAGTTCAGCATAAGTACACAGTTTAAACAGTTCTATTTCGAGCAATTCAATTCAGCACTACTAGGCAGTACCAATGTCAAAACAGTTCTATTTTAAACAATTCAGTTAAGCATAAATACGCAGTTTAAATGCAAGAATCAGTATAGTGAAAGAAGCATGGTTTAGTTCTATTTAACCCAAAGATAGGAACCTAATCAGGTGCTGCCACTCCAGCATGAAAATGGGAGCAATGGCAATGAAGGGGTACTCCACATTCCCTAAAGCTCCAGCATTGCTAGAAACTTACCATCAGATTGTTTAGTGTCATATCCGGGACACTCGTTGGGGGGGGGGTCTTACCTCTCTGCCGAGGTGCAGTCGGTGTATTATGCAGCACCAGCCGACTAGGTAAGGCAATGAAGTGGTACTCCGCATTCCCCAACGCTCAAGCATTCCTGGAACCTTACCATCTGATTCAGTGTCCAGGAGACTCGTTATGCAGAGAAGCAGTCGGTGTATTCTACAGCCCCAGCCGACTGGGCAATCGTGTTCCATGTCACCTAAACAGGAAAGGGGAAATAAACAAAAAGGGGACTAAAAAAAAAAAAAAAAAAAAAAAAAGGGGGCCAATGACCTAACTTACTCTAAGTTAAATAAATTGGACAAACGGAACAAAAATGGTCGATAATCTAACTTGCCTGTGCTGGGTGGTCACGAACTTTCTGTAACCAAAAATTCTTCAGTCCCTGTAATATCAAGGCTGAAGATAAGGCTGGCTCCTACTACGTGACACAAGCGCGAATCAGTCATCCACCCTTTGCCAAACTCCAGCGAAGAGAGCATCGTCCTTTCAGACCCGTTTGGTTTAGTGGGTTTCATGGCATATCAACCTTTGTAGGTTATTTAACGCCAAATTCATTTTTATGAAAAAAATCTGTTCTATTTAAAACAATTCAGTTTAGCATGAGTACACAGTTTAATGGTCAAGAGCAATTATATGTAACAATACAGTTAAATGTAAATACAATTTTAATGTCGAAAAAAAAAAAAAAAAAATTCTATTTCAAACAGTTCAGTTAAGAACAAACACGCAGTTTAAATGTAAGTACGGTTTGATAGTAAAAGTCATTTCTATTTCAAGCTATTCAGTTTTACTCAAACAATTCATTTGAGCATAAGTATGCTGTTAATTCTATTTAACCCATAGATAAGACCCTTATCAGGTGCTACCACAACGGGCCAGAATGGACCTGGGAGCAATGGTAATGAAGGGGTACTCCACATTCCCCAAAGCTCCAGCATTGCTGGAACCTCACCATCAGATTGTTTAGTGTCATACCAGGACACTCGTTAGTGGGGGGGGGTCTTACACCTCTGCAGAGGTGCAGTCAGTGTATTCTACAGCCCCAGCTGACTGGGCAATACACAAAGTTAAATGTCAAACAGTTTTATTTCAGATAATTCAGTTCAGCAAAAGTACACAGTTTAGACGTCAAAAACAGTTCTTTTTAGAGCAATTCAGTTCAGCACTAGTACGCAGTCTCAATGTCAAAACAGTTCTATTTTAAACAATTCAGTTTAGCATAAATACGCAGTTTAAATGCAAAAATCAGTATAGTGAAAGAAGCATGGTTTTGTTCTATTTAACACATAGATATGACCCTTATCAGGTGCTACCACTCCGTGCCAGAGTGGACCTGGCAGCGAAGGGTACTCCGCATCCCCCAAGCTCCAGCATTGCTGGAACCTCACCATCAGATTGTTTAGTGTCATATCCTGGACACTCGTTGCGGGGGGGGGTCTTACCCCTCTGCAGAGAAGCAGTCGGTGTATTCTACAGCCCCAGCCGACTAGGCAAGAAAACGTTTTTATTTATTATTTTTATTTGGTATAATTTTATGCGTATAGTTATTTAAACGCTATAAACAAATACCAACGACATCAAAAATAAAACGATATGCAGTCTTGAATTGTCTGCTGAAGTCAGCATTGGATTTTTGGTTGTATGGTTGGGTTTATGGCATATCAACCTTTGTAGGTTATTTAACGCCAAATCCAGTTTTATGAAACTAATAAGTTCTATTTCAAACAATTCAGTTTAACGTGAATACAGGTTGTCAAAAGCATTTCTATTTCGAACAATTCATTTTATTCAAGCGGTTATATAACAATTCAGTTTAGTATAAGTACAATGTCAAAAACAGTTCTATTTCAAATAATTCACTTTAGCATAGGAAGCAATTCTCCTTTAGCATAAATATGCAGGCAGCATAAATCATTCAATTTACTTTTCCTTATTTATTTGCACACAGTTAAATTATTACAAGAGTTTCCATGTAACAATAAGAATTTAACATCAGTCATTCGTTCGCAAACATTTGAATGGATATATATGATATGTTAGAGATTAACAATTCAAAAAAGTGACTGAGCTTATAAGTTTGCCGACAGTTAAGTGGTTTAAAGTATTGTAGTTTTTGATTATTTCTTCAAGATTAAGGCTGGCAACTAGGCGGTCTGTGTCGATATCCATACACTCTATACTATACGTCCTTTGTAGGGGTTTTGTTGGTGGTTGAGAATTGGATGTTTTGGTTGTTAGAGGCGACTTTGTTGTTGAGGGTATTTTGAATGTACTTCCTGGTTTTTCCTTATTCACTTTGGTGTTCATTTGTATTTTCGTAGTTTGGCTAATGGGGATATGTGATTTTTGTTTCAGTTGTTCAGGTCTTATGGGAGACAGGTTTTTTAGTCTATCTTTAATGATTTTTGGTGGACGTATTGGTGATTTATGTGACGGCTGTTTTGATGGAGATTTTGCACTTTTAGGAGTAGTTCGTGTTGGAGTGATAAATCCTACGTGTGTTTTTGGCTGAACTACGACATTGGATCTCTCCCCATTCGCAGCTGTTTTCTGCCTGTCTCCGGCTGTCTACCTCGACAAGCAAGTTACCATTCCTTGTTTTCTTAACAGTTTTCGAACTAGCTCTTGTAGATAGCACTTTTTCTATAAGGAAATATGAGAATTTGGCTAAGCCTACCTCCTCCAAAGATTCAATAACAATGAATCTGGGGAAGTCTGCTGCCTCATTCTCCGAGTCTGATTCTGAGACGTTCCGTTTAGTTTTTTTGTTTGAAGACGCCATATCTGCTGTATATTTTTCACTGGTCCTGCGCTCCTCCACCCACTACGGAGTCCAACTTGTGTTGTGAATAAACCCATTCGCCTTGGTTGAGTCGGGGGATACGCGACCAGTATACTCGATTTGAGGGTAGGCTTCCGAGCCGTTGCCAATTTCTCAGCGCTGGTCAAATTCCTATTCTCAACACAATTGACCCTTAGCCACCGCCTTCTAGCAACTAACAGGTAAGGGTTGGGAACTTGCTGCAAGTGCAGATTTTAGAATACGGTCGGGAAACAATATATAGGTGCTAGGGCTTGACATGACCAGCCGATTGATCGGATCGGGCCCAATCCGACCGCCCGTCGGACCAAGTAAGGGCCAAAGTGGTGTGTTGCAAGCCATTGACCACTCTGTCGCCGGATCAATGACTGCTCAACCACCAGGGATCCGTCCTAGCGCCTAACGGGTCGCCACCCACGGCCAACAGTTGGCCTCATTGGGGGGTCTTACCCCTCTGCAGAGGTGCAGTCGGCGTATTCTACAGCCCCAGCCGACAGGGTGGTTGTTTTGGTTTGGTTTTATGGCATATCAACCTTTGTGGGTTATTTAACGCCAAATCCATTTTTATGCAAATAATCAGTTCTATTTAAACAATTCGGTTTAGCATGAATACACAGTTAAATTGTCAAGAACATTTCTTTTCAAGCTATTCTGTCATATATAACAATTCAGTTTAGAGTAAGTAAAGTTTCAGTGTCAAAAATAGTTCAATTTAAAACAATTCAGTTTAACAAAAGCACGCTGTTTTAAATATAAGTACAGTTTAATTGTAAAAAAAATATATTTTCATTTCTAGCTATTCAGTTTAGTCAAGCAATTCTATTTCATCTCATTCAGTTTAGTAAAAGTACAGATTTCGTTTACACACAGTTATATGTCAGAACAGTTCTATGTTAAACAATTTGGTTTTGTGTAAATACAGTTTCAATGTCAAAAAACAGTTGCAGTTATATGTAACAATTCAGTAAAGTGTAAATACAGTTTTAATGTCGAAAAAACAGTTCCATTTCAAACAATTCAGTTAAGCACAAGCACGCAGTTCAAATGTAAGTACGGTTTAATTGACAAAAACATTTCTATTTTAAACTATTCAGTTTACTCAAACAATTCAGCTTAGCATAAGTGTGCTGTTAGTTCTATTTAACCCATAGATAGGGCCCTATCAGGTGCTACCACTCCGGGCCAGAGTGGACCTGGGAGCAATGGCAATGAAGGGGTACTCGGCATTCCCCAAAGCTCCTGCACTGTTGGAACCTCACCATCAGATGGTTTTAGTGTCATATCCTGGACACTCGTTAGGGGGGATTCTTACCCCTCTGCATAGAAGTAGTCGGTGTATTCTACAGCCCCAGCCGACTGGGCTAAGTTCCATTTTAAACAATTCTGTTTAGTATAAATACGTACTTTTGATGGAAAAATCAGTATAGTGAATGAAGCGAGGTTTAATTCTATTTGACCCATAGATAGGACCCTTATCAGGTGCTACCACGTCGGGCCAGATTGGACATTACTGGAACCTCACCATCAGATTGTTTAGTGTCTTATCCAGGACACTCAGTGGGGGAGGGTCTCACCCCTCTGCAGAGAAGCAGTCGGTGTATTCTACAGCCCGATCAGATGAGTTTTTTTATGCGGAGAATACAATTTCTCATCCTTGTATATGCGTGTATATCTCAACTGCTTAAGAAAATATCTATATTTAAAAAATACATCTATCATATAACCTGATCATCATCCTAACAGATACAGAGGAATAAATTTCTCTTGAAGTATCGCAAACTGAATTTCTCAATTTTACTCGTTTAAAATGGATTTAAAAAATCTTTAAATTGGGAAAAAGGAAAAAGTTTAAATTCAATCCAATTTTGAATTATTCGCCTAAAATGTATTAGAAGAGTATCACAGTTTTATCAATAATTAAAAAAGAACCCGTCAAATATTGAAGGTCGCTTTTTTTTTTTTTTTTGAAAAATCTAAAATTTCCGTCACGGCTTACTCTGAGAGTTTAAAATATTTAGATGTTTATAGACGAAGAAAATGCTTTAAAGCATTTTTCATCTAAATAGAAGCCTTGGCAATCATGGATATTCGATTGATGAATTGCACACAAGTCTCGCTTGAAGTGAAAACTCCCAGGAGGTGAATCAATCCGCCAAAGAAGTAATTGTTAAATGCAATTGCCAGTCGACCCTCAGATGTAAAGGCTGGCAACTTTACAAATATCCTACCTAATCTTCATTAAGTCCGAAACGGGTTGCCGTGAACGTGCCACGTCAGATGAAAATATAAGAGTTTCCTTGCATTTCTTTGGCACGAGATTTTCGCTTTTTTTTTTTTTTTTTGCTACTTGAATACTTAAATTCTTTGCCTTCTAGTACTGATCAATACATCCCATACATAAATATATGCTAACCTATTTCAATGATAGACGGGATGACATGCCATTAAAATCAACCTGGTTTATTTAATGCCTACAGGTGAGCAAATCACTTAATATTTACAAATTTCAAATATGTTCATTATTTTCGTTTACAAAACATTAGAGCTGAAGCTCGGTTAAGGATTTTGATTGGGTTTAATGGCATATCAACTTCTATAGGTTATTTAATGCCAAAGCCTGTTTACACGTATGTACGATTTGTAAACACAATTTAATCATAAACTAAAATCAAACAACTCATTTATTCGCATACAAGTAAGGTTTGGTTTGGTTGGTTTTATGGCATATCAACCTTTGTAGGTTATTTAACGCCAAATCCATTTTATGCAACAAATCAGTTTTATTTCAAACAATTCAGTTTAGCATGAGTACACAGCTTGTCGAAAGCATTTCTATTTCAAACAGTTCAGTTGATTTAAGCAGTAATATAACAATTCAGTTTAGTATAAGTAAAGTTTCAATTTAAAAAAACAGTTCTATTTCAAATAATTCAGTTTAGCATAAGAAAACAGTTGTTTGGCATAAATATATGCCGGCAGCATAAATCATTCCATTTACTTTTCCTCATTTGTTTGCACACAGTTAAATTATTAAAAGAGTTTATATGTAACAATAAGAATTTAACAGTCATTCGTTAGCACAGATTTGAATAAATATGCATTATATCTAAGAGATTAATAGTTCAAAAAAGTGACTGAGCTTATAAGTTTGCCGACAGTTAAGTGGTTTTAAGTATTGCAGTTTTTTGATTATTTCTTCAAGATTAAGGCTGGCAACTACGCGGTCTGTGTCGCTATCCATACTCTCTATACTATACGTCCTTTTTAAGAGTTTTGTTGTTTGTTGAGAATTGGAGGGTTTGGTTGTTATTGGCGACTTTGTTGTTGAGGGTATTTTGAATGTACTTCCTGGTCTTTCCTTATTCACTTTGGTGTTCATCTGTATTTTCGCAGTTTGGCTAATGGGGAGTAGTGGTTTTTGTTTCAGTTGTTCAGGTCTTATGGGAGACAAGTTTTTTGGTCTATCTTTAATGCTTTATGGTGGACGGATTGGTGATTTATGTAACGGCTGTTTTGATTGAGACTTTTCACTTTTTGGAGTAGTTCGTGTTGGAGTGATAGATCCTACGTGTGTTTTTGTTTGAACTACAACATTGGATCTCTCCCCATTCGCAACTTGTTGCTGAGCTGGTGCTTGGTAAAATTCATCGGAATGTAGTTTTTTCAGGTGCTCCTGAAACTTTGGCCAATCATTGGCTTCAGGCTTGAGCAATTTCTCCACAAGTGTTCTATATTTAGTGTCGTCATTGGTTCTATCCGCCTTCCGTGCAACGGAGGCGTAGCTGCTTTCTCCCATATAGCTCCCTACAATTCTCCTAGCTTCCAGAAAGGAAACATTCCTCTTGTGTTTGACCTCAATAATTTCTGTTTCTTTTTGGTAAACAGTAATGTTCTTGCGTAAGCCGGATGATCTTGTTGGCAGTTTGCACATCGAGTTTCTTTTAAACAATCTTCCTCTGCATGGTCCGGGTCCTTTTCACCGCATTTGGAACATGTCTGTCGTCCTCTACAGGTTTCCCTGTGGTGTCCAAATTTCTGACATTTGAAGCACCTCAGGGGAGCTGGGACATACTGCTCAACTCTCTCAAGACAATAGCCGATCTTCATCTCTTTTGGGGTTTGGGGCTTATTAAATGTTAGGATGTCAGTGTTGGTTTGGATTCGTTGTTCACCTTTTTTAATGGATATTATCTTTATATTTGTAACTCCCTGTTTTCCCAGGGATGATGCTATCTCAGCTTCCCTAGCCAATGCCAACTCTACTCCTGATAACTCCCTTGGAAGTGTTGAGTTTCTCATGCGGATACGCTCTGCATTTGGTCGTATGAAACGTTTTTATCTTTAAAATGTTTTCTGCCTGTCTCTGGCTGTCTACCTCGACAAGCAAGTTACCATTCCTTGTTTTCTTAACAGTTTTCGGACTAGCTCTTGTAGATATCACTTTTTCTATAAGAAAAGGTGAGAGTTTGGCTAGGCATACCTCCTCCAAAGATTTAATAACAATGAATCTGCGGAAGTCTGCTGTTTCATTCTCAGAGTTTGATTCCGAAAGGTTCCGTTTAGTTTTAAGTTTTTTTATTGCACCAATTGCTTGGGGGGTTTGTGTTGAAAAATCCATATATTTATTGTTTGAGTTTCATTGACTATGCTCCCCACCCACCACGGAGCCCCATTCGGGGATACCCCTAGGAGGAAACCCATTCACCTAGGAATACCAGGGCTACATAATCAGTATACTCATGCTGATGGACAATTTTATTAAGTTCCTGGGTTTTGGTTCCCAAGATGACTACTCACCCAGGGACAGAAAGGTTATAGGTCTTTCTTCAGCATGATTGACCCTACAGCCATCGCCCTCATTCAGATTTTAAAGTAATCTGATAGAGGGCTGACATGACCAGCCGATTGATCGGATCGGGCCCCTCCGACCTCCCCTCAAGCCCAAGTAAGGGCCAAAGTGGAGTGTTGCAAGTCACCGACCGCTCAGCCACCTGGATCCCGTTCTCACGCATCACGGGTCGCCACCCACGGCCTACAGGTAGCCCCCTTGGGGGGGTCTTACCCCTCTACGGATGTGCAGACGGCGTATTCTACAGCCCCAGCCGACTGGGCGGGCATACGAGTAAGTATTTGCAAGTATTTCTATATGGCATTAGTTTATTTCTCACTACTATCATCACTAAATAAAGAAAAAAAAACACTTTCTACCAACACAAACATAATTCTATTCAGCAATAATTTGCTTTCTGTTGATTACTTTGTCGTTCTTGAAAGAGACCAGGTTGTACCAGAAAATGTAGACTTGGCTAAAATCCTGAAAACACAAAACATTATCCATGTGGACGTTATCAAATAAGTCCTTCGTGGTATTAGCGTGGAAATAGTGCTTTCTGGTGTCATTAAAAACTTTACACTCAAGGAGAAGGTGTTAGATTGTGCAGGGCGTTTGGCATGTCGAGCACTGTGGTTGCTGTTCTTGCTCGAGTATAAAAGAGTGCGTAAGTCTGTGGTGACCAATACGTTATTGTTACTTGTTCTTTTCGCGATTTTCGAAAGGCTGGGCGCCATTCTCCCAAAAGGGGTTTAACCTTAAATAGTTTATTATTGGTATTTCTATTCCAGCGTTGTTGGCATTTTTTATGGAGGAATTTAAGGATTTTCACACAGAAGGCAGTGTAAGTGTTTGACATGCAATCCACTCGTTATTGTTTTATTTGTTGGCATATCAACAGTTGTTGGTTATTCAATGCCAAATCTGATTTATTCATATATATAAGATTTGCAAATATAAGTCAAAACTTAAATGGTTCCAAGTATTTCTATGTATCACAAATAATTAAATCAAATATCAACCATTTGTTTACACAGCTAAATGATCAAACAGTTCTATTTTAACCGATTCAATTTAGCATGGCCTATGTTTGCACTCAGTTTAAATGTCAAACAGCTCAATTTTACCCATTGAAGGTTGGATGGTTGGTTTGGTTTTCTGACATGTCAACCTTTGTAGGTTATTTAATGCCAAATCCATTTTTATGTAAATAATCATTTCTATTGAAAACAATTCGGTTTAGCATGAGTACACAGTTTAATTGTCAAAAACATTTCTATTTCAAACTATTCACTTACACTAAACTGAATTTTTATATATAAGTACAGTTTCACTGTCAAAAATAGTTCAATTTAAAACAATTCAGTTTAGCAAAAGCACGCAGTTTAAATGTAAGTACAGTTTAATTGTAAAAAAAAAAAAAAAAAAAAAAAAAAAATCATTTTTATTTCGAGCTATTCATTTTAGTCAAGCAATTCTACTTCAGCTAATTCAGTTTTGTAAAAGTACTGATTTTGTTTACACACAGTTATATGTTAGAACAGTTCTATGTTAAACAATTTACTTTAGTGTAAATACAGTTTCAATGTCAAAAAACAGCTGCAGTTATGTGTAACAATACAGTTAAGTGTAAATACAGTTTTAATGTCGAAAAAACATTTCTATTACAAACAATTCAGTCAAGCACAAGCACGTAATTCAAATGTAAGTACAGTTTAATAGTCAAAAACATTTCTATTTAAAGCTATTCAGTTTCTCAAACAATTCATTTTAGCATAAGTATGCCGTTAGTTCTATTTAACCCATAGATAGGGCCCTATCAGGTGCTACCACTCCGGGCCAGAGTGGACCTGGGAGCGATGGCAATGAAAGGGTACTCCGCATTCCCGAAAGCTCCAACATTGCTTGAACCTCACCATCAGATGGTTTAGTGTCATATTCAGAACACTCGTTGGGGGGGGGCTTACCCCTCTGCATAGAAGCAGTCGGTGTATTCTACAGCCCCAGCCAACACAGAGTTAAATGTCAAAACAGTTTTTTTTTCAGATAATTCAGTTCAGCATAAGTACACAGTTTAGACGTCAAAAACAATTCTATTCTGATTGGTTTGGTTGGTTTTATGGCATATCAACCTTTGTAGGTTATTTAACGCCAAATCCATTTTTATGTAAATAATCTGTTCTATTGAAAACAGTTCAGCATAAGTACACAGTTTAATTGTCAAAAACATTTCCATTTCAAACTATACAAACAGTTATATGTAATAATTCAGTTAAGTGTAAATACAGTTTTAATGTCGAAAAACTGTTCTATTTGAAATAATTCAGTTAAGCATAAGCACGCAGTTTCAGTGTAAGTACGGTTTAATTGTCAAAAACGTTTCTATTTCAAGCTATTCAGTCTACTCAATTCATTTTAGCATAAGTATGCTGTTAGTTCTATTTAACCCATAGATAGGGCCCTATCAGGTACTACCACTCCGGGCCAGAGTGGACCTGGGAGCGATGGCAATGAAAGGGTACTCCGCATTCCCAAAAGCTCCAGCACTGCTGGAACCTCACCATCATATTTAGAGTCATATCCAGTACACTCGTTAGGGTGGGGTCTTACCGCTCTGCAGAGGTGCAGTCAGTGTATTCTACAGCCACAGCTGACTGGGCAATCCACAGATTTAAATGTCAGACAGTTTTATTTCAGATAATTCAGTTCAGCTTAAGTACACAGTTTAGACGTCAAAAACAGTTCTATTTCGATCAATTCAGTTCAGCACTAGTACGCATTTCCAATGTCAAAACAGTTTCATTTTAAACAATTCACTTTAGCATAAATACGCAGTTTAAATCTAAAAATCAGTATATTGAATGAAGCAAGGTTTTATTCTATTTAACCCATAGATAGGACCCTTATCAGGTGCTACCACTCCGTGCCAGAGTGGACCTGGGAGCAATGGCAATGAAGGGGTACTCCGCATTCCCCAAGACTCCAGCATTGCTGGAACCTCACCATCAGATGGTTTAGTGTCATATCCAGGATACTCGTTGGGGGGGGGTCTTACCCCTCTGCAAAAAAGCAGTCAGTGAATTCTACAGCAAAAATTCTATCCTGAGCAATTCAGTTCAGCACTAGTCAGCATTTCCAATGTCAAAACAGTTCTATTTTAAACAATTCAGTTTAGCATAAATATGCAGTTTAAATGCAAAAATCAATATAGTGAATGAAGCACGTAGTTCTATTTAAGCCATAGATAGAACCCTTATCAGATGCTACCACTCCGGGCCTATTTTAAATAATTCAGTTTAGCATAAGCCTGCAGTTTAAATCTAAGTACGGTTTAATAGTCAAAAACATTTCTATTTCAAGCTATTCAGGTTTGGTTTGGTTTAGTTTGTTGGGTTTTATGGCATATTAACCTTTGTAGGTTATTTAACGCCAAATCAATTTTTATGTAAATAATCTGTTCTACTTAAGACAATTCAGTTTAGCACAAGTATACAGTTTAATGGTCAAAACATTTCCATTTCTAACTATTCAAGCAGTTGTATGTAACAATTCGGTTAAGTGTAAATACAGTTTTAATGTCGAAAAACAGTTCTATTTCAAATAATTCAGCTAAGCATAAACACGCAGTTTAAACGTAAGTACGGTTTAATTGTAAAAGTAATTTCTATTTCAAAATATTCAGTTTTACTCAAACAATTCATTTTAGCATAAGTATGTTGTTAGTTCTATTTAACCCATAGATAGGACCCTTATCAGGTGCTCCCACTCCGGGCCAGAGTGGACCTGGGCGCAGTGGAAATGAAGGGATACTCCGCATTCCCCAAAGCTCCAGCATTGCTGGAACCTCACCATCAGATTGTTTAGTATCATATTCAGGTCACTCGTTGGGTTTTTAACCCTCTGCATAGAAGAAGTCGGTGTATTCTACAGCCCCAGCTGACTGGGCAATACACAGAGTTAAATGTCAAACAGTTTTATTTCAGATAATTCAGTTCAGCATAAGTACACAGTTTAGACGTCAAAAAAAGATCTATTTCGAGCAATTCAGTTCAGCACTAATACCGTCTCAATGTCAAAACAGTTCTATTTTAAACAATTCAGTTTAGCATAAATACGCAGTTTAAATGCAAAAGTCAGTTTAGTGAAAGAAGCACGTAGTTCTATTTAACCCATAGATAGGACCCTTACCAGGTGCTCCCACTTTGGGCCAGAGTGGACCCGGGAGCGATGGCAATGAAGGGGTACTCCGTATTCCCCAAACCTCCTGCATTGCTGGAACCTCACCATCAGATTGTTTAGTGTCATATGCAGGACACTTGTTGGTGGGGGGATCTTACCCCTCCGCAGAGAAGCAGTCGGTGTATTCTACAGCCCCGGCCGACTGGGCAATCAAGCTATTCAGTTTACTCAAACAATTCAGTTTAGCATAAATAGATAGGGCCCTATCAGGTGATATAACTCCTGGCCAGATTGGACGTGGGAGCGATGGCAATGAAGGGGTACCCCCCCATTCCCCAAAGCTTCAGCACTTCTAGAACCTCACCATCAGATTGTTTAGTGTCATAATCCAGGACACTCGTTGGGGGGGGGTCTTACAGTCAGTGTATTCTACAGCCCCAGCCGACTGGTTGGTTGGTTTATTGGGTTTTATAGCATATCAACCTTTGTAGGTTATTTAAGGCCAAATCCAGTTTTATGTAACTAATAAGTTCTATTTCAAACAATTCAGTTTAACGTGAGTACAATTCAATTCATTCAAGCGGTTATATAACAATTCAGTTTAGTATAAGTACAATGTCAAAAACAGTTCTATTTCAAATAATTCAGTTTAGCATAGGAAGCAATTCTCCTTTAGCATAAATATGCAGGCAGCATAAATCATGCCATTTACATTTCCTCATTTATTTGCACACAGTTAAATTATTACAAGAGTTTCTATGTAACAATAAGAATTTAACATCAGTCATTCGTTCGCACACATTTGAATGGATATGTATGATATGTTAGAGATTACCAATTCAAAAAAGTGACTGACCTCATAGGTTTGCCGACAGTTAAGTGGTTTCAAGTATTGTAGTATTTGATTATTTCTTCAAGATTTAAGGCTGGCAACTAGGTGGTCTGTGGTTGAGAATTGGATGGTTTGGTTGTTATAGGCGACTTTGTTGTTGAGTGTATTTTGAATGTACTTCCTGGTTTTTCTGTATTCACTTTGGTGTTCATTTGTATTTTCGTAGTTTGGCTAATGGGGAGTTGTGATTTTTGTTTGTGTTGTTCAGGTCTTATGGGAGACAGGTTTTTTAGTCTATCTTTAATGATTTTTGGTGGACGTATTGGTGATTTATGTAACGGCTGTTTTGATGGAGATTTTGCACTTTTTGGAGTATTTCGTGTTGGAGTGATAGATCCTACGTGTGTTTTTGTTTGAACTACAACAAAGGATCTCTCCCCATTCGCAACTTGTTGCTGAGCTGGTGCTTGGTAAAATTCATCGGAATGTAGTTTTTTCAGGTGCTCCTGAAACTTTGGCCAATCATTGGCTTCCAGTTTGAGCAATTTCTCCACAAGTGTTCTATATTTGCTGTCGTCATTGGTTCTATCCGCCTTCCGTGCAACGGAGGCGTAGCTGCTTTCTCCCATATAGCTCCCTACAATTCTCCTAGCTTCCAGGAAGGAAACATTCCTCCTGTGATTGACCTCAATAATTTGTGTTTCTTTTTGGTAAACACTACAAGTTCTTGCGTAAGCCGGATGATCTTGTTGGCAGTTTGCACATCGTGTTTCTTTTAAACAATCTTCCTCTGCATGGTCCGGGTCCTTTTCACCGCATTTGGAACATGTCTGTCGTCCTCTACGGGCTTCCCTGTGGTGTTCAAATTTCTGACATTTAAAGCACCTCAGGGGAGCTGGAACATACTGCTCAACTCTCAAGACAATAGCCGATCTTCACCTCTTTTGGAGTGTGGGGCTTATTAAATGTTAGGATATAAGTGTTGGTTTGGATTCGTTGTTCACCTTTTTTAAGCGATATTCTCTTTATATTTGTAACTCCCTGTTTTCCCATGGCTGATGCTCGCTCATCTTCCGTAGCCACTCGAACTCTACTCCTGATAACTCACTTGGAAGTGTTGAGTTTCTCATGCGGATACGCTCTGCATTTGGTCGTATGAAACGTTTTTATCTTTAAAATGTTTTCTGCCTGTCTCCGGCTGTCTACCTCGATAAGCAAGTTACCATTCCTTGTTTTCTTAACAGTTTTCGGACTAGTTCTTTTAGATATCACTTTTTCTATAAGGTAAGGTGAGAATTTGGCTAAGCCTACCTCCTCCAAAGATTCAATAACAATGAATCTGGGGAAGTCTGCTGCCTCATTCTCCGAGTCTGATTCTGAGAGGTTCCGTTTAGTTTTTTGTTTGAAGAAGCCATATTTGCTGTATATTTTTCACTGGTCCTGCGCTCCTCTACCCACCACGGAGTCTAACTTGTGTTGGGAATAAACCAAGGGGGTAACCCATTCGCCTTGGTTGAGACGGGGGATACGCGACCAGTATACTCGAGTTGAGGGTAGGCTTCCGAGCCGTTACCAATTTCTCAGCGCTGGTCAAATTCCTATTCTCAACACAATTGACCCTTAGCCACCGCCTTCTAGCAAGTAACAGGTAAGGGTTGGGAACTTGCTGCAAGTGCAGATTTTAAAATACGGTCGGGATAAATTATATAGGTGCTAGGGCTTGACATGACCAGCCGATTGATCGGATCGGGCCCAATCCGACTGCCCGTCAGACCAAAGTGGTGTGTTGCAAGCCATTGACCCTGTCGCCGGATCAATGACTGCTCAACCACCAGGGATCCGTCCAAGCGCCTTACGGGTCGCCACCCACGGCCAACAGGTGGCCTCATTGGAGTGGGGTCTTACCCCTCTGCAGAGGTGCAGTCGGCGTATTCTACAGCCCCATCCGACAGGGCGGCCCAGCCGACTGAGCAAATTGATTTTTTGGATTGGTTTTATGGCACGTGAACTATTGTAGGTCATTATATGTATTAAATTGGATTCAGTTTAGCTTAATAACTGTTTAGTTCTATTTGACCAATAGATTGGACCCTACCAGGAGCTACGAGCCACAGTGTACCAGATACCAGAGCGCGATGCAATGAAGAGGTGCTCTGCATTCCCTAAAGCTCCAGTATTTTTGAAACCTCACCCTATGATTTTTAATGTCATATTAGGACACTCGCAGAGATTCAGTTTGTGTATTCTATAGCTGCAACCGACTAGGCAGAATAAGATTTAAAAAATAAAAAATAGTAGTTTTGCCTCAGCCTCCATTTCAACCAAGAGGAATTCTGAAATTTTCTTTTTAGAATTGTACCACTTATCCGTATATAAAGGAATGTTAGAACTAATTCAGCTCTCCAGATGTTTTTAAACGTTACCTCAAATGTAGGACTCACTTCGGTCATGCGGAAATCTAGAATGATTCATTATTCCCACAAAGACTTGGATAAAGACAAATTTTCGTCCTCCGCAAACTAAGGAGCTTTAACATTTAAATATTTGCTTACATGCAAAAGAAATCCTGATTTTTAATGTATTTATTTCATTACCATGTTAAAATGTAACTGTGTGAGGTATTAAGATGAGGTTATTTGATTTAATGACATCAACCCTTGATGATTTAATCAGATTTCTAAATTAATAGCTTGCAAGTAGTTTTTTTTTAACAAATTTGTTCAATAAATGGTCTCGAGTATTTCCATTAAAATCTGATCACTCAACTAAATATTAATTTTTGGTTTACAAACTGAAATGGTTTCAAGTTTGGTTTTTATGGCATATCAACATTTGCAGGTTATTTAACGCCAAATCTATTTTTATGAAAATAGAACTATTTCAAACAATTCAGTTTAGAATAAGTACACAGTTTATATGTAATTACAATTTAAATGTGAAAAACATTTCTATTTCAAGCTATTCCGTTTATTCAAGCAGTTCTAATTCAGCTAATTTAATTTAGTAGAAGTGTAGGTTTTGTTTACACAGTTAAATCTCAAAACAGTTCTATAATCAATTCAGTTTAGTGTAAGTACATTTTCAATGTCAAATCCAGTTCCATTTCAGACAATTCAGTTTAACATAAGTATGCAGTTTAAATGTAAGTACAATTTAATTGTCAAAAGGAATTTATATATTTCAAGCTTTTCAGTTTAGTCAAACAATTCAGTTTAGCCTAAGTATGCCGTTAGTTCTTTTTAACCCATAGATAGGGCCCTATCAGGTGCTACCACACCGGGCCAGGGTGGACCTGGGAGAAATGGCAATGAAGGGGAGATCCGCATTCCCCAACCATCAGATTGTTTAATGTCATAACCAGGACACTCGTTGGGAAGGGTCTTACTCCTCTGCAGAGGTGCAGTCGGCGTATTCTACAGCCCCAGCCGACAGGGCGTGGCAATGAAGGGGAGATCCGCATTATCCAACCATCAGATTGTTTAATTTCATATCAGGACATTCGTTGAGGGGGGGGTCTTACTCCTCTGCAGAGGTGCAGTCGGTGTATTCTACAGTCCCAGTCGACTGGGCAATCTGTTTTTGAATTATTTAGAAATTCACTGTTTAACAATTGCGGAGATAACATTTTAAACAAGCAAGAGCTCATTTATTTACCAATGATTAAATGGTCTCAACTATTGCTATCTATTAACAATTCCATTTAACATCTTCTGTTTGTACCAAAATTAAGTCTTTCGCCATAACGTGACATTTATTCTAAAACCCTTTATCTCGACGATTATCTGAAGAATATCTGGTTCAGTGAATCCAATTGGCGATTTCAATCACAAGGCAGTATTTTTCACGGTTATTGATGCCAAATTTTTCATATTTCACAGGAATTGAATTATGTGCGTATAAAAATTCTATGGTGATTTCGTGGCACGTCTGCCATTGTAGGCTATTAATGCCAAATCCATTTTCATAAAAAAATACAGTTCTATTTCAGACAATCAAGTTTATTATAAATACAGTTTTTTGTTTACAGATCAATGTCAAAACTGTTCTATTTCGAACAATTCAGTTTAGCATAAGTACGCAGTTTAGTTCTTTGACCCATAGATAGTACCCTATCAGGTGCTACTACTCCGGGCCAGAGTCGACTTGGATTGGTAGGTTGTTAGAGTTTTATGGCCTATCAACCTTTATAGGTTATTTAATGGCCAATCCATTTTTAAACAAATAATCAATTGTTTCAAACAATTCAGTTAAAAATAATTGTCAAAAACATTTCTATTGAAAGCTATTCCGTTTAGTCAAACTGTTCCAATTTAAACAATTCAGTTTAGCAAAGGTATGCGGTTTAGTTCTGTTCAACCCATAGATAGAGCCCTATCAGGTGCTACCTTTCCGGGTCAGAGTGGTTTGGTTTGGTGCGTTTTATGGCATATCAACCTTCGTAAGTTATTTAACGCCAAATCCATTTTATGTAAATAATCAGTTCTATTTAAAACAATTCAGTTTTGCATGAGTACACAGTTTCATTGTCAAAAACATTTCTATTTCAAACTCTTCAAGCAGTTATATATAAGAATTCAGTTTAGTGTAAGTACAGTTTCAATGTCAAAAATAGTTCAATTTCAAATAATGCAGTTTAGCATGAGCACGCAAGTTAAAATCTAAGTACGGTTAAATTGTCCAAAAAAATATCTATTTCAAGCTATTCAGTTTAATCAAACAGTGCCATTTAGCATAAGTATCTAATTAGTTCTATTTAACCCTTAGATAGGTCCCTATCAGGCGCAACCACGCCGGGCCAGAGAGAACCAATAAAGGAGTACTCCGTATTCTCCAAGGCTGCAGCATTACTGAGACCTCACCATCAGACTGTTTAGTGTCATGTTCAGGACACTAATGGGGGTCTCACCCCTCTGCAGAGGTTGGTTGGTTGGGTTTTATGGCATATCAACCTTTTGTAGGTTATTTATCGCCAAATCCATTCTTATGAACTAATCAGTTCTATTTCAAACAATCCAATTTATTCAAGCAGTTAGATAACAATTCAGTTTAGTATAAGTAAGTTTCAATGTCAAAAACAGTTCTATTTCAAATAATTCAGTTTAGCATGAATATGCAGGCAGCATAAATCATTCTATTTACTTTTCCTTATTTGTTTGCACACAGTTAAATTATTACAAGAGTTTCTATGCAACAATAAGAATTTAGCATCAGTCATTCGTTAGCACACATTTGAATAGATACGTATATTTCAGAGATTAACAATTCAAAAAAGTGACTGAGCTTATAGGTTTGCCGACAGTTAAGTGGTTTCAAGTATTGTAGTATTTGATTATTTCTTCAAGATTAAGGCTGGCAACTAGGCGGTCTGTGTCGCTATCCATACTCCCTATACTATACGTCCTTTGTAGGGGTTTTGTTGGTTGTTGAGAATTGGATGGTTTGGTTGTTATAGGCGACTTTGTTGTTGAGGGTATTTTGAATGTACTTCCTGGTTTTTCCATATTCACTTTGGTGTTCATTTGTATTTTCGTAGTTTGGCTAATTGGGAGTTGAAGCTTTTTTGGTGGATGTATTGGTAATTTATGTAACGGCTGTTTTGATGGAGATTTTGCACTTTTAGGAGTAGTTCGTGTCGAAGTGAGATCCTACGTGTGTTTTTGTTTGAACTACAACATCGGATCTCTCCCCATTCGCGACCCACGGCCAAAAGGTGGGGGGTTACCCCTCTGCAGAGTGGCAGTCAGTGTATTCTACAGCCCCAGCCGACTGGGCAATAAACAAAATTAATGTCAAAACAGTCTATTTTAAACAATTCAGTTTAGCATGAATACGCAGTTTAAATGCATAAAAACAGTAAATACAAACCACCGTTTAGTTTTCTTTATCCCATATAGAGGACCCTTATCAGGTGCTACCACTCCGGGCCAGAGTGGACCTGAGAGCGATGGCGATGAAGGGTTACTCTGCATTCCCCAAAGCTCCAGCTTTGCTGTAACCTCCCATCAGATTGTTAATGTCATATACGGGACACTAGTTGGGCGAAGTTTGGTTTGGTTTTATGGCATATCAACCTATATAGGTTATTTAACGCCAAATCCATTTTTATGTAAATAATCTGTTCTATTGAAAACAGTTCAGTTTAGCATTAGTACACAGTTTAATTGTCAAAAACATTTCCATTTCAAACTATTCAAGCAGTTATATGTAATAAATCGGTTAAGTGTAAATACAGTCTTAATGTCGAAAAACAGTTCTATTTGAAATAATTCAGTTAAGCATAATACGGTTTAATTGTCAAAAACGTTTCTATTTCAAGCTATTCAGTTTACTCAATTCATTTTAGCATAAGTATGCTGTTAGTTCTATTTAACCCATAGATAGGGCCCTATCAGGGGTTACCACTCCGGGCCAGAGTGGACCTGGGAGCGATGGCAATAAAGGGGTACTCCGCATTCCCCAAAGCTCCAGCACTGCTGGAACCCTACCATCAGATTGTTTAGTGTCATATCAGGACACTCGTTAGGGGGGGAGGTCTTACCCCTCAGCAGAGAAGCAGTCGGTGTATTCTACAGCCCTAGCCGACTGGGCAACGAGGTGTAGGGGAGGGCGCTACTCCATTCCCTGCGTTCCTCCAATTTACTCTTGATACGTACCTTAAAGCAACGAGGTATCAAGTACCATTTTTAAAGTCTTTGGTATGACCTGACCTGGGATTGAACCCCGGTATCCCGGACCATTGGTGAACACTAACCACAAGGCCAATGAGCCGGTCACACAGTTTAATTGGCAAAAAGATTTATTTCAAACTACTCAGATTATTCAAACAGTTCAGTTTAGTGTTAGTACAGTTTAATCGTGAAAAACATTTCTATTTCTAGCTGTTCAGTTCAGTCAAGCAGTTCTAATTTACCGAGTTCAGTTTAGTATATGTAGAGATTTTGTTTACACACAGTTAAATATCAAAACAGTTTTATGTTAAGCAATTCAGTTTAGTGTAAATACAGTTTCAATGTCTAAAAACTGTTCTATTTCAAATAATTCCGTTTAGCATAAGATTGCAATTTAAATGCCAGTATAGTTTCAGTTTAACATAAGTATACCGTTAGTTCTATTCAACCCATAGATTGTGCTCTATCAGGTGCTGCCACACCGAGCCAGAATAGACCTGGGAGCGATGGCAATAAAGGAATACTCTGCATACCCCAAAGCTCCAGCATTACTGGAACTTCACAATCTTACCCCTCTGCAGAGAAGCAGTCCGTATATTCTATAGTCCCAGCCGACTGGCCATAGGTTGACAGGCGTTAAAAAATGAATCTGAAAGAATTATTCGCAAGATACTAAAGAATCTTTGTTCTATTGCATATCTACCTTTGTAGGTTGTTTAATGCCAAACCTATTTTTATACAAATACATTTCTAATTCAAACGATTCAGTTTAGAGTAAGTACAATTTCAATGTCAAAGACACTCATTGGGGTGGTGCGACCCCTCTGCAGAGGTGCAGTCAGTGTATTTTATAGCCCCAGCTGGCTGGGCAATACACAGTTAAATATAAAAGTTTTATTTCGGATAATTCCCTTTAGCATAAGTACACAGTTTAGTGGTAAAAACAGGTCTATTTTAAATAATTCAGTTAAGCATAAGCACGCAGTTTAAGTGTAAGTACGGTTTAAGTGTCAAAAACGTTTCTATTTCAAACTATTCAGTTTACTCAATTGATTTTAGCATAAGTATGCTGTTAGTTCTATTTAACCCATAGATAGGACCCTTCTCAGGTGCTACCAATCCGGGCCAGGGTGGACCTGGGAGCGATGGCAATGAAGGTTACTCAGCATTCCCCAAAGCTCCAGCACTGCTGGAACCTCACCAGATTGTTTAGTGTTAAAATCAGGACACTCCTTGGGGGGGGGCTTACCCCTCAGCAGAGAAGCAGTCCGTGTATTCTACAGTCCCAGCCGACTGGGCTAAGATTGTTTAGTGTTATATACAGGACTCTTGTTGTAAGGGGGGGTTTGCCCCTCTGGGGGAGACAATATTCTCTATTTTTTGACGAAAAGTGCTAATTTACTTGGTTATTATTGGATTACTTGTTACAACTGTTGAAAATTGTTATCTCGGTAAGACTGTTTGTTTGCTTTACTTGTTTTTGTCACCTGTTAGCCGACTCTTGTTTTATTGTTTTAAAGTCGGAATATATTATTTACATTGTTTTGTTGCCGTTCCAGGGGTTCTACCTGTTTTTTTTTTATTTTGTGTAGTGTCTTGTTACACTTGTATTTTTTCTTTTTAAAAAAATTCTAAAACTTTCAGTCAAAAGTAGAACCCCCCTCCATACTAGCTTTAGGTGGAGGTTGATTTTTACCCTCCTGGCTGCGAAATTTACCGCAGCCATGGAGGGGGCAACAACGACCCCGATAAATGCGACCCACCAAAAAAGGGACGAACCGACAACACAGAGCCTAATAGGAGCAAATTGGCCTTCGCTGCCGATCCCCGCAGATACACAAAGCCAAGACAGTCCGATACCGCCGGCCCAGAAAAGCCCCACAGCCTGGAAGGGCCAGCAGAGGGGACCGGACGATTATGAAAAGGACCGAGTGGGCAGATATGCCCAATACTTTAAGGGCAATGAGATACTGCCCATCCCGGAAATAGCAGAGAAAATAACACCAAGAGTCCTCTCGCTGGTCGTTTCCGACCTTAAAACTAAAAGGCTTGTGGGGCTTAATAAAGACTCATTGGAAGAGCTGTTGAGGAAGTCAGGCATCCCATGCCAGTACTTTTGTAGAAAAAGTTTTGCCACATGGGATGTCCTGCTTCCCACGGAAGCTTTGCCCCCAGCGCCCTGAAAACAGAGAAAAAGCCACGTTAACAACAACAACGGGGGACGCAGCGGCCACCACCACCACAATCAACAAAGAAGCGGAGGCCAAGGGCCCGGGTCCAGCCCAGCCCAAATCCAGTAATCAAGAGGGCTGGACGGAAGTGGCCAGAAAGAAGAAGGGGTCCCCTAAACATGGGGAAAAAAGCTCATCCCCTCCTCAAAAAATAGGCCAAAGCAGCAGCAAAAGCAACACCAGAACCACCTGTAACTCCGGCATCAGCCACACCAGCAACACCGACTCCAGCAACACCCGCACCAGTAACATCGGCACCAGCAGCATCACCCAGACCTGCAGCAACAACAACAAAGTAAACGCCCCGGAAGAGATGGAAATCAACGTCAATTTGAAGAGGAGAAGGGACAGCGGGGAGGGGACCGCAAAAAAAAAAAAAAAAAAAAAAAAAAATGCCCCGAACAATCCAAGGCAGGTCCCTCCTCTCAACCACAAAAACAACAAACTCCTTCACCTCTACCTCCACCACCCTTTCCCCCTCAAATCCTACAACCCACACAACCACCTCATCAAATGTTCACCCTCTCACCCCAACAAGAACAGTGCCTCAAAAAATATCACCGACCCTATCAAATCCCACTCCCAATCAGCTGACCGGTCCCAGCCCCTAAATTTAACCAGGACACCATCTCTTCTCTCACTCAGTCCCACTATCATATCATCACAGGAACTCTTCCCGGCAAAACGGAAACAAGACCCTCCTGCTAGCAAAAAAGCAAATCGGCAGGAGGGCGAAAAAGAACTCACAATTCAGCAAATACAGCAGGCAGCGGCTTTGTGCCTGTGTTGAAGCAGGTCGGCCTCAACAAGTCGCCGGGACTAGATAGTTTACCCTACGAAGTGTACTTGAGGATGTCGCACATGTTTGTCCCTATTCTGACGGATGTGTTCAACCATTGGTTCGCCCAGGGAGTGATCCCTGGTTGCGTTACTAAGGGCGTGATCACATTGCTGAAGAAAGGTGGCTAGCATGTTGGGGAGGGCTTAGATGACTACAGGCCTATAACTCTGCTTAACGCAGAGTTAAAGATTTTGGCCCGGGTCTTGGCGAATCGTTTACAGCGTGTCATCAGTGATCTGATCGGCCCCGAACAGACCTTTGCTGTGAAGGGAAGATCGATCCAGGACAATCTGCACTTGATTCGCGAGGTCCTAGAGGGGATAGAAGACGACACTGAAGCCGCGCTGATCAGTTTAGATCAGTCCAAGGCCTTCGATAGGGTTGACCATCGGTTCTTGGCGTCTGTTTTGGAGACTGCCGGATTCAAACCGGAGTTCCGCAGATGGATTAGTATGATGTACCATAACCCTCAGGCAGTGGTGCAGGTGAACGGAAGGCGTTCGGAGGTATTCGTGATCGAGCGTTCGGTCCGGAAGGGCTGCCCCCTGTCTCCTCTTCTCTATGTCCTCGCGTTGGAGCCCCTCCTGCGCAGGCTTAGGGATGAGAAGACAAGTCCGTCCCTGATCGGTATACCTTTTGTTAGCAGCCTTGCTGCAAGGGTTTCTGCGTTCGCTGATGACATCACAGTGTTTGTGTCCCGCCGTTTGGATATAAAGGCTGTGAAAGAGGCGGTTGTCGAGTACCAGCGGATCGCAGGAGCCAAGGTCAATTTTGACAAAAGCGAAGGTTTGCGGCTCGGTGCTTGGAGGGGTAGCAATACTCTTCCAGGGCCCTTCCGCTGGAGTGACGGACCCGTCCGCATCCTCGGGGTGTGGTTCGGGCCCGACCTCCAACTAGAGCGAAATTGGTTGGAAGTACAAACCAAGGTGAATGCTCAGGTGGGAATATGGCTTTCAAGGAGGTTGTCCTTAAAGGGCAGGGCGGAGGCGTGCGCCACGTACGTCTTCCCTCTGATCCTTTACCGATTGGCTGTACTTCCTCTGCCTAAGGCACGTCGGTTGGCACTGCAACAATCCCTCTCCAGATTGCTCTGGGGAGGTGCAAGGCCGATAGTCCGTAGGCAGGTCTGTATCCAACGTACACGCAACGGGGGTCTAGGTATGCCTGATCTGGAGAGCCACTGGCTTGCTGGAAGACTTGCATACCTGGGCCGGTCCTTGACGGGGGACGCAGTGTGGAGACGAAAGGCGAGTCGGACTTTTCCTCGCCTCCAGTCAGACCCAAAGGCTGAAGGTCGACGTAAGCCTTTGGGCGAAGCACTGTTTGTCCGCGAGTGCCAAAAGGCCCTTCGTAACCTTCTTGGGTCCAGTGACCTTTCACGGCCTCGGAAAGAGCTATATCGGGAGTTAGTGGCGGGTTCCGCTTCTGATCTTCTTAGCGAGCGGCGAGGCTGGACGAAGGAGGAGATCCGCTCTCACTGGAATTGGGCGCCAGGATCGAGCTTCTTGAACAACTCCGAGTTCTCGCTCACCTGGCGACTTGTACGGAATGCGTTACCCCTTCTCAGCTTGAACTACAAGGCGGGCCTGGCAGACATGCCCGATTGTCCTCGCTGCGGCAGTGGATTAGAAGAAACGGCTGAGCACGCCTTCTACTATTGCGAGCGAGTTCGCCCGTTTTGGGATCACGTCGGGGAGTGGACGGCTCGCATCGAACCCAAGCAGCTCGTGCTGCTCGACGTTGGTTACGTCGTGGACAACGTTCTTCCTCCGTTTCAGGGTGAGAAGCGTGTGGTGTTTCTCGCGATCCTAGCTGTAGCTCGAATGGTGATTTGGACAACGCGAAAGAAGGGATTGTATGACGATGCAAACTTTTCTCATCGTGATCTGGTTTTGTATTTTCGGCATCTGCTGAGGGTCAAAATCAGATGCGATAGAAAACGCTTGGATCGCATAACATTCAGCAGAAGGTGGGTGAATGCAGCGAGCCTGGTCGTGCGAAAGGGGGCAACGTTGGAGTCATCCTTCCCTCCTCTGCCCGCTCATGGCGTTTACGGTACGGGTCCTTCGGGACCCCACCCCCGGTAAGTAGGCAATGTTTTTTCCCTTGTAACCTAGTTAGCAGTATGTTGTCAGTCATTGTCCCCGTCATCTAGTCATTAGTATTCAAGATCTTCCCAATCCCCATTATTTTTGTACCTTAACCCGTATCCCAGCCCGCCTTTACTGAAGATCTTGAACATTCATGTGTATAAAAATCATATTACCTGTTTGAATCAACCCATACCGCGCCCGACCCCTTATTTCCTTTTACCCCTGTAGATTAGGATCCCTGCTCCACCTCGGGTAGGTCCGGCTTGTTTTCGGTTCTTTTCGCCCCGGAAAACAGTCGGCCTCCAATTTTATAGACGGGGGGGGATGGGAGATCAACCAAACGGGGTTTTTTTCCTTTGTTTCTGTATATATTTCGGGGTTTTTCCTCCCATCCCCATCATATGAATTCATTTGTAAAAATCTCAATTTGTAAATAAAATCATGTATCACTCTCGGGGTTTTAAGTAGGCCTTTCTTCATCGAGCAAATGTGGTATTTTGGTGGCAGCAGCGCGCATGGCGACGGATGAATGACTATATATTGTATTGTTGAATGGGTCGGCGAATGAGGCTAGCTAGGTCCCACTAGTTAAAACATAGTTATTGCAAGACTGCACCCTTCCCCACAAAACTTAAGGCCTTGTGCCTTCCTGTAATTTGCAGGAAATAAAGGGAGTTTTGCCCCTCTGCAGAGATACAGTTGGTGTCTTCTGCAGCCCAAGCTGACTTAGCCGCTTGTTGGGTGTGCTTTACCTCTCTGCACAGATGCAATCCGTATATCTTGCTGACCCAGCCGACTGGACTCTTATAGGTTCTGGTCGCTGCTGTTGAGCGTATAAAACCCATTTTTCAAGTCGGCTATTCTATCAACTTAACCAAGGTGGGGGTTTTTTCTGCGAGATGACAAAGTTTTCTCGTACCCAACTTCGACCACGATTAGGTGGATGCCCATCATTTAACATCTTCGACTTGTGTCCTCCGGAAGTAGTTCTATTTATTTGCACGGAATTCGGCGATTCAAGAAAGATAACTGTTAGATTAAGTAAGTTTTCAGCTAAAAGTCAGAACTATCACTGGTTATGCATTTTCATTAAAGAATCTGCCTGGTACCCTCTTAAAGTTCAATACCAGTGACTGAAAGCTTTAAACGGCATGAGAACTCGTCTCAGATTATTTTGTATCCAGATTTCATGGAATTGCGTTCATAGTATATTTATATTTACGTTTATGGATTTGAGGTGTTTTGCACTCAGTTCTACGATATCAGTTATTTAAATCTAGTGCTAGTTTTTCAAAAAGATCTATTCGACCCAAATATTGAACTATTACGGATATATCTACTCTGGTTTGGTTTGGTTGATTTTATAGCATATCAAACTTTGTAGGTTATTTAATGCCAAATCCATTTTTATGTAAATAATCTGTTCTATTGAAAACAGTTCAGTTTACCATAAGTACACTGTTTAATTGTCAAAAACATTTCCATTTCAAACTATTTAAGCAGTTATATGTAATAATTCAGTTAAGTGTAAATACAGTTATAATGTCGTAAAGTTTTATTTCAAATAATTCAGTTAAGCATAAGCATGCAGTTTAAATGTAAATACGGTTTAATTGTCAAAAACGTTTCTATTTCAAGCTATTCAGTTTACTCAATTCATTTTAGCATAAGTATGCTGTTAGTTCTTTTTAACCCATAGATAGGGCCCTATCAGGTGCTACCACTCCGGGCCAGAGTGGACCTGGGAGCGATGGTAATGAAGGGTTTGGTTGGTTGGTTTTATAGCAGATCAACCTTTGTATGTTATTTAACGCCAAATCCATTTTTACGTAAATTATCAGTTCTATTTAAAACAATTAGGATTAGCATGATATCAAAAACATTTTTTTCAAACTATTCAGCTATATATAACAATTCAGTTTAGTGTAAGAACAGTTTCGCTGTCAAAAATAGTTCAATTTAAAGCAGTTCAGTTTAGCAAAAGCACGCAGTTTAAATTTAAGTACAGTTTAATTGTAAAAAAACATACTTATTTCGAGCTATTCAGTTTAGTCAAGCAATTCTCCTTCAGCTAATTCAATTTTGTAAAAGTACATATTTTGTTTACACACAGTTATGTTAGAACAGTTCTATGTTAAACAATTTAGTTTAGTGTAAATACAATTTCAATGTCAAAAAACTGTTGCAGTTATATGTAACAATTCAGTTAATGTAAATACAGTTTTAATGTCGAAAAACAGTTCTATTTCAAACAATTCAGTTAAGCACAAGCAAGCAGTTCAAATGTAAGTACGGTTTAATAGTCAAAAACATTTTTATTTTAAACTATTCAGTTTAGTCAAACAATTCATTTTAGCATAAGTATGCTGTTAGTTCTATTTAACCCATAGATAGAGCCCTCTCAGGTGCTACCACTCCGGGCCAGAGTGAACCTGGGAGTGATGGCAATGAAGGGGTACTCCACATTGCCCGGGTCACTCATTGGGGGGGGGTTACCCCTCTACAGAGGTGCAGTCAGTGTATTCTACGGCCCCAGCTGACAGGGCAAACAATTTTATTCAGTATTTATCATTTATTTGCAGACGGTGTAGTAGTTTCAAGTATTGCTTTTAGCACAACTTATTCCATTCAGTACTATTCATTGATTTGGTTGGTTGGTTAATTTGTTGGTTTTTATGGCATATCAACCTTTGTAGGTTATTTAACGCCAAATCGATTTCAATGTAAATAATCTGTTCTATTTAAAACAATTCAGTTTAGCATAAGTACACAGTTTAATTGTCGAAAAACAGTTCTATTTCAAATAATTCAGTTAAGCATATGCACGCAGTTTAAATGTAAGTACGGTTTAATTGTAAAAGTCATTTCTATTTCAAACTATTCAGTTTTACTCAAACAATTCATTTTAGCATAAGTATGCTGTTAATTCTATTTAACCCATAGATAGGACCCTATCAGGTGCTACCACTCCGGGCCAGAGTGGACCTGGGAGCGATGGCAATGAAGGGGTACTCCGCATTCCCCAAAGCTCCAGCACTGCTGGAACCTCACCATCAGATTGTTTAGTGTCATATACAGGACACTCGTTGGGGGGAGGGTCTTACCCCTCTGCAGAGAAGCAGTCGGTGTATTCTACAGCCCCAGCCGACTGGGCAATATTCGTTCATTTGTATAATCAAATGGTTCCAAGTATTGCTATGTAATACCAATGATTTACTCTTGGAACACAAAGTTTGAATTGTTGCTGTATCATGAAGAATTTTTTTAAGTTTCAGTCATTTGTTTACTTAGTTAAATGATCCAACAGTTCTATTTCTAACAATTTAGCTTAGCATAAATCATATGTTTGCTCTCACTTTAAATGTCAAACTGTTCTATTTCACCCACAGATAAGACCCTATCAGGTGCTACCTCTCCGGGCCAGAGTGGACCTCAGAGCAATTGCAATGAAGAGGTACTCTACATTACCAATCTTCCAGGACTGGGCCTTGTGATTAGATGACTTGATGTCACATACAGGACAGTTGTTGAGTGGAAGTCTTCCCTCTCTGCTGAGATGCAGTTCGGTGTATTCTATAACCACAGCCGACTGGGCTGTAAACAAGTTCATTTAATTGCATATAATCAAATGGTTGATGGGGGGTGACATATCAACCCTTATTGTTATGTTATACCTTATCTTGTTTATAGATGGACTGGACTCTTGCTGGGAGCAGGGTCTTGACCATCTTTTAAATATAGACTGTATTTTACTGCCCAAGCAAACTTCACTGGCATTTAAAAAAACTTCAAATGTTGCTATATAACACTAACGATTTAATTGAACATCAGTTATTTGTTTTTATGCAGTTATTGGGTTGGTTGGGTTGTATGGCATATCAACCTTTGTTGGTTATTTAACGCCAAATTTATTTTTATGTGAATAATCAGTCCTATTTCAAACAATTCAGTTTAGCATGAGTACATAGTTTGTCAAAAACATTTTTTTCTAACTATTTAGTTTATTCAAAGAGTTATATAAAAATTCAGTTTAGTGTAAGTACAGTTTCAATGTCAAAAAGTTCAACATCAGCACGCAGTTTAAATGTAAGTACAGTTTAGGAAATACATTTCTATTTCTAGCTATTCAGTTTAGTATAAGTACAGATTTTCTTTATACAAAGTTAAATGCTAAAACAGTTCCGTGTTAAACAATTCAGTTTAGTGTAAATACAGTTTCAATGTCAAAAAACTGTTCTATTTCAAATAATTCAGTTTACCATAAGAACGCAGTTTAAATTTAAGTACCGTTTAATTCTACAACACCAGCTTACTGGGCAATACACCGAGTTAAATACCAAACAGTTTTATTTCAGATAATTCAGTTCAGCATAAGTACAGTTTAAACGTCAAAACAGTTCTATTTCGAGCGATTCAGTTCAGTACTAGTACGCAGTTTCAATATCAAAACAGTTCAGTTTTAAACAATTCAGTATAGCATAAATAAGCAGCTTAAATAAGAAGGGTTTTATTTTAAATTTATTTTAGCATAAATATACAGTTTAAATGCAAAAATCAGTGTAGTGAAGTAAGGACGGTTTAGTTCTATTTAACCGATAGATAGGACCCTTATCAGGTGCTACTATTCTGGGCCAGAGTGGACCTGGGAGCGATGGCAATTCAGGGGTATTCCGCATTCCCCAAAGCTCCAGCATTGCTGGAACCTCACCATCAGATTGTTTAGTGTCATATCCAGGACACATGTTGGGGGATTCTTACCCCTCTGCAGAGAAGCAGTCAGTGTATTCTACAGCCCCAGCCGACTGGGCAATATACACAGTTAAATGTCAAAACTGTTCTATTTTAAACAATCCAGTTTAGCCTTAGTGCGCTGTTTAAATGTATAAAAACAGTAAACGCCCACCACCATTTAGTTTTATTGAACGCATAGATAGGACCCTTATCAGATGCTACCACTCCGGCCCAGAGTGGACCTGGGAGCGATGGCAATAAAGGGGTACTCGGCATTCCCCAAACCTCCAGCATTGCTGGAACCTCACCATCAGATTTTTTAGTGTCATATCAGGACACTCGTTGGTGGTGGGGGGGTCTTACCCCTCTGCAAAGAAGCAGTCGGTGTATTCTACAACCACAGCCGACTGGGCAAGCTAATTTTTTGCACACTTACATAGTTTCAAGTTTTTCGAGCACTTATGATTCTATTCAATGGTATCATTTGCTTGTATACAGGTGCTTAAAACTATTTCTCTTTAACACCAATAATTCTCTTCAACTATTTGGACACGGTGAAATCGTTCCAAGTATTGCTATAATAATTCAGTTTTTTTACCATAGATAACGGGTCTCAAGTATTGGTTGGTTTTTAATGTATATCATCCATAGTAATTTATTTAATGCCATCTCAAAAACTGATTTGGTTTATTATATAAAATTACTAAAGAAATAAATGTTTTAATAAAGCAGTTATATGGCATTATTTTAGACATACTAAAACTGTTATAGTTTTCCGATGAGAAGCACAAATATACGAAAGATTTATACACGTCTAGAAAATCAAACTATTGCGGAAATGAATTAAAAGCTATATTAATGCAAGGGAGGCAACCATTTCAGAGTAGCTTCCCCTACATTACCATTTTTTCCGTTAAAAAACTTGGTTGGATAATTTTTGACATGTAAACCCTTGTTGGTTGCCAAAACCTCTATACATATTAAATATTCTTAGTAAAATCATTTAATTTGGTTGGTTTTTATAGCATATCAACCATTGTAGGTTATTAAATGCCAAATTCTCTATATACAAAAGTAAATGATTTAACATTAAAACAAGTTTGAGGACATTTTTTCTGCAAAGAGTTAAATTGTTTCAAGTATTTCTATCTAATACGAATAATTTTATTAATAATCGTACGAAGTTTAATGGTTTCAAGTATTGTTATGTAAGAGAAACGATTTAACATCAGTCATTTCATTGCACATATCTTAATGGATATACATATTTGTGCAGAGTTAGATAATTAGAGAGTAGATAATTTCATTTTTAGATGACTTGGAACAATCCTATTCAATATTAAGCATATATTGGCTCATAGAAGTGGTTATGTTGTATTTAAAACAATTCATTTTAGCATGAGTACACAGTTTGATAGTCAAAAACATTTCTATTTCAAACTATTAAAGCAGTTATATGTAAAAATTCAGTTAAGTGTAAATACAGTTTTAATGTCGAAAAACAGTTCTATATCAAATAGTTTAATTCAGCGTAAGCACACAGTTTAAATGTAAGTACGGTTTAATTGTCAAAAACATTTTTATTTCAAGCTATTCAGTTTACTCAAACAATTCAGTTTAGCATAAGTATGCTGTTAGTTCTATTTAACCCATATATAGGGCCCTATCAGGTGCTACCACTCCGGGCCAGAGTGAACCTGGGAGCTATGGCAATGAATGGGTACTCCGCATTCGCCAAAGCTCCAGCACTGCTGGAACCTCACCATTAGACACTTGTTAGAGGGGATCTTACCTATCCGCAGAGAAGCAGTCGATGTATTCTACAGCCCCAACGGACTAGGCAAACATAGAAGTGGTTACAAGTATTGCAATTCAACACAACTTATTCTACATCAACATTATATATTCATTTGGACCCAGTTAAATGCTTTGCTTGGTTTTGTTTTATGTTATCAACCATTGTAGGTTATTTAATGCCAAATATTATGCATATTAAATGAGATTTCTGAAGAAATTTTAAAGATATACTTTTAACAGAACCCGAACTCGGTTTTTCGCAACAGTTAAATGGTTTTCATTTAAAACAATTCAGTTTAGCATAAGTACAGGTTTGATGGCATATCAACCTTTGTAGGTTATTTAACGCCAAATCAATTTTTATGTAAATAATCTGTTCTATTGAAAACAGTTCAGTTTAGCATTAGTACACAGTTTAATCATCGAAAAAATTTCCATTCCAAACTATTTAAGCAGTTATATGTAATAACTCAGTTAAGTGTAAATACAGTTTTAATGTCGAAAAACTGTTCTATTTGAAATAATTCAGTTAAGCATAAGCACGCAGTTTAAGTGTAAGTACGGTTTAATTGTAAAAAACGTTTCTATTTCAAGCTATTCAGTTTACTCAATTCATTTTAGCATAAGTTTGCTGTTAGTTCTACTTAACCCATATATAGGGCCCTATCAGGTGCTACCACGCCGGGCCAGAGTGGACCTGGGAGCAATGGCAATAAAGGGGTACTCCACATTCCCCGAAGCTCCAGCACTGCTGAAACCTCACCATCAGATTGTTTAGTGTCATATCCAGGACACTCGTTATGGGGGGGGGGTTATACCCCTCTGCAGAGGTGCAATCAGTGTATTCTACAGCCCCAGCTGACTGCGCAATACACAGATGTCAGAGTTTTATTTCAGATAATTCAGTTCAGCATACGTACACCGTTTTCACGTCAAAAACAGTTCTATTTAGAGCAATTCAGTTCAACAACAGTTCTATTTCAAACAATTCAGTTTAGCATAAATACGCAGTTTAAATGCAAAAAAATAAAAAATAAAAAATAAAAAAAAAAAAAAATCAGTATAGTGAAAGAAGCCCGGTTTTGTTCTATTTAACCCATAGATAGGACCCTTATCAGGTGCTACCACTCCGGGCAGAGTAGACCTGGGAGCAATGGCAATGAAGGGTACTCCGCATTCCCCAAAGCTCCAGCATTGCTGGAACCTCCCCATCTGATTGTTTGTCATAACTAGGACACTCGTTGGGGGGGGGGGTCTTACTCCTCTGCTGAGAAGCAGTCGGTGTATTCTACAGCCCCAGCCGACTGGGCAAGGCAATGAAAGTGTTCTCCGTATTCCCCAAAGCCTCATTACTGGAATCTCGCCATCAGATTGTTTAGTGTCATATCCAAGACACTTATTGCAGGAGGGGAGGGTCCATACCCCTCTGCAGAGGTGTAGTCGGTGTATTCTACAGCCCCAGGGCAATTCACAGAAGTAAATATAAAACAGTTTTATTACAGATAATTCAGTTCAGCATAGATACAGTTTAAATGTCCAAACGGTTCTATTTCGAGCAATTCAGTTTAGCATTATTACGCAGTTTGAATGTCAAAACAGTTCTATTTTATACAATTCAGTTTAGCATAAATACGCAATTTTAATCTATAAAAACAGTAAACGCCAACCACCGTTTAGTTCTATTCAACCCATAGATAGGACCCTTATCAGGTGCTACCACTCCGGGCCAGAGTGGACCCTGGAGCTCTGGCAATAAAGGGGTACTCTGCATTTCCCAAAGCTCCGGCATTGCCGCAACCTCACCATCAGATTGTTTAGTGTCATATCCAGGACACATGTTTGGTGGGGTCTTACCCCTCTGCAGAGAAGCAGTCGGTGTATTCTACAGCCCCAGCCAACAGAGACCTGGACCAGTGAGTAATATAAAAATAAACTCGTAGCCTAAAGTTGCTACATGACGTCTTACCCTATAACTGCAGAGATACAGTCGGTGTCTTCTACACACCCCGTCGACTAGGGTTATAGCTTTAAAGGGCAGCTAACGCGCTGACTGAAACATGCAATCATGATTTCATTAATGAAAGTTAACCTTACGTTGTCTCTCTTAAATGAAAGCTTTTTCTAAAGACTGATCGTATTTACTGTAAGTTACCTCCCTTGAAGTCACTCTGCAATTTGCTTCCCTTAGATTATCTGTTTCAATTAAAGTCATCCGAATAAAAAAGTAGTAAAAAATATCGAATTATTCATTTTAGTTGCAACTTTTTATATTTGCTAGGAATCGACACTTGTATATTTGATTTGGAATTCTTTTTACAGTCGACTTGATGGTTGAAATGTTTCCATGAGAAACTGGTTTGGTTTTATGGCATATCAACCTTAGGTTATTTAACGCCAAATCCATTTTTATGCAAATAATCAGTTCAATTTCAAACAATTCAGTTTAGCATGAGTACATAATTTGTCAAAAACATTTTTATTTCAAACAATTCAGTTTAGTGTGAGTACAGTTTCAATGTCAACAGTTCAATTTTCAAATAATTCAGTACAGTTTAATTGTTAAAAACATTTCGAGCTATTCTGTTTAATCAAGCAGTTCTAGTTCAGCTAAGTATAAGTACAGATTTTCTTTCCACACACAGTTAAATGTCAAAACAGTTCTATGTTAAACAATTCAGTTTAACATAATTTAAATTTACGGTTTAATTGTCAAAAACATTTCCATTTCAAGCTATTCAGTTTAATCAAACAATTTAGTTTAGCATAAGTATGCCGTTAGTTCTATTTAACCTATAGATAGGGCCCTATCAGGTGATACCACGCCGGGCCAAAGTGGACCTGGGAGCAATAAAGGGGTGCTCCGTATTCTCCAAAGCACCAATATTACTGGAGCCTCACCATCAGATTGTTTAGTATCATATGCAGGACACTCTTGGGGTGGGGTCTTACCCCTCTGTAGAGGTGCAGTCGGTGTATTCTACAGCCCCAGCCGACTGGTAATGAATGTTGTTGAGTTTTATAGCATATCAACTTTTGTAGGTTATTTAACGCCAAATCCATTTTTATGTAAATAATCAGTTCTATTTCAAACAAGCCAATTTAGCACGAGTACACATTTTAATTGTCAACAACATTTCTATTTCCAATTATTCAAGAAGTTATATATAACAATTCAGTTTAGCATAAGTATGCATTTTAAATGTAAGTACAGTTTAGTCAAACTTAATTCAATTTAGTGTTAATATAGTTTTAATATCAAAAAAACAGTTCTATTTAAAATAATTCAGTTTAGCAAAAGCACGCAGTTTGAATATAAGTACGGTTTAAGTGTCAAAAACATTTCTATTTCAGGCTATTCAGTTTAATCAAACAATTCAGTTTGGCATAAGAATGCCGTTAGTTCTATTTAACCCATACATAGGACCCATATCAGGTGCTACCAGTCCGGGCCAAAGTGGATCTGGGAGTGATGGCAATAAAGGGGTACTCAGTATTCCAAAGCTCCAGCATTACTGGAACCTAACCTTCAGATTGTTTAGTGTCACATTCCAGGATCTCTGCATAGAAGCAGTCGGTGTATTCTACAGCCACAGCCGACTGGGCAAATGAGAAACTGATTACATCATGAATCAGTAAGAATGATTATAAGTATATATGAATGTGATTTAGGAATTACTTAAATTGTAGAATATTTCTGTGGAAACATTGACAGATGTTTCTTGTAGATCTTTATTTTCATTGGTTATGTTGACAAGTTATGTAGATTTATGTTTATTTGCATTTGGCCATGAATCTGAAAAGGGAACATTGAACTAGAACAGCATTCCTGAAAGCGCCATCATTACTGGAAACTTTCCATCAGATGGTTTAGTATCACATCCCGAACAGTCGTTGGTGGGGGGTTCCTACACCTCTACAGAGATGTAGTCGGTGTATTTTACAGCCCCAGCCAACTAAGCAATGTGTGGGGATGGGGGGGTCTCACCACTTCCGCAGAGATGCAGTTGATGTATACTATGGCCCCAGCTGACTGGCTGACCACTCTGGGTTAGTATTTGAACACTGATAAATTCAGGGTTTGTTTTTTTAATTTCTTTATCATTTTAAATGTAATTACTGTCTCAACGTCAAATACATTTCTATTTCAAGCTATTCAGTTCAGTTAAAAAGTTCTAATTCCCAATTCTTTTTAGCATAAGTATGCAGTTACATCTAGTTAGGTTGGTTGGGTTTTATGGCATATCAACCTTTGTAGGTTATTTAACGCCAAATCCACTTTTATGCAAATAATCAGGTCAATTTAAAACATTTCAGTTTAGCATAAGTTCAGTTAGTCAAAAACATTTCAAATTATTCAAGCAGTAATATGTAACAATTCAGTTAAGTGTAAATACAGTTTTAATGTCGAAAAACAGTTCCATTTCAAATAATTCAGTTAAGTATTAGCACGCAGTTCAAATGCAAGCACGGTTCAATTGGCAAAAACATTTCTATTTCAAGCTATTCATGGTTTGGTGGGTTTTGACAACCTTTGTAGGTTATTTAATGCTAAATCCATTTTTATGTGACTAATCAGTTCTATTTCAAACAATTCAGTTTACCATGAGTACTCAGCTTGTCAAAAGCATTTCTATTTCAAACAATTCAGTTTAGTCAAGCAGTTATATAACAATTCAGTTTAGTATAAGTACAGTTTCAATATAAAAAAACAGTACTATTTCAAATAACTCCGTTTAGCATAAGAAACAATTCTGTTTGGCATAAATATGCAAGCAGCATAAATCATTCCATTGACTTTTCCTAATTTGTTTGCACACAGTTAAATTACTACAAGAGTTTCTTTGTAACAATAGGAATTTCACATCAGTCATTCGTTCGCACACATTTGAATAGATACGTATGATATGTTAGAGATTAACAATTCAAAAAAGGGACTGAGCTTATAAGTTTGCCGACAGTTAAGTGGTTTCAAGTATTGTAGTTTTTTATTATTTCTTCAAGATTAAGGCTGGCAACTAGGCGGTCTGTGTCGCTATCCATACTCTCTATACTATACGTCCTTTGTAGGGGTTTTGTTGGTGGTTGAGAATTGGATGTTTTGGTTGTTATAGGCGACTTTGTTGTTGAGGGTATTTTGAATGTACTTCCTGGTTTTTCTTTATTCACTTTGGGATTCATTTGTATTTTCATAGTTTGGCTAATGGGGAGTTGTGATTTTTCTTTCAGTTGTTCAGGTCTTATGGGAGACAGGTTTTTTAGTCTATCTTTAATGCTTTTTGGTGGACGTATTGGTGATTTATGTAACGGCTGTTTTGATGGAGATTTTGCACTGTTAGGTTTGGTTTGGTGGGTTTTATGGCATATCAACCTTTGTAGGTTATTTAACGCGGAATCCATTTTTATGTAAATAATCTGTTCTATTTAAAACAATTCAGTTTAGCATAAGTACACAGTACATTTAGCATATCTATTTAGCATAAGTTTAGCATAAGTACACAGTACATTACCATATTTAACTATTCAAGCAGTTGTATGTAACAATTCCGTTAAGTGTAAATACATTTTTGATGTCAAGAACAGTTCTATTTCAAATAATAATTCAGTTAAGCATAAGCATGCAGTTTAAGTGTAAGTACGGTTTAATTGTCAAAAACGTTTCTATTTCAAGCAATTCAGTTTACTCAATTCATTTTAGCTTAAGTATGCTGTTAGTTCTATTTAACCCATAGATAGGGCCCTATCAGGTGCTACCACTCCGGGCCAGAGTGGACCTGGGAGCGATGGCAATGAAGGGGTACTCCGCATTCCCTAAAGCTCCAGCACTGCTGGAACCTCACCATCAGATTGTTTAGTGTCATAACAGGACACTCGTTATGAGGGGTCTTACCCCTGTGCAGAGGTGCAGTCAGTGTCTTCTACAGCCCCGGCTGACTGGGCAATACAGATTTAAATATCAGACCGTTTTATTTCAGATAATTTAGTTCTGCATAAGTACACAGTTTAGACGTCAAAATCAGTTCAATTTCGAGCCATTCCGTTCAGCATTAGTATGCTGTTCCAATGTCAAAACAGTTCTATTTTAAACAATTCAGTTTAGTATAAATACGCAGTTTGAAGGCAAAAATCAGTATCGTGAAAGTAGCACGGTTTTGTTCTATAGGACCCTTATCAGGTGCCACCATTCCGGGCCAGAGTTGACCTGGTTTGGTTTGTTGGGTTTTATGGCATATCAACCTTTGTAGGTTATTTAAGGCCAAATCCAATTTTATGTAAATAATCTTTTCTATTTCAAACAATTCAATTTAGAATGAGTATACAGTTTAATTGTCAAAAACATTTCCATTTCAAACTATTCAAGCGGTTATATGTAACAATTCAGTTAAGTGTAAATACAATTTTAATGTCGAAAAACAGTTGTAATTGTCAAAACATTCATTTTTGAAGTTATTCAGTGTACTCAAAGAATTCATTTTAGCATAAGGATGCAGTTAGAGCCCTATCTATAGGTTAAATAGAACTATCAGGTGCTACCACTCCGGGCCAGAGTGGACCTGGGAGCAATGGCAATAAAGGGGTACCCCGCATTCCCCAAAGCTCCAGCATTGCTGGAACCTCACCATCAGATTGTTTAGTGTCATATCAAGGACACTCGTTGGGGGGGGTATCTTGCCCCCTCTGCAGAGAAGCAGTCGGTGTATTCTACAGCCCCAGCCGACTGGGCAATTCTCACCACTGGTCAAATTCTTATTCTCAACACAATTGACCCTTAGCCACCGCCTTCTGACTGATAAGGGTTGGGAACATGCAAGTGCAGATTTAGAAGTACGGTCGGGATAAAATATATAGGTGCTAGGGCTTGACATGACCAGCCGATCGGATCGGGCCGGGCCTTATCCGACTGCCCGTCAGACCAAGTAAGGGCCAAAGTGGTGTGTTGCAAGCCATTGACCACTGTCGCCGGATCAGTGACTGCTTAACAACCAGGGATCCATTCTAGTGCCTTACGGGTCGCCACCCACGGCCAACACGTGGCTTATTGGGAGGTCTTACCCCTCTGCCAAGGTGCAGTCGGCGTATTCTTCAGCCTCAACCAACAGGGCGTTCATGGTTTGGTTGGTTTTATGGCATATCAACCTTCGTAGGTTATTTAACCACAAATCCATTTTCATGTAAATAATCTGTTCTATTTAAAACAATTTAGTTTCGCATAAGTACACAGTTTAATTGCTAAAAACATTTCCATTTCAAAATATTCAAGAAGTTATAAGTAACGATTCAGTTAAGTGTAAATACAATTTAATGACGAAAAACAGTTTTATTTCAAATAATTCAATTAAGCATAAGCACGCAGTTTAAATCTAAGTACGGTTTAATTGTCAAAAACATTTCTATTTAAAGCTATTCTGTTTACTCAAACAATTCAATTGAGCATAAGAATGCTGTTCTATTTAACTCATAGATCGGGCCCTATCAGGCGCTACCACACCGGGCTAGAGTGGTCCTGGGAGCGATGGCAATGAAGGGGTACTCCGCATTCCCCAGAACTCCAGCATTGCTGGAATCTCACCATCAGATTGTTTAGTGTCATAGCCAGGACACTCGTTGGGGGGGGTCTTACCCATCTGCAGAGGTGCAGTCAGTGTATTCTACAGCCCCAGCCGACTGAGCAATACACAGAGTAAAATGTCAAACAGTTTTATTTCAGATAATTCAGTTCAGCATAAGTACACAGTTTAGACGTCAAAACAGTTCTATTTCGATCAATTCAGTGTAGCATTAGTACGCAGTCTCACTGTCAAGACAGTTCTATTTTAAACAATTCAATGTAGCATAAATACGCAGTTTAAATGTAAAAATCAGTTAGTGAAAGAAGCTTGGTATTTAACCCATAGATAGGACCTTTATCAGGTGCTACCACTGCGGGCCAGAGTGGACCAGGGAGTGATGGCAATAAAGGGGTACTCCAGCATTGCTAGAACCTCACCATCAGACATTCTTTGGGGGCGGTCTTGCCCTTCTGCAGAGAAGCAGTCGGTGTATTCTACAGCCCCAACTGGGCAATTCAAGCAATTCAGTTTAATCAAACAATTCAGTTTAGCATAAGTATGCTGTTAGTTCTATTTAACCCCTAGATAGGGCCCTATCAGGTGCTACCACTCCGGGCCAGAGTGGACCTGGGAGCGATGGCAATGAAGGGATACTCCGCATTCCCCAAAGTTCCAGCACTGATGAAGCCTCACCAGATTCTTTAGTGTCATAACCAGGACACTCGTTGTGGGTGTGGTCTTACTCCTCTGTAAAGAAGCAGTCGGTGTATTCTACAGCCCCAGCCGACTGGGCAACAGTTAGTTCTATTAAATCCATTGATTTAATGACTCGATCAGGGAAGAATATTTTTTTAAATTTGTAAATAAAGGAAATAAAAAAAAAATCACTATTTTAATAGAAATGTCATTTTGATATCCATTTACCCCAAAGGCCAACCACACAAAATATTAGAACCCGACAAATTTAAAAATGGAAGAAATCAGATCCCTAGAACTTTCTATTTAACAATAATCTTTGGCACAATACAAATGCACAAATCTATATCGTAAGATTTAGACTTAATACTTGCATTCTTAGTAATATACATGAACTTTGTGAAAGATTTAAAAATCTAGCAACAGTTGTTTAACACTGTAATTAAAGCGAATATTTAAATAACTGTCCTGTACCTTCATCCATATGACACATTGAAATTTAGATATTTTAATGTTTGTAAAAGTCTTGATTTTTCAGTAAATTGCTTTCTAGCGTTTCCAGTTTCCATTTGAGAAAGTTGTGAACACCAGCTGTGAGTTAGCATCTCTTAATGACAAGATATTAATTGCATGCTACATATGAAGCATGATGGCTAAAGTGATGGACTGTGGCCTCGAGGTAAACGAGTTCAAATACCAGTTGCGCAGTTACATTCACTTTTGGACTAATACCCTTGGGAAAGGTATGAACGCCCTTAGCCTCACAGAAATAGGTTTTATAGGTCACTGCTCTTCAGCATGTGTTGCTTTATCATTAGGTCACATGAGTTGATGTTCGTTTTAGTTTTATGGCATATCAGGTTATTTTATGCCGAATTCATTTTTATACAAATAAAGTTCTATTTCAGTCAATTCATTTCAGCATAAGTACACAGTTTAATTGTCAAAAATATTTATATTTCAAAGTATTGTGTTATTAAAGTTTTAATTCAAACAAATCAGTTTTGAATAAAACTGTTCTATTTCAAACAATTCAGTTTAGCATAAGTACAGATTCGTTCTATTTGACCTATAGATAGGACCCTTATCAGGTGCTATCACACCGGGCCAGAGTGGACCTGGGAGCGATGACAGTGAAGGGGTACTCCGCATTTCCCAAAGCTCCACCTTTACTGGAACCTCATATTGTTTAGCGTCATAAAAAGGACACTCATTGCAGTAGGTGGGGTCTTACCCCTCTGCAGAAAAGCAACCTGCATATTCTACAGCTCCAGTCAACGAAGGTTGATCTGTCATTCGATAGACAGATTTTGTTCTTCCATAGAGCAACCATAGACATGATCAATAAATCATTGACAGGAATAAAGGAGTTATCGCCCTTTCACAAAGAATTGTTATAGCATAAAGGTAACAGGCCCGAAGAAATTCTTCGGGTTGGAAAGTTGGTTCATTGTATGGCATATCAACACTTGTTGGTTATTTAATGCCAACTTTCAGTGAATATTTGTAAACAAGTTTTGGGTTTGGTTTGGTTGGTATTATGGCATATCAACCTTTGTAGGTTATTTAAGGCCAAATCCATTTAACAGTTCAGTTTAGCATAAGTACAGTTTAATTGTCAACATTTCCATTTCAAACTATTAAAGCAGTTGTATGTAATAATTCAGTTAAGTGTAAATACAGTTTTAATGTCGAAAAACAATTCTATTTGAAATAATTCAGTTAAGCATAAGCACGCAGTTTAAGTGTAAGTACGGTTTAATTGGCAAAAACGTTTCTATTTTAAGCTATTCAGTTTACCATAAGTATGGTGTTAGTTCTATTTAACCCATAGATAGGGCCCTATCAGGTGCTACCACTCCGGGCCAGAGTGGACCTGGGAGCGATGCCAATGAAGGGGTACTCCGCATTCTCCAAAGCTCCAGTACTGCTGGAACCTCACCATCAGATTGTTTAGTGTCAAAATCAGGACACTCGTTAGGGGGGGTCTTACCCCTCTGCAGAGGTGCAGTCAGTGTATTCTACAGTCCCAGCTGACTGGGCAATACACAGATTTAAATGTCAGACAGTTTTATTTTAGATAATTCAGTTCAGCATAAGTACAGTTTAGATGTCAAAAACAGTTCTATTTTAAACAATTCAGTTTAGCATAAATACGCAGTTTAAATGCAAAAGTCAGTATAGTGAAAGAATCACGGTTTTGTTCTATTTAACCCATAGATATGACCCTTATTAGGTGCTACCACTCCGGGCCAGAGTGGACCCGGGAGCGATGGCAATGAAGGGGTACTCCGCAATTTTAGTGTCATAAACAGGACGCTCGTTGGGGAGGGGGTCTTACCCCTCTACAATGTGGACATGAGGACACTGGATGAACGATATGTAATAAATTTCTGTTTTAAACTTGGAAAAATGCCACAGAAACCAATAGAATGCTTCAGGCTGCTTCTCGACCATTTTGCATGAATCGAGCATCAGTTCTTGAGTGGCATAAGAGATTCAAGGAAGGCAGGGAGTCTGTGAGGGATGATGAGAAGTGTGGAAGGAGTAAGGAAGTCAATACAAAGTTGATTGGCCAAAGGGTTTGAATTACTATGTTGTGGTTTTAAGGGAGTTCAGGAAGAGATTTTGTCGGAAGAGGCCAGCTCCCTTCAAATCGGCTCAGTGGCATTTCCACAGGACAAGGCACCAGTCCACAACTCCATCCTTGTCACAGACTATTTGACCAAGATGGGCATCAAGATAGTTCGTCACCCTCCCTATAGTCCGGGCCTTGCTCCCTGTGACTTTGGCTTATTCCCTAAGCTCAGAGGCTGTCGTTATGAGACAATTTAGGAGATGAAAGAGGCTGTGACGAGGGTTATTGACACGCTTACACAAGAGGACTTCCAGAAGTTGTTTGAACGGTACAACAAGGCTTGGTTTGGTTGGTTTTATGGCATATCAACCTTTGTCGGTTATTTAACGCCAAATCCATTTTTATTTAAATAATCTGTTCTATTGTTCAGTTTAGCATAAGTACACAGTTTAATTGTCAAAAACATTTCCATTTCAAACTATTTAAGCAGTTATATGTAATAATTCAGTTAAGTGTAAATACAGTTTTAATGTCGAAAAACAGTTCTATTAGAAAAAAAATTTAGTTGAGCATAAGCACGCAGTTTAAGTGTAAATACGGTTTAATTGTCAAACACGTTTCTATTTCAAGCTATTCAGTTTACTCAATTCAGCTTAGCATAAGTATGCTGTTAGTTCTATCTAAACCATAGATAGGGCCATATCAGGTGCTACCACTCCGGGCCAGAGTGGACCTGGGAACGATGGCAATGAAGGGGTACTCCACATTCCCCAAAGCTCCAGCACTGCTGGAACCTCACCATCAGATAGTTTAGTGTCATAATCAGGACACTCGTTAGGGGGGGTCATACCCCTCTGCAGAGGTGAAGTCAGTGTATTCTACAGCCCCAGCTGACTGGGCAATACAGATTTAAATGTCAGACAGTTTTATTTCAGATAATTCAGTTCAGCATAAGTACACAGGTTAGACGTCAAAAACAGTTCTATTTCGAGCAATTCAGTTCAGCACTCGTACGCAATTCCAATGTCAAAACAGTTCTATTCTAAACAATTCAGTTTAGCATAAATACGCAGTTTAAATGCAAAAATCAGTAGAGCGAAAGAAGCACGGTTTAGTTCTATTTAACCCATAGATAGGACCCTTATCAGGTGCTACCACTCCAGGCCTGAGTGGACCTGGGAGCGATGACAATGACGGGGTACTCCGCATTCCCCAAAGCTCCAGCATTGCTGGAACCTCACCATCAGATTGTTTAGTGTCATATCCAGGACACTCGTTGGGAGGGGGTCTTACCCCTCTGCAGAGAAGCAGTCGGTGTAGAATGCTCGATTGGCAGGGTCTTACCCCTTTTCAGAGATGCTGTGGTGTATTCTACAGCCCTAGCAGACTCAGCTGGTTATGTCGGATTGGTGAAGTCGAATTCACTGATCTGAGTATGAATATTCAAGATTGTCCTTATTTTAAGAACTATTGCTGCTTTAATAAACTAAGAGTTATTAGTTTCTATTTAAAGTTTTTTAGCCTGACTAGATATCGAGAAATTATTAATTACGAGTTTAGGTCAAGATCAGAACTGAGGTATCCAGTGAGAATTGAACTCGCTATCCATTGTACCATGTAAGGTTGTTTGGTTTGTTGGGTTTTATGGCATATCAACAGTTCTATTTCAAACAATCCAGTTCAGCTTAAGTATGCAGTTTCGATGACAAAAGTTCTATTTCAAGCAGTTCAGTTTAGCATATGTACAGTTTAATTATCAATATTTCTGTTTCAAGTTATTCAGTTGAGTTTAGTTTGTTGGGTTTTATGGCATATCAACCTTTGTAGGTTATTTAACGCCATATCCATTTTTATGTAAATCTGTTCTATTTAAAACAATTCAGTTTAGCATAAGTACACAGTTTAATGGTCAAAAGCATTTCCATTTCTAACTATTCAAGCAGTTGTATGTAACAATTCGGTTAAGTGTAAATACAGTTTTAATGTCAAAAAAGTTCTATTTCAAAAAATTCAGTTAAGCATAAGCATGCAGTTTAAGTGTAAGTACGGTTTGTCAAAAACGTTTCTATTTCAAGCAATTCAGTTTACTCAATTCATTTTAGCTTAAGTATGCTGTTAGTTCTATTTAACCCATAGATAGGGCCCTATCAGGTGCTACCACTCCGGGCCAGAGTGGACCTGGGAGCGATGCCAATGAAGGGGTACTCCGCATTCCCCAAAGCTCCAGCACTGCTGGAACCTCACCATCAGATTGTTTAGTGTCATATCCAGGACACTCGTTATGGGGGGGGGTCTTACCCCTCTGCAGAGATGCAGTCAGTGTATTCTACAGCCCCAGCCGACTGGGCAAACGGTACAACAAGTGCATTGCAACCGGAGAAGATTACTTTGAAGGGGACTAGAGTTTCATGTGTGCAATATCAATAAGTGCCCATACGAAAAAGTCTAAAAACTTATTTAAATGGTCCTCTTATGTAATAGATTAACATTTAAAAAGGTTTAGGTTTTAAGGCATATTAACCTTTGTTGGTTATTTAACGCTTAATCCCTTTTTATGTAAATCAGTTCTATTTCAAACAATTCAGTTTAGCACAAGCACGCAGTTTAAATGCAAGTACTGTTTAATTGTGAAAAACATTTCTATTTCAAGCTATTCAGTTTAGTCTAGCAGTTATAATTAAACTTAGTATAAGTACAGATTTTCTTTACATACAGTTATATGTCAAAACAGTTCTATGTTGAACAATTTAGTGTAAATACAGTTTCCATGTCAAAACAGTTCGATTTCAAATAATTCAGTTTAGCCTAAGCACGCAGTTTAAATGTAAGTACGGTTTAATTTCTATTTAAAGCTATTCAGTTTAATGAAACAATTCAATTTAGCATAAATATGCCTTTAGTTCTATTCAAGTCATAGATAGGGCCCTATCAGGTGCTACCACGCCGGGCCAGAGTGGACCAGGGAGCGATGGCAATAAAGGGGTACTCCGCATTCCCCAAAGCTCCAGCATTACGGGAACCTCACCATCAGACCGTTTAGTGTCATATCCAAGACACTCATTGGCGGGGGGGGTCTTACCCCCTCTGCAGAGAAGCAGTCGGTGTATTCTATAGCCCCAGCCGACTAGCCATGGGTTGACAGGCGTTAAATGAATCTGATAATTATTCGCAAGATATTAAATCTTTGTTCTATGGCACATCAACCTTTCTGGGTTATTTAACGCCAAACCTATTTTTATACAAATACATTTCTAATTCAAATGATTCAGTTTGAAGTACAGTTTAAATTTCCAAAACACCTTTATCTCAATCAGTATAGCATAAGTAAAGTTTAATTCTATTTGACGCATAGATAGGACCGTATTAGGTGCTACCACTCCTGGCTAGAGTGGACCTGAAAGCGTTGCTCATTCCCCAAAGCTCCAGCATGATAGGAGCTTCACCATTATATTTTGTGTCTTATCTAGGACAATCGATGTGGGTGGGTATCTTCAGAAATGCAGTTGGTGTATTCTCCAGCCTCAAACAACTGGGAAACAGTCTTTATGTGTATATTTTAAAAAAGTAATTTGTTTTCTCATTTTAAAACATCTGTTTAGCATTAATTTCATTTAACTATCTGAAGAATCAATCAGTTCAGGTCATTCAAATATTAAGTTCACACCGTAATCATTTGCTTTGTGTGATTGTTTTTCTTCTAGAGTGTTTGCAAGACATTTCATTATTCTCTAAACAGTTTGGCCTCAGAGTCAGGTTTTACTAATATTTTTGGGTGCTTTACTCCACTCCCCACCGACTAATCCACACATTGTCAGACTTGATATTTCAACTATAAGCAAGATGGCTGTCAAAATATTTAGGTATCCTCAATAGTCGGCAATTTGGTTGAATACAAAGTCTACTTGGGTAAGATTCTAATTGCGTTTGAAAATGGTACCTTATTCCAAGATTTTATTAGAGCAATACACTTAAATATCTTCCTGAAAGAATAGAATTTCTCGTGCAATTTGCATCTGAATAAATCTGTAGTTGAGTGCTTGCTTTACGGCATATCAGCCCTTGTAGGTTATTTATTGCCGAATCCTGTATTTGTTAAATGATTCGTAAAACGAAAGAAGAAACAACACAAAAACTACCAAGATGAGAAAAAAAGTCCGCAATAAATAAAAAGATTAATTCTCAAACGATAGTTTGTTGGCAACAATTTTTAAAGGATCCAATTAATTACATTCAACTGGGCTGAAGTAACCAAGAGTAAACATTCACTGACAAGGGAAGGCTACACAGTTACGTACCAAAAGAAAATACATTGAGAAAATGCATTCTGCATCCAAGTATTGGTAGGTTAAGATGATCTTCCAGTAGAGCAAAGCTATTTGCTTATCAAACGGATTGACTCAAGGAGGCACCGCCCTCTAAGACAACTGTTGATGTTCAGCATAGCCAAATGGTTTGGCTTTTTAGTTTTATGGTATGTCAACCTATTAGGTTATTTCATACGAAATCTTGTTCATATGTGTGTGAATTGTTAGCGCATATTTTGTAGATCAGCTTTTTTTAAACAAGCCAGAACTCACTTGTTTGCTTAGAGCTAAAATAGTTCCGGCCGTTACTAACACTAGTACATCTTATGTAAGTAATTTGTTTCCACACTGTCAAGAGGTTGCAAGTATGGGAAATACATCAGCCTACATATAATAGGAGAGACTATTTTCAGAAAGGTCAATATCTGTTTAGGGTCTATTTTTTTTTAAATAGTACCTTCATGTTAACATAAAACCTTCGTCGAGTGTTGGTTATTTTGTGCATTCGATCAAGATGTTTTATAGGTTAGTTGGGTTTTATGGCGTATCAACCATCATAGGTTATTCAATGTTAAATCCATTTTTATACAAATAATCAGTTCTATTTCAAACAACTCAGTTTAGCACGAGTACATTTGTCAAAAAATTTCTATTTCAAGCTGTTCCGTTTTGCAGAGATACGTAGTTTAAATATAAAAAGCGGTAAACTCAAGAAACCAGGGTTTAATTTTATTTAACCCATAGATAGGACCCTTATCGGGAGCTACCACTCCGGGCTAGAGTGGACCTGAGTGATGGCAATGAATTACTCCGCATTCCCCAAAGTGCTAGTATTACTGGAAACTCACCATTAGATTAGTGTCATACTAAGGACACTCGTTAGCAGGGGTCTTACCCCTCCGCAGAGAAGCAGTCGGTGTATTTTACAATCCCATCCGACTAGGTATGGTTCCAGTTAATGCCATGTATCGTCAACAATTCCTTAAACGTACATTTGAATGAGACAACTATTCTATATCGAATAATTCGGATATAGTCGGAGAGTTCTACAGTCGTAACTAACGTGTTCGTTTTACAGCATCATCTAAAACAATACTCTTATACAAAGAATATGATTTTTGTTACGATTACAAATAAGTTTTACGCGCCTTCCGCCGGCACTATTTTAAAGTCTATCGTCGATATGTTTTAAGAGAAAAGGATCTTAAAGATGGTTAGGGATTACAAAAAACATACTTCAGATCAAGTAGATGACCGCTTAAACATTCTTATATTTAAGCTTTTACCTAACAACACTGCTCAACGACATATTCTAATCACAATCGCTTCTAATCTTTTGAGACGGTACTTAATCCGAGTCATGGGCGTAATAGACTAACTGATATGAAGAGTTAATGCGGTACGCATTTGTATTCAAGTGCTCACCAATGGCGGACTCATGCGTCTGTGAATGCCCGGATGATGTTATTTGTGCATGTCTATGAATAGAACCAACTATTGTTGAATAAACAGAGACACGAATTAATTTCAATCAACTGCATCTAGTTGATGGGTCACACTTCGGCCAGCCGTGGTGTCAACGGCACCGATCTGGTCAGGTGTGTCCCGTCTTTTGGACATACCTCGAGCCTCAAGGGGCTGTCCTCCCATGATTTAACCCTCCTCGGAAGGGTTAGGTTTATCGCTTGGCACCTGAGGCGCCCCTTTTTAGGGGAATGCCGACGGGGCCCGAGACATTTTTTGGAATGCAAGGCGGGTCTCGGCGACGGCCCTGCGTCCGAACCCACCTTGTACCACACTCGTCCGGTTGGTGGGACGAAAGACAAATACCATTGAATACAGATGCATGCCGAGCTAACTAGACAGAAGACTTCTACTCAGAGTTCGGACGAAGCACCACTTCAATTGTTTGCAATCAGCTACGATTAATAATCTTTGACTTTGTATTAACCAAAAGAGCTCAAATGTAAAGTATTCGGGGAGTTATTTCCTGGATCTGGGAAATAATAAAGTTTTTATTTCTTAATTTTAAGTTTCTTTTTTTAAAAAAAAAAAAAAAAAAAAAAAACTTATCCCTTCATTTTTTTACCGGAAATCTACTTCGAGGAAGTGTTGGTCAAAAAGGGCTTGCCCAGTCGGCTGGGGCTGTAGAATACACCGATTGCACCATTGCAGGGGAATAAGACGCCCCCCCCCCCAAAAAAAAAGCGAGTCTTGGATATGACGGTAAACAATCTGATGGTGAGGTTACAGAAATGCTGGATGGCGGATGAGTACCCCCTTCATTGCCATCGCTCAAGTCCACTCTGGCCCGGAGTGGTAGCACCTAATAAGGGTCCTATCTATGGGTTAAATAGAATTAAACCGTGCTTCCTTCACAATAATGATTTTTGCATTTAAACAGCGTATTTATGCTAGAAAAAACTGGACATTTAAACTGTACTTATGCTAAACTGAATTGTCTAAAATAAAACTGTTTTGACACTTAACAATGTATTGCCCAGTCGGCTGTGGTTGTAGAATACACTGACTGCACCTCTGCAGAGGGGTAAGATCCCCTCCCAATGAGTCCTGGATATGATACTAAATAGTCTGATGGTGATGTCTCAGTAATGCTGGCTCTTTTGGGAATACAGAGCACCCTTTTATTTCCATTGCTTCCAGGTCCACTCTGGCCCGGCGTGGTTGAACCTGATAAAGCCATATTAATGGGTAAGATAGAATTGTATGATTAAACTGAATAGTTTGAAATAGACGTGTTTGTGACAATTAAACCGTACTTACATTTAAACTACGTTCTTATGCTAAACTGAAACCGTACTTGCATTTAGACTGTGTGCTTATTCTAAACAGTAATTTGAAATGGGACTGTTTTTGACATTGAAACTGTACTTACACAACACTAAACTGAATTGTTTAATATAGAACTGTTTTGTCATTTAACTTTGTAAATCTATACTCATAGAAAAACTGAATTAGCTGAATTAGAACTGCTTGACTAAACCGAATAGCTTGAAATAGAAATGTTTTTCATATTTAAACTGCGTATTTATGCTAAAATAAATTATTTGAAATAGAACTTTTTCAAAAAAATGGATTTAGCCTTAAATATCCTACAAAGGTTGATATGCCATAAAACCCAAGTCAAAAGGCGCCTGAGTTATATTGATTTTAATCATTATTAATCCCTCTTTCCTATTTTATGCTATGATACCACACATGCACACAATTGCCCAGTCAGCAGGGACCGCAGAACTGCTTCTCTGCAGAGAAGTAACCCCACAAACGATGGTGGTGTTGCAGTGATGCTGGGGCTTTGGGGAATTCAGAGTACAACTTTAAAGCCATCGCTCCCAAGTCCACTCTCGCCCGGAGGGGTGACACCTGATGGAATCCTATCTATGGGTCAAATAGAACTAAACTGCATACTTTTGCTTAACTGAATTGTTTGATATAGAACTGTTTGACATTTAACTGAATGTAAAGCAAAAATTGTACTCGTACTAAACTGAGTTCTTTGAAATATAACTGTTTATATGTATAAGTGGATTTGGCACTGAATAACCTACAATGGTTGATATACCATCAAACAAACCAAAACACACCCTTATATATTTATATAAACATGACATTGAATAACCAGCAAGTGTCGATGTCTTAAAATGCAACGAAATCCAAAAACTAATTAATCCAATAAAATTTGAAACTCACCGCAAATTCCAAATAAATCTAACACAACCAACGATTGAAAATATCACTCATCTCGTTACAGAGACCTCAACATCAAGAACAAAAACTGGGAAAGTAAATATTGAACAATCCTAACAAATGTAACTGCTAAATAATTAAAACGTAAACCTTAAACAGATAAGTGTATAATGTATGGATATGGAAGCATTAAAAATATCAAACATTTACATACACATCTTAGAAGCAAAATTGTCGAGTAACGTCTGTCTCGTACTCAAACAATTACAAATATTCAGCCATGAATAAACATTGAAACTGTACTTAATCTAAACTGAATTATTATATATAACTGCTTGAATAAACTGAATAGTTTGAAATAGAAATATTTTTGACAAACTGTGTACTCAAGCTTAACTAAATTGTTTTAAATTGAACTGATTATTTACATAAAAATGGATTTGGCGTTAAATAACCAACAAAGATTGATATGCCATAAAAACCCAATCAATCAGCCCTAAATAAAAAGGAGTCATGCCATTAAACAAAATAACCAACCAATCCGTTACAACGCGAATACTAATCAATATAGTATAAAATAATCCCAAAAACAGACTGACGATGTTAACACATCGTTAAAACCGTAATCGAAAGTGTAAATAACATACAACGTATACTGTTCTCTATCCTCAAGGCATAAAATAACGCAAGGCAGGTTAACATGCTGTTAAATCCAACCAATGGAAATTCTACAGGTATCTGGTATTAGTCGAGTTATTTTTGAAGCACAGTTTTGTGTAACTGCAAAACAAGTTCAAGTTTTGCCAAATTGGTACATAAATTTGGTCTGGATAATTGAACTTGAATCTCCTGGTAAGAAGTTAACTTATTCTAATTTTCGTCAGAAAATAAATCATTAAAAGTAGATGCCTTAACGGTTTAAAACATTAAAATACATAGACCGATTATTTGACCTTTTATTTCTTAAAGGAACGACAAAGAAGGCGTGGATTTAAGTGTTCTACATAAGCTGCCTTAATCTCGCTCTGAAAGAACTATTGATGTCGTTTGAAAGTAAATTGGGTCATTAAAAGAAACATCGAATATAAAAATTCGCTCATAGAAAAAGTTGATACTAAAATTAGATAAAATGAGTTTCAAAATTAAAAAAAAAATTCAATGATTTTTCATTCAATTTCGTTTACTTGGTCGTAGGACGACTGTCCATATCCATTGACAAGCAGTAAGTACGTCTCCATTTAAGTTTGTCTCGAAATTGTGTCTCCCGAAGTAATCCTAATATTGACATGAAGAAAAATCACTGCAGTATATTTTTTTAATTTAATATTACGAGTTATTCAAAAACAATTTTCATATCCTGAAGCTTGGAATTTTTTTTTTTTTTTTTTTTTTTTTTTTTTTTTTTTTGAAATATGAAACTTGAAAAAAAATGCAAAAAGTCAAATATAAAGAAATCGTAAAGAATTTTACAATTTAAAAAAAAAAAAAAAAAGTTGGTAAGAATTCTTATTGATCAACTAGTCTTCGACACAGTTATCAACAGAATTCAACAAAATCTTTCATTGACAATGCTTACCCAGTTGACTGGAACTATAAAATACACCGACTGCATCTCTGCAGAGGGATAAGACACCCACCACCAGTGTCCTGGATATAATACTAAACAATCTGATGGTGAGGTTCCAGTAACGCTGGAGCTTTAGGGAATGCGGAGTACCCCGTCATTGCTATCACTCCAAGGCCCACTCTTGCTCAGAGTGGTAGAACCTGATAGGGTCCTATTTAAGGGTCAAATAAAACTAAACTATACTTAAGCTAAACTGAATTGTTTGAAATTTAATTTGGCATTAAATGACCTGGAAAGGGTTGGTACGCCATAAAATAAAACAACCACCTCATAATTGTTAATGTACTAAATTCATTTGTGAGCATTCACATATATCAAACATTATACAGTAAAACTTTCAGAACAATATTCTATGTAAGTAAATGTTAAACTATGGAATTAGTGATAACCATTATATTTAAGATTTTGGTTAGCATAAGATAATTTACGTTTTATTAAAAAGAAAAATTTTCTTGAAAAATTTAACAATTTCAATTAACAATATTAACCATTCTAAATCACCTCTTCCAATTTATCATTGATTCAGTATAATTTAGCAGCTAGCTTCGAGCTAAATTTTTTACCACAAACGTTTTGACTTGACCTTGAGAATTTTGTCGTTGTATCGTGGTAAGGAAGAGATACAGTGAAATAGAAGTAATTATTTATTAACTGAAGTGGCACAGTCCAACAAATATAACGGTCGCACTGGCGGTGTTACGTCCGAAGTCGGTCTTACTACTGACCAACGTCTTCAGTACCGTTTATTTCCTTGCCCGGTCGGCTACAAAGGGTTAAGACCCCCCCTCACAAGTGTCCAGGATATGACACTAAATAATCTCATCGTGAGGTTCCATCAATGCAGGAGATTCCGGGAATACAGAGTACGCATTCATTGCCATCGCACCCAGGTCCACTCTGGCCCCGGAGTGGTAGCGCCTGATATAGGTCCTATCTATGGTTTAAATAGAACTAACCCAGGTTTCATGACTTTACTTTTTTTTTTTTTTTTTCATTCAAACTGCGTATTTATGCTAAACTGAATTATCTGAAATAAAACTGTTTTGACGTTTAACTGTGTTTTGTCCCGTAGGATAGAGCGGTATAATACACTGACTGCACCTCTCCAGAGGATTAAGACCCCACACCAATGAGGCGGAAGTCCTCCTGATGTAATGGTTAAAGCGCTGGACTGCAGAATCGTAGTAAGCGAGTTCGAACTCCAGTCGCGCTATTACGTTCACTTTAAGACAAATACCCTTGGGAAAGGTATGAACCCCCATTCTCCCAGCTATGGAATAAATAGCTTCACGGCTGTTCTTCTAGGATAGCTTTGGCATTAAATAACCCACGAAAGTTGATATGCCATTAAACAAGGAAACCAAACTAAACCAAACCACACCAATGAGTGTCCTGCATATGACACTAAACAATCTGATGGTGAGGTTCCAGTACTGCTGGGGCTTTGAGGAAAGCGAAACACCTCTTCATTGCCATTGCACCCGGGTCCACTCTGACCTAGCGTGGTGGCACTTGATAGAGCCCTATCTATGGGTTCAATAGAAATAACGGCATACTTATGCTAAACTGAATAGCTTGGATAGAAACGTTTTTAACAATTAAACCGTACTTACATTTAAACTGCTTGCTTATGCTAAACTGAATTATTTCAAATAGAACTCTTTTTTGATATTGAAAGTGTATTTACACGAAACTGAATTGTTAAACATATAACTATTTTGACATGTCACTGTGTGTAAACAAAATCTGTACTAATACGAAACTGACTTATTGCCCAGACGGCTGGGGCAGTAGAATATACCGACTGCTTCTCTGTAGAGGGGTAAGACCCCCCAACAAGTGTCCAGGAATACTGGAGCTTTGGGGAATGCGGAGTACTCCTTCATTGCCATCGCTCCCAGGTTCACTTCCCCAGTCAGATGGGGCTGTACAATACACTGACTGCACCTCTGCAGAGGGGTAAGCCACCCCCGCAACCAGTGTCCTGATATGATACTAAACAATCTTATGGTGAAGTTCGAGTGATGCTTGAGCTTTGGGGAATGCGGAGTACCCCTTTATTGGGTTAAAAAGAAATAAACCGTCATCCTTTGACTATACTGATTTTTGCATTTAAACTGCGTATTTATGCTAAACTTATGTGCTCGAAATAGATATTTTGACGTTTAAACTGTGTACTTATGCCGAACTGAATTATCTAAAATAAAACTGTTTGACATTTAACTGTGTATTGCCCAGTCAGCTGGGGCTGTAGAATACACTGACTGCACCTCTGCAGAAGGGTAAGACCCCCAACACACATACACCAGCGAGTGTCCTGTTTGACACTAAACAGGCTTAATCTTGAAGAAATAATCAAAAACTACAATACTTGAAACCACTTAACTGTCAGCAAACTCATAAGCTCAATCACTTTTTTTAAACTGTTAATCTCTTACGTATCATATGTATACATTTAAATGTGTGCTAACAAATGGCTAGTGATAAATTCTTATTGTTACATAGGAACTCTTGTAGTAATTTAAATGTGTGCAAAGAAATGTGGAAAAGTGAATATAATGATTTATACTACCTGCATATTTATGCCGAAATGAATTGTTCGAATTAGTCGATTTCGTCAAACAGTTTTATCTTGAAATAAATGTTTTTGCCAATTAAACCATACTTAACAGAATTGCTTGAAATGTAAATGTTTTTTTACTGTACAACTGTACTCACAGAAAACTGATATGGAACTGTTTTGACAAAAATAAATAAAAACGGTTTGGGCCTTAAATAAACTACAAAGATTGATATGCCCATAAAACCCAAACCAACCAACTTGGTCCATTCTGGCCCGGTGTGGTTGCACTTGATAGGGTCCTATGTATGGGCTAAATAGAACTAACGGCATACTTATGCTAAACTGATTTGTTTGATTAAACTGAATAGTTTGAAATAGAAATGTTTTTTGACAATTAAACCCTACTTACATTTAAACTGCGTGATTATGCTAAACTGAATTATTTCAACTAGAACCGTTTTTTGACATTGAAACTGTGTTTACATTAAACTGCATTGTTTAACATAGGACTGTTTTAACAATTAACTGTGTGCAAACAAAATCTGTACTTATACTAAACTGAATTAGAACTGCTTGATTAAACTGCATAGCTAGAAATGTTTTTCACAATTAAACTGTACTTACATTTAATCTGCGTACTGATGCTTAACTGAACTGTTACATACAACTGTTTGAATACACTGAATAGTTTAAAATAGAAACGTTTTTGACAATTAAACTGTGTACTCATATTGAACTGTTTTAAATAGAACTGATTATTTACATAGAAATGGATTTGGCGTTAAGTAACCCACAAAGGTTGATATGCCGTAAAACCCAAACAGCCAACTAACCATATATTCTAGCTGAAGTCTAAAGAATTTCGATGAAATATTGCTTGACGGATCATTTTTCTGATGGCAGCAGGACATTCCTGGTAGCAAAGCTACGTCTACAAAAGTATCTTGCTGGGATTCCTGCTGCCTTTTAGCAACACCTCAAATGTGTCTGTCTTAATTCCTGCCAGTCTCCTGGTCTTTAAGTCTGTTACGAAGGACAGAGCTTTTGGTTCGACAGCCTCTACTAGTTCAGGCCCAGTCGGCTGGTGCTCTAGAATACACCGACTGCTTCTCTGCAGAGGGGTAAGACCCCCCCTCAACGAGTGTCTTGGATATGACACAAAACAATCTGATGGTGAGGTTCCAGCAATGCTGGAGCTTTGGGGAATGTGGAGTACCCCTTTATTGCCATCGCTCCAAGGTCCACTCTGGCCCGGAGTGGTAGCACCTGATAAGGGTCCTATCTATGGGTTAAATAGAACAAAATCGTGATTCTTTCACTATACTGACTTTTGCATTTAAACTGCATATTTATGCTAAACTGAATTGCTTAAAATAGAACTGTTTTGACATTGGAACTGTGTACTAGAGCTGAACTGAATTGCTCGAAATAGAACTGTTTTTGACGTCTAAGCTGTTTACTTATGCTGAACTGAATTATCTGAAATAAAACTCTGACATTTAAATCTGTGGATTGCCCAGTCAGCTGGGGCTGTAGAATACACTGACTGCACCTCTGCACAGGGGTAATACCCCCCCTAACGAGTGTCCTGGATATGACACTAAACAATCTGATGGTGAGGTTCCAGCAGCGCTGGAGCTTTGGGGAATGCGGAGTACCCCTTCATTGCCATCGCTCCCAGGTCCACTCTGCCCCGGAGTGGTAGCACCTGATAGGGCCCTATCTATGGGTTAAATAGAACTAACAGCATACTTATGCTAAAAGGAATTGAGTAAACAGAATAGCTTGAAATAGAAACGTTTTTGACAATTAAACCGTACTTACACTTAAACTGCATGCTTATGCTTAACTGAATTATATCAAATAGAACTGTTTTTCGACATTAAAACTGTATTTACACTTAACTGAATTATTACATATAACTGCTTGAATAGTTTGAAATGGAAACGTTTTTGACAATTAAACTGTACTTATGCTAAACTGAACTGTTTTCAATAGAACAGATTATTTACATAAGAATGGATTTGGCGTTAAATAACCTACAAAGTTTGATATGCCATAAAACCAAACCAATCTACTAGTTCAGGTATAGGTAATATCCTATTACCTTTTAAAGTACTGGGCGTACTTATCCACTCAGTCGACTTTTTGTGGTGGCGCCGACCAGGAGACTGGCATTGATGGCACTTTCTAGGCAGGCAGAATGGAGCTGGCCGGAATCGATGTTTGCGATGATAAAGACAGCCATTTTTTTAAGATGGCGGGGTTCAGGCCATTAAACATGTCTACTTGTGAATTTGGCTCCTCCATATTTGTTTGAGGCTACTAGGAGGAGTAAAAGCGAAAGTTTTGTTGAAAATCTATGCAAGATGAACGTTTGACCCCACTCAACAACAAACAAATTGTTGTTGAGTGCTCCTCCAACAATTGTTTGGGGAGGAGCACAATAAATAAAAAATTCCAGCAATATATCAAGCGATGACAAAATTTCAACAAAAATTTACTAGTCGCTTGCACAGAAAAATAAGTACTCAAAAAAAAAGATTTGGTCGACTCGCTTTTTCGGTAACAACGTGCTTAAGAAACACGTCTTTTATACCTCTGAGAAACCGGAAGTCATGTGGCACAAGCTACTACACAACAGTCATTCAGAGTCTGTTAGTTGAGAACGAAGAATATGGAAATAACTTGAGGTATGTTCAGGTGGATGGGGTAGAACAGATGAGCCTAAATCCTATATTTTAACTCGGTAATTCTTGCTGAATGTTGGCTCGCATCATCAGGAAGTACAACGCTTCTCCTGAGAAGTGTGGGTCCGTTTTTTTTTGGTTCTCATGGATACGTTACATCTGCTGAGAGTAAAAATCCATTAAGTGCCTGATTCAGGTTTAAAAGCTCAAGATAAATAATAACGCAGTTACCCCACCATATAAACAGCGTACATTTTCCTTCCAAAAAGGTCTGTCGTAGGGGGGTAAGCAAAGGAAATGCATCCATATTAATAATCTACATTTTTCGTTGAATATTGCCATAAGACCCATTTTCATCACCTGTAATATTTTGGGGATAAGGTCCTTCCTCTGCCTTGAAAAAAGACTTGTTGCAATCTATATGCGATCTTGCTGACAATTATTTGCCCAGTCGGTTGGGGCTGTAGAATACACCGACTAATTCTCTGCAGAGGATTAAGACGCCCCCCACAACGAGTGTCCAGTATATGACACTAAACAATCTGATGGTGAGGTTCCGGCAATGCTAGAGCTTTGGGGAATATGGAGTACCCCTTCATTGCCTCGCCCTGTCGGCTGGGGCTGTAGAATACGCCGACTGCACCTCTGCAGAGGGGTAAGACCCCACTCCAATGAGGCCACTTGTTGGCTGTGGGTGGCGACCTGTAAGGCGCTAGGACTGATCCCTGGTGGTTGAGCAGTCATTGATCCGGTGACAGAGTGGTCAATGACTTGCAACACACCGCTTTGGCCCTTACTTGGTCTGACGGGCGGTCAGATTGGGCCCGTTCCGATCAATCGGCTGGTCATGTCAAGCCCTAGCACCTATATATTTTATCCCGACCGTACTTTTAAATCTGCACTTGCAAGTTCCCAACTCTTACCTGTTAGTTAGTTGCTAGAAGGCGGTGGCTGAGGGTCAATTGTGTTGAGAATAGGAATTTGACCTGTGCTGAGAACTTGAAATTGGCAACGGCTCGGAAGCCTACCCTCAACTCGAGTATAGTGGTCGCGTATCCCCCGTCTCAACCTTGCCCAGTCGGCTGGGGCTGTAGAATACACCGACTGCTTCTCTGCAGAGGGGTAAGACCCCCCCCAACGAGTGTCCTGGATATGACACTAAACAATCTGATGGTGAGATTCCAGTAGTGCTGGAGCTTTGGGGAATGCGGAGTACCCCTTCATTGCCATCGCTCCCAGGTCCACTCTGGCCCGGAGCGGTAGCACCTGATAGGGCCCTATCTATGGGTTAAATAGAACTAACAGCATACTTATGCTAAACTGAATTGTTTGAGTAAACTGAATAGCTTTTAATAAATGTTTTTGACAATTAAACCGTCCTTACATTTAAACTGCGTGCTTATGCTTAACTGAATTATTTCAAATTGAACTGTTTTTCCACATTAAAACTGTATTTACACTTAACGGAATAGTTCTGCTTGAATAGTTTCAAATAGAATTAAACTGTGTACTTATGCAAAACTGAATTGTTTTAAATAGAACAGATTACTTACATAAAAATGGATTTGTGGTTAAATAACCTACAAAGGTTGATATGCCATAAAATCAAACCAAACCAAACCTTACTCTTCTGAGAGTATCAAGAACGCAAATTATAAAAATAAAACATCGGTGGTGGTAGATTTGAAATTGTAGAGGTCTGACTTTAATTCTCAGTTACTTTAGTATGGTTTGCATTCCACCATATATTTTAAAGCATCTTGTGAGGGATCATGAGCGACCTGGTAAAGGTTAATATTTATGACGTATCGTCAGAACGAAACTTTGAAAACCCATTTCAGATTTAGTGGTGAGTAATGACCCCTTGGCCATAATCACTACAAATTTTTATAACTCTTTCTGAAGTGTTTTGGTTTTCTTTAAACTCCAATATTACATGTCCAATATACACTTTCAATTCATTCTTTTTAAAGATGCAAGATCATAAATTATGATGCACACTATTGATATGAGAATAAACGATGAAAGCACTCTTTAATCAGGCAAGTTCCAGTTACGTTTAAAACATTGAAAGTTGTAAAAAAAAAATTAACTCAACTATTCGAGTTTGCTTATGTGTAAAACAAACTGGTATAAAAACACATTTTATTATCTCCTGGTAATAGTCTTTCAAGTGCAGTTTTGGAAAAAAATACATTGGATGTAACATTGTTTTTTTATAAAAAGTACATGACTGATAATGAGGCTATCATGAGGGGAGTTGACATACTTTTATGGGTTTGCATAGAAAATTTTGTATGAGTTAACTTTGTGGCCAGTATACAGGTAAACATTTGTTGTTTGTTTTTTTAAATACTCTGCTTGCAACAAAGTTAAATGTGTTCTTAAGTGTCTTTTTAAAAATGAATACTTTCACCTGATAATTAACTTCTAAGAAATTTATGAATTGAAATATTTTTTTTCTAATTCTATATAAACTTATTTGCATATTTATGTACAAATAGTTTTACTCCAAGCAACTGGAGTGTTTGTTAAAGTGATCCCCGTGGAGAAGGTGTTTTCAGGTTGGCAGTTAAGATGTTTGCTCCAAAACTATTTTTTTTAAACTGGCACAAAAACCTACGCACTAAATTCTTGGATTAAAACTCATTTTTAAAGAATGCAAAGATTAAATTGTGACTCAACTGACTAAATTCTCGTAGATTGCTGTAGAATACACTAACTGCTTCTCTGCAGAGGGGTAAGACTTCTCCACAAGTGTCCCGGGTATGACACTAGACATTCTGATGGTGAGGTCCAAGTAAACCTGGAGCTTTAGGGATTGCGGAGTACCCCTTCATTGCTATCCCCCCAGGTCAACTCTGGCACAGAGTGGAGCACCTGATAAAGGATATATCTATAAGTTAAAGAGAACTAAACCATGCTTTCTTGACTTAACTATTTTTTGCATTTAAATTGTGTATTTATGCTAAACTGAATTGGTTAAAATAGAACTTTGCCCATTCGGCTGGAGCGGTAGAATACACTGACTGCACCTCTGCAGAGGGGTAAGACCCCACTAATGAGTGTCCTAGATATGACACTAAACAATCTAATGGTGAGGTTCTGGCGTTAAATAACCTACCAAGGTTGATATGCCATAAAATCCAACAAACCAGGTCCACTCTGGCCCGGAATGGTAGCACTTGATAGGGCCTTATCTGAAGGTTAAATAGAACTAATCTGCGTATTTATGCTAAAGTGAATTGTTTGAATTAGAACTGTTTGACTAAACCGAATAGCTTGAAATAGAAATGTTTTGGGCAAATAAACTGTATACTTATGCTAAACTGTATTGTTTGAAATAGAACTGATTATTTGTATAAAAACGGATCTGGCATTAAATAATCTACAAAGGTTGATATGCCATAAAACCAAAACAACCAACCAAACAGTTGCTTAGCATTACTTTAAACCATTTAACTGTGTACAAAGAAATGGTTACTATCAATAGTATTAAAATGTTAGATAGAAATACTTGAATGCATTCAACTTTGTGGCAAAGGAATTACTGTCTCCTTTAAAAACCTTATCAACAAAATATGCGTTTACAAATCATACATTTACTATATATATTCATAAATTGGATTTGGAATTGAATAACCAACAGGATTTGATATTCAATAAGTCCCAATCAATGCAACCCATAAATTGAACCCTAATATGTATTACCACAACGAGTCAGAGTTGGCCTGAGCGTAATTGGAATGAAGGGATACTCAGCATTCCCCAAAACTCCAAGACTGGATTGCCCAGTCGGTTGGGGAAGTAGAATACACCGACTGGTTATCTGCAAAGGAGTATGACTCTGCCCCCAACGAGCGTCCTAATATGACACTAAACAATCTCATGGCGAGGTTCCAATGATGCTAGGGCTTTGGGAAACACCAAGTACCCCTTCATTGCCATCGCTCCCAGGTCCACTCTAGCCTTGAGTGGTAGCACTTGAAAGGGTATCAGTGTGTCAAAGAGAACTAAACTATATACAAATGCTTAACTGAACTGCTTGAAATAGGACTGTTTTCATATTAAAACTGTGGACTTATGCTAAACTGAATTGTTAGATATAGAACTGTTCTTTTATGCTAAGCTGAATTGTTTGAAATGAACAGTTTTGACATTTAACTGTATATAAACAAAAACTATACTTACACCATGAATTCTTTTAAATAGAACTGTTTAACTAAACTGAATAGCTTGAAACAAACTTTTTTTGCAATTTAACTTTGTATTTATGTTAAACTGAATTGTTTAGAATATAACTATTTGTTTAAAGATGGATTAAGCACAAAATAACTTACAAAGTTTGATATGCCATAAACCCAAACAAAAACCAACCAACCAACAGTTTAGTGTCATACCGGGATACTGGTTGGCAGGAAGGGTCTTAATCCTCCGTTGAAATGCAGTCGGTGTATTCTACATTCACCGCCGACTCGGCTTCTGATGACCTGGGATCGAAACTAAAAGGCTGATTTGAATAAAAGAATAATTATACTGATACGTTATTCCTGATTGTCCTTTTTTTCTTTTTTTTTTTTTTTTTTTTTTTCAAGCTTATATAATGAATTTGTGAGTTCAGTCTTTTTCACACCCAAGACAAATCAAAAGATGATGCTATGAATAGGAAACCAAAAATCGAAAGTAATCACATATTTGTAACGGATGAGTGACCGTAATCCGTAATCCCAACAACGTTCTTATTAAATTGTGCATATATTAGATTCAGATATTTATAATGGTTCGCATCTCTTCCATATATACTTTCAGAAATTAATCAATTTTAATAACATGTCTTTTAATCTCTATTTTCCAACTTGTTAACAGCTTAGCGAAAAGCAATATGTTGCTTATTACTACCTGCCGTGCTAAGGCATTGTATAATTCAGCCCAATTTTCTAACGTTCTTAACTTCTTTTGAATAACTGACATAGGAAAGGTACTGAACATGTTCATTCATATCTCCAACACCTTATATCTGACTGAAAATAACATCTGAACGCCTCTGTCACAATTCCCTTTGCTGTGATTTTAGAAATGGATGGAATGAAAATCTTTCCGTAAAGTTAAAAGAAAAGGCATTCTTGTTCCAATGAACTGATATTTTTTATTTGGTTTGATTGGGTTTTATGGCATATCAAACACTGTTTGTCATTAAATGCCAGGGCCGTGCAAAAGCAGGACGACCAGCTCGAACTTACATACAGCAACTATGTGAGGACACAGGATGTAATCCTGAAGACCTGCCGGAGGCGATGAGTGATAGGGAGAAGTGGCGAGAGGGGGTCAGGGATATCCATGCTGGCGGCACGACGTGATGATGATGATTTGTAAACACATTCTGTAGATATATTATAAACGAGATTGAGCTTTTTTTTTTTTTTTTTTGATTTTTGCACAAACTTAAATGGTTTTAAGTATTGCTATATAAAAGTTACAATCTAACTTAAGTTATTTATTTGCACACATAGTTTGTCTGTAATTTCATTTTTTAATAAGTAATAACACATTTGTCAACACAAAAGTATTGCCATTGTCTCTAAACAGTTAATTGAATTGTTTAATAAAGAACTATTTTGATATTTAACTGTGTGTAAACATAATCTATAATTGTACTAAACTGAACTGGATGAATTAGAACTGTTTGACTAAACTGAATAGCTTGAAATAAATGTTTTTGATTAACTGTGTACTCATGCTAAACTGAATTATTTGAGATAGAACTGATTATTTGTATAAATGTGGATTTGATATCAAATAACTTATAAAGATTGATATACCATAAAAGCCAACCAACCAACCTACATGATAATAGACTATTCCTCCTCAATATACACTCGGGGAAATAACCTCCAAGCTGAGTGGAGCGTATGCACTACTCTCTGGGACACACTTCGGTCGGTCGGTCGGTCGGTCGGTCGCCCAGTCGGCTGGGGCTGTAGAATACACTGACTGCACCTCTTCACAGGGGTAAGACCCACCACCACCACCACCACCAACGAGTGTCCTGGATAAGACACTAAAAAATCTGATGGTAAGGTTCCAGTAATACTGGAACTTTGGGGAATGGGAAGTACCTCTTCATTGCCGTTGCTCGCAGGTCCACTCTGGCCCGGGGTGGTAGCACCTGATATGGGTCCTATCTATGGGTTAAATAGAAATAAACCGTGCTTCCTTCACTAAACTGATTTTTGAATTTAAACTGCGTATTTATGCTAAACTGAATTGTTAAAAATAGAACTGTTTTGACGTTTAAACAGTATTTATGCTGACTGAATTATCTGAAATAAGTGTTGGACATTTAACTGTGTATTGCCCAGTCAGCCGGAGCTATAAAATACACTGACTGAACCTCTGCAGAGGGGAAAGACCCCCACCAATGAGTGTCCTAGATATGACACTAAACAATCGGATGGTCAAGTTCAAGTTATTCTGGGGCTTTCGGGAATACGGAGTACCCCTTCATTGCTCCCAGGTCCACTCTGGCCCGACGAGGTCACATCTGATAGGGCCCTATCTATGGGTTAAATACAAATAATGGCATAGTTATGCTCAACTGAATTATTTGATTAAACAGATGAGCATAAAATGATTTGACAATTGAACCGTACTTAAATTTAAACAGCGTTTATGCTAAACTGAATTATTTCAAATAGAACTGTTTTTTGACATTGAAACTGTATTTACACTAAACTGAATTGTTTAGTGTCATATGCAGGACACTCTTGGGGGGGACTTACTCCTCTGCAAAGAAGTAGTCGGTGTATTCTACAGCCCCAGCCGACTGTGCAATAATTCAGTTCAGCATGAGCACGCAGTTTAAATGTAAGTACGGTTTAATTGTGAAAAACATTTCTATTTCAAGCTATTCAGTTTACCAACTGTCTGGGGAAAAAGCTTTCTGAAGACACGCAGGCAAAAGATGTAGAGTGAAACAAATATATTACAATCGCAGAACAAATATACAGAATACAATGTTCTAAACAGTTAGGAATATCCTTCCTGTACTCTTAGGCAGCTTTGAGGTTATCGGTATGTGTACTCCGTCCCACCAACCGGACGAGTATGGCACAAGGCTTCTTTTTAGATGTTTCCGGGCGAAGGGCCGTAGCCCAGACACGCCCTGCATTCCCAAAAATGCCTCGGGCCCCGTCGACATGCCCCTAAAAAGGAGTGCTTCAGACGCCACCGAGGAACCTAGCCTCTCCATTGCCCAGTCAGCTGGGGCTGTAGAATACACTGACTGCACCTCTACAGAGGAGTAAGACCCCCCCCCCATAACGAGTGTCCTGATATGACACTAAGCAATCTGATGGTGAGGTTCCAGCAGTGCTGGAGATTTGGGGAATACGGAGTACCCCTTCATTGCCATTGCTCCCAGGTCCACTCTGGCCCGGGGTGGTTGCACCTGATAAGGGTCCTATCTATGGGTTAAATAGAATTAACAGCATACTTATGCTAAAATGAATTGTTAGAGTAAAACTGAATAACAATTAAACCGTACTTACATTTTGGATAGTTAGAAATGGAAATGTTTTTGACCATTAAAATGTGTACTTATGCTAAACTGAATTGTTTTAAATAGAACAGATTATTTACATAAGAATGGATTTGGCGTTAAATAACCTACAAAGGTGAATATGCCATAAAACCCAACAAACCAACCAACCATCGGAGTTGTTCAAGAAGCTCGATGCTGGCGCCATATTCCACTGAGAGTGATGCGATGTGGAACCCACCACGAGCTCCCGATATAGCTCTTTCCGAGGCCGTGAAAGGTCAGTGGACCCAAGAAGGTGACGAAGGGTTGTTCGGCACTCGCGGACACACAGTGCAACGCCCAAAGTTTACGTCGACCTTCAGCCTTTGGGTTTGACTTGAGGCGAGGGAAAGTCCGACTCGCCTTTCGTCTCCACACTGCGTTGCCCAGTCGGCTGGGGCTGTAGAATACACTGACTGCTTCTCTGCAGAGGGGTAAGCCCCCCTAACGAGTGTCCTGGATATGACACTAAACAATCTGATGGTGAGGTTCCAGCAGTGCTGGAGCTTTGGGGAATGCGGAGTACCCCTTCATTGCCATCGCTCCCAGGTCTACTCTGGCCCGGAGTGGTAGCACCTGATAAGGGTCCTATCTATGGGTTAAATAGAACTAAACCGTGCTTCTTTCACTATACTGATTTCTGCATTTAAACTGCGTATTTATGCTAAACTGAATTGTTTAAAATAGAACTGTTTTGACTCTGGCCCGGAGTGGTAGCACCTGATAGGGCCCTATCTATGGGTTAAATAGAACTAACAGCATACTTAATGAATTGAGTAAACTGAATATCTTGAAATAGAAACGTTTTTGACACTTAAACCGTTCTTACTTAAACTGTGTGCTTATGCTTAACTGAATTATTTCAAATAGAACTGTTTTTCGACATTAAAACTGTATTTACACTTAACTGAATTATTACATGTAACTGCTTAGATACTTTGAAATGGAAATGTTTTTGACAATTAAACTGTGTATTTATGCTAAACTTAACTGTTTTCAATAGAAGTGATTATTTGCATAAAAATGGATTTGGCGTTAAATAACCTATAAAGGTTGATATGTCATAAAACCAAACCAAACCACACTGCGTCCCCCTCAAGGATCGGCCCAAGTATGCCAGTCTTTCCGCAAGCCAGTGGCTCTCCAGATCAGGCATACCCAGACCCCCGTTGTGAGTGCGTTGGATACAGACCTGTCTAAGGACCATCGGCCTTCCACCTCCCCAGAGCAATCTGGAGAGGGGTCGTTGTGTTATGTTTTGACCTGGCCAAAAATACCATTCAAGGTTATGTACCGGAAGGAAGTGATACATTCTAATGGCAGTTATGAGAGGAAATCGCGTGGGCGGAAATTGGCTGATGAAATGGGACGAGGTAAAAATATCCCATGATACTCTCATAGACTGACGCACCGGAAGAGAGTGACCTCTGAATTGCATGACAGTTATTTCCGCTTGATGACGATTAAACATTCGATTTCAAAGATCGAGTGGGCGATCGTGTAGGCGTTGAACTATTATATAACGCAATCAAGACGGAAGTTGAGGCAGTTGAGTTCCGGCCAGCGGGTTCCAGACAGTTAGAGACGAGTTGTGGTAGGGAAAGCCACATCAGGCCGAAGGGGCCTTTGGGCCCTGATGAGTTGAGGTCCAGAGAAGATGCTGATAAGATGCAGTAAAGAAATCCAGCAGAGTGAGCCCTAGGCCTCCGGTTGAGCAGCCCTCGAGAACAAGAAAGCCACAACGTGACGGTCATAACAGTGGGGTCAAAATATTACAGTTTATGTTCGGTCTCCAGCTCCCTCTCACAGTAAAACCCCACACAACCTTTTCGAACCCTTGCAAGAAAGTGAGAGGTAAATATCTTTATAAAGAAGACTTCATGCGTCTGTCTTTGTCACTGCATCTTGATTATTGTGTCGTTGTGATGCTGTAAATGATTATATAAAAGTTGAAGCGCCAGCCGACGTGGGTTAGGCAGAGGAGGTACAGCCAATCGGAAAAAATCAAGGGGAAGACGTATACGGCGCACGCATCCGCCCTGCCCTTTAAGGACAACCTCCATGAAAGCCAGATTCCCACCTGAGCATTCACCTTAGCTTGTACTTCCGACCAATTTCGCTCCAGTTGGAGGTCGGGCCCGAACCACACCCCGAGGATGGGGACGGGTCCGTCACTTCAGCGGAAGGGCCCTGTATGGGTATCCCTACCCCTCCAAGCACCGAGCCGCAAGCCTTTGCTTTTGTCAAAATTCCGCCCTGTCGGCTGGAGCTGTAGAATACGCCGACTGCACCTCTGTAGAGGGGTAAGCCCCCCCCCCAGTGGGGCTACCTGTAGGCCGTGGGTGGTGACCCGTGATGCGTGAGAACGGGATCCTGGTGGCTGAGCGGTCCATGACTTGCAACACTCCACTTTGGCCCTTACTTGGGCTAGACGGGAGGTCAGAGGGGCCCGATCCGATCAATCGGCTGGTCATGTCAGCCCTATATCAGATAACTTTAAAATCTGAATGAGGGCGATGGCTGTAGGGTCAATCATGCTGAAGAAAGACCTATAACCTTTCTGTCCCTGGGTGAGTAGTCATCTTGGGAACCAAAACCCAGGAACTTAATAAAATTGTCCATCATCAGCATGAGTATACTGATTATGTAGCCCTGGTATTCCTAGGCGAATGGGTTTCCCCCTAGGCGTATCCCCGAGTGGGGCTCCGTGGTGGGTGGGGAGCATAGTCAATGAAACTCAAACAATAAATATATGGATTTTTCAACACAAAAACCCCAAGCAATTGGTGCAAATAAAAAACTTAAAACTAAACAGAACCTTTCAGAATCAGACTCGGAGAATGAAACAGCAGACTTCCCCAGATTCATTGTTATTGAATCTTTAGAGGAGGTATGCCTATCCAAACTCTCACCTTTTCTTATAGAAAAAGTGATATCTACAAGAGCTAGTCCGAAAAATGTTAAGAAAACAAGGAATGGTAACTTGCTTGTCGAGGTAGACAGCCGGAGACAGGCAGAAAACATTTTAAAGATAAAAACGTTTCATACAACCAAATGCAGAGCGTATCCGCATGAGAAACTCAACACTTCCAAAGGAAGTTATCAGGAGTAGAGAGTTGGCATTGGCTACGGAAGCCCTAACAGTAGTTTAGAAGAAAAAGCCTAGAATGCTACTACAGCCCCCCCCTCAGAAAGGGAAAAAGAAAAGAAAAAAAAAAAAAAAAAAAAAACCAACAAAAACGAATTGTCCCCTTCACCCCACTAGACCGCCCCCAAAGCTACCTAAAATATCAGTAGTAAATAAAAGTCCAGACGAAGAAGAGCATTTGAACTCAGGAGCCAAGTGGAAGAAATATGTCAATATTGGTCAGTATGTCTTTAATTCCAATTTAAAATGCTGAATCTTACAAAATGTTATGCTGTATTTTGTTTGTAAAATAATGCTTAAACTATGCGTTTTAAATGTAAAGGCACGCTTACTCTACTGTAAAGCCAATTGATATTAAGCCTATCCACATGTCAGCGAACAAGGCAGAATGTTTTTAAATATCTTCTATCGAATAATTTAAAAATTCGTAAAGAAAGCCCTAACAGTAGTTTAGAAGAAAAAGCCTAGAATGCTACTACAGCCCCCCCCTCAGAAAGGGAAAAAGAAAAGAAAAAAAAAAAAAAAAAAAAAAACCAACAAAAACGAATTGTCCCCTTCACCCCACTAGACCGCCCCCAAAGCTACCTAAAATATCAGTAGTAAATAAAAGTCCAGACGAAGAAGAGCATTTGAACTCAGGAGCCAAGTGGAAGAAATATGTCAATATTGGTCAGTATGTCTTTAATTCCAATTTAAAATGCTGAATTTTACAAAATGTTATGCTGTATTTTGTTTGTAAAATAATGCTTAAACTATGCGTTTTAAATGTAAAGGCACGCTTACTCTACTGTAAAGCCAATTGATATTAAGCCTATCCACATGTCAGCGAACAAGGCAGAATGTTTTTAAATATCTTCTATCGAATAATTTAAAAATTCGTAAAGAAAGCCCTAACAGTAGTTTAGAAGAAAAAGCCTAGAATGCTACTACAGCCCCCCCCCTCAGAAAGGGAAAAAGAAAAGAAGAAAAAAAAAAAA